>OX402018.1:25000-677000 GCA_947859395.1 Eupithecia insigniata | reverse complement strand
GGGGGAGGCCTATGCCTACCAATGGGACGAAATAGGCTAAATAAACATAGCCTTAGTCTTTATTGACAAAGAAAATAACAATCAAATAATATAAAGAAATTAAACTAGTATTTACAATTGAAACAATTGAGTTAACTGCAGACTGTTGCAAACAATCTACAGATAGCTCAACTGGTCCATATCAATACCAGTCGGAAGCGTCCCCAAGACACTGGCTGCATTGCCCCGCTGTATGGCAGTGCTAATGCGCTGCGCCAGATACCCACCAGCTCTCGGGTCAGGCGTCGCTTTGACTAGGCGCTCAGATATTTTTTTGAAAACCCGGAGAGCCTCGGTACCACACGGACCTAGGATCTCGACTCCAAGGGGAGCAAATGCGTAGGCTCTGTAGAGACCTGCATATTTTCGCCTCTTGAAATCCTCGGCCAAATCTGCCGCCGAACCAGCCCTCACGGATGTCCTTGAAAGATGGGAAGGCTTAAGTGTGTCGACACATGTAGCGTCCCACACAATAGGCCTCCCCAGCTCCCAAGGGACTAAAGTCATGCCGTCGGGCCTCTTACCATCGTCACGCAACAGACCATTCGGTTCGAGAATAGCTGGTACGTTAGCGGTGACAAAGGGCCGTCGGATGATGTCGTTAAGGCTGGCATGGCGAGATATACGACCAGCAGCCCTAGTACACGATAATCCGTGATGACCAAGCTGTTCGACAACAGTACCGCACTAGCATTGATGAGGCGCGCAACACCTTGCACCCAACCCAAGACATGTTGCTATACGGAAAGTTACGGGATCCAATAGAGTGCTAGTATTATATGAAGGAAGTGCTTGCAACCAATGTCCTGACTCCCATTTAGAAACGGCCAGGAGAACGGCACGATCGGCAGAGCTGGAGCACGTTTGTAACAAACAATTCCGTGTCAACTCACACAGAGGCCCGTCCCATTGCCGTTGGGACAAAAGAGATTTTGGGGGAGCAGCATCAGGGCAAGCACAATGCCAAACCATTCGAGCCTCGTCTAAAAACGAAATTTTGAATGAATTTCCAGGTGAGACCAAAGACGGCTTTAAAATTTTTTCCACTAAAGAACTAGTGCTGTAGGCAGAAGACAAGAATGCTGGTAGGGAGACACTTGAAATTGTGCTGATACCTAAGCCTCCCAATTTGACAGGCAGGGAGGCCTGCGACCATGCCTTGTCATCGAAACAGATATTCAAAACCGATGATAAAGTATTCTTTATTATGTTGTCTAAGCCTTCTAAGAGCTCGCTGTGTTTCCACAGTTGACAACATCTCAAAGAATACGTAAATTTAGGTACAAACAAGCAAAACCGAATAATTGTAAAAGCCATATGGCTATTAATTTTGAGAAGTCTGTCCGAGGTTTTGTTGAAATTTTGAATTTTCTCATCTACAAATGACTGAAAAGACTCATCAAAAATTGGTGAACCAAGGAGGCGAAGTGAACACTTATCTACAACTGTAATGTTGGGAGCCAAACTATTGAATTTTAATATGATATTGTTTTTGTCTACACAAGAGTCCGAAATAAAAAGCTCGCACTTTGAAAAATTTAGGTTTAAACCTATTTGCCGAAATTCATCTGTGATGATTTTTAGATCATTAAAAACTATGTCCACGTCTCCCCCTATCGTTCCGTCATCTAAATACCAAACATTAAGTTTGGATTTAAGACGTTGAATTACTGGTTGGATAGCAAGGCTAAATATGGCCGGACCAAGAGGGTCACCCTGCTGACAACCAACCGCGGACGAAATGACATAGCCTTAGTTGTATTTTAGATTTAATTTGTATATTTTTCTTTTTCATAAATAATCGTAAATTCCTAGCTTAGTGCTTTTATTCAATGATGTGTTGTGTCGTGCCAAATAAACGTTTTTAATTTCATTTCAAATAAATAAAAAATATTTACTCCTTACCACGTCGATAACTTTTGCTCGGGTTGCCAAAAGGATATTTTATCGCGTGTTGCGTATTTGTGAGTCTGTGTTTGGGGCATCATAGCCTCATCCTTTAGATTTTTTCTATCCTCATGTCATGTCAATTATTTCCTGTAGGCAGTATAATTTTACCGATCCATTATTTGACTGCTGCAGGTTTCCCCCGTTAATGGCGGCCTTGCCGCCGTCATTCCGCAATAACCGGATTCCTCATTTCTGGTCTAACGGGATCCAATTACAATTAATATACTTAACTTGTAATTTTCCATTTTCGCTCCTTTATTTGATTTTTTTATGTTGTATCAAAGTACCTACATACCTGCTTATTTTTGCAATGTTTCATAGTATGTGGACGTATGCTTTCAAAATGACTTTGAAAAAATAATTTTGATTTGAAGAAATATATCACTTGCGGTTTTAGCATTAGCAGAGTATATTATAATAATTTTACTACACATGAGTTTGAAAAACATCTTCAAAACCTTGCTTTCGATTTAATTTTTTAATTGAACAAAACTTTTTGAAAATATCTTTGTATGAGCCGACCGTTTTGGTAGAAAATAAATCGAATTTCGAATGCAAAAAATATTTTTAAAATACGTAATCAGTGTTTCTCACGATTCCTAGACCTTCTTGATTTGTTTATGTATTATGAAATTACATACCTTTTTAGTTAGTTTTACTTTTTTAGGTTCATAACGTTTTCGAAGCTGCTCATTTCCTACAAATTGAATGGTAAAAATGTTTTGCGATTTCTGACTTTTTGGTAGTCCAACCTCGCTTGTTCCCATAGAAGTTTTTGATCAGTATAAGAAAGAGGATCGATTGGCATCATTAAACGTTTATTTATGTGTGAAATTATTTTTTAATTTTATATTTTTTTATTATTTAAATATGTATTTTTTTAATATAGTCCCCATAGACTATTTTCCCGTAGCTACATAGGTTAAAGTACCTACCCATAGTGCCCCGTCAAAAAAACCATTATGTGCCCAAGCATACATACATACATAGACACAATGTACATTCGTTCTAAACAAATGCTTGCTCAGACAAAAACTAACGAAAGAAAAAACAAGTGATATTCGCAATATGTTAGAATTATTATAATTGAAACCAATGTAAAATGGCTGAAGAATTAAACAAAATTAAAATAAGTTTTATGGCAATACTGCAACATTTTCACTTCCACTAGTGGACAAAAAAATTTGGTGAAGAGAAAATAAATAAATAATGTTGGACAATCCACACAGCATCATCTAACCTAATAACACCTTATTTGTTATTTGATTGTTTTTGATATTATAGTCCGTTATCCTCAACTGGGGGTTTATGTTATATGTTAGCATTTATATTTATATACATATGTATATGTTATATTAAATGTTAGTACATTTTAGTATTTATAGATGTTTATAGTATAAAATTTGACTTGTCTAAGTGCTTTTTTGTAAGCAATAAAGTTATTGAAATCAGATTCAACATTTTGTTTCTATAAAAACTGAAAATGTAATATATTGTCTCTTATAATCTTATTTAACACACATACCGTACACACGTACCTTTTTATATTTAAGTATAAAAAGCCGCCCAGCTAACTTCGTCTAATTCTAAAAGAACGACAAAAATGCGGTTTGCAAATGCAACGAGTTTCATTCGTAGTTTACGATTGCCTTGCCTTCACATTACTCCTTCTAAGTATAACCTGGTAGTCAGTAGATTTGCCTTTGATCTGACTACTTACGGCTGTTTAAACTTTCGCGATTTGTTGACATAATTAAAGATATCTATCGCGTACCTTTTGTTATATTTTCCCCTACGTTTCCATCGCGTTACAGCGATCGTGGTCACGGGGCGACTGGATGTACTCGGAGCTACCGCCGAGAATTGATGGCAGTATCCACGACTACCCTCAATTCGTCTGCAGAATCAGGAATGTCCAAGTTCACATTACGACACACTACACTGACCGTGTCTGACTGCAGTACAGGCGGATCACGACGCACACACTTATTTAGCACAGGATTCCACGAGGAAGAGAGACGAAAACCATCTTCACGATTAAAGTTCGGGTATTTTGTGATCTCAATCGCCAGTTCGAGAGGCGATTGAGATCACAAAATACCCGAACTTTAATCGTGAAGATGGTTTTCGTACAACCGACGATGGGTCCGGCTATATGCAATTTTTTATTGGTGGGCTCATTGGAACCTTGTAGTTAGAGACTATAAATATTGATAAGTAAGTATTATAATTACCTCGCTATTATCCTAACTATACCATAAATGCCAAAGTGTGTTCTTTCTTCACGCCCTAACTTAGCAACTAATCGACTTGATTTTTGGCATAGAGGTTGAAAGGACGAAGAGTAACGTGCTACTTTTTGTCCTGGTAAAATATCAAATTCCATGAGAGATTAACGGCTTATAACGCGGTTGAAACCTCGGGGAACAGCTAGTTTATTCTATTTAAGTCTATTTTATATTTTAGTGTATTGAATTAATTTATAACACTAAAATTCACCTATAATTGATCTTTGCAAATTTATTTTGAATACGCAGATAAGATTATCAATGTTATCAAATCTAGAAATCAAGCTGAGTAAAGAAGTTATGTAGGTGCCTGAATATGATTGTTGTTCTGATAAATTGTTACTTTTTCGATAAATTCATTATATTGACAATTTCATAAATTGTTACATGTTCCTTTGGTGTCTTGAAAGAAGCCTCTCGTATTAATAAGAATGTGAGCGGGTTAACAACGAACCTTGTATGCGTTGGTAAAACACCAACGTTGAGACATCATCATCATCAGGGTGATTGTGGACACAAACGCAACGTATCTCGGCATGCACGCATTCACAGTAGATTCGTCGAATTGTGAAATTTTTAACAAAATTCGAAAAGAAATTGGTTCTTTTGCATGTCTGTTTAACAAGCTGTTGCCCGCGGTTTCACCCACGTTAAATTTGAATTTCATATTTATAGGGGGATAAAAAGATATTTTTCCCGTAAATCTCCCATGGGAATTTGACAAAAAGTAGCCTATGTTACCCTCCATCCTTTCAACTAACTCGATGCCAAAAATGGAAGGACAAAAAACACACTTTCGCAATTATAATTTTAGTAATGATTTATGTATGCTCGCACGATTTCTCCGTCAATTGTAGGCCAATTTTGATGATTTCTTTGGTTTTGTATAAAAATTCTCCCGGCGTAGTTCTATATAAATTTTATTTCTAAGAGATTAACATGTATTATGTCCTGAAAAACCAGTGAAAATATTAAGGAATTCGATGTCGGTTTTTCGCTTTTGTATAAACATCAATTTATCTATATTTAGTAAAAGAACTGCTGCCATATCAAGGCGACCAAACTCAAGAAAGTGGTAACCACTCCAGTCTCGCCCGGCCCGTCCCACCACAGCGCGCGGCTCGTCTGCGCTCCGCCTTGCGTATAGTTTCCACGTAACGCAGTTCATTAGAATGCTGAGCGCGACGGGTTTCTATACGGTCGTGGATCACGCTCGAAAGTGTACACTTACGAGCATCCGTTCTTACCGATCATAAATAAACAAAAGTGGAAATCTCACTTATTTATACTAGCTACTAATAATGTACTACTATAAAACATTCGGTAAAACGCTTAAACCCAACAATAAGAGCATATAAAAAAAATCTATGTAAACTAGTTTCAGAATATTCCACAATCGGTTTATAATCGTATCTCGTTGCTGTGAAAGGAAGGTTTTTGAAAGCAGTTTTTTCAGAGTGGAACACGCTGACTGAAGGAGCCGAGGTTATATGTATTTATCCCAGCCATTCCATGAAAAATGTTTGTAATAAAACAACAGCATAAAAAAACAAAAATTCACGCAAGGTTCAGGCACAATTTCCCAACCTTTTTTTTTTTGTTGAGACTCCAGCCAGACTGTAAATAATATTTTCATGCTTTTTTTTACAATTCTTCGAGTCTAGCCCGAGAGCGTACGTAATCACCATCACCATTAATGGGTTCCTTTCTAAATATAACCATATTCAACATGAGTCATGTTGAATATGGTTACAGAAAGGAAACAAATTAAAACTAATTTTAATGATAATGATGGTATAGTTAATGACAAGACAATGTAATGATTCATCCACACTGGAATCAGTAATTCTTATCGTAAATTGATCCTCGGTTCTTGACTCTTTTCTATACAAGTGTTTTTATAGTCGAGTGCTTGGTAAAACCCTAAATACCCTTTTTCAATTGACGTTAATACCTACAAGTGAAACACGTGTACATTAATTAAAATCTTTCTGTAAGTTAAATAGATTTATTGATTCAGTGAATAGGTTTTTAGAATGCTTAAAAGAAAATCGTAACTTCAGGCGTACAAGAAAAGTAAGAAGATACTTTTTGAACCACATAACAGAAAAAAATCATTATGCAAATAACTAACTAAATCGGCCGCCACTCAATTTGAGATTAAAGAATACCTTTTATTAGAGTAACGAATACTCAAACTCATTTTTTTTGGTTGTTACCATGTTGTTTCTTGGTTTTATGATTGAAAGCAGTTCTAAACATGAACCCGGCTAGGGCACTACAATATTATGTTGCTTATACCTAAAACAAACGAATTAACAAATTTAGATAACAGTTTAGGGATATAACAAATAAATTTTGACGAAATTAAATAATATACAAGGAAATGCACTACTTATCTAATAGTTAATACTTAATCTGATAATATTTAATCTGAGACTAATTGGCGGTAAGCTGATCTGGCTCCTTCCCGTCTCGCAACCTTCCCATTTCGTACACGTCTCGTCACGGTTTAATAGCACTCGGCGAAAGTGGAGGGGGTTCTGCGCAGATGAAAACGGTGTAAAAATATAAAAATCGACTTCTACGCATCAAGATCAGCACAGCACTATTAATCCATGACGCGACCAGTATATAGTATTCACTACACACTCAACATTTTAAAACAACTGAAGAAAAGTTTTATATGTCATAAATTTCTTTGCGTTTGGAAACCTTTTCACTGCAGTTTGAGTAGTGTCTAGATATCTAACAGATCACTGTACTTTCCTTTTTAATATCCATTCTATTATAAGTTTATGCAGAACTCAGCAGAAAAGGCCGTCGTAGGTCTGTTTAATTTTTTTATTCACAATAAATGCCAGAGCATCTATTGTGAATATTTAGAACAACAGTGACAAAGACATTCGTCATAGTAAACACGGTTATGCAACAGTTTGCTTGCTAATTTTACATCATTACGTTTTGTCATTAGATTACGTATGAATGATACAAGGTCAAGTTTCAATGGAATTCGTACTGGTTTAGTTACTTACATAAACAAATTAAGTAGGTCGTGCTCAAAAAGAAACATAGGTGCATTTGCCTGGAAGAGATCGCTCAAAGCGATAAGGCCGCCCTTTGTACTTCATTGTTGTCAACTTTTCCTTCTCTATGTATTCTGTGTTGTGTGGTACAATAAAGAGTTTTCTATCTATCTATCTATAGGTGCTTTTTAAACCTGGTATAACGTCATCAGCTTTCTGGTGTATAATGAAATGCACAGGTAATTATATATATTGGATAAAATCTTAATTTCAGGCCTTATTCCATAAAAAACTAGTACTAATATGGGTGAGTTACAGAAATGTAATATACCCCCCCCCCCCCCATATGATGGCAACAATTCGTGGCGTCTTTTGGGGGAGGCCTATATTCAGCGGTGGACGTGTACGGGCTGATGATGATGATATTTTGGGACAACCAACGCAACCAAAAGTTGGACCGCGGGAGAAAAAGTAAGAGTAAAATGTTGATAGCTTGTACACGAAATAATATTAATTTCTATTCACGATAAAAGTTTCTTTTGTAAACTTCCTAAAATCAACACTTTGAGAAAACTTAAAACCCGGTCCCAAAAATACGGTATGATCAAATAAATACAATCAATTTGATTTTTTTCTCTTACGGTCATGTCGTTACGAAAATTGCATTTGTACTTATCCTAATCAGATTAGTATTTTGTATCATCTGCGTCAGGTAGACAGCGACTTATTAGAGGTAAAATACTAATTATTAAGAATTGATTAAAATTCCACGAACAAGTTTGGAATCCGGCATCTTCGAGGACAGACTGCCAGATGATAAATTTTAATAAGATAATATTCATATTGTTGATCTGATCTATGGAATGCGAGACCGCACCTCGGTACTTGCGAAATACCACATCATAAGCTTTCGTGGTTTTTTTTAACATCATACATAGGTGGGTCATGTACTTATTATAGTCACTTGTCTACACTCAAAATGAGGGCTATTCTGCTAGGTATAATACATTATATGTATAGTTTTTGAAATACCAATAATGTGTGAGGTATAGCACTCATTATTGGTATTTTACACATCAACAAATATTTTTTTAAAAATATGTGTATAATTAACCAACATGAATTGACCTCATTTTGAGTATAGACAAGTGAGTACACAAGTACATGCCCCACCTAATGTTAGAAAAACACGAATTTGATAAAATTGGAAGAATAATTTTAATCTAGATAATTTTAAAGTAACCTAATTTGTAAATTTTAAACAAAAGTTACGCGATAAATAACTCCAAAATAAATTTATTTAAAAGTTAACCATTAATCTTTCATACATTTTACTAATTTCAGCTGCAACATGATCATAAATATATGTATACCTAAAAATAAAATCTCACGCAACAGTGCGTTTTCGTATATTTCCAAATAAGCTAAACATGCTCTCAACTACAGAAAAGGGAAAGTTCTACTATTCACTACAATACAGCCTACAGTACTACACCTACATACATACATACAGACATACCTACTCAATAGACGGCATTCCATTGCAAGTCGACCTTGTGCTGTGTGTACTTGTAAAATATACCGTTAGTAATAAAGCAGATTAAACTTGGTTTAACCTAGGTAACAAAAACAATATTTTACATTATTTTTACCATATATTTTCCATTTTATGACAATTTGCGTTTGGAATGAGATTGAATTTATAGCGGTTTGCAGACGAACTAGATTAATCGCACGACTGTATAATGAATTGAAAATAGACTCTGAGGTCAGGTCTAGAATAACATGTATATTATTTATTATATTAATAGTATATAATTTTAAAATATTATCTTTAATTTGACTTACATTACTTTTGGCGTGAAGGAGTGACTAGAGATCCATCCTATCCATCCAAATATTCACTTATTAGTTAAAATAACATTATTTGATTTCGGACCACCAAAGATCCATAATTTGTTAGTATTATTAAGGTAAATAGGTACTAAAATTCAATTAAATGAAGGTAATAAACTAAAATAAACTTAATTAAATTAAATCATGAAAATTGTAATGCAACGAAATCAAGATTAAATTAGATTTAGATTGTAACAGTCTGCATTTAAGTCAATTGTTTCAATTGTTTATTGTTCTAATTTGTTTCTATTATTTAATTGTTATTTTCTTTGTTAATAAAAATTCAATTAAATCAAAACAATTCAAATTAAATGTAGTGTGAATAGAAATCAGAACTCCAGATCAGTGTCGGTTCAGTGGACCCTACTTCTGAGACTTTTTAGTATCAGTCACTAGTACGCTGTTGACGATACGTAACTAGCCAAATTATAATTTGTTTAAGCTGAGCTAAACCGTCCCAATGCATAAATCTGACTTAAATTTTATATTGATAACGCGCAGAGAGATGAATCTCAGTGAGTCACATTCACGCCAAATAATGATGTCATGACAGAAAACATTTTTATCACTTTTCGTCTATTGCTTTCGGATTTTTATACGCTTTTGAACGCTGCACTGCGCTGGTTATCGAAAGATGCTTCTTTTATTTAATGTATTAATTTATAATTTGAATGGTTCAAAAATCATTACCATTATGATCCTGGTTCATTCTCGAATTACATAACAAAATCATAAGAAAATATTATAACAGGGCGTTAGATTAGGCACCTTAGCTTAAGTAATGTTACTAGCTTGGGGCTAGATGATGCTGTGTGGCTTGTCCAACAAAATTTAATGAAAGTAATATAGTAAAAAAAGATCTCAGGAACGTAGGGACTCCCTATTTCCCATACAAAAGACTTCAACGCGCTCCTGCCAATCTTTTTCTAGGAACAAAGTCGTCTTTGTGATCCATTGTCATTTTGGGGTAGGTTTCCAACTACCTACTTACTTAGCTTGGGGCTAGATGATGCTGTGTGGATTGTCCGTTAGCAACGAACCTAGTTTGTGTTGGAAGAACACTAACTTTTTATTCCTTAAAGGGACATTATCAGGATAAGTGCAGATCTCGTTATCATGGAAACTATAACAGATCATGTCGAAAAAATAAATACTTATCGAATAAATTCAAAAAATACAATAATGCCGATGTGATTATTCTTTGCCGACGTTGCCGCAATACTACGTCACAAAATCACATATCTAAGTATTTACGTGCAATTATGTACATACGTGCTACATAGTTATCGCAGTAAATAACTCAGCCGATGGATCGTAGATAACGACGATAGTGGTGATAGCGGTTCGATAGCGTGGGATTATGATAACAGACGGACTTGTGCCATTGTCGCCGGGTGCCGAGTGTTTTCTGTCTTTTGTTTGATTATACCCTGAACACATCTAGGTACGAAAGAACTTAATGAATAGAAGCTGAAGGAATTAAATTGAAGCAAATTAACTCTGACGGTTTGTTCGACTCGGCGTGAGTAAGTGTGCAAGGGCTACATAAATAATAAACAAATAATACTGGACAATTCACACAGCATTACCTAGCCCCAAGCTAAGCAGAAGATGTACATATGTAGGTAGAATTTCTTGCAACAAATTGTAAAATTCGATTCTTAGGGCTCTTTCTTGGCGTGTTCGGCTTGCCTCTTAGAATCCAAGTTATTCTATGTCAACAAAGGCCAATCTAAGTTAAAATGCGTGTTTGAAAACGGACGACAGACGAATGAAATTATAAACGAAATATTTCAAAAACAAAAAATTTTTTGAAACTTCTGCGATTTGCTCAGATTTCGCCGCTAATTCCCAGTGTATGTAATGCTGACTGTTCGGGTCACTGTCATAAAATATTTATTTGATTTTGTAATTCCTTTGTTGACAAAAATATCAAGGATTCCAGAGCCAATTATCGATATAGTTAGTCTCACTCCAACTCTTTGTCAAAGCGTTTCTCATAGCGATACTTTGTATTGTCTTGCTGCGAGAAGTAACATTACCTAATCTGTGACGGTGGTCCCTAAAATAATTTATTTATTTACATATTTAATAACATTTTTACATTGCAATAACAGTAGTGGAGCACCAAAGCGACAAAGAGATACAAAAACACAACTAAACAAGCTACTAACTATAACTTAATACTATAGCTTTAAATAAACAACATTACGTATGTCCTATGCGTCCTATCCCAGAAATTAAAAACGACATTCCTGAATTTTGGCTAGGACATATAAAATATATCAAAATCCTCATCTACACATAAACAGCGCGAAGGGCCCGTGTGAACGGGGACTTGCTCAGGAGGTTAGTTCTTTTTTGTGTATTTTATTCTATCCAAAACCTTGCACTGAATAACATTTAATAATCAAATAATATAAACAATTTTAACTAGTATTTACAATTGAAACAATTTAGCTAACTGCAGACTGTCGCAAACAATCTACAAGTAGCTCAACTGGTCCATATCAACACCAGTCGGAAGCGTTCCCAAGACGCTGGCTGCTTTGCCCCGTTGTATGGCAGCTGCGCCAGATACTCACCAGCTCTCGGGTCGCTTCGACCAGGCACTCAGATAATTTTTTGAAAACCTGGAGAGCCTCGGTACCCCACGGACCTGAGGTCTCGACTCCAAGGGTAGCAAATGCGTAGGCTCTGTCGAGACTTGCATATTTGCGCCTCTTGAGATCTTCGGCCAAATCTGCCGCCGAACCAGCCCTCACGGGATGTCCTTG
Organism: Eupithecia insigniata; assembly: GCA_947859395.1. Taxonomy (NCBI): domain Eukaryota; kingdom Metazoa; phylum Arthropoda; class Insecta; order Lepidoptera; family Geometridae; genus Eupithecia; species Eupithecia insigniata. Next base: position 665,024 of record OX402018.1, on the reverse strand, counting down.
AAAGATGGGAAGGTGCAAGTGTGTCGACACATGTAGCGTCCCACACAATAAGCCTCCCCAGCACGGGACTAATTAAGTTAGGACTAGTAATAACTCCCAAGGGACTAGTGTCATGCCGTTGGGCCTCTTACATTTACTAGTATTGATTTAAAATATTTATTTGCAGCAAATACCTACTAAAGATTACATAAACTTTAGTATTACATATATAAAAATGAAGCTTAACTTAAAATACCTACTGTTGTGGTCATAGACCTAGATTTTTTTTCGGTTGTGGTACATTTTGTAGTAAGAAGCTGTATTTAGTACTAGCAACTGCCCGCAGCTTCGTACGCGCTTTTCATGTACCCTGTTTTCGTGCCCGGGATACCATCTACTCCCTGCCAAATTTCATTAAGATCCGTTCAGTAGTTTTGGCGTGAAAACATGACAGACAGACAGAGTTACTTTCGCATTTATAATGTATGAGGTCCATTTTGAAGCCTATCACATATCAACCACCGTATGCTGGTCTGTAGGTAATCAAACAACGCTGACCTTGATGATAATGATAACCAAATGACTGGTTTACGTCCATTCCTACCTACTTATTACGAGTGTGTGCTATCGGAGACTTGCTAATGGCACATACGGGTATTTATATTCGTACAATGAAGTCATGTGAAGATACAACATACTGGATTGACCATTTCTGTCGTCAAGTATTGCAGTTTTATGGTAGAGGTATACTAGCGTCTCCAAGGGCTGGGGATCAAAATAGATATAAGATAAAAATATTTACCTGCTTTTTGTTGGAAACCGATCCCAGTATCGGTGGATACAACTTGGCGGGATCAGTGGCTAATTTAATCGGATCTCAGGATCTGTGGACACAAACCCCTGTAATCTAGTGCAATGAGCATATTTAATTTTAATTTATTCACGGACATAAACAATTATATTCACGTCTTACTGGTAAACAAAATTAAAACTTAAGAGTTTAATCAGCTCTATTGCCCACGGATTGTCACTAGTACATCATTATCATATCAGCCCATACACGTCCACTGCTGAACATAGGCCTCCCCCATACGACGCCACAAATAGCGGTCCTGACCCGCCTCCATCCATCGACTCCCTGGTGACCGCTACGATGTCGTCGGTCCATCGAGTGGACGGTTGTAGGGGGGTTATGCCACCACGCTTGGCAGGCGGATTGGTGATCGTAGTGTACATAGTAGAGCAACAAAGGTACCAGTTATGTATTCAACGACAAAGGGGCTCAACATTGGCAACTGAGAAACGTTTGTGTCGAGGCGAGATCGAACTTGCAACCATAATGTACTACTGTGTGGTAATGATTTTTAGAGGATCGCAGGTAGACATTCAGTTGCGCTACAAAGGTCGTCCATAACTACTGTACCTAGAATGTAGGTACATTACTGAAATAAGGGCATCTCATACGGACTCGAAGAAACATCTACATAGTGAACATTATTAGCAAGCACATAATTCCCTCATCATTTAGCGCCTGCTGATTACAGGGACCTCGTCCCAGTTCCACCGACCTCGACATCAGCCCTGGTGGGCGGTTATCACCATTGTGGCTTGATAGCTACCACCCGTCGAAAGAAATTATAATAGAACAAATTTTTTGGAAGAGACTACCTTTTCTAAGAGTTGTAATGTCAATAAAAAAAACCTTAATAAAATGGTGTTGTTACAAACGGTTATACGAACATTTTTGAAAAGAAGAGAAAAAGTATAAATAAAAAAGAGTTAGTTTAATCAAACGGTGGCCGGTCGTCGCGTGCAATATTCAATGCTGATATAAAATCTAATGAAGTCTATACCAAAGTCAAACACAGGCCCGCCGGCGGCGCCGGTTGTCTCGGGCATAGGACAACTTTGACAAAAGTTGTCCCAATTGTGCTGTACAGAAAAACTGCACAAGACAACTGGGAATAACCGAATTTCGGCTACATTATTTTCGTCTTTTGTTTTCGATTTCGTCCCGCCGACAATGTTTACGAAACCGGCGACCCAACCCGGTGGCCTTAGTGTGTTGACTCCTAGAAGCCGCCATCATTTCATCAACCGAGCCGCCGACATCCAATCCCTACCCGTCAGGCTTTGATGCTTAGACTCCCTTAATGCACGTTATTCATTATTCGTAAGGAATATCCACTGGCCTGGATCTGGACAATAAATCAATAGGGGTTCCTATGTCTCGGGAGGTCTCGGGTCATCTTTGTTACTTGACCACCCTACTTGTGTAAATTTTCACGCACTACAAACACCATTATGGTAGATGGTGATGTCCGGTTTGTTCCCAGTGCGAGACTTGCATCACAAGAGACGCGTCCATAGAATAGTAATGTATTATTTTCTATGTAAATAACTGAGAACGAAAGTTTGACGACCTGTGTGGTGTGCTGGCACATTTTAGTACCTACATAAAGTTTAAATACCATATAGAGTTGCATATTTGTGATACGGTTACTTGACCTTGTGGCGCAATCGGCGGCGGCGCGTTCCCGTAATGATTGGAAGGAGGCGGGTTATAATCCCGTCTAAGTTAAAAAAATGGTATGTTATTGTATGATATTTAAATTCTTAGGAGTTCTGTAGAAGCACGCGACTATGCAATCGATTTATTACAAAAACATAGCTAGTGGCTACAATGCCAGTCTGGAAGTAGTTTGTAATTGTAACACATAAAAGTGGGTTCAATTCTACATTTTCTGCCTCAGAAAATAGGTACCAAAGTCAAGTGCTGTTTCATACACGGAATTATATCGCTCCACGTCCATAATTTAGACGAGCCTCACCGAGTCCTTTTGACCCTCCTCTCCTCAATCTTGGATGTAAAATCAAAGAAAACAAACCTGTAGTACCCTAATTGAATCACGTTGGTCGTTAACTAGCTTGTAAGATCGCTGCTGCTGTGACAAAGCAAAAAATTTTTCAAACTTGAAACTAGGTCAGAAAGGATCGATTTACAGACCGTCTATGGTCATTTTTATGTTTATTTATTGAACCACCACTTAAAACACGCATAAATTTCAATAAGGGTCTAGGCTGTAAATCTTTAAACACAAACACTGATTATTCTTACGGCTAACATGTAAGAACACATGTCCTCAACACCAAAGGGTGTCAATGCAGCCTTCTTCGATGTACTTACCTTCCCATTAGATATACCTAAAACAACGCTATACTAACAAAAGCTCTAATATCTTTTACAGATACAGAAATAAATTGAGAAGTGAAGAAGTGATGCACCTCAGCCGTAGTATCGAGCAGGCGTGAGGAGTGAGAAGTAGGAGGAGCGAGGAATAGAAGTGAGGAGTGAAGAGTAAAAAATCAAGATGGCGTCCCGCGGAGGACGGTCGAGGCCGGACACCCAGCGTGCCTTGGACGAGTTTGAGGAGCTGGCTGGACTTAGAAGTGGACCTGGTATGTACTATCACCAACATCCTAAAAGCCAAACTAGCACAAAAAACTAATCTTAAGTGACATGGAAATGACAACGTAAATCCCCATATACGAAATTCGTGGTAATATTTGAATTCAAGGAACCATAGTTCGCTAGGCAGGCTTAACCATGTTTTACTGGGGATTGTTCTGAGGTTTTCAGCAGCGATCTTTCGATCCTATTAGGTAATCAGCAAGTGAAGATAGGCCAGATATTTCTGACTACCTGAAATCTTGTCTAGTCACATGCCCATTGCCAGATTCGGACCTCTGTTTAATTTCAGATGGCGAGCGTGCAGCTTATGTCCTGGAACACTTGGCCACATTCACAGTGACTCGAGAGACGGGGATCGTGTTCCCGGCTGATGGCATGAGGAGATTGTTGCAGCTAGAGAAAACAAATGGTAAGGCAGTAGTTAACCAGTCAAAGTGAAGAAAATTGTCTTGACAATAGTTTGCTTAAAGGGATGTGGTCACTTTAGAATAGTTTTAAAACTATAAATAATATGATTTTCCTACTTCTCTCATGTAAAATCCAACTTTAGTCAGATATAATCAACCATTTTCTAGTTAGTTAGGGGAGTGTATTAGTTTGTGTTATTACACTCCGCGACTGCTTTTTGTGTCGTAATTGTATGTCCTTTTTCGTCATAAAACATGAATAGGTTAATGAAAAAATTACAATGATCAACATTCGCTTATCAGCTAATAAGTGATTTCTTGACTGAAAGATTTTTGCCTTCAAAACTTGTTTAATTTTTAGGAATATGGAGTCAAAAGATGCAGCTTTCTTTGGAGGGACAATGGGTGCTTGTTATGGATTATGAGACAGGGGTAAGTTTCCTTAAAAATAAATTAATTAATTTCATCTATAAATTAATTAAATTTAGGTTCATATCATATTAGTAATAGTATGTACCTGGATGACAGACCGCTTTGCTCGGTATTTTTTAGAAATTATATTTAAATACGAATTACAACCAAACACTCATTGGCTTAGTATTGCTTAACAACGCCACCTGCTGGAGTAGCCTTAGTGTTGCGTCGTCAGAGAAGTTGGTTGCTCCCAATATTTTTTTTTTATTAATAATCGCCAATAGATGTTAGGAAGAGTCATATTTTTCAGTTTATTTATCTTCGAACAAAAACAATGGACTGAATTGTCTTTGGCCTTGTCTATGGGTTCATCATTGACAACTTTCCTCCCCCATTGTGACGTCATATCCGAATATATACAGTAAACTAAATTAAGCTGTCATACATGATAGATCATATCATAGTGATAGATGAAGGCTTTGTAGCTTCGAAATCTTGTCTATGGGAGCCCTATCGTAAAGTTGATTATCGAAAACACGAATAATACAACATTTTCTAAAAATTAATCCTAGCTAGATCGATTTATCGCCCCCGAAAACCCCTATATACTAAATTTCATGAAAATCGTTGGAGCCGTTTCCGTGATTCAGATTATATATATACAAGAATTGCTCGTTTAAAGGTATACGATTAGTGTTCGGGTGTATTTACCACCGCTCGGTCGTAAAAAATAGGTCGTGACAGATTTATTTATTTATAATAAAGCTACCATTAAAATACCACAGGTTTTTTTGTAAATCCTATCACAGGCACCAGTTCTCTCAGAAACCAGGTCTTAGTTGCTGATTTAATAACTATACCATACCCAGAAGATTACCTCCTACTAGAGATGAGTCTGGTATTCAATAACTAACTCAGTACCTGTTAGCATGGTCCTAAAATATCTAACGCTATTGTAAAATCCGCATACCGCTAGGGAATAACTGTGCAAAGCGAGCATCGGGCCTAACTGACCGTGAACCATAACTACCCAACGCTTCAATACCTATACTTACCTAACTATCATCTACGCATAGGTACTAGCGGACCGTTCACCCGTAAAGTTATGTAGCTGCAACAAGTATTTGGTATTTCTCGAACCGTTATTGGGTACCAGTTGGTACTAGCGGTATTGAAACAAAATACCCTACTAATAACCGGTAGCCAAAATATCGAATAACTCCCATCCTTACCTCCTACACAAGTTCCTTCACTCCTTTAGATAAATAACAATCTATTGTGAGAGTTAAATAAATGCTTTATTACAATAAGCACAATTTTACAAAAGCATTTAAAAGGTACATATAATAGCATAAACTTGTGTTCTTGCAATTATAGAGATCTAAAACAGAATATAAAAGAGTTGGCAAGGCACAAACTAAGTTAAATAATAGAAAAAAACGGGTAATTATTTCAGGAAATAGAAATTTTTTTTTGCATTTGAGGCAAAAAAATAAAATGTATTCTATAAGTAAAATGTAGTTATTTTATAAACCGACTTCAAGGAGGAGGTTCTTAATTCGACTGTATTTTTTTTAATCTGTGTCAATCTTAAAATTAATACGATAAAATGACAAAATCCATATCGTTTCAGCATTGGTATATACATATATCAAATTAGGCCAAGCACTGTTATCTCGTGGAGACTGGTGACCATGGTGCATGATTATAAGGCTTGTTGATGCTGTGTGAAAAACATTACTTATGTATTTCTCTCCTTTCCAGTCAATAATGGAGCGTTTCCCCGCCTCCTGGGTGCATTCCCCCACCGCCTTCACGTCCCCCGAGCCTGGCGAGCTGTACAACAACGTGGTCGCCTTCGTGGTGGGTGCGCCTGCGCCGTCCCCCGCGCCCGCGCCCGGCGACCCCGCCGCGCCGAGGAGGGAGCTGCATATCTTCCAGTGTCATGACGTGGCGGCGCATACTCTGGTGGAGGAGCTGAATGCACTCAAGTAAAGAAATATCCGGTTTTAACAATCAACCAAACGCGCAAATAAATACACCGAAATGATACTACAGCCCGTGGCGGTCCCGGGACGTAAAAATCGACCCCTCTAACTCAACCCGTCGATGTCGTAAGAGTCGACTGAGGGAACCTACTAAAAGTAGGGGATAACTTATTTACCTTAGAGAAGCTGCAGGAATCGAGTTTGAAACAACTGAATTCGAAATCAAACAATTGATGACCATTTTTTCGACTCTTGGCGGGAAAAATGTCCGAGGTACCATTGAAATAAAAAATCTCCATGGTTTGTTCGGCTTGGAAGTTATACTTTCAGCTAAAAATAGGAAGATAACTAGAACTCTCGTCTGCATCCAATGCTGTGCAGTAAGCACGATTCCTTGAGAGCTGTATCTGATTACAGCTTGATTGCCGATCTTTGAATAGGAATGGGAACTGTCCAGAAACAAGTGATTTGAAAAAAAAAAACAAAAACTGACTTTGAATACTTTATTATTTACACTGTTCTTTATTTTTTAAGTTTTGCGAGACAAATAATTCAATTGTCCCTCAGAAATATTTTTATGGGGTCACCACGGAATTATACTCTATACTATACTATGCAAAACAAAAACAAAAGGTCCACAAATGAATATTGGAGATACATAAAAGGAGCTGTACGTACATACATTACGTACGCTCGTTACACAATCCCTCCTTTTTTTGAAATCGGTTTTAGAATTCTGGTCAAATTAGATTTGACATTACGAAAACGTCAAATTAGATTTGACATTACGAAAACGCCTCATTTTTATCTCATTATTTTTTTTTGTATCTAATGATGATTTTTACAATAAACAGGCTGAAGTATCGAGCGATGGTCAGGCTACTATATTAATAGTTCGGGGAATCGATAACCTTTAGGGATCAAAGGTTCTCGAGTGGCGACTGCGATGCAATGCGAATCGGAGTGTCGGAAGACCTCCCTCTCGATGGACTGACGACATTGCAGCGGTCGCAGGAAGGGAGTCGATGGATGGAGGCGGTTCTGGACCGCTATTCCTGGCGTCGTCGTTTGGGGGAGGCCTATGTACAGCAGTGGACTCATACGGGCTGATGATGAGTTTAAAAAATATGATAACAAACGTAAAATAACAGAATCAGAATGAATTTCTTTAGGCTTACAAAATAAGCACTTAGACAAGTCAAATAGCACTTAGGCAAGTCAAATAACGGCAGAAAAGGTTTATAACAACGATTGAACACTATCAGAAACGCCATTGCCATATCAATATCTAAGAGCACGAGTAGAATGCAATGGAAATCTTATCGCATCCGAATATGGGTTACAAACAAACCCAACAGATAATATCTATCCATCCTGAGATGTCGTTATCACAGAGGAAATAGAATAGATACGGTATCACTGAGATGAATAAACCCAGTTTTGCTTTGATCGTTTGTGAAAATGGTTTGTGCATACCTCATCAGAGACAAACTGCAATTGGCTGATCGTGTAATATTTTTTTCAGAGAACATTTTCGTATATTGTCGCTATTTTGATTAAAAGTGTTAACGTTCGGTTTCTAGTTAAGGATACAGTGATCGTGAACTTAAGTGAAGAGAACTAACACATTATTTCATATTTAATAGTAATTTATTGTTTGAAATTTGACTTGTCGATATCTTAGCCGACTTCGAATCCGTTAAACACCGTTTTACACTGTTTTTAAGTTTTCGGGGACCTTTTTTTTCTGAGCGGGTTTTCGCAGCATGCAACTAGTTTTGATTAAAAGTGAAGACGTTTAGTTTCTGGCGAAGGAAAAGTGATCGTGAACTAAAATGTGATCCGATGTACATAATTCCAAATTTAGCAGTGCGTACGAGTTGAACATGGCCATGTTTTACATTAGAGCTAGGCTGGCTGTGCCGGTATCATGGTACGAATCAGTTTTATACATCTCTTGCTCTTCATCAAATATCAGTGTTTTATTTCCTTTAGACCTCACAGAACTCTTGGACACATCACAAAAATGAAATTACATAAGTAAAACTCGGTAATAAAGTGATCACACAGATCCAATGCTGAAGATGCCTCCCTCAAGGTTGCCTGGGAGAAATCACTCTTAGCTATAAGGCCGCCTTTTGTACTGTTTATTTTTTTAACTTTCTAAAACTTTTGCACTCTCTTTCTTCTTTTTAAAGTTTTGCGATTCGTTAACATATTTAAGGTTATTTATCGGGTGTCTATCGCGTACCTTTTGTTATATTTTCCCGTACGCTTACGCTGTAACGCGATATGTACGCGATAAATATTTTTTTAATGTTAAGTTTATTTTTTTAAATATAATATTTTTTATTCGTTTTACTTTTTAGTAAATTAAAGTGTTTATTCATTTATTCATTCAAAGGAGGGTTTCAATAATCACCACGCTTGGCAGCCGGATTGGAGGTCGTAGTGTAGGAGTAAAAATACACAGAATACACACCCTTCCTCTGGTGCCCTTAGCGGCTCTTATGACATCCACGGGTTGAGGTGGGTCAATTCTTAGGACCGGCAATGCAATTACCTAATTCGATTGACTCGAAGCATTCGGCTTAGAGATGTGTGTGTTGTATGTAGTGTTTAGTTTAGTGTATTAGTGTTTAGTGTATGGTTAGAGTATTAAGTGTTCGCGCGTGTTGGTGAGTGGCTTCGCACGGTTAGTAGAGCATATTATCTCAAAGGGATTTGGCAGCGTTTTCCATGAAAGCTCCCAAGCGGATTGACTTTTTCCGACACTTTCAACAATTGTCGTTATATTTCAATTCAACCAAATTACCAACATAAAATCTTGACAAATATACTTAAACCTTCCTCATCACTCTATCGATTGGTGAAAACCACATAAAAATCTGTTCAGTAGTTTTTGAGTTTATCGCGAACAGAAATATATACAGACAGACAGATGCGGCGGAGGAGTTTGTTTTATAATATGTATACCTAGTGATGTTGTATTTAGTGCATGTTTAGTGTTAGTATGTAGTGTTTAGTTTATTTTTTCTTGTCGTGATCACAGAAAACTCATAAAGACGTCAAAATGTATTTGAACCAATATTTAAGTACCTTAAAATAATATTTTTGTGACCAGGGGCATCGGTGGTGCTGCTGGAGAAGGTGGGCGAGACTTCATCATAGAGCGGGAGAGAGAACGGGAGAGGGAACGAGAGAACGATATACCCAGAAGACAGGTAAGGGACAAAAAATTGCTAAATGCGGGTACTCTTTTACTGCTAGACGTATTGATCGTTATAAGTGTTCGAATGGTGGATAAAAATTTCAGTGAAGAGAAAATCTATTAACACTTTATTTCTTATTTGATCGTTTTTTGATGGCTAAAGATATACATATATTATGATTATTTTTAATAAACTAAAACCGACTTCAAATCCTTATTCTTATATGTTCGTCGATTTCTCCTTCAATTATGAACCGATTTTGAAAAATTCTTGCATAGAGAATGATCTCGAGGTGGTCCCATAAAAATTATATTCCCAATGGATTAGTATTTGTCCCGCAAAACTTAAAAACAATCAATGTGAAATTACTTGTAACTAACGGTGTCATTCTATCTTCAAATTGAATGAAATTGAATTGCCTAGAACTGAGCACTTCTTGTAAACTCGTGTTTGTAAATATCTAGGTACTGTTTAATTTCCTTACAAATGACGTGGAAGGTCAAGTCTATTGATTCTATTGCAGACAAAACAAATTAACAATGTGACCGAAGTCGTCATCAGTCCATAGTACCTATATATACCTACACATTTATATGGACTGTGCATAGATTACGAAATCAATTTTCGTTTACGTTATTTTCGAAATTAAATTAACGCTTTGCAGCGCCCCTACTGGATAGACAGGAACTATTTTGCTCCCCGGATATTATAATTTTTTTTCTACGTAAGTTCATATACCTAGTAAAAAAATAATTTGATTGTTTTAAAATATAAAACAGACTCCCTTAATTTTACACTGTTTATAAGTTTTGCGGGATAAATACTAATCCTTCGGACATAAAACTTTTATGGGGTCCCATCCCTGAGATAATTTGCTATACAATAGCGAAATAATTTTCAAAATCGGTCTATAAATATTCGAAAAATCGACGAACATACATAACAAACATGCATAGAGCCGATTTACATTTAACCTTATATTTTGTATAAGTCGATTAAACATCTCTGTATGTATGTTTAATCGACTTCTAACATATCTGTATGGCCACATCGTCACTTTCGATCAGGTGTGATTGGGACAAACGAAGGTCTATTGATAATAAAAAAATAAAAAATCAAACGTCCTTATCGATAAGTTTTATTTACGTTCCAAACGATAAGTTTTATATAGGCTCCACGTCATTCAAAAGAATGTTAGTAATGGCGGCTGATATCGCTTCTAGAATAAATCGATAATCGCGATAAACAAATATTACCAATGTTGATAATTTTAGTTTTGATAATAAATTTGTACCCATGAATAATTATTACTTAAATCTGATAAGCACAAGAAACACAGACTATGAGTGACCGCCTACAAATAAAAAATATAGTTAAAAACTTAAGACTGACGAAGTCTTAAACGAGTGTTCAGCCATAGTCCTTATCATTTTCTTAGTCGGAGGCCTTTGTTCCTACTTGTATCCCAAGTATCAAAAGAATACAGTTTTTAACTATTATACAAACTATTTTTTCCAACTTTTTCTCTGTTTTCTTGATATTAGTAATCTTATTTACTTTTGCTAAACAGTTTTGGAAAGTACAAACAAAGGCCTTTGCAATGATGCTCCACACAAGCATATTTAACTAACATTAGAATTTTCACCCCGCTAACTTGTTAGACCCCCAATATCGCCTGACATCATATAGCCTATATATAACCATTGGGGTATTGAGATGAATCAATCGACACTTCATTTGTTGAAATCGGACATGTGGTTTCTGCGCTACGTGGGAACATAGAATTCGGCTACATAATATAGTGTTGGACACATAATTAGAGACACCCCCTAATTGATCACAATAAACTTGATTTTGGCGCTACCATTAGCCAAAGTAGGTACTAAATTTAATGTAATTATTACTAATTCATACATGAAGTTGTATTCTTAAAATGTGGTACAAAAAAGTTGTGTTGCTTAGTAGTTTTAGACACTGTTCACTATCAGAATCTACAACAAACTTTTTTAACGTACCTATAGCTGGCCAGCTAATTAAAGACAGTGAACGCTGTGTTCTGAATTATATGAAAGAAAAAAAACTACATTCGGTTTTTCATTGTTTTGCCGCGTATTTGCATGAAATGTCGACATTAATTATAACATTTTACTTTTTGTATTCAAATTAATACGTTTTATACCAATCAATATAGGAAAAAATAAGAGTTGCGATTCGTCCACTAGAAAGATTAATCTTTAACTTTCATAACAAAGGTTGGTTATACAGAAAAATCGCAAACCATTTGAGCTGTTCTAAGGACATGGTTATGAATGCTATAAAGCATTTCAAGAAGTTCAATACGGCTGAAAACGACGAAGACCTAGAAAATCTATTCGGCGGGAAGACTTTAAGATCGTGTTGTTGGCAAAAAAGGAACCGTTCAAAGGATCAAAACTGATACGCTCGGAAATATATGGGGCAGGAGGGTCGACGGGTGTGTCTGCAAGGACAATTAGACGGAGACTATGTGAGGCAAACTTGCACGGAAGAGTGTCTCGGAAGGTGGCACTTTTGAAAAAGCAAAATGTTAAGGCAAGTTTAGCGTTTGCTAAAAAATATGAACGCTGGACTGAACGAGAGTGGAAAAATTACCTCTTTTGGATGGAACAAAAATTAATATGATTAATTCTGTAGGAAAACAATATGTTAGACGCCCTTCGAACACAGAAATGGATCAGAAGTACACCAAGAAAGTAGTGAAACGTGGAGGGGAAAATATCAAAGTGTGGGGCTGTTTTTCAGGACTTGGTGTCGGACCTGTCAGGAAGATAAAAGGCAATATGGATAAATACCAGTACAAAAATATTTTAGAAGAAACCATGCTGCCCTATGCTGAGCAAAATCCAGTCATTTGGACATTTCAACAGGATAATGATCCGAAACACACCGCAAAAGAAGTAAACAGATTTCTTAAGAACCTAGATTGTTAAGGTTTTGATTGGCCCCCGTACAGCCCGGATTTAAATCCAATCCAAAACTTGTGGTACCAGGTGAAGAAGACAGTGGCGGCAAAGCGTAAATCAAACGTCGATCAAGCTTTTACAGAAGCGTGGGAACAAATTCCGGTACAAGCTTGTACAAAATTGATAGCTTCCATGGCTAAGAGATGTCGTGCTGTTATTGCTGCAAAAGGACATGCGTCCAAGTATTGATACGTATCGGAATGCTTTATAAAAATGTGTTAGAAATCGTACGTACTAAGATAATTGCAATGATTACTCATTTTTAAAAAATTCTAGATACGAAATGTAGTGTCTTTAATTATATGACCAGATCTTACTAATCTTATTTAATATTTACACTGATAACATTTAAGTTTTACCGAATAAAAGGCAAGTTTTGTTGTAAATATTTCTTTTTAACATTACACAATACAAATAAAAATTAATTGTGCAGCAAGTAACAATGGCAGTCTGATAAAATATATACAGAGGAATAGCTTAGTTATTTCAATATGCTTCCAGTGTCTTTAATTATGTGACCACCACTGTATATACATTCATTCATACATAGGTTGCCAAACTCATAACCCTCCTCCGTTAGTAGTCGGGTAAAAAACTGAGCATTCATGGTTGAAAAATATTGATTAGTCGGTTGATGGTTTTTTACCCCCGATGGTAATTCTATCAGGGACTTAAGATACTGATCGATTTTATATCGGGAAAATTAAGTGCTAAACGTACTAAGTTGCTTATAAGTTCTACAAGTCGATTGTATCGTCTCAATCCGATTACGAATGCTTCCGATATCCATTACGAAATGTACCTGCCCATACAATTTTTGATGGCAATGATTTCGTGTTAATTTGTATGTTATGCGATCGGAATATATTGCCGTACAGGTTCCGAAAAGACCGTTGATCTGTGCCCAGTGCATCCGACATGTTGGCCGGGTTATAGGAACCTTAATTCGCTTATACTCCTATTAAAAAATCTTGATATTTTATTTATTTAAAGGTGTTATAAAACCCAAGGAATATTGTTGCAAAATATTTAACGACATTGGTATCATCGAAGCAAAGCACAGATACTCGAAAAAAGAGTTTGGATTTGAAAGCTTTCATTCGTCATTTAATTGATCTCTCAATCGCTTTAGAATTTAAAAAATATTATTTGCTACACATGTGAGTTTTTAGTGATAACTTTACTGTTACCTTGTTGTTTTCTGTTATTGTTATCAGTTTCTGTTTTCATTCATAAATGACTTTGTTGACATAACATATCCTGGATTCTAAATTGGAATATAGGCTTGAATAGGGTCTGAAATCAAACAATACTATAAGTAAGTTATTATGTTGGTGATCATTGATCGATTTATTTTGATCTGGATCATAGTGTATATAGTGACAAAATACCCAACGCTATACAGTAGGACCTTCTGTATAATATCATGGGTCTAACTTATACCGGGCAAACTTCGGAGTGCCTGACCTTGTTTTCTTGGATCATGAATCTGGGATCAGCAAATGATGGTGATCATGATTGTCTCGCTTTGAGAACTTAAATGGATCCTTAAATGGACCTATCTCTAGATATACAATATTTCTAGGTATTGTAAATATAGAGTTTTATGAGGCCGTTGTCCACCGTCCATGAAAACAGGTAGGTATCTCATTACCGATAACGATAACGGATAGCGGCATTGCGGTAGCGGATCTCAGCCGACAGTCCGCCATGTCGCGTCTCTACCACACGTTCACCCGCCACCAGTGGGACGCTGTTTTGGTGGTGAGTTATCCGCTACACTTTACTTACTACCCTGAGAAGAACAAGCAAAGATTTTTGTGGATATTTAATGCATCGGATGTAGCCGTGTCTTGTTTTATTTAAATTATGCCACAATGGTATGTGCGAAGTTGCGAGGCTGTTGGCGTGAGTTCCACAGAGTTCCGGGAGTAACTGAATATATTGGGTTCATGAAAGGGCATAAAGTTTCAGTTGAACAGTTTCATTGGAGGGTTTAGGCTTCAGTAACTTTATTATTTCTTTGAGTGTAGGAAATGAATTACATAAAACAAAAGAATTCTGACGATTGTTCCGACGCCCCATCCGGGCCCGAATTCCTCAAAATTAATCGGTTCACCATAACAGGGGTATCGTATCATTTTGGTATTTTATCTTTGATGAATGAAAGTACAGATTGAGGGACGCGTGTCAAAGGTGTCAAGGGTTGTAAACATTCTATCAATCTCTCCGTAGTTATATCACCGCAAGTACTATAAAGAGTTTATTTCATCTATAGACGATTCTGCAACGATACCATTCTCAATGTTGTCATCGTAAAATGACTGCTTAGCAGAATTCGGCCCCTGGTCACACAAATCGACTCGCTCTCTCAGTGTGAATGATTTAGAGAGTTCTGTCCTTGCTTGAGATAAAAATCCTTAATTTGACGCCTTAAATTCCAATTTACTTATTTGCAAAGATGAGTCACGAAGATTTAGGTTTACTGTAGATATCTTTCAAGTAGTGACAACAAGTGTTCTTCCTAACCAAAGCTTTCCTTCCAGCAAATGTCAGCCCAGCTCGGGCGGGAGCACGGGCGCGAGCGAGAGCGCTCCGGCGGCGGCGGCTCGGGCGGCGACCGTGACGACGCCTCTTCCACCGGCTCCGAGCGGCTGTATGAGCAGGATATCGCTATTCTCAACCGCTGCTTCGATGATATCGAGAAGTTTATCGCCAGGTACAGCTTTTCTACTTACTGAGTCCTGTTGTGACCCAAGGTGGATCTTGGACACAAAGATTTCTCTGGCATTTGGATTCTGGATTGGCCGTGGGGCCGCGGCGTACGAATATCCCCCTCCAACTCAACCCATGGATGTCGTAAGAGTCGACTACCGAACCTACCAGAGGAAGGGCAGCAGCTTCCTTCTGAGTATTTTTGAACACCAACACTGCGATCACCAATCCGCCTGCCAAGCGTGTCGATTATGGCAAATCCCCCCTACATGGACCGACGGCAACGTAGCGGTCGCAAGGAATCGATGGATGGAGGCGGCTCCGGACCGCTATTTGTGGCGTCGTACGGGGGAGGCCTATGTCCAGCAGTGGACGTGTATGGGCTGATGATGATGATGATGATTGGATTCTGACGCTTGCTTGTAGCGTCTAGATTGAAGAGATGGGCTTCTATAACTCAGTCAGTGGTCATGCATTTGAGTACGAATCAAAAGTCTGTGATCTCCTGTTCATTAGCTTAGATTAATATGATTTTTCATTTCACAGGCTTCAACACGCAGCCGCAGCATCCAGAGAACTAGAGCGACGCCGTCGTTCGCGCGGTGGAGGTCGGAAAGCAACCGCTGGCGAAGGCATGCTCGCACTGCGGACCAGACCTCCTCCAGAACGGGACTTCGTAGACGTCCTGCAGAAGTTCAAACTCTCCTTCAACTTGCTTGCAAGACTGCGTGCTCACATCCATGATCCGAACGCCCCGGAGCTGGTGCATTTTCTCTTCACTCCGTTGGCGCTAATCGTGGACGCGGCTCAGGATGCGGCGGATGGGCGTCTTCCATCCAGGGTTGTCCAGCCGCTGCTGACCCGCGATGCTCTGAACTTGCTGGCTAACTGTGTGACCAGTAAAGAGACTGAGCTATGGCATTCGTTGGGCGATGCGTGGCTTATTCCCAGGTGATTACAGTTCAACTGTTTAAGAGCATCATAGCATGATAGGTATACAGCATCTAAGACCCGTCTTGTTTGAGTCAATCCTTGAGAAATATTTTACAGACAGAGACTCTTCATGTACCTACAATCTTTTGGTGATTAGTACATATTATATTATAACTGGAAGTAGGGTCGAGATCAGAACTCAAGATAAAGCACTCTTTATAATTCAAAAGATCTCGTCTTGTCATAGGAACAGCACATGTCGCCATAATATTTAAGTACTTCCTACTTCCAAGCTTGTCACCTATTTGCTCGTATGCGTAATTTACAGCCGCTTCTATCTAATCGTGTTCTATTCTGGGATTCATAGCTTTATTGACGTGATAAAAGAGGCGCTATACCTGTGTACCTATCTCTGTGACTGAAATAGAACCAGAGCGTATTTATAATTTGTAAAATAAGCGGTAGGTTAGCTAATCCAATTGCGCCGTCACAAATTAATCCAAGCAATGATAAATTTACGATTACCTTGAGATAAACTTAATATGCAGAAAAGTTAGCTCTACGCTGTTTTAAAGTGAGCAAATTTTACTATATATTTGGTGAATAGTTTATCAATGGAGCGTTGTTGCCCATCTTCACATCTTTGAAAGTAAAATCAGAAAAACCATTACCTAAAGTATTGAAGTTAATCGACTCGGACGCGTCGCGGATAGCCGAAGGAATCAAATATTAGAATATTTTTATCGACATGAAATTATAATTTAAAAAAAATGGGCATAAACGGTTGTAACTTTTGATTGCGTCTACTTAGAACATACGGACCTGAGTATTTGATGTTATTTTCAATTCCATAGCTCCACGCGTCTCTGAGAAAAGAGGGTTGACAGACAGACAGACAGACGGACAACAAAGTGATCCTATAAGGGTTCCGTTTTTCCTTTTAAGGTACGGAACCCTAAAACATATACCTACTAATGCTGAAAAAGTTAAGTTTATCACACAGCTTCATTATTCTTGTTTAATAATATAAGGTATTGTCTTCCGAGACACGATGGTCACGTGTGTGACACAACCCGTAGGGTGTGCCGATGGCGTCCATGACGTATCATGGACGCCATCGGCGAATGAGAAGACGAATCTGTTTTCTGGTACCGTAGCGTAAAATCAGTTCTATCAGATTCATACAGATAATTTATGGAGCTTGGGGAGTTACGATTTTGTATTTACCAATTGTGTTTAACTAACGCTGTTTTGACTGATCTAACAAAAATAATTAACTATTTTTATAGATTTTTCAATTGACCTTTATCACATTTGTTTCCCAACTTCTACGTTTTTTTGAAATAAAGTGCCAACTGGACAGTGACGTCACCTTGTGTCACTCCCGGAGGAGTAGACCTTATTTTCTTAGATCATGGCCAAAATCAAGAAGACCTCGACCTCATAATGGTATCTCTCATCTCATGGTCCCGCCCCACTCATTTATAACGTGTTATTTGATCAAAGTCCTTGTCCACAGAGAGCAATGGAAGACGAACATACCGCCCTACCAGCCCGTGTTCATGGACGGCTGGTCACCAGACTACCAGGTCGACGACCAGCCACTCCGCAGGTAACGTTTCCAGACGCATCTGGTCGTGTTTTATGTTGTTTTCTGTTCTCCAAATGTCCTGTATAATGTATTTTTTATTTATTTGTCCTGCTCAATGTCTGCTTTTCATTCTTATAGACTTTTAAAACTATTATGGTTATTAAACCCAAATAACACAGATCAATGTAAATATCCCTTAACTCCTGGTTAGTAACAAATAGTCTTTTTTTAACACTTACATAAGAATCAAGAGGACATAATCAAAATTTGTAAATCCATATTCTGCTACCATCTTTAATCAAAGCAGCCAGTTTTAGACTATTCTCTGTTAAATACCTAATCATTACCAAAAATTTAACATTCTCATACATAAGTGTAACATTACTTTTAAGTATGAGAATTTTAAGTGAAATTTGACTTGTGGGAAAAGTCTCAATTAATTTTCTATGTTTATCAACATGGGAAATGTTGATAGAACCATCATCACAAATATCAGTAACTACTTGTGTTACACCCAGTGCTGCCATCTACGTGTATCATCTTTTCACATTATTTAAATATCCACGGGCCTGAGCTGGTCCTCTTTGCGCCACCACACAAATTATCACTGCGTACCAATCAGTATCACGTCACATTCATTATCTATGTGACCCTAAGAGTATCTAGAATACTCTAAGATGTGACCATTTCAACGAATCATTAGCACTCGTTTTAATTTTACTATTCATCGTGTTATTTGTGCTTGTTGTGTCCGTCTGACTGTGTTGTGATGTGGTTTAGATCATCCCCGCGCCGCAGTGAGGTGCGGCCCCCAGACCGTACGGACGGGCCTCCGGTAGGGCCCCCGGGGGTCGCGGGACCCGCAGCCGCAGGTGGTGGGGCCTATGAGCGGTACGAGAGGGAAGAACCTGATATTTATAATGAACAGTATTCGCCTTATCCAAGGTAAGTTGGGAAAATTATTGTATTTTGAATTGTCATCATCATCATATCAGCCCACGTCCACTACTGGACATAGGCCTCCCCCATACGACATCACAAATAGCGGTCTTGAGCCGCCTTTATCCATCGACTCCCTGCGACCGCTACAATGTCGTCGATCCATCAAGTGGATGGTCTCCCATCACTTCGTGTCATCTTGGCCGGCACCGAGAACATTTACTCCCGAGCGGTTATCAGTTCAGCGAGTTATTTGACCTGCGCACTGCCACTTCAGCTTACTGATTCTGAGAGCTATGTCGGTGACTTTGGTGCTTCTACGGATTTCCGTATTCCGGATTCTATAACGTAGATAAACGTCAAGCATAGCTCTCTCCATAGCCCGCTGAGCGACTCTGAGCATTTGAATAGCGACCATATTGTCTCGGATACATAGGTCATGACTGGCAATTATATTTGGCAATTGCAGTAAATCAGGCATAATTTGGAAGATAATGCCGCTAATTTTTCATTTTGCTATAATCTACTGAAGGACTCTGTAAGACTGTGCGTGAGACTTTGGTATATAACCCCTGCTGATGATTTCCGTTTCAGAGCGCTGAGGCCTCCACTCGGCAGAGACGACTCTGGATCAGCGGCGTCCTCCCCCGACAGAGAACCTCCTTACAGACCGGAGAGAGATGAGGGTACGTTCGCCCCACCATACAGTAATCTGCTTTTAATCATGGGATCGGGGTCCTGCCAAAAGCTATTTTATTTTGGCTTTCCCATTTCTCAACTTTTTCATCGTTCAACTCTCATAGAACAACTGAACAAAATATGACTTTTTTGAGGTAGGTAACTGCAGCATTCATTTTATTTTTATTTGAATTTTGTTGTTAATCGCAAAAGTCTGTAGTTAACTCGATTGTTTCAATTGTAAACAATAGTTCTAATTTCATTGATTGTCTGAATTTCGAACAAATCATCATCGTTCAATTCGAATGGAATTTATTTCCTTCAAGTCAGTCCAGGCCGATTCGGTATCTATTTACCTAATTTAGTTGAAATATTATATTTTACACGTTTTTTTTAACATGCTGCCTAGTTATTGTTTTGAATAAAGAACTTGAGTTTGTCTTATTCATGTTGATCAAATTGTAGCCAATGAGCGGCAAAAATTGTAGGGTGATAAACAGCAAATAAACTTGATTCGACCAGCAGGGCCTTCGGTGATTTCAGCTTGAAATACGTTTTGTTTTCAGTCTGAGCCGCCACGTATTTGACTTGTAACAATTTTTCAGATGACCTAGGTGCAGCGTGGGCGCGCGGCGTGCAAGCCCGCGGCGGGCGCATAGTACGCGTCACCTACCCTCGCACAGCAAACAATGATAAGGAGCTCTCTGTCGTCCGCGGAGAATATCTCGAGGTAAGGTGATTTTAATAACTAAACCCGCGAACGGCCCGCGCGGGCTTGCTATTGTATGCAATGTGTGAGTCATCGTGGCGAGAAACATTTCATGGTTAAAATAAAAATGTGTGTGTGAGTTGGTCCTATAAATATTAATTAGTCTTAAGTATTAAAACTTACATAATATAAAAAAATTACATTAGTGATGTACTTAACTTTAACAATAAATTTTACCTTAGTCTAATAAAAAATGTATCCTCCCTTTTTTGGCAGTTTTTGAATTTTATAGTTCTGTAATTTTTGAGCATAGATGACCGACCTACTCGGTGGCATAGATTTACTTTTTCATCTCTAATTGTGAAAAGAATCAATAGACCTAATTATTCAAGTGCTTTTTGTAAGCTTATGGAAATAATTTATTATTGATTCTGTGCTTTAGGTGCTGGATGACTCTCGCAAGTGGTGGAAGGCGCGGAACTCCCGCGGCGTGACAGCACACGTGCCGCACACTATAGTGGCACCGGCCGCGCCCAGTCCGCCGTCCTCGCCGCATCTCTACCCTAATCCTATCTATACGCATTATCAGGTGAGCCACCAGAGTTTAGTGACAGCACGAGTGCCGCACGTACACTATAGTTGCGCCGGCTGCACCTATTGCGGTTCGAAAAAGTAGAATAGAAACCAATTTTAAAGAATTATTCGCCCGACTCGGGTTGTGTAAGTGTGCGAATCTTCATACGAATTTTAGAATTATTTTCCTTTATTCAACCAACTGTGTATTCAACTTTAGTCACATAATTAGGGCTTCATGTCCCTGTAAAAGACACATCAGCCACAAGCTGCTAAGTTTCATCACTCAATACCATTTTAAGCAAGCAGAAACATCATAGCGCTTTTTCAATTAAATTCAAATAATTTATTTAGCATTAATTCACAAGAAACACTTGTTAAGTCAATTTTTATACAAAATATAATAAAATTACAATAAAAATAAGTTAAATAGACATCCACATATACTGAAGGCAAAAGACAAGACAGTCCCCTATTCTCATAGTCCATTATACAGTCTATAACAGCTGATATTTTGTCCCCAGGAAAGCGGCGGGCGAGGCTCCGGCGGCAGCAGCCCCACTGGAGCGCCGGGTAGGGCGACGGGGGGAGCGGGGGCGCCGGGCGCGGACTGGGTGCGCCGCGAGCGACTCGGGAAGAAGGGCGAGTTCAGATACTTCTAGCCGCCGCATTATAGGGCTCTCTTGACGCTCGGTACTCTGACAGACGGATGAAATTTTGAGGCATTTTAAAAAATAAAAACTTTTTAGAACTTGATGTCATGTCATCCGTGTCTATTTAGAAGGGCGACGATGGTTTGATATGACATCGAGGCACCCCCTTTTCAATCTGTTGGAACTAAACTAACTTATTTGAAAGAAAGTGCCACAGGCATACAGGCAATAGCCTCCCCTCGATTTTTACCCGACTGCGCAAAAAGGAGCATTATTCAATGCGTCTGTTAGTACCGCGTTCTATCTAGTTATGTCCAGTTATGGACGAAATAAGCTCTTACAAATGTGTTATTGCTATGAAATGTTTTACATATCTTACAAGTCGTTTTGCCCACCTTACTTTTCAGAGCAGCTTACAAAAGTGCTTGCACCCAGCTTCAGTCATAATTTTAGTTTTACCTGCCCCATATTTATTGCTTTTAAATGTATGCTTGAGGCATATTGACCCGTTCTTATACACACTACTGACTAAGGCTAACCATACTGACTACGGTTAACCGAGTCATTTCATGACAACATTTGGCTTTGACAGTCTGGTCAAGCTGAAGCTCACCAAGACTTCTAGTCTACATCTGGACAAACTTTATCTTGTCCCAGTCGCTTTCTCGTAAAAATCATCAAAGATTCCCAAGATATATCAATTAGTTTCGCATTGCGGCGGCTAGGAGGCGCTCGCGGCGCGTTTTTTGTGCGCTTTTGTTTGTGTCGCTAATTGTGATGTGTGAAGCCAAGTTTATAATAGATCACTGTCCACACCATTTTTAGGCACTAAAATTAGGCGTCCTTTTCTACTTTATTAGTTGTCCTTAAGACTGAAATAAGAACTTTTATATTTGAAGCTGTATTATTGGACTAGGTGAATGTGCATCGCAAAAGAGTGTCCATGGATTGTTCTTATCACATTATAATGGCAGTTTTAATCGTTTTTTTATCTAGAAATCTATTTTAGTACCTACTTCGGTCTTGTAATCCTACTTAGTTCCCACTAAGTTATGTGCTCAATGTAAAATTTTTCAATGCATTTATTTTGTTTTCCTACTTTCATGAGATTAATTTTCAATATTGTCAGACACATAACTTTTTACCTAAATTGCAAGTCGTTCAAAGTGTATAAATATTTTCACAAGTCTGATTTCACGTTAACCTTTTTTATATAACTAGATATAAACATATATACCTACCTAGGAGATACATAATACACACAAACGTATTACAAATATGTAGTTTATTATTAGGTATATGCTCTATGTAGCATTATTGTAATATAAAAGAGTCTATTTTCTAAATTGTTATATATATCGCGTATGTATTTATTAAAAGTAAAATTCAAAGATTTATTTATCTTATATTGTATAGATAATAAATCTTTAGATATGCAACGCTATGGGTATGTGTTGATCATGTTTGTATGGGAGTGGCTAACCAACTGAAAATGTTAATTCATGAAATATTATTTTACTAGTACTATTAAACAAACAAACTTTCATAAAACTACTAATATATTGGAAAATTTAATTTATTTATATTTATGTTTTATTTATTGTAAAAAATAATTATTAAAAGAATGCCAGTTGCAGGGTTGTCACTCCAAATATATACTCTTGTTTGTATTTTCAATTTTGATATATTAAACATTATTATAAAACTGGCTTGTTTGTTTCTTATACTTGTTTCTACGAAGCGCATTGATAAAACAAAACCCAGGATTTGAATACTTAGCTTATCTTTATTGATAATCAAACAAAATATAAATTAGGTAATTAATTCCTTAATTTTGAAGATGTCTTGTCGATTATTTTCGATATCTTTATTCTTATACATATATGTATGTATGTATAATGATTTGGCAGATGTAACTGTATCAGAGTGATTTTAGTTATTTTCGTTGGTTTGTGTGCGTTGTGCTTTGCTTCTCAATGTTGTTTAAGTATTCATGTGTGTGTGTGTGTGTTTCTGTGTATGTTTTAATAAGACGTAATGTGGTAAGTACCTACTTGTGGGTTTGTGAATTTAAATTTTAATACGTAGGTTCTAATATTTTAATTAACCTATCCATATTACCGTTCTCCATGATATATCATCTACATCGTCATCATATTGAGCTTTCTCTTCGTTAATTTCCTTCACCTGATCTTATCCCTTCGCTATTTTGAGTTAGTCGCATGCGTATCCCACAATGCTAATGCTATATCAACTTTCCTTATTTTTATTGTCCGGGATAAAATCTATCTTGTCCGACTTCACGAGTTTTGTCATACGTAACATGTCTCACATTTATAAATAAACTAGCTTCTGCGCGTGGCTGCGCATGCGCTTTTCAGTAGCCTATGTTCGTCCTCGGGATACCGTTTACAAAATTAAGATACCTTCAGCAGTTTGGATGTGGAAAGAAAACACACAGACGGACATCATTTCTTAACTTTACAATATTATTAGTATAGTTTTATGAATGAAAGATACATTTTTATTTCTAACAACTTATAGTAACGTATATCTAAATATTGTGGATGTTTAATGATAACCAAGATTTGGACCCTTCCAGAGCCGCCGGCGGCGCCCCCGCCACCACCACCGCCGCCCCCACCGCCCGTGCCTGTACCCATAGCCATCACCAAAACTGATACCATGAAATGTAAGTAAATGTGGCAAGATTTACTTGAAAATACATTCTATGAAGCATGACTATTAGATTATATATTGCATTACAGCGACCAAGTCCAACCAGAGCACGGGCAGCACTCTGCACGAGGAGCTCAAGATGGTGCTGCCGCAGATTCAACAGCGGAAGGCTCTTCTCGACATCAAGAAGACGCCAGACATATTCATACACCAAGTAAGGGAAACTTGATATATTTTTATTTAAAAAATAACTACCGAATGCACTCTACAAACCCAACCTGCTGACAAAGCCGAGAAGTTTATATTTCAGTGGATGAAACAGCGTTCGTCTTAAAAAGGTGTCAAATTTATAATGTGGAAGAATATACTTTACTCCATCGCAATAGACGGTTAGATCTGATTATACAATGCACCGTCAAAACTTATAGATTCATTTACAGAAATCCAACCCCGATGAAGTAGCAGAATGGCTAGAAGCTAAAGGTTTCTCCAGCAACGCGCAACGCCAGCTCCGAGTACCAGGTCACCAGCTGTTCGCCCTGTCCAGGTCCCAGATGGAACGGGTCCTGGGAGCTGATGAGGGAAAGAGATTGTACAGTCACGTGTTGGTGCAGAGGAACGTCTCCGGGGTGAGTGCACCCAAGTTCTGTCACGGTGAGGGTAGCTGAGGAATCTTCAACTGATTCATCACCATCTTAGCTGAAAGACATAGTTCTCCCCAAACATTGATCACCACAATGATCTTGTTTATTACAGATTATTTTACGTCCTACCAAAAAATACTCGTTAGGTATTTTAGTATGTAAGTATTTAAATAAACCAAATTTAAATATATATATGTATATATTTTTTTTTTTTTTCTATAAATAATAGCAACGATAAAAAAGTTGCGTGTTTGGATTGACTTCACGCTGAAACGACTGAATAGATTGGGCTGATTCTTAGCAAAGTTATTTTTGACAGCTAACGCGTAGCGGCTAAAACCTACGAAAGAAGCTAGGCTCGTTAAAGCACTAATTAATGAGAACACACTGGAGACATTGTTGAATATAACTATTTTTGCTACAAATTATTAGGTAATTTATTTTCATTACTTTCAGTACAAAACCACATCAGCCTCCGAGCTGCAGAGCATCCTGAGGAAGGTCAGAGAGAAGGTGGAGGTCTCGTGAAGAAGTATCCAGATGACGACAACGTATCAATCTGTTAGGAGAATATATCTATTGAAATCAACGTGCAAACTCTACAAAGGAACAATTCATCATCCCGTATATGTCCACTGCTGGACATAGGCCTCCCCAAAGGACAAAAGAAACATTTAGTTAACAAAAATCTTCGCAAGGAAGCTTCGTTTTGTGCAGAAAACGCAAAATCAATCAAATTAATTAAATCAATATGAAAGGTCGTCGTTTTTGGCATCGTATGGGGGAGGCCTATGTCCAGCAGTGGACGTGAATGGGCTGATATAATGATGATGAAGGATCGGGAATGCGCGTGTAATGTACTTGATGTTACGGGCGTCTATAAGCTGCGGTAACTGCTTTCCATCAGGAGGGCCGCAACGCAAGCCTGTTTGCCACCTTGGTGGTATATAAAAAAAAACAAATGCAAGCATAACTTTACAAAGTATTTCATAGGGGTTTGAAGTTTTTGGGATAAACTTCCGAAAAGCTCATAATGCCGGAGCGACTTGCAAGGTACACGTACTTTTTCTGATCTCCTGAGTACAAATATGAAAACGCAAATTGGCGCATTTTTTTCTATATATATGTCTATTAGGATTTAGAAAAACTACAGAAATACAGAGGTGGCCGATGATGTTAGGGCCACGCTCCATACAAAAATATTCAAACCCTTTTGATTTTTATCTAATACCCACATGTAATAATGCAGATACAACTATTTCTATAATTTTTAAGAAATTTTAAATATTATTAATATTATATTTAAAATTTCATCCTATTTTTTATATTTTAGCTTTACGAATTACTATGTAGGTTACCTTAGTTCTAAGAGCTTAAATTTATAACTGAATTAAATGATAATTATTTTAATTATATTGATTTATTTTGAACTAGCTGTTGCCTGCGGCTTCGTATATGTCCGTCCTTCGGATACAATTTTTTATCTTTGCCAAGTTTCATTAAAATCTGTTTAGGCATGAAAATGTAACAGACAGACAGAGCTATTTTCTTATTTATATTATTAGTATTATAAATTCGATATATGTATGTAGTATTATCTACTTCATCTATAAGTCCTACTAAAGACAATTTAACCAAAATTTTAAATACAAATTTGTTATTTATGGGAGAGTTAAAATGGAACAATGCTACTGTTTAAAAATATATTACGTTTATTTTACAATTTACAACAATTCCTAAAATCCACCTTATCGACTATACAACAACTTACATATATATATATATATATATGATTTTATTTACAAAATTAATTAATTCGTTTAGAGTCCAATGCCACAAAATAATTTGTTGTGTTTACAATTGCACCAACCCTATGTAAAATATATTTATACCTATACAATAATATACACGTTGTTATAATATACTAGAGAAATATACTAGAGGTATGAATTTTCGTCTTTATATTCGATATGATAGAACTCTAAATCGGTTCTATTCTAAATCAGTAATATATTCTTTATGCTGCACCCATAACTGAAATTGGAGGCAGACGTTAAATATTTATTACATTATGATATACGGTACTTTACAATAAGTTGAGTATGGCACTTTATAGTTATATTTTTTTTAACCTATCCTTTAAATATTTAACTTAAAATTACAAAATCCCCAACTACAATCTTATATTTAACTAAAAACCTGTATCTACAACATTGGATTCAACGAAAGGCCTTTTCACGATCCGGATCGATGGACCAATTGTCAACCATTTTGTCGTAAATATACACCGACAAATTAATTTAATCGATAAAAATGTTTACGATTCGATAAAATATCTATTTTCTGTTTTTTTTTTACAAAATACACTCGCCTGCGAGAATACATACAAATTCGATACAATCACTAGCGCCAGCAGCTGGCTCCACTCACTCACTCACTAATCTAAGTCTAAACTGAGCTTGTAATCACATAATATCAATCTTACTAGATTGTGACCTCCATTTACAACGTTCATATCACATACAAAATCTACTAGTTGATGGTTTTCACTGGAACTAGCTTCCTACTCGGGACTCGGATTATACATTATCTGTGCGCCTTCCGGACATACATAATAGGCCGACAACTTAGTTTATAAAACCAACTAAGTTGAAAGGATATGTTGACAAGTGACATGTTAGGTACAGTTTTATGGAAATCAAAATAATTCGATTGATCTATTTCTAACTAAATCAAGAATATGCAAGGATTCAACAATAGATGGTTAAAAAGTTATGTAGTTACGATATATGTTATTGCAAATGAAACGCGTGAAGACGTCATGCGTTTCATTCATTCATTCATCATTAGGTACTGCTACTGATTGATGATGATGATAGAGGGGAACAGATTTGTTCCTGCTATTCTCTCTTAGAAGCCAAATCCTGTTTGTGTCCTATTATGAGTCCCTAGCGGCAATACGAGCTGCGATGGCGGCTGTCAGAGCGGATCCCTTTCCGCTGCCGTCCTCTGCCGCAAGCAGTGTGAACTGAAATAAATAGAAATATCATCAGTCAGCTGTTCCTTCCTTCCTCTTGAAAACTGGAGGATTGAGTTAATGCCATTGGCGATCGCACCCAACCCAGAAGGTGCGTTTTCGGTAGGCAGCATCAGCGGAAGCAAAATTTTGACAGTTTTCTTTATCATCATAGCTAACCTAGTCATCTGCATGATTTATGTAATTTGGAAGCTGAAAAAATTTGCTCCCACTGTCCACCGAGGCATCCATTATCAGTTACTGGCACAAAACTTTAAGAGATAAGGGTACCAAACATTGTTTCTGAAGAGTGAAAGATCCTCTACTTACCGGACAATCAGGGGCTAGAAGTCTAATGTACTTGTTCATTAGACCGGCGATGCGGGGATGCCGCTTGTAGACCGACCCGTCCACGGCAACCGCCACGAACGGACGGGCCATCCGCCTCAGGATGGTGGATATACCTGGGGAAGGGGTATGAAGGTTAAAAGCCTGATTGGAACCTAATAACACAAATAAAATATCCCTTGAACACAAAACTGCATTCTTTATGAAAAGTGCAATAACAGCGCACTAGTTATTGCACTTTTATAAGCAGGGCAGAACAGCAACAAACCTGCTGAAAACGAGACATTGTTAAATGAACCGTGATAAACAAGCATAAATAGTTTAATTACACAGTGTTCTGATCGCGTAAGTCTCAAAAACTTTTGAAATGAAAAAGATTATAAGAGAGGAGGGATAAAAGAGAAGTGTTAAATAGAAATTAACAGAGACAGAAGAAATGCTTCATCAAATTAGTGTAGAGGAAACTACACAAATCCACGCTTGTTTAATCAGCAAAAGGTAAAGGGCTGAAAATTAAGATAATGTCGAAGAGAAAAAAGGAAGTTTGAGGAGGCGAAATTTTATTACGATGCAGCTAAGACATGTGCTAATTGTAAAATTAGTGATGAAACGAATGGTGCGAAACGTAGAAAGACGTAAAGGTACTCACAGACTGACACAAGCTGCGCAGCTCGGTTGGATATGACCTGCGCGACGTACTGCGCCGAGAGCGCGTCTGCGATGGTGAACTCGGTGTCGGGACACGCGCGTCTCAGGACCTCCATGGTCTTTGTGGTACCTCCTTTTACGTTATCTCTGCAAACGGTATAAAACGTGAAATCTTTGTATTTGATTATGTGTCCAATACTGTGGAGCATACATGGGAGACCATCCACTCGGATGGACCGACGACATCGTAGCAGTCGCAGGGAGTCGATGGATGCAGGCGGCTCAGGACCGCTATTTGTGGCGTCGTACGGGGGAGGCCTATGTCCAGCAGTGGACGTGTATAGGTTGATGATGATGATGATGATGACTGTGGAGCAGAATCTCTCAGAGTAGGAATAATCTACAAATTGTTGCATTCGTTTTTTTATCGTGGCTTTGTCATGGCGAGTCTTGACTCGCTAAGGCTTTTATAGACTGTATTTACATACAAAACAATTTGAAAGCTGATGTATATTTTCTAGTCTTTCATAAGGGATTTAATGATAAGTCTTCGCCATAAAAATTACGTCAACACAACATACGATTTCCTCAAATCAAAGATACATAGAGATTTAGACTCTTGGACGTTTTGGTTGTACGTAAGTCCACTTGTAAAATAAATAAATAATAAATAGAGCCTTCTTTCCTCTGTAATTTGTATAAAACCCACTTACTCTTCAAACAGACTTAGATCCGCAGTAACCAGCGAGTCATGCGCCGGCGCAGCGGGAAACAGGCCGTCTCGTGCCAGCGCCGCGAGAGCTATGCTGATGACTGAGCCCAGGTACTTGCCACCGATGCACTTCTCAAACCTAAGACAAGAAAGTTGTTTAGCTTGGTTGAGAGGAAAGGCCAAAACTCTCTGGGAATTGCTAATTATAGGTAGTTATCTATTTTCTACTTTGGCGCGGGCACACGACATAACAGATATGAAATAGCAGGTCTATTGTCCATAAAAAAAAGAGAAATCTGAAGCTTTCGTGTGTGTACAGATATCAAAATATTATCATGCAAGATTCCATGAAAAACACATTTATCCCTAGGTTTTTCTATTAATGCGATCTATGATCATAGAAGGTCCGATATCAATAAATCAATCTCAGAGATCAAATATGCAGATCATCGCAACATTGCAGCAATGTCATAAATACTTACATAAACGAGTTGACGAGCAGCGACTTAGCATCGACCTCCCGATCGATGTCTGTCTTGATGAAGTCTATGCAGCCGTTGTCTCCAAACGCGCCCCACTCGACGTCGACGCAGACGTCACGGATCGCCGCGTGCGCAGCCTCCCAGTGCGTCACGCGGGACGCTCGCTCCATGTAGCAGCCGTTGGAGCCTGTGCCGAGAATGACACCGATCTAGAATAACAAGATGTAACTTTACCTATTTCTATACTTCCAATCAATCTGGCAAACACAGTCGAAGAGCAGGTTTTGAAAAGGATATCTCCAACAAAGCTTGTCGATGCAGTAGATGCTATGATCTAGTGTCTATCTGCTATTCTACAAGTTCGTCGATGCAGTATGTGCCTTGGCATGGTAACCGAAGAAGTTTTTATTATGATCGCTTTCTCATAAGCAACTTTAATTTTTGACATTATTCATATATATATAGAGTCTGCTTATCTTGTCTATTCAATATAAATAATCTTTTTTTGTCAATGGAACAATTTTAATAGTCAGCTTGCAGTCTAACCCCTCCAAACATACCGATTTTGGAACACTATAAACAATTTCAGAGGAAGCTAAATAGGTACTACCTAGTACTGCCTTTGATACTAACCCCAACTTGCGGATGCGACAGCGCCCCGGAGACCAGCGTCCCCGTGGTGTCATTCAGCAGCACTCGCACAGTCACCTTCAGCCCCCGCTTCGTCAGACAGCGTTGGAGCAGCGCTGCCACATCCACTCCGCTCAAACCGCTGCATTTGAAAGATTTGGTCCAGGTGATGAGCTCGCCCGAGGAGATGGAGTGCTGCTTCATTGGGAAGGAGAAGGTGAAACCTAGAAGAAGTAATACTTAAATATAGATGCACGTTTTATCTTAATTTTTCACATGTTATCATCTAGACGCGATGGGAGTCGAGATTGAACTGACCACCAGTATGAGTTCAGTGTCACGGCATTGTGCATAATGATTTAGCGGCCCACTAGAGGCTGTTTAGAGCATTGTTATCAAAAAACGTTATTCATAATGCAATCGTTTGCGGCAAGTTAGCAGCTAGTTAGCAAACCCAGATCCCTTCTTTACGTGAGCTAGAGCGAGCTTAGCGACCGTTAATATTGCCGAATTCAAACACTTGTATATTTTGTTGTGTTGATTAAAATAATAAATATTATTGCATTTACAAATTTTTTGTAACTTCTGCCCGCGGCTTCGCGAGCGCCACGATCTTTAGATGTGCGAATCCACCCGATCTATTCACTAGTTTTGGCATTGTCTTCGGTCAAACATTTTCGCAAAGACACGGTACAACGACACAAACTTTCGCCTACATAATATTAGTAGGACCATCAATTTATTTTTTTATATTTTATGTATTATTTTTAGTAAGTAAAAGTAAGTAAGTAAATAATTTATTTGTCACATAAAACACACACATACAATACATTTTAGGGTTTCTAACCCGACGGGTGAAACGGTACTCTATTACTAAGCCTCCGTTGTCTGTCTGTCCGACTGAATCACTGTTTGAATCACTATCACAGGTTTAGCAGTGAGTTAGTTAAAAGAGGTTTGCCTGTCTATGGTTTGCATTTGGAGCATAGACTTCCTAATTTCTGTGGTCTATGCTTACCTATTTTAGTAAGCGACAGTTTAGCAGACTATTATGAATAGAAAAGATAGCAATCGTTGGCTTACCTTAGCGAACAATTTAAGTAAGTCAGTACTAAACCTACGATAGCGATTTATTACGCACAAGGCCGAGCTTTAAATAAATTTTTGATCTAATTTATTGATCTTCATGATTTTGAAATCAAAATTAATTTTTGCATTTCGTTACCTATCTCAAAGATCACATTCGTAAACATTATTATTCATGGTATACGGGGTGTAAAAAAAATTACGGACCTAACTTTCAGACGCGGTGCAGGTTCAAACCCTCAATAGAGGAAAAAGATTGCCCATTAGTTTTAAAAAAAATTAAATAGATACGTAATTTTCACTACTTTAGGCAATAGACCCTATTCATTATTTGGCATTAAAAATAAAATGGCCTGCGTCCATCTCTTTTAAAAGCCAAAGAAAATAATTAAGATATTTTTTATTTTTTCCTATATTCAGGGTACGAACGTTCACCGCATCTGAAAGTTTGGTTCATTTTTGTTACACCCTGTATATTTATGAAAGACATGGTATTTCTAGCTTAGGCTACTAGAACCCTCACCTAGAGAGAACTCGTCGTCCTCCATGCCTTCTGACGTGAGGAAGTCGAGCACACAGTCTGCCAGGAAGTCGAACAACTCCTGACCAGAACCGATCCGCATTGCATCGCTGAAAACATACATAACTTATAATAGGCATACTTTTTGAAGCTTGACTAAACTATCTTTTATTAAAGACTAGCGCGCTGCGTTTTATTTGGTATAAAAATTGCCTATGTGTAGAAAGATTATGAAGACAAGAAACTGTCTTCTCTAGTGTAGGGTAGAGAAGTAATGAAAAGCCGATGCTAGGGGGGCTGCCCCCCTATCAGGGGCTTTTCATTTCTATTGCATATAGCAATACCTACAGAATAACGGAGATTTATTTGAATTTGGAGTAAACAAACAAACAAATTATTCTCAGATTATTTATTATTTTGGTTGCATTTGCTCCTAATGGCTGTGGGGCCATTAACTAGACACAAAATCCCCAAATATCAAAGGGTATTATGTAACTAAACGGCCAAATAGTGAGAGATGCGAGGGAAGAAAGACCTTGTCTAGGTCTCGAGAGGTGTAGACAACTTGAGGTGAAATTTTTCTATTCTCAAATGTCATGAAACGAGTAAATTGATCCCCATGTTCGCATCGGTAGACTCATCTCTAGGGTAGAATAAAAAACATTTCTACCGCTCATTCTTCCGAACGCCATATTCCCGAACGAAAAAAACTTTCTACTCTCTACACCTAAATGTAATTTTTACGTCATTTTTAATCTATTCTACCCTAGAGAAGATAGCCCGTGCTAGGCCTACAGGTCCCAAACTATACCCATACCAAACAGCCCAATCAGTTCAGTCGTTTTTGCGTGAAAGAGGAACTTTTAAATATGTATTAGTAGGATTTATGTATCTATATAATATTAGTAGGATTATGATTATTGATTATCGGGTATTTATCGCGTACCTTTTGAGTTTTTCTAACATTCCAAATAACATTTAACATGCTAACCAATCGCGAAAGTTTTATTTCAAACTACATCTTTATCTTGTAGGGTATCTTTGGCTAGTCTCAGGTAACCGCAAGAACTTTTAGAGTTTACCTACTTGATGACATAATACCTAGTAACTCGCTGGAAAAGGCAACATTCATTTCCTTTCTCATTTCACTAGAAAAAGGATATTTAACTGAAGGTGCCAAGCTGTGGGGTAATTTGAAATTTCTGACGCGTCCTGTTAGGTCTAATGGAAATAAAGCACTTTGATGTTTGGCATGATAAACCCGAGAAGATCAGGAAATTATTATTTTTTTGTAAGTAGGAACCTATCTTTTGCAATTTCTGTTTTTAAATGAAGGAAGTGTAAACAGCAAAAAAATGCATTGTATAGGGATTAAACGTAGGTACCTAATGTGATAATGTTTGACGTCCTCCCTGAGGAGCTGACCCGCCTTCAGCTCCAGCAACAGCACCCTGAAGTTGGTACCTCCAAGGTCCAGTGCCAGGAATACTCCTTCCTCTGAAATCATACAACAACATATTTAGTTTCCTTTCATAACTTTTTGACTGAGAATGCGATAGCGCATAGGTAATCTTGACATAATATGGAAATGTGAATCGTTTAATAACTCTTGAAGATTATATTGCTGGCAAAAATCGACCTGTCAAGCCAATCCTATTTGGTAAATAAAGTTATATTCTAATAAAGGCACATTCGCTTCACAGCTTGGTCTACGCGGCTTTGCCTAGTGTTGAATCCGCAGGAAACCTGTAACCTGAATGATAATTTCAAAAAAATTATCGTTTTCGTTTAAACCACCTTAGGGGATCTCCAATCCACACTACGACCGATTTCGACCGCTTTGTTCGTCTTTCTCTTGATCTCAAGCTTTAGTTCATGATGATGATGCTTGATGATGTCTCACTCGTTTTCAGCTATGATGATTGTGATTGGGCAAGTATTTTAACTCAGGATAAGTACATTACAATACAGCAGAAAGTTAGTGCGCTCACCTGTCCCATCAGGCAGTTCAGGTACGTATGTGTTCTCCATCTGAAGACTGGAGGGCTTTTCCCGCAGCCCCCGGTTCACCTCCTCCTCGAAGACTTCGGCCACGCGCCGCAAGGTGGCACCGCTGAGAACCAGGCTGGCTAGACGGGCTTCTATCTGCGAGGGAAAGAGGTGGTTAATGACAATGAGTGAATTTCTGAAACAGAAAAATATCTTATTTACCTTCGAACTCAATAGATGGCGTCTTTATAGTCGAGAGACCTTCGGTTGACCGCAATCATGGTCATGGGATGGCATGTCCAAATTGTTCAACTATGCACGGTTTCTAAAACGTCTTTGACTGATCCAATCTCATAGTGATAATTTCAGTCTTGTCAAACTATTTTTGACCAATTAGAAAACATTTCATAGGAAATTAAGACAGGGATAATATGATTTATTCCCGTTCCTAAAGATAATTTGAGGGTAGTCCTGAAAACTGCATTATATTAAATAAATTAATTAATTGACCGCGATCGCTGCAAAACACTATCGTACGTAGTACCGTGATGGATACGTTGTCATTAAAAAAACTACGAGTACTTATAGTATTTAGTATACTTAGTACTTAGAAGGTATACTTAGGTTGTTACCTACCGATATACAAGTTGGAATAAACGAGCGTTACCCGGAGATAGGGTACTCCAATTAGTGATCTCAAATTCTATCCAAAGGAAACATTCCATTATTTTTAACCCCACTCAAATCCAAAAACAACATCCTGTATTAGTTATGACACTCATCCATATAGTCAATCATGCGGACAAAATTAGTTTTCAAACAAAAGTTTGTACTGTATCGGTAACCGCTAGGTGCTTTAAAATATAAAAAGGGGATTTAATAATATTCCAAAAAGAAGAGCCCCTTCTTTAAGATTACCCCAAGTGCGGGCATAAGCACTATAATAAAAAAACCTTATAAAGGGGTTCTTAAAACCTATATCGAAAGAATCTTCGGCAAATGTTTCAAACATTGATGGAGTTTCCCCAGTGACGGATATCGCAGTCGCAGGTGCCGTCAGATCGTCTATCTTGCTGATTGAATTAGTTCTTTGAGACATCGACAGTTCAAATTTGAAGTTCTTTAATTTATTAGTTTGAGGAAGATAAATATAGTACTTCTTCTGTCTTCGTGGAAATTTTTAATTAGACGACAGTCTATAACTTTACTAATACTCATTGATTAGTTTATATATTAGAGATTTTCATGGTTTCACACTCCTTAAAACTGCCATTCATCAACACGGCTAAAGTGATTTTGATAAATGATCTATCAAAATACTCGTCTGGTGGTTCTTAGCACCATTTATAGGCTTTCGCACTCTCATTTCGCGAAAAAACGTGAATAATTCTCAGTTTAAATAAGCAAGTACTTATTTAATGTAGAATAGCTCCTCAAACAAATTAGAATTTTTACCTGTGATTTTATATTATTTTCTAGCAGGCAAAGTACTAGCATAAATAATCGAATCACCATTATTTTATTAAGTTAGGAAGGTCGTCCCTTCATGACCGCCATGTCATGTTATTCAAGTCCTACATGTGACTTGTCAGTTCTGTCAGATGCTATCGTCGAATGCGTCAAAGGAACTTGTTAGTTTACCGATTCCATCTACGGTACATACCCTGCCTTAATTACTTCGCTAACCTAGAGTTTATATTATATGCTATACCTACCTAAAGTACCTAGTTTACCTGGGTGCTTTACTTTTTATCCGCTGAATCATTATGTACCTTCTCAAATCGACGCAGCAGCTTTCTTGGCATTAAAATATCTTAAACATTAATTTGGATCTGTAAACGTAGAAAACAGTAACCATTATACTCCGCAAATCAATTACGATTATAAAATATACTAAAAAACGAACGAAATATAAACGAAACGCAATGAAATTACAGAGTTTTCGAGAGAAATTCAAAAGGTTTTTTTTTTATTTGCTTCGGATGGCTTTAGTGTCACAGCGGCCATGGTAGGCCTATTGTGATCGCCACATTCAAAAGGTATTGTTTAACTTTTACTTTTCTACATTTTCGATATAATAACTTACAGAAGCGACTCCATGGTTTTTTTACGTTGCATAACATATCGTGAATTAAACAAATCAAAACATAGATAAAATCTTACGTCTATAAATTCTGTAAATACCAAGACAAATCTCGTTCTGCTACTGCGCCATATTGATACGGACAACGTGAGTCTTATCATCAGATATTAGCAGCACTGGTGAACTGGTGACCTCGGAGCCACGTGGCTTGGATCTGGACACAGAATTTACAATTGGAATAGAATGGGTGTTAACGCGTGTGACCAGAATATAGCGAAGCTGTTACTAAAAGAACCTACTCGGTATTCAACAATGAAATCAAAATTTACAAAAGAGGTTAAATGTTAGAAACTCAAATTTCGTTAGGTGGATACGACTTGCAAGGGACTAATAGTTTATATCATTATCATCGTTTTGACCAGGTTTAAGACCAGAGTGACACGTTAAAGAGAATGCTTAATTTTACCGTACAGTGGGCATGATAAATATGTATTACGGTTATTTCTGAAAAAATAAAGTTATAAGCGAGATACTCGTAGATCCAACAATTATTGAATTACGTCAAATGGACGAAGTAAAAGCTTCAAGTGAAATATAATCACAACAGTGGGTGGCAATTTGAACTGATAACAGAATGAAGGTAGATGATACTCGTAAACTAATAAAACGCAACCGTGATAAAACCATAAAATTGTAATCGTAAACGGGTGACATTTCTTTGATGATATCACGAAACAATGGAACTGTTATGCTTTCATAGATAACTAAATCCCTGGGTAAGGACGAATGTAATCTGGCAATAGAAATTATAAGGTAGCAATTATATTTATTATTAAGGAAAATGTATTACAAGATTTCATGATATCAGACTATAACTTTATTTCTTTAGGCTTAGATACAAAATAAGCACTTAGACAAGTCTTTTATACTATAAACATAGTTATTATTATCAAATAAGAAATAAGGTGTTATTGATATCATCCTGCTGGTAGAAAGGTAAAATACCTAACGGAGGGTGAACTTACATCAAAGGATAAAAAGAAAGATCAGTCACGTTTACATTTTGGTAAGGATCATAATCATCAGCCCGTACACGTCCACTGCTGAACATAGGCCTCCCCCAAACGACGCCACGAATAGCGGTCCTGAGCCGCCTCCATCCAACGACTCCCTGCGACCGCTACGATGTTGTCGGTCCATCGAGTGGGAGGTCTTCCCACACTCCGTTTCGCATTGCATCGCGGTCGCCACTCGAGAACCTTTACTCCCCAACGGTTATCGGTTCTACGAGCTATATGGCCTGCCCATCGCCACTTCAGCCTGCTGATTCTGAGAGCTATGTCGGTAACATTGGTTCTTCTACGAATTTCCGTATTCCGGACCCTATCGCGCAGAGAAATTCCGAGCATAGCTCTCTCCATAGCTCGCTGGGTGACTTTGGGCTTATGCACAAGGCCTATAGTGAGCGACCACGTCTCGGATCCGTAAGTCATCACTGGTAACACACATTGTTTAAAGACTTTCGTCTTGAGGCTCTGCGGTATCTGTGACGAGAAGATATTGCGAAGTTTCCCGAACGCTGCCCATCCGAGTTGGATTCGTCGGCTGACCTCTTTATCGAAGTTGGATTTACCTAGTTGGACCATTTGGCCTAGGTAGACATAATGATCAACAACTTCGATAACATCGTTCCCCACATAGACCGGTAAGGGTGCGACATGGGCATTAGACATGATATTTGTCTTACCCATGTGTATTTTAAGACCCACTTGTCGGGAAACGGTGTTGAGGTCTCTGAGCATCCTGCTAAGGTCTTCCAGCGATTCTGCCATAATGACTATATCGTCGGCAAACTGAAGGTGAGTGATGTAATCGCCATTGATATTGATGCCATATCCGTCCCAGTCTACAAGCTTAAAAATATCCTCCAATGCAGAGGTTAACAGTTTCGGAGCATTCTCCCTGTCTCTACTATGTTTATAGTATAAAATTTGACTTGTCTAAGTGCTTTTTTGTAAGCCTAAAGAAATAAAGTTATTGATTCTGATTCTCACCCCTTTTTGCAGTGGGATCGGATTTGTGCTTTGGTCCTGGAGACGAATTGGCATAGTAGCCTTGCTGTACAAACACTTCAACACTTGGATATACCGGTAGTCAATTTGGCACCGCTGGAGAGACTGCAGGACTGCCCAGGTTTCGACTGAATCAAAGGCTTTCTCGTAGTCCACAAACGCTAGACATAACGGCCGATTATACTCTTCTGTTTTCTGTATAATCGGTACTAAAGCCTTTTCGGAACCCGGCTTGTTCGGGCGGCTGGAAGTTGTCTAACCTTCCAGCGAGACGGTTGGTGATTATTCTTGAAAACAGCTTATAGACGTGGCTCAGCAGTGAGATGGGCCTATAGTAAGGTTGGTAAGGATATTGTGCCCCAAAAAGGTGTAAAGGCGGGGTTGTATCATCATCATCATCAGCCCATACACATCCACTGCTGGACATAGGCCTCCCCCGTACGACGCCACAAATAGCGGTCCTGAGCCGCCTCCATCCATCGACTCCCTGCAACCGCTACGATGTCGTCGGTCCATCGAGTGGATGGTCTCCCATGTAGGGGGGGATTTGCCATAATCACCACGCTTGGCAGGCGGATTGGTGATCGCAGTGTTGGTGTTTAAAAATACTCAGAAGGAAGCTGCTGCGCTTCCTCTGGTAGGTTCCCTTAGTCGGCTTTTACGACATCCACGGGTTGAGTTGGAGGGGTCGATATTCGTACGCCGCGACCCCACGGCTTATACAAATATACAAACGTTGGTCACGAGCCTAATTAAATTTTGTCTTGTAAAGGTTTGCGATTTGTCGGGGCTGTATGGTGGTGGTGTATTTCTAGGATCTTTGCTTATGATAGTTTTAGACGATAGATGTATGTTTAATTTAAATGATACACATGTTCTAGAAAATCCACCAAGTGGTCAATCAGCGACGCGTGCGCAATGAGCTCTTATTGGCTTTATTGAAATGTTACGTCTCTATTGGCATCGAAGATGGTGAGTTATAGGTTGATGTACCATGTCTTAATAAACTATTACCTACTCACAAATCTAAATACAGTATTGTGTAAGACTAAAGGAAGAACATTAAAATTATTGTTCGTTAGCAGGAGTCAGGACAAAAGTGGTGGTACATACAGAAACAGTATATATATAACCTAAACACGCTTATGCCATTATGTTGTTATATTTGGTTTTGATCAAAGTCAAAGTCAAAGTCAAAGTTTCTTTATTTCCGTAAATACAATAAATGTACACTTAGAACAGGTCAAATTCTTAAAATTAAACACTGATTTGGAAATAAAGTGATATTTTGATTTCGGTCGCTTCGGTATGTAGACTAAAGTAAAGAAGCGACGAAGAAACCTTTAGCCTGTTAGGTGTTATTTTTCGAGTTGGAGCAAAATCCGTCCCAAGCTTTTTTATCTTCTAGATAGTCTGAAATTTTGTAATAAGCCTTTTTACAAAGGATGTGTTTGACAATTTGTTTGAATTTATTTATAGAAAGTTTTTGCAACTCGCTAGGGGTTTTGTTGTAGAAGCGTATACATTGCCCTCTAAAAGATACATTAACCTTGTGTAACCTAGTTTTGGGCACAGCGAGTTTATTCTTATTTCTAGTATTTACATTATGTATGTCGCAATTTTTAGGGAACCGATCGATATTTTTATGAGTGTACAATAAGTTTTCATAAATATATTGACATGGTACTGTCATTATATTTATTTCTTTGAATTTATCACGTAGGGATTCTCTAGGACCCATGTTATAGATTGCACGAACAGCCCTCTTCTGCAGCACAAATACGGTGTTCATATCTGCAGCGTTCCCCCACAGCAATATACCATACGACATAATACTATGGAAGTAGCTGAAATAGACCAGTCTGGAAGTATCAACGTCTGTAAGATGACGGATTTTTTTTACTGCATACGCTGCAGAACTAAGTCTCTTCGATAGCTTATCTATGTGTGGGCCCCATTGAAGTTTACTATCTAAGGTTATTCCTAAGAATACGGTAGTGTCTACAATTTCTAACGTTTCTCCTTTTACGTTTACTTCAGCCTTAACTTGTTTTACATTTGGTAGAATAAATCTAAGACATTTAGTTTTAGTTTCGTTAAGCAAAAGATTATTAACACCAAACCAGTGGACTACTTTTGATATTGCATTGTTTACTTCGTTAAAATTTGTGTTTTGTCTAATCATCTTAAAAATTAAAGAAGTATCATCAGCAAACAATACAATCTCGTGATTATTTTTAACGAGATGAGGCAGGTCGTTAATATAAACCAAAAATAGGAAAGGACCGAGGATTGATCCCTGCGGTACACCCATTGTAACTACAGATCCCGAAGACCGTTTCCCATTTACGTCAACTCTTTGTATCCTGTCACTCAAGTAAGAAGTAAGAAGATCCAAAGAGTTGTCCTTTATTCCATAGTGATGTAATTTCCTGATTAATGTTCCATGGTGTACACAATCAAATGCTTTTGACAAGTCACAAAAAACGCCTAAAGCATCTTGCGACTTCTCCCAAGCATCGAAAATATGCGATACCAACTCTACACCGGCATCAGTAGTTGACCTGCCGCGAGTAAACCCGAATTGCTTACAATGTAGCAGGTCATTGCCATTGAAATGCCTAAGCAATTGATGTAATATAAGTTTTTCAAAAACTTTGCTGAATGTAGGCAGTACTGATATCGGTCTAAAGTTAGTGGGGTCAGACCTACTACCCGATTTAAACAGTGGTATTATTTTACTATGTTTCATCAGATCAGGAAAAACGCCACAATCAATAGATTCATTAAATATAAAAGCTAGATCTGGTGCAATAGTATCAATCAATGGTTTAATGATTCTAACGGAAATGCCCCAGAGATCTGCAGTTTTCTTTATATTTAAAAGTTTAAAGGCTTTTTTAATATCGTTTTCATCGACATGTTGGAAATTAAATTTATTTTCGCATGCAGGTACATTTTCTTTCAGTAATGACTCGGCGATTAATTGAGAAGAGTTCAGACACTTTGTAGTAGAGATTGGAATGTCAGTAAAAAAGTTTTCAAATGCTTGGGCTACTTCAACATCAATTTTAACTGAGCAATCGTTAATCTTTAAATTGTAATCATTAATGTAGGTACTGACCTTTCCAGTCTCGCTGTTTATTATTTTCCATGTTGATTTTATTACATTTTCACTGTTTCTAATTTTAGAGCTAATATAATTTGATTTTGCTATTTGACAAACTTTTCTAAATATTTTTGAATAATTTTTTACTTTGTCTTTGAACTCCGGGCTAAAATTGTATTGTTTTTCACTATACAGTTCATACAATTTATTTCTACTCTTTTGTATACCCACTGTTGCCCATTCACTAAAGTTAAGTTTATCTGAGACCATGGTCGATTTGGGTGTGAATATAGAATTAAATGCATTGGTGAATTTGTTAAAAAAACTGCAATAGGACTCATTTGGGTTGTTAAGGGAGTAATTAGGTGGAGGTTTACAATCCCAATCCAATTTCAACCGTTCAAATCGACTTGTGGTCACAGGTATGTATGTTATTCTCTTTTTACAGTTATTATTTTTTACTTGAATTTCTAATTTTATTAGTTGACCTAAGTGGTCTGATTTTAAATTGCTTATTACATTTTTATTAATAATTTTATTATTAAGGCAAACAAATATATTATCTATACATTTTGCTGTGGTTTCCGTTATTCTAGTAGGTTCAATAAAAAGTGGCTTTAAATTGTAAGAATTAAATAAATTAGTTAATCTACTACTAAGGGAGTAGACTTCTAAAAGATCAATATTAAAGTCTCCACATACCATGAGGTTTTTATTTGATTTTGATATTTTGAATAAGATATCATCCATATTTTTTTCAAATATTTCAAAAGAAGCTGATGGTGGGCTGTATACGCTTACTACAATACTTTGCTCCAACTCAACACATGCTACTTCAATGTGGCCTTCAACGGATAAGCATATTATGTCCTTACGTTCTTTGAATTTTATGAATTTATTTAATAGTATTAATGAGCCTCCACGAATAGCATGTGATCTGCAATAGGAGCTACCAACTTGGTGGTTACTGAAATTGAACATGAGCTCATAGCTTTTCAGCCAGTGTTCTGTTAAGCAGATGATGTTAATATTGAAAGAGTTCATGTACAATTCCAACTCTAATAATTTACTTTTTAATCCTTGAATATTTTGATGCACCAAGTTAGTAAACTTTGATCTTAATTTTTACTCCGTTGTCTTTTAAGTTTGAACTGTAATTTCCTAAGCTTTGATTTATGAAGAACTCATAAATAATAAACAGAACAGCTTGAGATAAAAATCACTTATGATAAGCTTGCTTACCTTCTGTGCTCTAATCTTATCATCAAGCCTGAGTGGCGGCGGAAGGAACTGTTCCTCCCAGCCGTCTTCAACTCCTTTGGTCACGTTCGTCCCGTTCGTGCCGATGGTCCCGTTCGTGCCATTAGTGCCAAGGGTCCCATTCGTCCCGTTACTGCCAAGGGTCCCGTTCGTCCCGTTAGTGCCAAGGGTCCCATTCGTCCCTTTAGGACCGATGGTCCCGTTCGTGCCGTTAGTGCCAAGGGTACCATTCGTCCCGTTACTGCCAAGGGTCCCGTTCGTCCCGTTAGTGCCAAGGGTTCCGTTCATCCCGTTAGTTCCAAGAGTCCCGTTCGTCCCGTTTGTGCCAAGGGTCCCGTTCATCCCGTTAGTGCCGATGGTCCCGTTAGTACCGATGGTCCCGTTCGTGCCGTTAGTGCCAAGGGTACCATTCGTTCCGTTAGTGCCAAGGGTCCCGTTCGTCGCGTTAGTGCCATGGGTTCCGTTCGTCCCGTTAGTGTCATGGGTTCCGTTCGTCCCATTAGTGCCAAGGGTCCCGTTCGTCCCGTTAGTGTCAAGGGTCCCGTTCGTCCCGTTAGTTCCAAGGAAGCTATTGGTCCCGTTATGCGGGACCCGTGTCGTCATCACACTCTCCACCGCTCTCGACATCTCTCTAGGACAGCTGAAAATAGAATAACCAGAATTATTTGGTGAAGACAATCACCAAGATCTCTATCAGGGGACAGATGCTAAAACTTGAAGGAATCTCACAGAAAATAACAGAGAAAAACGTTAAGTTTTGAGAAGGAAGAGCCAACCAATTTCGAAAAAAAAACATTGAGCTACACTGGGGTTTCGCTTCTATACGACAACTAACTTCTAACTTGTAGGTATCTCAAATCTGTCCCAAAAACAAAATTGCCCAAACGATACGATCTGCCAAATATCTGCTGGGAGTGTGCGCCTTCCATTATACTTTTTGATATAATAGGTACGGTATTTACAAGTAGGTAATGCCAAGGCAACTGAACAGCTTCTCAGAACAACCATCTTTGTAATCCCTAGGGGCCCTATGAAATCACAAATTTCATACGCTTTATGACATAAATATATGTAGTTGTTTTCTGTACGCAGTTTTATAACTAAAATTAATTGCT
The DNA here is from genome assembly GCA_947859395.1 of Eupithecia insigniata. Classification (NCBI taxonomy): domain Eukaryota; kingdom Metazoa; phylum Arthropoda; class Insecta; order Lepidoptera; family Geometridae; genus Eupithecia; species Eupithecia insigniata. The sequence goes on along the minus strand of OX402018.1, from coordinate 621,366 downwards.
TATGTAAAGTAAAACCAATAACAAACAACCTACCAACACCAGCGGAACGCCATATCACTCTGTGTCCGACTAAGTAAGAGATAGTGTTTGTCGCTAGGTATCTTAATTCGTCTCATAAAACTTATCGATGTGATAACCTGCGAGGAAGGCAGAATATGTATAGTTATTCTGCGTGTTGGTAGGTTGTTTTGTTATTGGTTTTACTTTACATAGGCAATTAATAAAGTGTTTTAAAAGAAATGAAGTGAGTGATAGTTATGAAATAACCAGCCATCGGCTACTGCTGTCACTATTATAATAGTAATAATAGTAGCCGATAGCTGGTTATTGTCCAATAATTACTGATTAGAATATAGGCATAGCATGAAACGCTATCTGTAGCTATCTTAAGAAGTCAGGGTCCGTACTCGTAAAAACGAAATCGAAGCTTCTTACAAAGTTTCGTGCAAACGCTAATCTTATGCAAGCGACATAAGAGATGGTTTTGCATGAAAACGAAAACGAAACGTCGATTTTCCTTTTCCGAGTAGGCCCCCAGGATGTAAAAGATTTCTTAGCAAAACCGAACATTACAGCACAGGCGAGTTCCAGAGCTCTCGTCTATTGCAAACAAGAAATCTTGATATTGGCTGGCACCACGGACTTTTCGAGAGAATGGAGGAAAACTATAAAATATCAAAGTGGTTTATTTCTATCTTTTTTGCTCTTGGACACGTCACAAAATTCAAATGCCCTAAGTAAAACTAGCAATAGTGTTCATTTCAATCTGCTACTAAACTGCTAGCACTACCCTAAATTGTTGTCCACACTACTCAAAGGCTAGCAGGTAGAGAATGCTATCCAGCATTATGCTCGCCTATGTACAATTTTTGTGCAATAAAGTATATTCTATTCTATTGAAGGTAAAGTAAAGAAGTGAACAAGAAACCTATACCTTGTTAGATTGTTAGTTTTCGAGTTGGAGCAAAACTCGTCCTAAGCTTTTTTCTCCTCTAGATAGATAATGTCATATTTCGTAGTACAAAGAATAAGTTTAACAATTTGTTTGAATTTATTTATTGATAATTTTTGCAACTCGATTGGAGCTTTGTTGTATAAGGGTATACCTACATTCCCTTTAAAAGATACTACATTAATCTTGTTGGTGAGGTTTTCTCCTCGTTGAAGGCACTCCAGTTATAGTTAGGTTTGTAGCCAATATAGCAGCCAGCACCAAACCACTGTTTATAGTCTTGTGATTTATTAATAATTAAAACGTTTATTAAGTAATCTGAGCCGCACGTAATGTTTATGTACGTAAAGAGACACACACCGGCGCGCGGCGCGTGCTGGCATAGGTTTGGTTACGACTGCTTAGGTTTACTCATTATTGAAGTATATCTAATATTTTGTTTATTGTTTTTTTTAATTAAATCTGCTGTATGAGCTACATTGTCTCGTACACTTGTGTAGCCTAGTTGTGGGCACAGCGATTTAACTAGGCTTTCAGTGTATCGATGCAGGGTTTACCTTCAAGCGAAGACCAGACAGTCGTTAATTTATCACTGGAATTCCGAAGTGGAAACCAATCTCCGCGACCCCCGTGACCGTCAGAACAGAACCAAAATTCTGGGAGAAGACTTGTGAAGAGACCAAAATCCACTTGAATTTTTTGCAGGAATATTTAACAAGGTAAGTATTTCATTTGCTCCCCTTGGAGTCGAGACCCTAGGTCCGTGGGGTACCGAGGCTCTCCGGGTTTTCAAAAAATTATCTGAGCGCCTGGTCGAAGCGACGCGTGACCCGAGAGCTGGTGAGTATCTGGCGCAGCGCATTAGCATTACCATACAGCGGGGCAATGCAGCCAGCGTCTTGGGGACGCTTCCGACTGGTATTGATATGGACCAGTTGAGCTATCTGTAGATTGTTTGCAACAGTCTGCAGTTAGCTCAATTGTTTCAATTGTAAATACTAGTTTAATTTCTTTATATTATTTGATTGTTATTTTCTTTGTCAATAAATGTTTTATGTAGTAATTCGTTAATTTATTTTCGTATACCTATAGTAATTAAGATAAAAGGTCATGAGATTGCACAAATAAAATTAATTGCTAAAAGATAGCCATATCAACAAAACTTTATTATCTACCGACATGTAGCTCTGTTGGTAAGATAGATACCTATGCAGCATCCATCATACAAAGTTAGAAAATTTTTGTCTTGGCTTATAATTAAAGATAATAGTCCTCTACCAATAGTTCCTACCAGGTTCTCTTCCACGCCCGCATAACTCCTTTCTTTAGTCAGCCGGACCCAGAGGAAATAACTGGTGAAGACTTACAACGTTAGGCATAACTTTCATTATAAACCACAGATCATTTTGCTAGAATCTGTTGAAAGAAAAACTTATGCCTGTCTAATTAGAAACCACAGATATTTCGATAGAATGTGTTGAAAGAAAAATTAAAATACTCTAGACCTGAGGATTTTGTTGTATTTTTACCTCTATCTATACAAGAAAACGATACAAAACCATATTCAGAATGAAATAAAAAATAACAAAAAAGTCCATTATAGAAACAACATAAAAAATATCAATCAAAAGAACATCAACGGAAGCAATCTCATCATAACTTTTGTAGCTATGACGTCCATCCATAATTACCATTGAATACTATGTAATGTAGCAGAGGGGGCCACGGGATTGAAACGGCGACCCTCGTAGACATTAACCATAGAGTGAGATCTGGAGACAGGAATAGCAACTCATGGTGACTTTAATATCAGGACAGTAACACATCTAGACGCCTTTGGGAGCATCGCCGAGCAGTCAGGTCATTTAATTGAAGAGTAAAGGAAGTCGTCGAGGAACTTTAGTCTTCAACCTGGACCTGCGGTTATTTTTCTATCGAGATATATTTCTAAGAACCTATTGGTAAATATCGGCCAGTTTTAGGATTGACTACCATTAGATTGACTGGTTTTTGTTTTTTCTCGTACGATGGTTAGGTAAGTGTAAATGATAAATTAAATGCACACTTCGTTTTACGAAAGAAAATTGTTTTAAATTTGACGTCCGCATATTTACTTATACATATGTGTTCAAATATCAAAGTGCTTTATTTTCCTTTAGGCCTTACAGGACTCCTGGACACGTCACAAAATTAAAATTACATAAGTAACACAGGGAAATAAAGTGATCACCTTGATTTTTTTTCACTTCAATCTTTTTAAGGTAAAGTAATGAAGCGAACAAGAAACCTTTACCTTGTTCGGTTGTTAGTTTTCGAGTTGGAGCAAAAGTCGTCCCATGCTTTTTTATCCTCTAGATAATCTGATATTTTGTATTAAGCTTTTTTACAAAGGATATGTTTGATAGTTTGTTTGAATTTATTTATTGATAATTTTTGCATTTCACTTGGAGTTTTGTTGTAGAAGCGTATACATTGCCCTTTAAAAGATACACTAATCTATAATAAGCTTACAATTTGAATTTTTTTGAAAGGTGACTTGAGCGAGCCCCTTCTTAGTTAATTTAAACATAATCGATGCAGCAGCGGTTCAAATGTTCTGATTGTTCTAAGTTAAATGTTTGTCTGTAGTTTGAGATTTTTAGTAAAATGACCTTGTTTGCGATGTTAAAAACAAACTATAGAATTAGACGATCGGGGGTAACCTAGGCCTTGTTATTTTAATTTAAAACTATCTAGCACTAGGTATACCTTCTAATCACATTCTTTACCCGTTATCAACAATTTTAATCTGCCTGCGACGAGACGTGGATTACCAATGTGACATGAAACATTGATAATCATTGATTAGCTACCGATAATTGCGTTTATCGGACTTATTGTGTATATTGGTAGCGTATTATGTTTGTAGGAGGTAAGGTTATCTATTGGAGTAGGCACCTAAACGATTCAGAGAGAAAGGGAGGTACTTCTAGAATAGGTAAGTATTTATAAATGATCTCATGTGTAGAAAATAATGATACACTGGCCTGATAGCTTTGGTGTATGGAAAAATATGAAACCTGCATTCAAATTGTCATAAATATTTTTTTATGAGTCCCATTATATCAGAAGAATTATTTAAATTCCACAACATGGTACGTATAAAAACATAACACAGATCAGAAAAGAATCGCGACTAGGGATTCCAATCCAGCAACATTTTCGCGGGATCAGTAATGCGGGATTGCGCATGCGGGAGCCGCGAGATTCGCGGGACTGAATACATACAATATATGTACATACAAACAAAAAACACCATGGAAATGAAATCACCACAAAACAGAAATATGTAGACGCTCGTACGTCTACATATTTCTGTTTTGTGGTGATTTCATTTCCTTTCTGAATACATTTTATTTATTCGTCCTGACCTCATTAACAATATAATAACGCACTATCTTACTCTTGAATGAATATCATTTCTCTGATCTACATATATAAAGGCCAACGGTCTAAAGGTACCTATGCAAATTGGCCGATAAAATGATGGGTATATTTTACATTTGACATGAGTTTTTTTAAATCTGTTGTATATTTAAGCAGTAGAGACGCTGTATAAATTAACCCGGACTAAACAAACAAATACGGTTATTTAACTTAACTTCACTTAAAAATTTTCATGTTTTTATGGGCGTTTAACCCAATGTCAAGTTACGGTAGATCCCTCACTTGTCCACTTATTTTAATATAAAATAAGCAAATGTATGATTTTTCAGCAGTCCCGCAAATCTTGCGGGAGATTGAAATGTTTTATGCAGGGGTAAGATTCCCTAATCGCGACGAATAGAGAACTTCCACCTTTTTGGTAAGCGACTATAAAACTGAAGGTTTTTAGTTAAATTGAGGTGAATAGGTATTATATGTATCTTTTTGCGTCCGTTATAAAATGTGCAACTCATGCTCTTTAGTGGTGCAGTTATTTTGTTCTGATAGCGAGGTTATTAAGTACAGTTCCAAGCATTTTTCTATCTGTAGATAATTAAAGCTGGTAATTCCAAAACACAAAAAATATCACACATTAAAAGATAGATCACTGTATTGTGTCGGTACAATACATATTTGTTTTAAATTATTTGTCTAACCAGGTATAATATATTATTTTAGATCTAGAACAACAGTTAGTTAGTTAGTTAAAATTTCAGCGCTGATAAGAATTTAACATTCCAAAAATAGACAACAAGACGAGCCGTTAGCTCTATCGCCTAACTTAGTGCTAAAAATAAATAGAGCATAAGCTCATCAAAAATGTAAAAATACTTATGCGTCATTTGCAAACATAAATATGTGGTTTATGTAAAAGATGGTCCCTAGTGGAAATTTTACAGCAATGAAATTATTGAGGTATTTGATAACTTAAACCTATTGTGATCAGTGACTCTACATATCGCATAGAGTTTATTTAGTTGATTGTATCAAAATAAAGACGGGAAATAATCGCGAATAATCGGAAATAATCTATCATAAACGCGTTTTAGGGGCACAATTTGAGACAGAATGATCTCTACCCTTGTCTGGTGATTCGAGCGAACGCTCGCTAGTTACAAAATAGAGGCAGGTACATACAGTGAGATTTTACCAAATAGAATATCATTGGATACATACATATGTATGTATTTATAATTCTACTCATGTTCTGTCACAACGCGAGTAAACACAAGAAATGAAGTACGTAAACACAACGCTGCAATAGACTTATCTATGTACCTACATATATGCTATAGTATGTATGTAGTGTGTTACACGAGTGATTGCAATACGATGCGCAGGAGCATCGCACGCTGTGACGTGGCGGGGCGGCGGCGGCGCGCCCACCGTCTGACTGGCTAGATTGTAATTACTCTGTGGTTGAACTGCGTTGCAATTGTAACAGCAATTATTGGTCTCTTATTCACGGGCACTCATTGTGTGAAACCTGCACCAACATTCCAAAACCATGGTGTGGCGTTGAAAGACGGAACTAAGCTGAATGCATCGAGCAGGAAAAGACCTTAAACGATGCGTGGAAATGTAGTAGGTATGCCTGATCGAGAGATGAGACTGAAAAAATGCTGTGACTCACAATATTAAATAAACCTATAATGACATAAGACCTTGCTCACAAACGACAGAAAAAAACAGTAAAATGTTAAATCGTCAGGAATAAAGTTAAATCATGTGAGCTCATTATTTCTTCAACATCAAATTATGCGGGTGTTTTCGTTGATCCGGCAGTAATAATAACTAAGTGGATCCGGTATTTTTTATTGTCATTTACATAGGTACCACCTATAGCAAAAAATCTAGGAAAAAACATACGAAAAACTTTGGTCTTCGAATTTTAATGTTGTTTCTTGCACTAGCGTTATTCAGTTGTTTTAATCATTACCATCTTTTGTAAGCTTTTGTTTATCATACGCCAGTCTCCACTCTGAGTGCAGTTTAAGAGCGATCCGCCCCGGCTTTGCGAGGTAAGTTCGAGCGAACGCTCGCTTTTTTTATCTATCTATCTATCTATCTAAGTTCTTTGAGGAATAGGAATAATTTATGTCATAAATTGTTTTCATAAAACCCTGTTTTTATTCGCGGCGCATTACCTATAGCCTGCTAGCAAAATCAGAATGTGCTGCATCTTTACAATGTTTCAAAGTTTTTCAGCTCCATCCACTGGTGAAAACCTTATGAAAATCAACAGATATAATACAATACAATAGAATACAAAACTCTTTATTGTACACCACAAATTTTAATAAAAACACTTTATCATGAACAGGGACGTGATGAACATGTAATGTACCTACAATGGGAATATTTTTTGTTTTCAAAGCTTGTATTATCCTTTTTTTTTTATCTCGACTATCGTATTACAAAGTTACCAGTCATCATCATCATCAGCCCGTACACGTCCACTGCTGAACATAGGCCTCCCCCAAACGACGCCACGAATAGCGGTCCTGAGCCGCCTCCATCCAACGACTCCCTGCGACCGCTACGATGTCGTCGGTCCATCGTGTGGGAAGTCTTCCCACACTCCATTTCGCATTGCATCGTGGTCGCCACTTGAGAACCTTTACTCCCCAAAGGTTATCGGTTCTTCGAGCTATATGACCTGCCCATCGCCACTTCAGCCTGCTAATTCTGAGAGCTATGTCGGTAACTTTGGTTCTTCTACGAATTTCCGTATTCCGGACCTATCGCGTAGAGAAACTCTGAGCATGGCTCTCTCTATAGCTCGCTGGGTGACTTTGAGCTTATGCACAAGGCCTATAGTGAGCCACCACGTCTCGGATCTGTAAGTCATCACCGGTAACACACATTGGTTAAAGACTTTCGTCTTGAGGCTCTGCGGTATCTGTGACGAGAAGATATTGCGAAGTTTCCCGAACGGGCCCATCCGAGTTGGACCATTTAGCGTAGGTAGACATAATGATGAACAACTTCGATAACATCGTTCCCAACATAGACCGGTAAGGGTGTATGTAGGTACGAACTCTCTTCTCTTTGTCAAGTATCTGCTTATATCGTTGTTTTCGATGAACACAATAATAGTGCCAAGTCCATACATGTGTAGGCTATCAGACAGGTCTCGCCGATAGCCTAATGTAACCCTGAGACCTGGCGATAAACGCAACTACCTAGCAGAGACATCGTAGTGATAAACTAAGGAGTAATTGGAAGAATTTTCCTGCTCAGTGCAGATAAATAAAGCTTTGCTAGAGAAGAGCAGATCAACAATCATCAAACAACTGTCTTCCTTACCGAATTTCAGCCACGAGGCGTCCAGTCCAGACTCAGCAGCAGTGAGTACATTCTCAGCAGAGACTTGCCAATGGCCATGTGCCTGTGCCTAACGCAGGACGTAATATTATTATAGTGTACAAGTGTGTGAGCATGAGCAAACACAAGTGCACACTCTATTCCCTTCCTCTCATTTTGCGATGGGACGGTAGACCGTCACGACCGGGGGGAGAGTACCAACCGCTTAACCGAGGGATGGGAACACCGTCAACTTCTTATGGCTCAGGGCCGAGTTGCTACTGTGAATTTTTCTAGTTATAATATACATATTATTATCTTGATATATTTATCTACTGTTAAACAACAAACTGGACGGATTTTCATGCACCAATCAATAGAATAATAATAATAATTTATTCAAAATCATCTAGTTCAAATAATTAAATCTAGTTGAAATATAACGATAATTGTTGGAAGTGTCGGAAAAAGTCAAGCCGCCTGGGAAGCTTTCATCGAAAACGCTGCCTAATCAATTTTAGATAAATGCTCTACTACCACTACCCGTGCGAAGCCGGGGCGGGTTGCTAGTACAAAATAAAACTTAGCAATGACGATTCTGTACTAGGTTTTGTGGCTCTACAGAAAACTTGTTATTTAAAAGTAGGCAGAGTTGATATACGAGTAAACTGCCTGCGTATTATTTGCTCTGATGATCATTGCGTGTCGCTAAGTGCCATGATTTATGTCAAACAACACCTCGTAAATACCACCATAAGTAAATAAAATACCTAGGTACTGAATAGGCACCACTAAGTACTATTTTTTGTTGATATCGTACTGTACCTACATATTTTATTATTTCAGGAACTTTTTCACAGTTATAGTTTACAGTTTTTAGTGTGGCCTGCTTTAACAATATTGGTTGTTGTTAATTGTTTTTATTTTATTTAATAGTATAGTGAGTGTACGCGTCGAATGTACCTATCTAACTACTAAGGTATATAGGTAGGTACGTAATAAACAAATCAATATTCCAAGGTAGTTAATGTGATTATAGCCGTAAAAGAAAATGTAGCAATCACCTGGTTTTATAGCGACAAGTTTATTTTGTATATATGTACGTATATGCATCTATGCATGACTTATATAAAGGTCAACGAAGTTACATCATTCTCATAATATATGTGACTAAAATTACATTCAGACATAAAATTTTGAATTTAAAAATTAATTAAAACCAGAAATTACTTTTTAGTCAAAAGAACATAAAGGAATACAAAAGAGGGAATTTGAGGAGTGAATACCTATGTAAATGGTCCTTTAAACCGAATCATAATGTTTTGAAAAGTGTTTAGTTCTGTCTGACTGTGATACGTTCAGGTTCATGTCTGTTGATGAGCAACTCTATATGTAAAATTCAAAAAAATCTTATTATAACTTATGTATCAAACTATTCTTTCAAAGCTGTTTTCTGTAAAATAATTTTGTTTATTATAACTTTATGCTAACATGGCCGCGATGATAAGAAAGCCACATAAATCGAATAAAAAGAACCATAAGCTTGGCTCATTCTTGTGTACAGGTCTCAGCACTTAAAACAGGCAGTTAACACAATGAAAGAGAAGACCGTCACAATAGCGGTAGACGAAGTCTCGTGAGCGATCTAAATTGGGCTCCAAATTGACACAATGGTTTCAATTGCCACCACAATCGACCAATTGGCACTTTGTGCAGTTTACATGCAATATCAATCACTATAAATAAAAATAGATTTATGAATACGCGATGTTGTTAGTTAGTTATAAAGGATTGAAAAATTGCATCCAATTTGTAAGTAGGTATTATAAATGCGGTTAGTATAGATAAACAAGTATATGTATTTAGGTATGTTTACAAGATCTCGGGCTGAAATTTGGCATTTGGTCTACTCCTGGAATTAAAAATCTTTTTATATAAATAAATTTCCATGGGAAAGAAAAATACTTTAAACTATTCCATAGAAAAACGCGTGCAAAGCCGCGGGCTGAAACTAATAATTTCATATACCTTAGTCGAGTTGAAGGAACCTACGGTTATTAATTACGTACCTACCAGTACCAGTACCTTCCAGATTTGCTGCGGGAGAGTCAAAAATTCGCAGTTTATGGATATAGTTTTAGTATTCATACCTTGAGATTTCATTTTAGCTTTTTCTTAATCAACTCATTTATAGGTAAGCTAGGTCTGTGCTAAATAAAAAATCCTATACATATAGAGGAAAAATCAAGAATAAGGAAAAATAATGGCAGAAGGAAAAATTGCGAGGAAGCCAAAAAAAGGCTAATTGGTGAAACGTAGCCAACGATGGAAGATTACAGTGACGATGATGATGATCGTTACACTACAATCATCTAGAAGCCAGATGCTGACCAATCAACCAAAGTTATTGAAAGGCAAAACAATTGGCCCAATGATTGATTGCCGAGATACGTACCTACTTTACAACTTTCAGATGGCGATGAACTACAAAAACTCTTTCTCTATTGTACACCACAAAGATAAATAAAACACATAGACATTAACATAAACAAGTACAATGGGCGGCCTTATCGTTTAGAAGCGGTTTCTTCCAGGCAGAACAATTGGCAAAGCTTTAAGTAGAGAAGTAGGTAGGTAGTTAAGAAATAATAGTAATTTTTATAGAGATTAGGAGTTGGTACGTATCTCATGAGTAAAAATACTTTCAAAATAGGCAAAATTTGGAGATTTGTTGGTTTGTAATGGATAATATTCGGAAATCCGGAAGGACCTGTTGACTGATGTGCGCAGCGAACGAAGGTCCGCTTGCGACGCAGGTTCGATTTCCACCTTGGAACAAAATATGTATGTACGATCTGCAAATATTTATCTAGGGTGTTTTGGGTGTTGTTATGTAATATATTGTATTATGTTTACTCGTATCAGTCATGTAATACCAATTACACAAGCTCTGCTTAGTTTGGGGCTAGATGTTGCTGTGTTGGTTTTCCAATTTTTTTTTTATGTATTTTCTCACCAATTCCATTTGAAAATTGTAATTATTATTATTGATATGTTTGATTAATATCCGGGCTATGCTAGGCTGTGTCCACATCTGCCGTGTGAACGAAGCCGGTAAAAGCTTCTCAACTTTTCAAATTCTGCGACGCAGGAGGTTGCGGGTTTGATTCCCGCCTCGGAACAATTGTTTGTATGATCTGCAGATATTTGTTCCGGTTGTTCTGGGTATTTTCTATAGGATGTATAAAATAAATTAATTATTTAGTAACCATAACACAACTCTGCTTATTCTTAGCATTATTTATTGAAGTAAAGTGGTTCATTTCCTAACTTTTTACACCGTATTTAGCTGGAGTATAGCTAATTGTAGTAAAATTGATATTTGAAAAAATAGGAATACTATGCCAAAAATTATTTGATTGTTATTTTATTTGTCAATAAAGCCAAAAAGAAAATTAGGAAAATGTGTTATTTGGAAAACCCTGAAATGGGAATCCAGCGCTGCGACAACGAGGTTGCAATTACGTAATCTACCTTCATGAAAAGGTCCTGAAATTACAACTACGGGCTACGATAAATATAATTCTTTCAATTATTTTTTGCCTTTCTGGCGTCCCTTCCCATGTAGGTACGTATTAGATATTATTGCTAGGACAAGATTAGATGTCTGCTATACACGATTAGATAATAGGTACCTGCCTACTTAATTCGATAAGTTCGTAAACCTCATCAGAAATAGAGGTAGGCACCTACTATAACTTAATTTTCCGGGCTGTCTCTATGTGCCGTCTTTCTTCGTAAAGTGCATTAGGATTCCTTACGGTTAGGACAGGTTTTTCTCTTGAAATCTACCTTACTTTCAACCAAATTTCTAGAAGGTCTGAACAGGAAAGTTGAAAGGCGGTCTGTCACTATTGAGACCGCTTTTCAACTTTTCACTAATTCTCTACCTATAGAATTGATTGAAAAAAATACTAAAGGCGGTTTGAATTTTCCCTTTGAAGTTTCCCTCTTAGAAGAGGTAACTATTCAAACAGCCTTGACTAAGATGCGGGTTTTATCAATGCTAAATAGAGGAACTGGAATCTCTACTTACGACAGAGTAATGCTCCCGGTGCGGTGGGGCATTCCCCTGGATGGAGCTTAGGGAGTACTAACACGAGAGGAGAAACTGGAACCTAAACAGGCATCTAATGTCTACCGGTGTATGCTTGCTTCAGCCAACGCGAATGCAAAGCTTCATTTTGATGACAAGGATCAATGATTGTATATTCATTATTTCAAGTTCAAGACACTGTAAAGGAACTCTTTAAATATCTAAGTAGGTAGCTACTTAGATATTTAAAGACTTACCAAGGCCAAAGCCATGACGTTGTGTTCTGTGAGCAAAGACTGGTTGTGTATTTGCCAACACACCTTCACGTGTCAACTCCCTTTTCCACCCCCTACTGTAAACAACCTACGTACGATTGTCGTTGATAGTGTCAAATTATGTTGGCCGCTTGTTTGTTATCCTGGCGCCAAGGAACTGTTTTTGTGAGACTGTGAAGGAAAAACGTTCTGATAGTTTTCGAATGTGCAAACCTTTTGATTGTAGGTATGGTTGTTGGAGAAAACCATATTACAATAGAATTTAAAATAGACACAGAAAACTAGGCAATAGGCCATCGGTAATAGAATCATAATAAATTTACAAGTGTGCACACAAAAAAAAATTCATTGACAATTACGTACATAATAAAGAAATATTCAAAATTATCTTATACCTTTAAACGAGCAATTCTTGTATATATATATATATATATATAGTTTAAATAAAAGTTTTATCGATAGGGCACTCCCATGGACAATATTTCAACTCTACAAAGCCTTCATGTATCATGTATGACAGTTTTTTAATTTACTGCACATTCTCGGTTATGACGTCACAATGGGAGAGGAAGGAGGTGGTCAGCTAAGATCCGAGGCTAAGATAGATGAACCCATAGACATAAAGTCTCGTAAGACTCTTCCTGACATCAATTGACGAATAATATTACTATTATTTTTTAAATTGGGAGCAACTAACTGCTCTAACGACACAACAACACTAAAGCTACTCCAGATGGGGACTGTATTTAAGCCAATGAGTGTTTGGTTTGAGGTAAGACCAAGAAAATCAATTGTTTATTTATATTATTTGTGTCTTTTTAACTACCTAAGTATTAAATATAATTTCTAAAAACACAATACACCAAAAAACGGTCAACCAGGTACTAGTAATTTAAAAGAACAATAAATTAAATTAGATAGTATAACTACACCATGTGCAAAAGAAGTTGAGAGCCATGGATCGCTTTGCCCTATGAATGCTGGACATCAAAGCGCTGCAGCAGCTGCCGCAGACCTGACCCACCACCTTTTACCGGGACGCACGTTTGTCAATACTGCGGCTACATCTGTGGTTCCCTTCCAGTAAAGGCCAATAGAGAACCACAGATGTAGCGTTACAAGTCATCACGTAAGTGCCGAAAACCGAACACTATATAAACCATCCTTCATGGATGGTAAACATGATGCATGATGGTGCATGATGATGATGATGCAAGAACGGTAACTTTAGTTAGCAGGTAGCGTTAGCGTAGTCATTGTGACGATCATCTATCTATAGGGGAGACCTATTTCCAGCAGTGGACTTCTATCTGCTGAGATGATGATAAAGGTAACTAGAAAATTATAAATAGAAAGCCCTCCTGCCAGATCGGATGAGGATATTCGAAAGACTGCAAGCAGATGTTGGGTTTACTGGACATAGCAGAGGATGGTGTAGAACAAATATGACAAGAAAATATTAAATGAAAGCTTACAAAAAAATACGAATCAGCTAACGACTCAAAAACACTTAAAACAACAAAAATGTCGTCACAGCGGTGGGTGAGGTGGCCTGAGTAGCAATAGCAATCCATCAGAGAAAAGCGAAATTTTAACAATTCGTCGTTAACATAGCGAAGAATAGAAGCTTGACGAAAATAAACTAGAAGAGCCGACTACCGATCTTTATGCGTAGTGCGTACGCGCTATCTGGATCTACATAATACAGAAATAACCAGGTTTATTGCTAATGCACTTGTACTGACAGACACAACTATAGTTTTTATATGAACCATCTGTTTATCGGTTTACTTCATCTATCTTCAGAGAATTAACTATGAATATTCCCCTGGAATATTTAGTCCGAGAAAAGCTTTTCTTTTATACTTATAACATCTTTTTGTTATAAATATAACAGAAAAGCTATTTGATTTGCTCTGATTTAGCCAAGTGTTTTACTAGATCGCCAGGGGTGACTGGATAAAGAAAAGAAGAAACCTCAAGGTTGACCTGGCGGTTCTTTAAATAACGAGAATTTATAAATTATATGATCTGCGTTTTTAGAGGATCTTGAACTATGAAGTAATCAAGTGTTAAGTCTGTATTAACAACCATTTAGCACGTTTTGACTTGCCAAATGAATCCGATATATATACAGCAGATAACTCGTAAATACACGACATTACAGATATCTATGCTGTGCTATTGCGTAATCAAACAGGAATAGAGTTTATTTTTGATGAGAAAGCTATATCTATAGGTAGCATACATATTTCTACAATATTGTAGAAGATACCAACGTATAATTTCTTTTCTATAATTTCTTTATCTCTATTTGTGGCGTCGTACGGGGGAGGCCTATGTCCAGCAGTGGACGTGTATGGGCTGATGATGATGAATCCCTATTTGTTCGTGTGTCATGCATGTCGTAGGTGTGAGGTTCTAAACGAAATACACTATGTAGGTACCTACACCCGTCATTACTATTATGTACATACTTTTATACAGACTTCGAATAAATGAGCAGATTGTATGTTCGGCTGTCTGTATGGGTTTTTTATGTATGTCCGTGGACTTCTGTGCCATTTATGGACTGATTATGATGATTTTTGCAGTTGTATGGATGATCCCGAGGTGGTCCCGTACAATTTTTTATTCCCAAGGAATTAGTAGGTATATATCCCGCAAAACTTACAAAACCGTACCCGAAATCGGTTTTTTAATTAGTCTAATATAAAATATTACGCTTCCGGTAGGTTTATTTAACAAAACATAGACTAAAAATAAACAAAATTTGTTCAGTGTGCGCGCGCCAAACCAGAAAATATTTATGATAATAGCTTTAATCTTGAACCTATAAACACGTTTGCAGAGTTCATCTCAACAGGTATACATATAAAAGAAGAAACATTAAAATAAAGTTCTATTGTACCTATACATAAATAAATAAATACATAATGCTAGTTATTGTCACACAGCAGCATCATCTAACACAAGCTCTGCTTAGCCTGGGACTATATGATGCTCTGTGGATTGTCCACCATTATTTATTTATTTTATGTAGCTACACAGTAAGCAATCTCATCAACAATGATGAACAATATTAATATTTTTCAATATCGACAATATTAAGTTTTTCAAACGGTGTCGTGTAGAATGACAGGCGCCTTGTAACCACGCATTACAATAATAACAAATCTTACGCAATGATAACCAGTTGTTGGTTTCCACTTTTAGTTATTATCTGGCTACATTGAAAGATGTAAATCGTTGGCTACATTTACTAATAGTGTAATCTCAACAGATACCTATTAGTAGATTGATCTATGATAAACATACAAACTTAGCAAACATAAGAACAAATACCTATAACACAAACTAGTTACGTCACCGATTGAATGTAGGTAATGTAATAGTAGTCACAACAACATAGGTAGTAGCTATATGCATTCAATCAGTGAATCCGGAGGTCTCGTCTCGCCTATCATTAATTTTGATCAAGCGGTTGACGATGTCGACCGCGCGCTTCAGCGCAGTTCCTCTCCAATTAACTCTTGTTTAGTTCATTAAAGACGTCCACAATCGTCTTCGGTTATTATTTCTCGCGATAACATTATCGTGTTTACGATTTAACAGCTTTTGCGTAATATCACAAGTGGTGTATCGCAGGGGTCAATGCTAAGTTCGCTGATGTTTCGTTTATGTAACTAGACAATAACATAAAGCGTTTGGTTTCTGCGAAGAGAATAAACCGAAATTTTCCTAATTATGCAGATTGTAAAACATTAGGAACTTTATCGTCAAATGTCGAATAGATTAGGTGATTAGGTATATTTGGCCAATGTTGTCGGACTACGCGACTTATTAATATTAAAACATGGAAATTGGAATGTCGGCAAACCTGATCGCGAGTTTTGTTTATTGAATAATGTTGACAGTTGATCAACAAGTTATGCCAGCCCGTATGAAAGAAAGAGTCAAAAGGACATAATAGGAAAGGTAGGTACCTATTCTGATTAGACATAGACATTCATAGACATTCATTTATTTGTTAATTTATTTGATTCGTTTGTAAACTCACTTCAAACTGTTCATACGCAGGTTACTACGTATATAGCAACATAGCTTCAATCATAACACAGAAGCCATATATCTAGTTTACATATCAGAAAGATACAAGCAAAAAAGATTTGGTTAAAATCAGTGATTCATATGATGGTTAAAATTAAAACAGCTTTTTATGGGGCTCGTTCAGAGAATCACTACATCCATGCCTCTTTCGACCAACGAATATAAAAACCAATCCTAGGTACTTGCCCGTGATGTTTGGGGCGAAAGCTTGGGGCGGATTTTACTCCAACTCGGAAAATAACACCTAACAGGCTAAATGTTTCTTCGTCGCTTCTTTATGAATTTATTGCAAACATGTCCAATATAAGATGTTACAATATTTGTTGGTATCAACACGAGCCATGTCAGGGGGTTGCAACATTTACTTTAATCTACATACCGAAGCGACTGAAATCAATATATCACTTTATTTCCATGTCAGTGTTTAATTTTAAGAATTCGACCTTTTCTAAATGTACATTTACTGTAGATATTTACTGAAATAAAGAATTTTTGTCTTTGCCTTGTTTCTCAAAACGCAATTTTGTTGGGCCAACATATAAATGCCCTAAGTAGAGGTATAGGGAGGTGCGTCGAAGGGCGTGATTCTAACGTTAGAGTGGTGGTAATACAAACAGCTGCCGTAGATTTCTGAGGCCCCAAGCTTGTTGATTAATTATACCCATGACATGTTTACCAGAGAAACCCAATCAGATTAACTTTTGGATTGGTTTGACCCCATTCAAACTTACAAAACAGAACAGGTATCTACCTACCTCATCACCATCATCATATCAGCCCGTACACGTCCACTGCTGGACATAGGCCTCCCCCATACGACGCCACAAAAATCAACCTACCTAAACATTAAACAAAAAATGTAATGTTTACGAAGCTAACGCGTTAAAAAAACACCTAGATACTTACACGTGGGGGCACACGTCGAAATAACGCCAAGGCCGCTGATAATAACGTATAAAATGCGCGCGTCCTCACTCGACCGCGACTAAAGCAAGACTGAATAACAAAAACACACACGGAAACACCAGCTTTTACCGCTAGCGAATCTGCAGTGAGACCCTTGGCAGTTGGCATACCAACCTTCACCCGACCTGTTACAGAAGGCGCCCGAAGATATTACGGTTCTATGCATTGGGTATTCTTTTCTCTTGGCCGCGTTGGTCGGAGGCTGGGCGCCACACCTTCCATCGTCGTTCATTCCTAGTGTACCTATTTATTAGGTTTTGAGTTTTAGTCTGAATCAATGTGAACAACAAAAATATTATCTGAAGTTTGATGGTACTAAATTGTACCTAGTCGTTTGGGGGAGGCCTGTGTTCAGCAGTGGACGTACCTATAAGGGCTGATGATGATGATGAAATTGTACCTACCACGTAAAGACCCATGTCCAAGTACATACAAAGGTACTAATTGCTTTATTAAAATAAAAGAGAAATTGCATAGGATTTTTGAAAAAGTCATGCAGCAGGATCTGAAACCGTTACCTCAAAACAGACTTACTGGTCGCAATGGACCATTCATTTACTGCGCCACAGATAATTCAGCCGCCAAAAAGATAATTATTATGATAACGAATTTGATAAAAACATTTACATTATTATCTTCTCCCAAACTTTTTTGTTTCGTGTTTGACACCCGAAACCTGCCCGAAACAAATCATTTGTCGGATGCTTATTTATTTTTATTATGTTATCTAATTCAATGTTATTTAATGTAACTTATTCTATTCTAATAACTTAATTTTCATTTTAGTGACTGTAATTTTGAATTTTATATATAATTTAGTGTATTTTTGATATGGATTATTTAATTATCTGAAATAAATGAATACAATACAATTATTTACAAATAAAGCGTCCCATATATTTTTTAATCTATACAAACTTTCTATTAGCTTGATAACAGAATCATGTCGTCTTCTAATAAATTAAATTTAAGTCATTCGTGGCCCTGATTAGACTAAAAAGAAACGTTTTCTTTTATAAAAGAAACAGCAAACGAATGGAATTCTTTACTTAGCAGTGGCGAAAAGACTTCCATCAGCTGCAGCAGAGGCGTGCCCCTGCGCAGGTCGTACCGAAGAGGCACGGCGCGGCGGCGGCGTTTTGACCGATTGAAGCAGTAGCCTGCAAAATTTTCGGTATTTGTTGAAGACACGTAACCAAAATACTTACTACCTATATGTATATTAAACTTCTGATTTTGCGCAGAAATATTTTAACCTTTTCAGTAATTGCGCAGTAATCGTGTCGATTGGGTAATAGATATCTTGAAACAAATAAAATAATTATAATATTAAGTAGGTATTTACACTTATCTCAGCGAGATAAAGAGTAAATTAAACTGAAATGAACTAGATATTCCGCATCGACTCGCTCGACAGTGTTCTTCTTAGAACGTACCTAGTAGATCATTTATTTCAATATGTAACGATCACTTTCAACCTAGTGCTTGAATAGCTAGTTATTAGTTTTTTTTGGTAGCTCTCGATAGACGTTTATTTTCAATTTAACAACGCCATCTAGATATAAAACAGTAACTAGGATGTAAAATATTAAGGTTTTGCGCGGAATTGCACTAATTCCACACACTATTTGAACTATGAATGACTCAACAAAATGCAATATTTTATATCCTAGCTAATATTAACAGTATCTTAGGTATAATTAAGAACAAGCTTAGTGATTTTAAACTTTATTCTGTACAAAAATACTTTAAACTTAACTTGTGATGTGCGTTTTTAAGGACATAACTTATTTTCAGCACGAAAAATGCTCGTATGCTAGCGGTTAACGTAAAGGGATCTTTATTCCTTTTGTATTAAAGTTAAAATTGACTCGACAGTTATTTTACACATTGTTCCGATGTGAAGTTAGCAGCAGATAGCTCTGAAATCTCGTGTCGTACTCCTTTCGGTCTATTAGAAAATTGTTTCTGTGCCTCACTTAAGATCGGATAGATCGTGGAAAATAGTTTTTTTAAATGTTGAAATAATAATTAAAATTGAACTATACATAACAATATAACCATTTTGTACATACAAGTGTAGTAACTACAATATCACATAACATTTTAATATCTAAAAACCATTATTTATAATTTAATTTGATATCCTGTGATAACTAATGAGAGTTTGTATCTTCATTATGAATGTAAGCGGGTTAACTACGAACCTAGTTTGTGTTGGAAGAACACCAACGTTTCATCCCTTAACGAGGGACTTCTTCAGGGTGAGTGCGGTTCGCGTCGCGTCGTTCAGCGTCGCGGCGCACACTGCGGGCTAGAGCCCGCTGCGCGCGCGCCGTAAGCGCTGGTTGCGGGGGTGGTGGGGGCCATGCTGCTCGGTGAAGATGTCGAGTAGGAGAGTCATCTTCTGGTGGGGATCCCAGCGTGACGGGCAGTATAGGTATCCTTCGTGTACATACGGAACTAATAGTATCTACACCCGGCTCTATACTGCTATGCGTTTTGCCCTGGAGACATGGCTTCCAGGCGGGTGGTAGGTTCCAACCTCTATCTCTATTGAAGTTGGGCCGCCGTCCCTCGTTAAGGGATGAAACGTTGGTGTTCTTCCAACACAAACTAGGTTCGTAGTTAACCCGCTTACATTCATAATGAATTTATCAAACTACGAAAGTTTTTATAGTAAAATAGTTTGTATCTTGTTTTAAAAATTGTTTAATTCTTTTTATTTATTCATTATTTGAAGTTTCTCGATAGAACCTGGAATACGGAAATCCGTAGAATAACCAAAGTTACCGACATAGCTCGCAGAACTAGCAGGCCGAAGTGGCGATGGGCAGGTCATATAGCTCGTAGAACCGATAACCGTTGGGGAGTAAAGGGTCTCTTGCAATGCGATACGGAGTGTGGGAAGACCTCCCTCTCGATGGACCGATGACATTGTAACGGTCGCAGGGAGTCGATGGATGGAGGCAGCCAGGACCGCTATTCGTGGCGTCGTTTGGGGGAGACCTATGTCCAGCAGTGGACGTATACGGGATGATGATGATTGTAAAGCTATCATAACATGAACATTACGCCGCAAGTGTTGAACATTGTCAATTTTCAAAATCATTACGCCTCGTTTGTACCTATAACATTTTTGAAGATAATATTTTCAGTGAGTAACAGTGATAACAGCATATTCTGTTTTGAGTAAAAGCCTGTTCAGAATTACGCTGTATGCTTCTAGACAAGTATAAATACGCGCGATTCACGCGTCATCCGGATATTTTGTAAGTACCAAATATGTATGTACATACCTAAGCACTGTTTGGGTAGCAAATACCCCGTTGGTTGGTTTGAATCGGCTTCGATGCTTCTTGAGATGGGAGTGAATGAACAAATCTAAAACCATGAGAGTTGGAGAAAAGTTGTTCAGAGTCACAAATAAAACTCTTAGATTTGCCCACCCAGTCCCAATCTCAAAAAAAGCCACCCTGTATTCGAAATCCCGTCAGGGTATCTTTTCCCCCCTTTTACTTTTTTCAGCTACATGTAGATTTAAAATAACTATAAATAATGGTATAAGCCGCATAAAAAAAGTATAGGATTGTGAATGACGTCATCAGTCATGCTGTTCTGCTCCGAACCGAGCACATGCCGATGCATGAGAGACGACGTCAGTTTCAATCGCGTTCTTTAACTACGCAGGTTATATATAACTTAACAGCCACAATCACCAACTGGAACTATAGTTATCACATAAAGTCCCTAGGAAAGGTTAATTAATATGTAATCCCACGTGACAATTAAAAATATAATTTTTAAACTAATAAGTAATGTGTCAGTCTGTGCTTTTGTGCCGAGTGGTGGGGGTTATAATCTGAAAAGAGAAAAATAAACTTTAGAAACATGGAGATAAGAGAGAGAATTTGCCCTGTACAATTTAAAAACTAAATTAAAGGACCATGAGGGTAGCTACTTTTTCTTTTGAAGTTGGATGTTTTGGTCTACGGAAATTATTGATTTATTTCGGAGCAAAAAATAATAGTACGGTTTATGAAAAAAATATCATTCTATAAATTCGTGTGCCCCTGTATCTAGCCACTATCTGTGGGTGAGTTTTGTCTGTTTCCGTAGAGCGATTACGCACTGCATCCGATCCGAATCCGTGAAAATACGGATCTAGTTTAAAAAATAAATCGGAACGAATTCGGATATTGCATACGCGGCACTGATCAAATCTCTGATCCTTATCCAAGCACTACAGGGCATCTTTGGCATATCAACGTTATTCGTACGCTGCTCGGACATAGCTCAGATTGGAATTGGACACAGTGCGCAAGTGTTCATAAATACTTCAACTTGTTGCGAGATGGCTCTGTTCATACATACAGTACAACGGCTACTTTTGTCCGTCAATATTATGTTCCGAATTAAAGACTCACGGACGACGGAAATCGGATCGGGCGCGTTAATTACACCATACAAATAATAATAGTTCTATCATTGCTTCGGGACGCAGATTTTGACGGATTCGGATCAGATGCAGTGTGAAATCGCTCTTATTATTTTCTCCAAGGCATTTTAGCATATGCGACCTTAGTGGTTTATCTTAGTGTGTGTTACCTACGTACGTACCATATGCAAGTAGACTTGAGATGCATACTGAGCAGGCCCTTAGCCACGAAGGCGCGGCCGCACAGCGCGCAGGCGTACGGCCGCGCGCCGCTGTGGTACCGCTCGTGTATAACCAGTGTAGACCGTTGCGAGAAGGCCTTGCCGCAAGACGAACAGACGTGAGGTTTCTCCCCTGAGTGCACACGCTCGTGAAGGGTCAGGTTGCACTTTTTTACGAAGCCTTTGCCGCAGGTTCTGGGGACAGAGATACAAAGTTAATATTTTACACATTTCCAGAGGTTTTCAATTCGGCTGTATGTTTTTACATGTTTTTTATTCTATTTCCACAGCAATAGTTATGTTAGTGATTCTTTCGCGTTTGCTAATGCGATTTTTTAAAATTAGTTTTTCTGTAAATGATTATTGTTGATGTTGATTATTAATAAAGGATCATTGTTTATCTGCCTGTGCTGTTATCAAACTATGTATCTAAATAAATAAACTAACAACTATACATTTAAGAAAAAATACATCAGCTAAGAAAATAACATACAATCTAAAGTTTTACGTTTACGTTAAACTGGCTGAAAAGTAACAAGCTAACAAGACACATATTGCCAGGAACGGAGAAGTCGGTTAAATAAAGGAATGATCTAGAAATACAAAATACAAAAATCGTTTAACAGGTTGAACGAAGAGACTACAAAAGTTAAAAACTGTGGCGTAGTCTCTTCGCCCGCCTCCTGACACGATGTTAAAGTAAAGCTTATTGTAAAAAGTTCATATTATTAGGTTAGATTAGAAGCAACTTACTTGCAAACATTGGGCTTGTACCCCGTGTGTATCCTGATGTGGAACTTGAGGTGTTCTCTCGAGGATAGCGCCTTGCCACAAACGTTGCACAGGTGGTTCCTGGAGAAAAAGAATAAATATGTATTTTAATTATCCTCTTCTCTCAAAATCTATATCATATTATCCTTTTCCAAGATTTTGGGTTTCGAAAATGCAATCCAAGCCCAGCGTTATATACTCTTTGCCAAGCACGTTTGAAATAAATTTGAAGTTTGAATTGAATGACAGGACGTCTGTCGGGTCAGCTAGTTATTAATATTACTCTCTCTGTCTCTCAAATGAATACCTCTCCCCGGAATGCGCCCGTAGATGTCGTCGCAGTGAGTTGAGGTGCGCGAACTGTCGGGAACACACGCTGCAGCGGAGGACCAGGGCTCGGGAGACGGCGTCCGGGTGCGCCGAGGAGCGATGCGCCAGCAGGTACCTGTGGGGGAGACTAGTTTGGAAGTATATATACACGCTCCCTGCTACTGTTTTTCAGAGAATTACAATCTGGATTTGTTAAAGACAAGAGCGAACCGGTATCTTCTAGTCTAGATTTTCGTGATACATCGTCACTTTCCATCAGGTGAGATTGCATTCAAAGGAAGATCTATTGGCTATGAAAAAATAGTTGTACACATGCGCCGAAACCACAAATAAATTGTCGTAACGTCTCAGGTGCTCGTTCTCTCAACTACAGGCACATGTGGTTGCTCTCTTTTCACAAGAGGTCTCCATGGCAACAGGTGTGTCATCCTTCACTCATCACATCAAACTAAATTAGACTCGAGCTGTAACTAGATGTCGTCTCTGGCAAAATTTTATCGCGCTATCGAAGTAGTAGTTTCAGCGGTACGTGGGAACAAAGAAATAGGCTACATACATAGGGTGCCAAAATCATAACCCACGCCCTTCGGTAGTCGGGTAAAAACTGGAGCACGACCTTAGTGGCGCAACGGGTATCTTACTGAGACGCAGAAAGTTGCGGGTTCGATTCCTGCTACGGTACAAATGTTCAATTATGTTCTAAACTAAACAAATCAGATGACTGTTGAACATACAGTCGGACATACCTACCTCATATAGACGAATCCTTCCGGACAGAGGTCGCATATAAACCTCTTGTTGGCAGGAGCAGCCTCTTCTTCTGCCTCAGCGCCGTATTTGTGGGTTTGACCTGGGAAATAGAGGACAACAACTTTTAAATCATTGACCCATCAATCATCCATCTCCCTTCACCTCAAGGCCAACGGTTTATTTAGATTATTGAATGTTTACTTGTCTCAAATTAATGATTTGACTTTATAATAAAATAAAATAATATTTATTTCTGTAAGTACCTAGTATACAATAAGTTATTCCATAGTTGAGACCTTCTATAAAAACTTGTGTTAGAGGATCTCGCTCTTCTGTATCAAATGTTACAGGTGACTTAATTAATATAACAACAGAAAAACACAAAGTAAATAAATTTTGAATCTACATAGTTCTATGCAAAGTATTACAATACAATATATGTATATTCTAAATTAGTCTTAGTATATTAGTTTATATAATGTCAAAAATGGGTGTTGTGTGTAATTTGAGTGTGAGTGATGTCTTGGGTCGCCCTGAGGACACCAGACGCATAAGAGTCTGGGCAACATTGGACCCAGACTTATTAATAAGTGACATATTATAATACTTTACTTTAACTTTTTTATACCTTCTACTCTAAGTCGTTTTTCTCTACCTGTTTTTCGGCCAACCATAATCTAGGTCACATCAAAACAAGAGTCAAGAGAGGGAGAGAGTACAGGTGTCCTATAGACCTTAGAAATATATCGACGCTTTCCATCAGGGGAGATTGTGGTCAAACGAAAGTAAAAAAACCTACCACAGTACAATTTGTATTGTATATTATGTTAGGTAACGTTCTTCAAGGCTCAAGAATTATTATTCTTATATTGTAACCATCGTTAGAGGTATCGGCGGAGACCTGATCAAAGGTTTGTCACCTCTAAAACCTCCCAGAACTCCAGGGTAGCAAAGCTAATCAGAACCTAAACGGAGAAGTCATGTGGGTTTGATATTACCAGTAATAACTATGTTTATAATATAAAATTTGACTTGTCTAAGTGCTTATTTTGTAAGCCTAAAGAAATAAAGTTATTGATTCTGATTCTGGTCACGTCTTTTGAGAAGCGTCACTGAGAGTGATTTAATAATAATCACGTTTGCTTTAAGTGACGTTTTAGGAACAACACTCGCGTTGAGTCGGTTTCTACAATCATGTAGATGCTGTTTCTGTCATTGATGCAGTAAACTTCGTTACCTACAGACGCGCCTTCAGAAAAAATATGAGAAGGCAGAAATAGAGGCAGACAAACTTCAAATTGATATATCTAGACCCGATCAGACCGAAGATTGACTTTTTTAAAAGCTAATAGAATCCTTATCCTTATTTACTCGTGATTGAAACCTATCTCCGAACTTTGGCAAAGTTTCCCACAGGTTAAACGAAAATATTTTAAGAATTATTTATATTCCATGGGTACTGATTTATGGTATAAAAGTGACAATGTATGTGCTATTCCAGGTCCAGACCTACATCTATGCAAAATTTCATGCAGTTCCATAATTTCGGCGTGAATAAGTAAAAAACATACATCCATCCAAACCTTCGCATATTATAATATATACGTATTTCTTTGAAGCAATAAAATAATTATCATTTTACCAAATCCAGGGACAAATTAATCTAGCCTAGAGCAGACCTAGTTGACTGGGACCTTAGTCTGCAGTATATGGGTTAAGTGTGAGTAACTGTGCTACCAGGCAGAAATGTACTCGCTATATAGAGCATTAAAATGGGCTGATACATATAACAAAAATGATAAATTTACAATACTAAGCGACTCCAGATCGTCCCTAGACCTAGTCAAAAATAGAGAAACCTTCCACCCCTTAGCATTTTCAATCAGAAAAGAAATCAAAGTAATTATAAACAAAGGAAAAGAAATAAGATTATTTTGGGTTAAAGCACATGTAGGTATAGAAGGTAATGAAAGAGCAGATAAGTTAAAAAGAAGCTGCACTAAAAAAGAGAACACGAGCAGACTATGATAAATGTCCAGTCTCGTATATTAACAGATATTTAAGAAAAGAAAGTATTGAAGAATTTCAAAAACGATACGATCAAAGCGAGACGCGAGCAGAAATAGATAGATAGAAAATTCTTTATTGTACACTTATTGGTAAGAAACAGAAATACAAAAAAGACAATTTTAAAACTAAGTTACAAGTGGCAGCCTTATCGCTCGAGAGCGATCTCTACCAGACAACCGTGCATGGATAGGATTGTTGGATGGTACTAGGGGATCACTAAAATATTTTTTCCAAATTTAGTAAAAGCTCATAATACTTTAAGAAAATTAAAATAAATTTTAAAATATGTAACACATCTTTTAACAGGACATGGGGCTTTGCACATTACTTCCTTCCATTGCTTCGGGATCGTACATACCAGCAGGATGTTTGTGCGATCCTGATGTAAACGAAACAAATAATACACCTCATATTAGACTGTCCGAGGTTTTGTTTACGTAGATCCGAATTAGAGATGAAAATAGACAGAGTACTTAAAAAGGAAACTTTAAATGAAATATTAAATGATAAAACAACAAGAACATTGTTTTTGGAATTTTGCATCTGCATCGTGGATGATGCTATTAAAAGAAATAAGTAACCTATATTATGTTTGATTGTTGGAAATAGATAGCAAGAAATAAATGGTTTAGTTTTTACTTTTATTCGTAAACTTGAATAGACTTAATACGTACTATAAATCTACATGATCCAATAACTGTACAGACTTGGTTAATAATTATAGAATATAAAAATGTTAGAATCTACAAGAATAAGAAACCTATTTATATAATATATTATTGAATATATTCCATATATATAGGGTATGTAACATGATAGTAAATAAACTAACATAATAATAGGCTATCATGAGCGCAATATATTAATGAACATATATTGTACTCATGAAAATAAATACGATAGAGTAAATATTAAGTTGTTAATAACTAATTTAAGTTGATAATTGTTTAAAAATAATAAGTTATATTTAAATACAAAATGTGTATATAAAAAGAAAAAAAAATAATAAAAAAAAGAATACAAAAAGGAAAAAAAAAATATAAAAAAAATGTATATAAGAAGGAAAAGAATAAAATAATAAAAGAACATAACGTATGTAGGTATATAATAATGACACGACCAGAAGCGAATTTGCAACGATCGCATTTAAATAACCGATTTAGCAAAATGTTAGCCTAAAAATTTCTCCGATCCATATTGAAGGAAAAAAAGCGGAACAAACAAAAAAAACAAAAAAGTTACCGTGCTTGAGTATCTGGTGCGGGTCTCGGAAACTCTTCTCACAGAGGGCACAGCGGAAGGGCCGCCGGTCGCGCTGCCAGTGCCGCGACCAGTGAGCAGACCAGTCGGCGGGCAACAGAGTCTGGAACGTAGATAAACATTATATAAATACATATGTATATCAGTCATCTAGTACCCATAACACAAGCTCTGCTTAGCTTAGGGATAGATATTGTTGAGTGGATTGTCCAACAAAATTAAACTATAGATAAAATTTGACTTGTCTAAGTGCTTATTTTGTAAGCCTAAAGAAATAAAGTTATTGATACTGATTCAACATTATTTATTTTTATATACGTAAATAATCACAAAAATCATGCTTAGATTGTAGCCTCATCAAAAAATCAACACATCTAATACCCATAACACTCTGCTAACTTTAAGGCTAGATGAAGCTATGTGGATTGTAAAGCATTTTTTTTATTGAAAATGTTAATCATTTGTCCACCATCACACGGACAAAGTGAAGATGTAGCCTAAGATGGAGTATGTACATACATACATGAACTAATGTTATTTTGCAAGCTCTTTGCGGCAGAATGTAGTGAGCTAACTAATTAAAAACCTAAGACCTACTGTACCAAACCTACATTTCAACAAATAAAGTATTATACATATATCTAACTAGTTTCTGCACCCAGCTTCGCTCCAGAGTTGCCAGTAGGTATAAAACCTTGGCCGAAAGTATTAGGCACCCTAAAATTTACTGACTTTTTGTGTTTAAAGTGAACAATAAAAATAATTTGTTATCCAAATTATTATCTTTCTCTAGGGTTAAATTTATGTAATTCCCTTGCTGAATTTATTAAAATTTCGCAATTTAGTATGATAAACCGGTCTAGTGTGTAAGCTAACCTTTCTACAGCGCGTGCATCTCAGGGGGTTGGTGTCAGGGGGCGGCGGCGCGGTCGGCGCCTCCGCCGGCTGCGGAGACTCTAGCCCGTGCTGTCTGAAACACAATGAGGTAGGTAAATAAAAATATTAATTCTTTTTAGATTGTGTCGCATCTTTAATGCGCTTCCTAAGTAACAGCGGATCATGAATGTGGAATGCAGAGATAATTCCTTCTAACGCTGACCCAATGCATTCTCATTGTGAGCTCATTAGTCAGGGCTCATTAGTGAAAATCATTTTTACCTTTGTGAAATGTTTGTGAAGTAACTAAACCACAAATTCTTAAACCATCTGCCCTATAAGATTAAGATGTACAGAATATGGTATAGATTCAATACCTATAATGTTGCAGCATCTCCCCTCTGCTATAGCACTGATAGAAGCAAATACAGCAGTTGAAGGCTTCCAAATCAGAAGGCTCTGTCTTCACAACCTTCACGTCTACCGGTTTCTGGTCCTCTTCGTCTTTCACATCATATTTAAAATCATTTACTAAACTCGGTCCAATAATAGTTGTGCTGTCGGGTAGCCCATTAATAATATTCTCCCATTCTTTTAGCTTTTTCTTTTTCGGACCTCTTTTTTTAATGCCGTTTATTTCCTTTTTACTCTTTTTTTTCTTTTGGATTGTTAGTAGGGACATGTTGTCATCATCAGAAAACATGTCAGTGGCAAAATCATTTCTATCATTATCAGACTCTTCCTTGACTGGAGATAGAGTTCTAGGTTCCTCTTTGATCTGTAAATTATTTGGTAAGCTACTGCTGACACATGGCATGTTGGAAATAGGGGTGTTGGGTGGTGCCCACTCTGTTTGAGTGCTTTGTTCAAGTTTTGAGATAGGTACGGGAGAGGCATTCTCTTTTATTCGAGTGAGGTCTACTATTTCCTCAGACTCTAGGCCGTTAGATACTAGCACTGCACGTAACCTGAAAATATGACGAAATCATTGAAAATTAAGTATCTGGACACCCAAGATCTGGAAATGCTGGAAAATTATATTTTTTTAAGGTATCAGGTAGGTATTGTAGAATGGATCGGTATGCTTATAACAAGTGTAAGCAAAGACAGTATCAACACAAATACCGATCAGCCTCATCATGAGTATTGAAAGCAATCTGCAAATAACTTACCTTTCCTGTACCTCAATAGTTTCGTTGCAAAACTGGTAGAAATCATTCACTTTACAGCTGCATTTGTCGCACACTTTTTGCGGCAGACGATCATTTTTAAAAACCTGCCGAAACCAACCATAGCGCATTAATTATTGGCGAGTGAAACGATGACATCAATGTGTTATCGGGCACCACCATTACATTACCTTTATCGGAAGATAAAGAGACATTTTAAGGTATAATGCGTTTTCTTCATCAAATATATTGTTATTCACAAAACTGGGAGAGCAACACAGCCGGCAAATATCGTCCATTTTGCTAATAAATCAAACTATTTCTAAAATAAATAAAACTTTTACACCGTGGTATTTACTACCGTGATGAAGTTCACAGAACAATAATAGTCTCTGAAGTTTGACAAAGTGTTGCCACCTGTTAGTCAAGGAAGGTGCCAAGTATAATTTTTTATAAAAGCTGTCTCACGCGATTGTCTTTTGTTTCTTCATACAATAAACCACGCTGACAACGCCGTCACTAATCTGTCCATACGGCAGGCCTTTTTATCCTCAGTTGCAAAGTAATGCTGAAATTTAATGTGCGAGCTTATCACGGGAATACGCTAGCAATTGTTGTACAAACATCGTACAAGGTCAAGTGGCCGATGAGTCGAAAATCTTTGGGACTTCATTGGTATTCTAGCGCATATAATAACAAAAAAACTCATCGTTCGAGTTGTACACTAGCATTTTCTACTGTCTTTCTATCTATTAAATACCACTTTAGTACATTAACTTTTGTAGATGTCAACAGGCCAATGATGATTAAATGCTGTAAGGAATTTATATAATTAGGTATAGTAGCATTCCAAACTAGGATATTTTTTTTTTCTTTATTCAGGACAAAAATAATTGTACCTATAATGCAGATTTAATAAATAGTTTTCTTATTCTGTATTCCTAAATGTGTAAAAAAAAAACCAATCACATTATCGACTACGGAATTTTTCTTACCTACTACATAGTTGACTGTTGTTTAAAAATAGTAGCTTAATTATTATAATAGTTTAGGTTTTTTACATATTTTAGAGTGGTAATTTATGAGTAGTTAATTTATTACATATTATTATGATAGACATATACAGGCTGTAACAAAAATAATGGACCAAACTTTCATGGGGTGTTCAGCTTCGAAAACAGAACACGGGAAAATATTTAAAAAAAATCCGGACTTGTTTTTCGAAAATATAAATAAAATAAAATCATCAGACTAGACTAGGCAATAACTGATGCATGTGCTTATTATCATAGAACCAAGGAAAATGCATTTGTGGTACCACCTACTGCATCTAAGGCGCGTCGTCACCCGCTCCGATGATGGCGACCCTCAACGAGGGTGTTTTGTGTTTTAAAGGGAGTGTAAACTGTAACGTAGGCTTTTTTGATGAAAATAAACACATACAACCGTGTCTATTAGTAATTGAATTTTAATTATTTTTTTTGAAAATTTACTGGGATTTAAAAAAAAAATATTTTTTTCGTGTTCTGTATTCGAAGCGGAACCCCTCTTGAAAGTTTGGTCCGTTATTTTCGTTACACCTTGTATAAAAGAAAAGGATTAAAATTTTAATATTTTAGTAACTAATAGGTACAGAATATTTTTTAAACTGGGTTTATCAGATAATAATGAAGCTTTGCAAAGTCAAGAAGCCTATTTATATTTATGTAAAATAAGGAATTGTTTGATTATTATATCGTAATTAGTTTAAAAGTGTCGTAGTTTAACTAATTCATTATGAATGTAAGCAGGTTAGCTACGACCCGCAATAACAAACAAGGTTCGTAACTCGTAACCAACTCGCTTACATTCCTAATGATGAGGGTACAGATATGACGGCGCATATGTCAAATTCAGAGGGACTACAGTCCCTCTCGTGAAACATGGGTGGTTCTGGTTAGCAGGCGGCCATCTTGCGGGGGTTTTCTGCGGGGAATGGTCTCTCTGTACCGGACAAAATCCAATGGATCACGTATTTTCTATTATTCTGAACATTTTATCCTGTTTTTATCATTATTTGCTCGGACAATTATTCCAATATTATTGCTATTCCGCTACTAATGTGATTTACCGTGTGTTAAAGCTAATTGAGTACCTACCATGTGTGACTGTGATTTGTTACTGTGTTTATTGAAATTATAATCTTCTGTGTAAATTGTGTATTGTTTTGTGACTGAACTGAACGCCCACAAAGATTAACTATGTCGGAAACTGCCGAAGAATCACCTCCGGCTTTAGATAGATTTAATTTTTTTGATTTGATTTTTCTGTGCTATTTATGAAATAAAAAAACTGTCAAAAAAATTACCCAGTTGGCAACACATTTAGATACAGAGCATGACTGACAGCTGCAAAGATGGCGTTGCTGTCGTTTCAGACATTTGTCAACATTTGACCTCTATGAACTCAACATCATTGTGTTGCCAGCTGCTGATACAAAAAGGAGCAGTATTATGCGCAGCCTAAAACAAAAATGTTCTATATACCATGGTATGGATTTATAGATGAATGTATATTGACGAGCTGGGGTGGGCGGAGGCGGAGATGGAGGACGCGAGGCGCTGCGCCAAACTTTTGATTAATGAACACAATGTTTGTAGAGTTAACTTAGAACTCTGTTTTATTGAGATCAAAACACCGTAAACGATGAATTACTATTTTTATATGCAATTATTATTTACTAGCTGCTGCCCGCGCCTTAGCCCGCGTTTTATCGGAATAAAAAATTGCTTATATGTTAATCCAGGTCCCAAACTATACCCATACCAAATTTTAGCCTAATCGCTTCAGTAGTTTTTGCGTGAAAGAGTAACAAATATCCATACAATGCCATACATCCATCCATACAAACTTTGACATTTATAATATTAGTAGGAAGTAGGAAAGATTGCACAATCGAGGATATTGTATTTATTTTAGCCACCGTCGTCAAATTAGATAGGTAAGTACCTACCTTGTAAATAAGAGACAAAAATAAATAGAATACATTTATGAACTCATATAAAAACTGTCTGTAGGTATGAGAAAGCATTTAATAGGTCAAAAGAGGGCGTTCGTGAAAAGGATCAATACTCACCACCTAGCTACTACCTAGCATGTAGATACTTACCTAACGAATGTTTTTGCACTAGTTGTTGTGCCAGTAGGTAGCTCGACCCCCTAATTATTAAATCATCTGACCACAGAAAGTCATTCAAGGTAGGTTACTATAATACATCGTGTACCTACCTATACCTACCTACCTACATGGTAGGTACTTTGCGCAAAATATGTTGCGATAAAAGCGTCGACTGCCACTTATCTTTATCTTTATCGTGCGCCTTCAGCAAATAAAGTGTAAAACGAGATAAAGGTAACGTTTGGGTAACGTAGGTACTATTGTTAAAGACTTGACAACGTGTGCATTTAAGTGGTTCACTGGGTTCACATCAAATTTATAAGTATAAGATGATAATGATGATGATTTATAAAATATGAATATACATAGTTATAGAAAAAATATCTTGGAGAATCTTATCATAAACACACATCGTTATAAATTATTATACGTAGGTATCTATAAGCTTCAAAAAAATTTAGTTTATCAGCTAAGTTTGCGTGGATAGGTATAGAAATTAGAAATCGAGTTCATTGATGTAAAAAAATGCAGTAACCATCTAAAATAGGTAGTCATTAATTTTATAACTGCTAAGATTTTCGTGCATTGCTTTTTTTGGTATAAATAAATGAACCTACTTTCGTGTTGACTGATTATCACATCCTACATAGTTAGGTAGGTACCTACTTATCGGATCGCCCTCATGCATGTGTATCCACACTCGCTCCGTATATTAATTCGAGATAACCTCGGACTCAGAATGCAGTTATTAGTTAAATAGAACAAAGATCTAAATACGTCTGATAGACTGTTTCACAACACTTTCTGTTTCTTGTTTGTGTCACTTAAAAACAGTGCTATATAATTTTTTGATTTCATTTTAATGTAACTTTTATGAAAAAAGTGAGTAGTGTATATCTTTTTATACCTAATTAAATTGTTCCATAGCGCAGATTACAAATAAATCTCAAGGCTATATTTATTCAACGTGCGTGTTTATTTTAAACTTCTATGAAGTTTTCTGTCATTTTGATGTGGATAAATAGCGATGGCTGGTACCTTCTAAATAGGAAGATTTCTTCGTGTGAAAGTTTATCGGGAAGTTATAGGTATTGATAAGAAAAAATAGGTTCCAGGTGTGGCCACTATCGCCGATATTTGTTAAAACTGCTGATATAGGAGTATGTAAGTAGGTAGTTTGGTATGATCAAATCATGTTTTGGGGACTGTGACGGGGAAAATCATTTATAGGTTATCTTTACATCAGGATATTTTACTCCATCAGATAGACCACCTTCCAGAGAAATCAAAATGGGGTGGTCGGGTACTGTCTTCATCAGTGAATTCGTTGATTATTATTTCATCGTTATTTCAATATGATTTTGTGTCATGCGAAGTTCCTTCCCACGTGAAGCACATACAAAGACCTACACCCAGCTGCAAGCAACCTTGAAACTCTTGATATAAACATGAGATGAAAATCGATACTATAAACTTGAAGTCAACTTTGCAATTGAGTAAAACGAGCGGCACACACGTTGCTGAACTCTGGCTTAACTTTAACCCACATAACAAAGTTCAATGTAAACACAATACGGCAGAAGTTTCCGAAGTTTCAGTTCACGGCCGCGAGGCGAGGGCCGCCACCACGTCGCGCCTCCGCCCCCGCGCTCCTCGCACCCCCCGCACCCGGGAACATCCCTCCACCTGCCCCCGAGACAAGACCCAAAGTTTTGAGCAGCCAGACGAATTGCTTTCACTCTACAGACGAATAAATATCCTCTTCGCTGTATCCGTTCCTTAATTATTTAGCATAAATTGCTATAAAAAGGTACATAGGTATTTAAGATTTATTTAATTTAACTATTGAATCATCAATTTGGAGACTTCATGTTAAGTGCCTACCTAGACTGAGCAAATGGAACAGGTCGAAACATCGATCATGTAGGTTACAAGACTATAAATTCGATCAAATGTAATATACATATAAGGGGTGCAAAATCAGCCTTGCAATTTAAATTTACTAACTCTCTCATGAGCCTAAAACTGTCATCAATGTACACCATCAACTTACACCTGTTTAATACAAGTGTTCCAGAAAGCACACACCTTGTGCCTTATCAAATGACACCGTTTGATATGAACGTTTGCTACCTTATCTATCATGTCGAAATTCTTCCACGTATAATCAGCCAACCAGTATCCTGGTTAAAACTAGATTGCAATGAACTTTTTTATAAATTTTAGGTGGGTGATGATGACACGGTCTGAAAATCTATTTGAAATAACTTTAGCCATGTAGGTATACATTAAATTTCATGTTGTCATTTCTTGTAAACTTTCTGCATATAAAGCTATTGGTTCGTAAAAAGTTTTTGAGCATTCTTTTGGTGTTGGTCATACTGACTTAATTTCTATTTGCTCATTATTAGACAAGTCTAATTTGATTTCGTAAGTTTCGGAGACTTTTGGTCAGAATCGGGATCAGAATCAATAACTTTATTTCTTTAGGCTTACAAAATAAGCTCTTAGACAAGTCAAATTTTATACTATAAACATAGTTATTATTATCAAATAAGAAATAAGGTGTTATTGATATTCTCTTCACTTCAATTTTTTGTCCACTAGTGGAAGAAGTGAAAAAGAAGAAGAAGAATGTCCCTATAACTATTCACCTGTATCATGTATGTGAGAGGATCTGATGTAATTATCATCATTTACAAACTAGATAATTATATTGTAATTGTAAGGTGTATCTCTACAGTAAACAGAGCGCTGAGGCGTCGTGTTGGTGTTGGTAGCAGATAGTGGCTCGTAGGCGGCGGCCCCGGACGGACCGAGGCGCCCCACGAGGAGCGTGAAGCTCCACATCACCACTCGCCGGCAGCACCGGAGCCCCGAGGCCTCGCTGACACACCGGCTTATCACCGATACTTTGCCGATTGGTGGATTCGATTGTTTGCGCGATAGATATGGATTGCAGGGACCAATCGATTCCCCTTACCGTCAAATCTTATCACAATCATGGTGGACGTTTGTACCTCGTGTCAGTTCTCTGATATCATATCTGAAGATATCGACGAAAGTATAAATATGGGGCCATCGATCGATCGGGTCTCTATCCGAGTATGAGCTGGGGTTACGATTGACTGTGGACTGAGGGCTGGTGTTTTAGTGCTTCGTGCCTCGGCGTCTCCATGCGGGTAATTCACAGAACATTTCCGTATCCCGTGTTCTTTGTTTGATTTTTTTTTTAATCAAATCATCACAATAAAGTTCATTCATTGTAAACATTTTTCGTTTGAAAATTAGATGACGTGGCCAATAACTTTTGTTCCACTGTATTTTAAATCTATAAGTAGTATTGAGAATAATAATTTTGCCAAAGCATTAATGTCACCGCATCAGTGAAATAAGAATGATTACGTAATAACACTAATAACATATGGTGTTCCATCCCAACGGCACATGTGTTCAAGCATCCCATGTGATTCGCTAGATAAAATTCGCTCAAATCATCATCCTAATTTGCGAACGAAAAACATTATAAATACATTTTATACATTCGTAACAGAGCTGTATAGGATTGCTGACGTGATAGGGAAAAGTGTTGTTCTTATCAGAGAACGTTAGCCGCACCTTTTCAAGCGGTGATAGCGAGCCGCCTGACTCCATATCGAGCGCACACTACGATTGTCACACTGAGTAAATACGCAGCAGATTAAAATTATATTAAAATTTTGTACTAATGTTTTCTTTATTTTACAGAGCGATGTTACTTTTGTCGGCTTCACGACTGAGTTGGACAGGGGATCTTGACAGTTTGCTGTCATACGCTGCCAGATCTATCTTTCCAGCTCACGCGTGAAGCCAGTGGCCAACATGTGCGCAGCTCGGCTGAATCCGGTGAAACTCCGATGAAAGCGATGTAGGATTAAGTGGAGGTGTGATCTCTTCACTTTTTTTAATTAAAGTGAGATTCAACTCCTCCAACTTAACCCTTACTCGCATATGCAACGCAGACGAGGTGAAATCAAGAGAAGAAGACTAGTTTATTATACCTACATAAACTGTTATTTTTATAATATTCTTATTTGTCTTTAAATATTTATATATTTGTCCAGCAGTGTCACTTATCCTGTTTTGTAAATCAACAGATTATGTACCTACTTACACCTACCTTATCATTGGGATTATTTATTAATTAACTATTTTCACGTGGCTAACGAGTCATGTTATATTGTTGGTAAAAGTAGGAACATTTTAATGTACCTACCTACCATCATCAAGGTGATTGATATGGAATAGAATAGATAAGATTATGGCTTTGTGTGTGTTTATTTTACCTATGTTTTTGGTAGTTTTTAGTAAAGTACCTACCAGACTACTTTTTAAAATTTAATTTAGTACCTAGCTTTTTAGATAGGTAGGTATAATGTTTATGAAGTTTACCACTATGGTTTATAGTTTTTGAAAACATTTGTAGGTACACATGCATTTTATGTATGTTATTTATCCTATGCATTAGTGGTTAACTTTGTAAAGTATTATACCTACTTTGGCTATTAAATAAAGAAAAAATATCCCAAATTGTCCAACAATAAATATTCCTATAATAAATTGAGTTTTTTGTACAATATTTGATAAATTTACTATAGGTAGTAGGAATAACCTACTTCGAGTTGGATGAAGAAAACAGTCAGTATTTTAACAAAAAGCTTTTAAAATATACTTACTTACCTAATTATAAAGTGCAGAATTACTGTTTTTAGCAAAAAAATTATATAATTTCAAAAGTTTATTTTATTGGTTTGTAAAGATTACGAGGGATAATAAATAAATAAAGAATGAAACGGCTATCACCATTGGTTTCGTTGATATCGCTGCCAGTTAAGACACGAAATAAACCACAGGGATTTAAAAAATATTTGAATAGTGGCGCCATTGTCTATGCCTAGGAGTATTATGCGAGTCCTAAAGACGCTCCCACTATACTGAAGCTAGCTACAAATCTCTAGAAAAAATCACAACAGCTAAAACAAAAAATGGCCAAAAAAAAGTTGGTAACACCGGTGCGCTAAAAAAGCTTGCAAACTTCACGCACCTAACCTGCGCTGGACATCGAATCGTCCGTAACACCAAACTCTGGGAAAATGTCTATTGATTTTTCAAAGAAAACTCTACCTGTGTAACAAAACAGTATCCGCGGAGTGTTTATAAGTGTTTCGGAGTGCCAGTGGTCGAGTGTTGTGGTGTCGTGATGGTGCGACAGTGTCCGTCGTCGCCTAGCCAGTGATATCGGAGATAGTGTCGCGTCGCACGGCCGTCGGCCCGGAGCCCGCAGCCGGAGCCGGAGCCCGGCCGCGGCCCCCCGAGCCATGGACGCCGGCGCTGACCCGCTGGGACCTGCCAGGCCGTGAGTATCCGAGTGCCAGACCCCGCGCCTAGCTAGCGTTGCGAAACGCGGCTGGCGTGCGACCGCGGCGGACATTCTCTCGCGTCACGGCCTCCGCGTTGCGCCACCCGCGGGCCGCAGCGCAGCCCCTCGCCAGGCCGGAGCGCCGCGGCCGAGCGTGACGCGCGCCGCCCGAGACGCCTCGCGCGCGCAGCCCGCTCCCTGACGAGTGAGGCCGGGATCGTAAATCAGAATCGTGTTTACAGTTTTTGCGGAGCACACGGAACCTGTCGCGCCGCCCCCGAGACAAAGGGCGGGCGACGGGCGGTGCTCCGCTGCACGCGAGCTGCACTCGCCGCGCGACATACCGCCTATCTATAGCTACGAGTGCCGAAGGCTGCGCTGCCTGTCCGTTCAAACAAAGCGTTTCGTTAACGAATCCGTATTTTGCAAAAGTTCAGTCATTGTTATTCGCGTTCTTTGTGAAATTCCGTGCGATATCGTTGCGGGGGTGATGTCATAGTGCCTCGGTCGTTTGGTCAACTCTGGGGCCACCAGTGTTCGTGTGCATTTTGAGGTTAGATCGCCGAGCAGGGCTCCCGCGGCAGGCGGCGCGCCGCCGCCGCTGGCTGGGGACGGCGCAAGGCCCAAGCAGTGTACGGTGTTATGTTTCTTTGTGATGATCAGTGAGATTGTGTCAGTAACACCATTCAGATGTGTTTGTGTTGTTTTTTGTCAACAGTAGTACTGGTACAGTACTATTGTGTGTACTACAGTACTATTGTGTGTGTTTGTGAGCTGAAGGCTCATTTAATTTGTGCTAGTGGCAGAAAGTGTTCTATGTCCATATGAGCTCAACTAGCTTCATGTTCAGGTAAAATTTCATATTTTACAAACCTCTGTAGACAAGATCGATCACAGATCTTGATGCCCAGCTTATTCTCTCCTGTGATTCATGCCTACGGTCTACTAATGTTGCTATACTTGCTTGCTATGTTCTTTGTAGAGAGGTTTCCTACAGTCCGCAATATTGATAAGAGACACAGAGCGCAACATTTGTAATATTCTCTTGATTATGTACTTGCTTGTTGATTCAGCTTGAAACTTGTTGGCTACACTTGGCATTTGAATATGATCAGAAATAACAGATCTCTGTCTTTCAACATCTCTATTGTGATTGCAAATATACTGCATACACAAAAAAATTACCTGTATCAATAGTAAAGGAATAAATCCATCATAATAAGTAATTTTGCCATAATATTACAATAGATATAACAAAAGCTTACAACTCTATTCTAAAACAAGGAAAACTA
Source organism: Eupithecia insigniata (assembly GCA_947859395.1). Lineage (NCBI taxonomy): Eukaryota > Metazoa > Arthropoda > Insecta > Lepidoptera > Geometridae > Eupithecia > Eupithecia insigniata. Next base: position 582,464 of record OX402018.1, on the reverse strand, counting down.
AATTTGTTTATAAATACTTAGTGGTCTTCAGTGGCCATTGTTACCAGGGAAATAATAACACTTACCTTGATGGACTATGATTTATAAATAGAATGTATTGGAGTTTCTATTCTTTGATTGTAGAAGGAAGGGCAGCAGCTTTTTCTGTGTATTTACCACCTCTGTGCACCAATCCGCATGCCAAGTACAGTGATTATAGCAAAACCCCTTTTTTGGAGAGACATGTTCAGCAGTGTATTTGTGGTGATGATGCGTTCTTGTTCTTAATTAGCTGAAAATGCACCGTCTGATTGTCATTTATACTAAATAAGGTAAGATTGGAGACAGAGATAGATCCATGAAAAAAATTCCAACATGCCTGGCTGGTGGTCGCCTGCTGTGAGCACCCACTGCTTGATATAGGCCTCCTCCTCCTCCGTGCACTATTATGTTCATTTTAGTGCCACCATCATTAACTCTTAGAGTTATCTTATTAACCAGCAGAATTGCCATTGTTTTTTTATTTGTATACATATAGACAAGGCGCTCAGATTTGTCCTTATGCTAATGGAGACATTAAAATTGTTAGGCCATACAATCTTAAGAAGAGTAAATAAACAAGAAATAATTAAGTAAGTAGAGATTCAGTAAAAGCACTAGAGATTTTTAGCAAGGCTCATACAAAAATCAATGTGCCGTAAAATGTTTCTGATTCTAGTCCAGACTGGCTTAGTCATGTTGAACTTATCTCTGCTTCTGGTTATGCTTTTTATTTACTTAGTTGATAATATAGCAGTAGTACATGTATGTACATTGTAATATTAGGGGCTAGTTTGCATGGAATAGAATATTTGTTAATTTATAAAACTACATATATTTTCACCAAATTGCACCATTTAACCACAACCTGCATAAGTCTACCCTGTTTTTTGACCCATAGTATACCATTGCCTGGCAAAGGCCTCTCTTGATTGATTTATGAAACAATATTTTGACAGCAGACTAACTCTCACTAAGAATGAATGTATTTTTAAGCTTGAAATTAACCTCGAAATGCTCTAACCATTATTTTATTTTGTTGCGTCTACTGTTGAAACTGTTGCAAATTTTACACTGAATTAATTATCTCAACAAGACTAATTTGCAAATGGTTTGATCGCACATGGTTTTCACAGTGATGTTAATCTTGTCAAACTTTTATGGTAAAGCCATACCATACTCTATGGTTTCACAACCGTAGTCATGGAAAACCACCAAAGTCAAACAAAAATAAAAAAGAGCACTGTGGAAAACCATCATTAATTTTCTTTGACTAATCTCTGCTCTAAAATCCTAGATATTTTTTGTAAACAAAGGAATTACAAAATCAAAGAAATATTAGTAAAAAATATTTTATGACTCTGGTATCATTGGAACAAATCGCGGAAGCTTGCAAATAGTTTTTGGTTTTGAAAGCTTTCAATCATCCGTTGTTGAAGTTTGAGTTTTTGTTATTTTCTGTTGATATGTAAGTTTGTGAAGATTTCATTAATAAAAGCCTTTGTTGACATAAAATATCTTGTATTCTAAAAACGAGTACCTATTATAATAGTAAAACTAAATAAACTAAAGTAAAATGATGGAGATTTCGTAAAAGTAAAATTCTTCGTACAGACAGGCGGTAAAAACCAACGACATGTTGCTTATTTATTACGTACCTGTCGAGCGCGCATAATGTCTTGAAATGTAATGTCGATGCGTCGCCATTTGTCATCTCTGCTCTTTGGGGGGCTGCCGAGACCTGCCGAGACCTGGTGAGACTTCAGCCCTGCCTGGTGCTGACAATCTTATGATCCTCACTCGAAGAGGTATCATTATATCTGGATTATTAATTAATTAATACAATTCGTTTATTAAAAACCAAACAAGATAACAGAGTGTGTACTCTGAAGTATAGTGGAGATTCCAATGGATGTTTTCTATGAGTAATGTTGTTTTTAAGTAATAACGTAAATCTATCATCACCGCAATCATCTGGTAGCTATAAAACAAGCTCACTAGGTTCTAGAATCTAAGATATTTTATGTCATCAAAGAGATTTTATGAATGAAAGAAAACTGATACCAATAACAGAAAAAAACAAGGTTATCACCAAAAGCGAATTACACACGCATAACGAATGACGTTCAAAAGCCAGTACGAAAATTGACGGGAGACTATGAAACAAATATGGTTTCAATGGTTTCAGTGTCATTAAATATTTTCCACCAACATTTTAAAAATTTTGCAACCTAGGTATTTGTTAACAAAATTATGTAGGATTCTAGAACCCAGTACAGCCGAATCCAACAATTATACATAGGTACTACAGTAGAAATTAAAAGTAAAAAAAATTGCATTGAACTGTGACACTTGCCAGGTGTGTCATGTGTATGTTAATTGAATGCCGATCCATGTGTCGTGCTATAAATAACATGCGAAACACCCTGCTGACATTATCATAAGCGTGCATTTCGGTAAAATTGATCCCATCAAAACCTATTTCTACCGTCGGGAGTTATAGACTCTATGCGTGTCTAGTCGTATCGAGTTTCAAGGGTTTGAGGTTGCTCAAAGGGCCCCTAAAACGTGTAGTATCTATGTACATACATATGTACATATATTATTTACAAAGCGTGTATTCAATCAATAAAACGTGTCTATAGTGCACAGATGTAGTGGTATATATTGTACAGAGCTGTCATCCCAAAAACGAACGACGTTAGCTGAGTCGACAAAACAAACAATACATTGCAGAAGACTTCAGAAAATTCGATGCCACATCCAGAAACTTCGCAGTAAATACATACCTACGTTAAGCAATATTTTGAAAGTTTTCGAAATGCACCCTTTTTTCTGCATAGGTACCTTGTCTTTTTCTTATAACTAAGAGAGTTTAATTTCTGATATTCCTGGAGCGAAAATGTTGCTTTATATCTGTAGGTCGATGTTTTTATCACAGTCTATTGACTAGTTGTCTATTTGAATGGATCGCATAAATCAATTGATATAAAAACGTGGCTTGTGCATCTGGGCAGCCGGAGCCGTGATCATGACGAATCGATGCCGCATCCATCATAATCCATTCAACTGCTAAGCTCCTTGTGGGAACTCTCAACGCGAGGTTCTCTTGCTGATAAGCGCGGAGCGATGAGATCAGCGGTTTATCTTGAAATTTGCGATTCGTTGTGGTTCAGTCGTGTATTCTTCCCGTCACTATAAATTAGAGTGGTTTTCAAATAGTCAGACATTCATTTTATTGGTAAAATCATATTTACAAAGTTTTGGATGTAATTTCCTAAAGAAGGATCAAACCTAGTTTTCTATAGACGAACCTTGTGTCGCTCGTGAGCTAAATTAACGTCATCATCATATCAAAGGTCTAACATCCCTTTAAGCTTCATAGATCTTCTACCGTTAAGCGTAGACCTTTGTAGACCATTTCAGTGTATAGATAGATCAACTCTTTGATACGCAGATAGAGACGTTATAGGGTAAATCCATTCTTTGTCCATGACGTGTATCTCATTAGCTGCCATAATGAAATTCACGGCTCGACGCTACGTCCGGCCGGGGCAGCGACTCGTAGCTAGTCGTGATGGGGATCTAAGGCTGGTATTTGGTGACTGAGCGAAGCGGAAAGGACCTGGTCTGAATAAATATTGTTTAATCTTGGATTCTAAATCGGAGTAAAGGTTTGAAAACCTGTAGCCATTTTGATTTAGAGATTCAGTCACAGATATGTTGTTTTGTAAGGGACAAAAATAACATACAAATTACAAAACTAATAAGTTCAATATCTATGTATTTAAGCAGTCAAGTTCTGATAGCTTCCCGGGTGGAGATGGTTTTGTAGTTCCTTGATATTTTAGTGAATATCCGCTGCTCGCTAAGCTCGTGCCCAATCACAAGTAACCATAGCCATAAGTTTACGATTCACGCTACGCTCAACTCTAAGCTTATACGAGCCCGAGGCACGAGACTTTCTTGCCCAGACACAGTCCTATTTACTCTACGTGCTTATGTATCTTTCTGGCTGCGAAACCTTTATATAACCGTACGTACATAGCTGCAGAGGTACATAGCTACGCCTGTGTGAGTAACCACAGCAGTTTGGTATAGCACGCTATACGTAGGCGTCTATATACGTAGTGCGGAGTATGAGGTGTGACAGAACGGCACGTTTCGTTCGGGCGCTTGTTCGTGCAAGGACAAACTACGTTTTATACTTATACCTATCTAGTTATACTGTTGGATAAAACCGATCCTACAGCGTTCTACCTTGCTTGCTTCACGCTATACCGCTTTGAGATATTCGATGTATACGTTGGGAAGGTTTGAGACTTGTGTTGGTCGGGCGGGTTCGAGTTTCTATGATTGTGGAAGACAAATACAGGTAATACCTATAATAGAAAACGAGGACGCGAGAATAGTGCGCGCGAACGCACGACTCAGCCCTACCCTTGACACTTGACATTAGTCTGTCAAGCACGACTGTGAGTGCTGTGCTAGCGCTCCTATCCGTAGATATGACTCGCTTGCAAAAATACCACACTAACCTATCATGTTTTGTATCGCGCTGAAGCTTGCATCATCAAAACACATTCTCAACGCTGCGGTAGATCTCTGCAAATTCAGCTAAAATGCAGGAAATCTCGTATTGCAATGCAATTTAATCAATCGCCAATAAATTTCCGCATTACATCGTACACTTCCTCGATACAACGAAACAATAAAATGCCTGCGTTCCCGCACAAAGCATACCTGGCATCCTCCGAGAATCTGGTGGTCCTTTCAAATAAAACGAGGGTGAGGAATGTCACGATAGTCACGACGGCATGGCAGCGCCGCGCGGGGAGCGCTCGAATGTCAGAGCTGTCTCGGGACCAGACATGGGATCAAAAGAGTTCAGGCAAAAAAGATAACTGACAGCTCCGGACGAGGCGCACCAAAGACAATAGGAATTGGAGGAGCGTGCTTTATTTTAATTGTACCAATCTGATCCGTCGTTGGTTCGGCTCGGCTTCACAGCTGTTGGCTTACGCGCGAGTGCGTTCCAAAGGCTCGCTTCTAACGCGTAAGGAACTGCAGGACGGTGAACGCCGAAGGGATAGCGCAGCGCACCTATTGTGCGGTCGGCATCATCGCATCTCACTTGCACCTCAGTTGCACGCAGGGACTGTACAACCCCGAGTTTGGGTTAACCCCTTGCAATGGGTAACACTTTCATCGATCTGCGCATTTCGATTGGGTTACCCTTTATTCGGGTAACCCGTATAAAACACATGTGAAAGGGTAACCCTTTCATTGGGTTATATCAACGATAGGGTTACCCTTTACACTATTGTTGCTATAACCCAATGAAAGGGTTACCCTTTCATTGGGTTATAGCAACGATAGGGTTACCCTTTCCAATTGAAGAAGTTACCTCATTGTATGTGGTTTTTAATGGTTTTTAGTGTTACACTGTGATTATCATTTCTATTGCAGTTGAAATGACTACTCAGTTAAATATCTGAACACTGACTAACGTTGTTCGATAGGTATACATACATCATCATCATCATCATCAGCCTTTATCAGTTCACTGCTGGACATAGGCCTCCCCTAATGAGCGCCTAATGCATACATACCTACTTACAATTACAAATGATTTGAAAAAATATTTTTAAAACCGCGGCAGCGGCGGCGCGGGTGAGGATCCCGAAAATACTGAGATCTGTTCAAGCCAAACTCCACATGAAATATTTGTAAACAAACAATAACAAAAAAGTGCATGACGCATGCTAGGCGTCGAGTTTTAGATATTTATATTTGTTAGCAATATTTATTGAAGGAACGATCTCAAATTGACAAGGAATTTAAATTGTGTATTAAAATACATCATAACATAACAGAGTAAATTGTAATTTTAAGTATGAGCGGTTTGTTTACAAATATTCCACGTCAAATTTCGCTGAATTATAGCCTTAATTCGGGTCGCCGAACAACTGCAGTCAATCTGGCAAGGAGGCGACGGCGCGGGCAGTGCGTTACCAAGGATACAGATTCCCGAATGGATCCGCGAAAAGATTAATATATATGTACATATGTACCTATAGCCGCGAGACTTCTTGAAACGCAACTTGAGCTTAAATTTAGGTAAGTAGGTACCTACCTATTTTCTTAGGTACCTACTAAGTTTCTTGTAGGCATCAATCTATCAGCAATCTACACTACCTAGGTAGTCTAAGCGAAGTAAGATTACCTAATCTGTGGTCTAGGTACCTAACCTAGGTAGGTTAGTAGATACATTATAGGTAGATAAAGTACCAACTAACCTATCTAGATATTTTGTATATCTATCTACATTATAAGTACGTACCTACCTACTTCGGTCATAGATTAGGTACCTGCCTACTTTATGTGACTACCTAGGTACTCACTAAAAGTTAGTAAGTAGGTAGGCAGTTAGGCACCTAGGTACCGACTACTACGAAATTTCCTTAATAATACCTACTTAGACACCTTACCTACCTAAAATAAAAATTAAAAATGGACAATCCACATTAGCATTATCTAGCCCCAAGATAAGTAAATAAATAATGCCGGACAAATCACACAGCATTATTTAGCCCCAAGCTAAGCAGAGTTTGTATTATGGGTAGTAGATAACTGATAGGTATACAGGTAATACAATACGAGTACCTACATAGATAGATATTTTTTATTATACCTACATAGAAAACGACTAGAACACCCTGAACAAATATCTGCAGATGGTACAAATATTTGTCCCGAGGCCGGAATCAAACCCGCAACCTCCTGCGTCGCAGGCGGACCTTCGCCCACCGCGGCACAGAGGTCTTCAAACCTAAGTACTAACCTACTTACATTTAGGTAGGTAAGGTACCTATCGGGTTGGCTGTAAGTTCTGCTTCTGCCTACTCTGGAAATATATATAAATATATATACATACATGTAGGTAAGATTTATAGTTCAGTTACTTTAATATAATTTCGGCATAATTTGCATTTGCTATTGCTGTTTTCTGCGTCGTATTCAAAGTATCTATGCACGGCATCTCTTCTCGGCAAAGGCATCATTCACTCACTTAAACTTAACTCACTACGATGTTCCTAGTTCCTACTTCCGAGTCCAAGTGGCGAATGACAATAAAATTAAGACAAAATTGCCACCGGCACATCAAACAATTTGCCGCTATAAGGTCAAAGGTGCCGCAACCCGCTTTGAGTTCGCGCCGCTCGCGCCGACACGCGCCGGTCGGGGCGCGGCGGCTCTCTTTACACATAAAAAAATATTATTTTCACCCTTACGCTAATCAAATAGAGATTAGTTTGTAGTATACTTACTTTAAAATAAAACAGTAGGGTTGGTCCGGCAGTTCAAAGCACTCAAGAAACTCGACTTAGAACTTCAATCAAAGTCGCGCAGCGAGTTATGCCCTGAGTTTTTCGGAAGGATAGGAATAGGAATGTACCTAAATGATGAACGTAACAAATAGGTAAGTTCATCGGACAGAGAACCATAGTCATCGACATTCTAAGAATTAGCAAGCTGAAGTGGCAGTGGGCCGGCCATAGGTATCTTGCGAAGAACCGACAGCCACTGGGGTAAACGTGTTCTTGAGTGGAGACCACCACTCGTTAAACGTAGTGTAGGACGGCTTCAAGCCAGGTGGTATGACAACCTGCGAAAGACTGCAGGCAGGGAATCGAACCCGCAACCTTCATGATGATGATGATTTACTACCTAATCCTAGGATTAGGTACCTAGTAATGCACAGGGTAACCGTGTTACAATGATGGAAAGGGTAACCCCAAACGTAGGGGTTATCAAATCTATCTAAAACCCAAAACTCTTTCAATAGATAACCCAGTCGAAAGGGTTTTGAAAGGGTTACCCCTAAAAGTCGGTTATTCATTGAAAGTGTAACCCATAAGCAAAGGGTTTTAAAACAACCTCTTCAAAAAAACCCTATAGAAAACCCTTGAACGGGTAACCAAATCAGTCCCTGGTTGCACGTAACGCGCAGAAAAGGGATGCTCGAGCCCGATGCATGCGGGCTGCGTGCCTGTCAGGCGGTGGTGAGCGGAGCCGGTGACCATCGATCGCCGATCCCCAGAGCACTCGCTCATTACATAAGAGCATAACTCGCAAAAACTCATTTGCGAAACACATTCGGTGGCTGGCTAATTAGCTATTCAAAGATAAGTAGGTACGTACGCCGCCTAGCTAGAGTGGTGGGGCGCCGTCGTCGTACGCTCGCGACTGGTTACTGCGCTGGGACACTGATTCTCAACCTTGGGGACCTGACCCTCTGCTAGGGTCGCCTGAATAATTAAGATTACAATCATTCTGCTAAGAAAACTGACTTACCTACTGCACAAACACAGTTTTTATATTTAGCAGTTTTCGTAAAGTATGACTGCCTATGTGTAGAATGGAAAGGCTTGTCTCGTCTAGTAGCGCACATAAGCATTGTTCCGGCACACTGCATACTTTAGCACTAAGAATTTCTCAAGAATGCTTTGCGTTTGAATGAAAACGAACGCTATATTCTAAAGAGCGCGCCGCTAACAGATGTATGTACTGAACTGGAAGCGAGAAGTTGGCAGATATCAGATTCGGGTTATTAAAAGCTTCTAGTGAAATTTGTAACGGTAAGTACCTCCGTAGGCGTAGGGAGGGGGCGGCGGGGGATCAGACAGGGTGAAGCAAAGGGACCACAGTGACCCACCCTCCCCTTTGTTCTCGTATTTACGTTGTTATCAGCATTCGACTCGGAGCGTATAAATTATGTAGCTACGTGTGTTTATTAAGTTTAATCATCGAGTCAATATCTGAGGCTCTTATCTTGAGCAGAACTGGGTCGTTGTACTGGTCTTCTCGTACTACGCCCTATAGACAGGCCATAAACACACTGCAACACTATAAAACGTGTACCTAGTATGTATGTATAGGTATCTAGATAGGTATATCTCGTAGGAGGCAAGTATGCGTGTCGATTTCGAAGAAAAGTCATGAACATGATCGACAGTAAGTAATGCTGACCATTTGAATTGTTTGCATTCGTCTCGTCCAGCGGAGTAAGAATGATTCCAAACCATTAATCAATTAGTTCGGCTTAATTACTACGTTCCGTAGCAGTCGAAAAAGAATTTGTTTTTGCGGGAAAGGTTTGCAATGAATGTCGGAAGTGTGTGTGTGGGTGCTTGCACATAGCCTCCGGGGGTAGCCCGGGCGAGGGGCGCAATCCGTCCTTGCCGGCATGCGGGCAGCCATCGGTTCCAGAGGTCGCTTCTATACAGGTCACTATACACACGTAGACTCGTATCTAGCCGCATCTACAGCGTTCGTGCTTTATACACGTCAGATGCAATCACGAGAGAGCTCGAGAGCCAGGCTTGCGTGATAATGATTTACACGAGTGCGGAGTGAAGCGTTACCGACGGAACGCGAAGGACCTTGTGAAAGTAATGGTGCTACGTCACGAAGGAAGATGGCGCCCTAAAAGCGTGCCCCTATGGGCTGCTGACCCTTCACGCCCACTTGCAGCGAATGTTGGGTGCATTGTCCTCTGTCGCAAGCGGCAGTGATTTGTGCTTTACCTGGCCAATGTTGAGATTATTCAAATTTGCGCCTACGAAATTCGCACGGGATTACGAAAGTTTGCTTCTTGGTTGGTAGAGTCGACCTTTCATGATGCTGTAATGGCAAATATGTATGATAAGCTGCTATAGCATCAAACTTGAAGCAGACCTCTGGATGCGAGCGTCCATCAGCGCGCCGCTCACCCGCGCTATCGCTCCGCTCCTCGTTTGCCTAGTCTCGCGTTTGCATCATATCTATTTAAATTGCAAACTTAAATTCAGGTTCTCGCTGAATTTGCATTGGGATCCAGTTTTTAACGTTAAATTAACATTCACATGAGAAAGGATGCGTGATAACAACGTCTTTGTGATGCCTTAATCGAATTTTTACCATAATTTTAGAAAAACTCTACCTGAAAACTAGAATATAAATGTATATTAAGTAAGACTTACTTACTTGATTGTATCTCTGCGAAAATAAAGGGTTACCTTATTTACAGTTGAGTTACAGAAATATCAATAGGTAAGCTCTTTTGAGACCGTCTAACTGATTAAGAATCCTGTTAATTAATTAATATTAAAGCTTTACCGTTTAATTTGATTTCGTGTTTTGATGTTTCTTTGGTTGAATGATTCATCATGGATTATTTGTTTTAATAATTTAACGACAACCTTGGCAGAGCGTATACTGAACATGCCGATTACTTTTCATCATCTTTATTATTATTATTTAATAATAAATACTTAATAATCATCTTTAACTTTATTAACAAAATTCAACTTCTTAAAAAGGGCTCTGCGTTTGGCTTGACACCGTCCGTTACAGATTGCAATATTGCATCGTTTCGCCTCACCGTTTCTAATTCGTAAATCGATTGTTAATTATGTCTTCCATTACATAGCTCAAAACTTCACCTTTTGCTATAACTCGCTATAACTACCACCCTGTGGTTATACTTAAAGGTGATTTATACAACCCCAGCTACGTTGATACACACCATTATACAATAAATCGAAAAAAAAATAGGTTTAAAAGCATAGTGCGGCCATAGTGTTTTGCTTTAAACTATTTTAGGGGCGGCAAGCAACGCATGTCATGCAGCTTCTGCTCATGTTGAAAGAAGGTTTAGTACTTCCGCGGGTGCCGAAACACCTCCATCGCAGTCCAATTATCAGCTATCGTCAGCTCGATGCATGTCTCGATCATATTTTATCTTACTGTCTAAGGCGTATTATGAAATCTTCCTCAGTCATAGATCAGAGAGATTGAGTGACGTTTAATTCCATAGAAAAGCATACTCAAGCATAGATCGATGACTGAGGAAGCTTTCATAATACGGGCCTTATTGGCAAATTAATGTAATTGGTGCTTAGCTATTATGACGTATGAAATTAAGGCGAAGTCAGAACAATTTTACCACCGAACTGCGATCCCCAACCCGCATGCCCACCGTGGGGATTATAGACATTACTCCTATATGATAAAAGCCAATGAGGCCCTTATCAGTGAAGGCAGTATGGAACAGTACAGATGTAGGATGAATAGGCCAGTATAGGACATGGTGTAGATGTGCAAAGCTACGAGCAGAAACAAGTCACAATGAGACCTTATTTTTGAAATTTTGCTTGTACTGCAGAATGGAATTCCTGGTCATTTATAGAAGCTACATTATTCTTACTGTTTTACTAACGTGAGCATAACCCCCGGCAAAAGTTCGACTTTTGGAGATAAATCTGTAGTTTTCAATTCTGCGAATACACCACCTACAAGTTCGGGTTGTTTTTTTCCCAAGGAAGCATGAGAATCGCCAAAATTTTGAATTGGCATTATATATTCTAATTAGTTTACAGTGCATTGTTTTTAATGTGGGAAACGGCGAATCGGGTAGGTCAGATTAACGCAAGGCTACCTCTGTGCCTACCTTCATGTGTCAAACGTCCATTGTACGAGTAGGTATAGAGAGCGATATCGATAGATAAATATACATATATACCTATATCGTCGCCGTAGAGTGAAAACCTAGTAAGTCGTGACATGCTTACTTTTCAAGTAATTGGTCTAAATTTGACGACCGAGGTTTTCACTCTACGGCGACGATATACAAAAACTCTAGGACAAATTTAGAGGAACGCAAAAAATGGAGGCAAATCTCTCCACTTTAAAGATTTTTTCCAACAATGTCACACTGAGCGTATCTTTCTGCGGATCGTCTCCATACTTTGGTCCTTCCATCAACTGCCTTCTGACAGAATCTGAAATCTAGTATATTGAGAAAGGTAACCCTCGTGTAAAGTTTGAAGTCCAGTTATCATCATAGACCCGACTTCATGCACTGCTGGGGGTAGGCCTCCAGTCTCTTGTATCACGAACGTCTTAGGGGAAACCTGAATCAGGCTAGCGCCGCCGTAAAGAAGCAATTCCTATTAATGCAGAGGAATCTTTTCCAAAGAATCTAAAAAAAATGGAGCTGTTAATAAAAACTCTGCACATTTAGTTACGTGTATAAAAAATTTGTACTTATGATCAGAGTTTTTTATCGGAGAAGTTACTAAGTGACAGACTTGGCCTAGTTCTTATATTAATGATTTTGATGAGATTCAATGTTACTAAAAAAACGTAAACAAATGTTTTGGCTATGACTTGGAACATGTCAGAGGCGTTATCTATCTATGACGCTCACTGTACCTATTCTTACTGATAATACAAGTATACCTACCTATTTTTCTTGATAATACCAGTATAGTAAGGTTATAGTTATTGTCAGACAGACGAATTCAGAATACGATTAGCTCCCGCAGGATTGGTTGGTTGACATGACAACCTCGCTGGCATAGTGATTGAAAGTCCACCCGAGACGAAGTTTGCAGTAATATGTACCGATACTTTTCATAGATATTTAGACATGGACTTTTTACCTACCAAATTGGAAGTAAGTAATACTGCAAACGCGGCGCGGTAGTCTGTATGTGAGCTTGTATATTTTTATTTTTGAAGACCAAAAGGCTGTACGCAGAGTGCTGAAACTGTTCATTGTGCACATAAATTCAGAAATGAGAAACCTTTTGGTGCATGTGTAAAATGCTTTCAGAATCAAATCCATCCGAAACTCCGAACTGTAGATATTAACCCCCTTATTCATAATGGTCTGCTAACTTAAAGCATTGCTAAATCTCGCTCTGTCTTCTTCTATTGACATAAGTCAGACTGAGAAATAACACTGCTTAGCAGCTGTTTTAAGTTAGCAAACCATTATGAATAAGGGGGTTAGACTCTTATTAAATCTCTCTCTCTCTCTCTCTCTCGGTTATAATCTTTCAAAGAAGAGATAAGTATCTATTTGGATCAGATGATGAATAAGTTATATAGACTGCATCATTTTTTTTACATCGATATTATAAAATGCGAGTTTGGATTGATAAATGGATTTTTAAGGTACCTCTACGCCAAAACTAATGAACAGACCCGACTGAAATGTTGAATGCATGTACTTAGTTAAACGCGTGCGAACCTGCGGGTCGAATACTCTATATTATGAAAAGAAAACTATGTGTATTTGTAGTTTGCGACGACCGATGTGGTGCACAGAGCGAAGGCCCGCAACGCCGGAGGATGCGGGTTGCATTCCCGCCTTTGAACAAATGTTTGTAAATCTGTAAATAGTTGTCTCGGGTGTTCTGTGTATTTTCTATGTATGATAAAAATATCTATCTAAGTGTTACCTAGTACCCATAACAGCTAGATGATGCTGTGTGGATTGTCCAACATTAAGTATTTACATATTTAGAAGCCCGTGTTGTCCCACTGCATGGTAAATGCCCCCCTCCCCCCCTTCCTTTCAGTTCCCCGTATCTATAATATAATTTTTGTTTCTATTTCTGAACACTAAGATCAAACTACTTTTCCGCTGTATAGGTAACGTCCAACCCAAGTCATTCCGGTCTCCATATCCACCGGGTGCATTCTGTTTGCTCTACCTGGCTCTGATTCCCTGCAGTCATTTCGAATGCGACTTGTGTCCGCATTTTAATCAAGACTTAGCGTACAAAAAAGAAAAGAGAAAAAGTAATAGGTGCTGTACTTGCTTCTACAATTCAAGATATTTGTTGTAACTTTGTTTACAAAACCAAATAAATACTTAGTTTACTGGTGTTATCGGAGCAAATTGTAGAAGCTGAAACAATTTTTATTTTGAGCTTTCTTCATCATAAGATTCGTCTCTTGTCCGTTTTCAAACTCGATTTAAACATTTTTCGCTGCGCGTCTGTCATTATGCGTTGTTGAAGTTTTTCATTTAGTTTTTAGTGATTACCTTGTTGTTTTCTTTTACATATTGTCATTAAAGTTTTCATTCATGAATAAGTACTTTTGTTGACATAATATATCTTGGATTGTAAAAGCGAGTGTGAGTGTGTGAGCTCTCAAGGCAGAATGGGTAAGCCATGTTGAATTTTGGGAAGCACAGACCAGACCTGTCGTTTGGCAAGGATTTTGGTCCATTGATTCGTGAGTAGTTTTGAACTCTCTGTACATTACACAAAGATACAGTTTCGATAATCTTACCTCGTTCAGACCTCGAATACTGTTAGATAAATATATGAATAATCAACAAGTTAAAGTGATTTTGTTGTTAAGTATTCGGCCAATGTTTACAAAGATTTATCTTTAGTATGGTCGGAGTATACATAGTCGCCTGGATGTGGCGACGTGATGTCTGTTTACTGGATTTTTACCTCGACAGTTGCCTGGATGCCGTTACTAAGGTACTCGCCTATCTTACAGAGCGGCCTTAGCCTTACTTAATCGATTACTAAACATTTTTTATTTTCTATCCATCCAAAGGTTGCCTAGAAGAAATCGCTTATAATCGATAAGGCCGCCTATTGTACTTGTTCATGTTAATGTCTATGTTTTTTATATAAGTAACTTTGTGGTTTACAAAGTTTTGTATTATATTGTATTGTAACATAATGAATGATGTTTGTTCTTGAACTTTGCATGATACACTTCTGACCGTAACATATTAACCTGTAATGCAACCTTACTGCTACCATAACCTTACTGTTACCGATTTTATTATTTACACGGAACCCTAAAGCAATAAATAAAATTAAACGCCTCGTAAAAAATCTTGTAAATCATTTAAACGTTTCAATTAACATGAATCAGATTGAAAACAAAAATAAAAAATCATCGATTATCATAAAACGAAACGTAAACAACGTCGGCCGGCGCCAAACTGATAATATTATTAATATTATGTAATATTATAAATGCGAAAGTTATGTACTCCGTCTTTCTATCTTTTAACTAAACGGCTGAACGGATCTTAATAAAATTTGTTTATGAAATAGATGGTAATGGACATTGGCTAGTTTTTGTCTAATCTTAACAGGGGTGAAATAAGACCACTATAGAGTTTAAAAACTTCAAAAAACGTAATAAAAAATTATTCGAGTTATATTCTATTATAAGTTGACATAACAATGTTAGTTATTAACTTAATGGTCAATAAAAATTTATTAACTGAATTTCGATAGCACATTGTGAAAAAAGTGTGGGTAATTAAATTTTTCAAGGAGATATTGTCCCAGGCGGATGTCTTATATTTTTTGATCAGGAAAGTACGCGCGAAGCCTGGTCAGAGGCAAGTATAGAATAAATAAATAAATAATGCTGGAAAATCCACACATCAGCATCTAGCCGCAAGCTAAGCAGAGCTTGTGTAATGGGTAACTGATATACGTACATAATTACAATACATACATACATAGATAGATGATTTTTACTAAACTTAAAAATACCCACAACACCCGAGACAAATATTTACAGATCGTACAAACATTTGTCCCAAGGCGGGAATCGAACCCGCAACCTCCTGCGTCGCAACCTCAGGCGGACTTTCGCTCGCCGCGCCACATCGGTCAAATAAACAGTCTACAAATTATTAGTTACACAATTCAATTGACTAAATATGCGTACGTTTTGTTTACTACAGCAATATGTCTCGAATACGAGGAGCAATAACTCAGGCTCGCTCGTTATGAATGGAGCATTATTATGTATGGTAGGTACATGTGCCGTTATGGCTGATGCTGTCTCGATCATCTGATTTTACGTTTACATTTTATTTCTGTTTATCTCTCTGGCTTGACGGTTGAAATGGTTGGAATTATTATGGCGATATTGTCGATTCGTCAATTCCGGCACTTTGTTTGGTGATATTTGATATCGTTTATGTTATGTAGAAACGACTGTCTTATCGTGATCAAGAGGGAATAGGTGTCTTCTAGACCTTCGTGTTACACCGTCGCATCGACACTTTCCATCAGGTGAGATTGTGGACAAACGAAGATCTATCGAATAAATATATAAAAAAAAAAAAACATTTTCTAGTACCCATAACATAAACTCGGCTTGCCTTGCTGTGTGGATTGTCCACCATTATTTATTTATTTCGTGATTCTTGTATGTAATAGTAGTTTTTAGTGAAAAGATCTAATGTAGGTAAATAAAACTTATTCGTTCGATCAATTTTTGACATAATAAACCTTTTAATATTATGTTTATCACCAGCTGGTCTATTGTATCGGTGAGTTAGTCATTCTACTTTAGCCGCTCATCAAGGTTCACTTTTTTCGTTTTTACAAGCTTTTATTCTACTTGCCTACTTTGTGTGGGACAAATCTAGACTGAATTTTAGACCAGTTTTCCTCAACCTACGGAAAGTAGGATCTTTCTCCTCAACCGATTGAGCTGAAATATGGCATACATGGTACTTACCATCGAGCTGGTCTGTTCATGGAGACCGAAGGTGGACTTAGGAACTCCTAAACGAAACGACATAACCACGTCGAATTTGGATTCGTTGCATCTTTTTCTCAAACTCTTCTTAAAATCATCTAAGAACAAGAACTAAGAAGATTTTAAAAACAAGCTTTCATATTGCAAAAGCTTGTTTTTAAAATCGCTTAATTAAACGATTAAATGAGAACCATGAGATTTTTAGATAAAGATGGAGTTGGAGATGTAAAATGGAACGCGTTTTTATGCTGTCTCTCATATAGTAGATCATATTGGTTCGTATAAAATTTGCTGCACAACAAGCATACAAAATAGACAAAAAATATAACAAAGAGCTGTAATTTTCAATCACAATCTTTATCTACGCGACTTACGAACTACTTCCTTTTACCGCATTCTATTCGGAAGTTCAACTATTGAAACTTTCAATACTTCCAACGAAACTCAAAACTTGAGTTTAGTTGGTGAAAGAGCTATGAATATAGCTAGGTATTCTATCTAGGATTAGAGACATGTGATGTGCTCCAAGCTGGCGAGGTTAAGTGAGATTGCACTGCAGGTGTTTTTTCACTGATGCGGTTTATTCGATCGGGTACACGTTGATACGGGTCTACGTGACCGAGGCTTTTAGAGGTCGATGTAGAAATGATTTATATTTGTAGGCATGTGTTCCAAAAATAATTTTCAGGATATTTTTATTTACGTTTTGACGGAATTTTTCACATAATAAATCAATGAAGTTACAAAAGTAACTAAAATCGTTGCAATAAACCTTTGAAAGAACACCCACAATCCGTGGCGTATAGTCCTCTTTTGAACAGGTTATGTGCCCCCAGTTTTCATACTCCGAAATAGAGAGAAGAGATGTATAAAACAGCCAAAAGTATCTTGAATACAAGTTTTGATATGTTTTTTTGACAATATGATATACATATATGTATAGGTAGGTTATGAACGCCGCAGCTTCCAAGGGTGAACTCACGATGTGGCGATCACAATAGGCCTACCCTGGCCGCTGTGAAACTAAAGCAAAAAAAAACTTATATAGGTTGTTCTTATTTACTGGTGGTCTTGGCTGTTCTGCCTTTCACCTACCTACATACATAATACCTATATGTCATCCTCTATGTAAGACTCAGGTCGATGTCGTAGGTTTGAATCATCTATTTACTGTCTTCAAACAACGCACGTGCACAACCGGGTCTCAAACCCACGACCTTCAAATCGATAGACGAGGCCGCTAGCCAGCGGGGTAGATGTCAGAACTATTACAACACTAACCCATCTGAGCTTTCTAATGATAAGATCTCTTCCTGCAGCAATCGGTAATGAGACTTGCGTAGGCGCAGCTAAGGTGACATGGCGTGCAATTAGGAACTTGTGCGGTTGGTAGACTATTATCGGCTTTAGTTCTGTAGATTTTAGAGTATTGAGTTGTTATTTCAGTAATTCATTTTAGTTTTTAACTACCATCATTCATACGTTCATTGCTGGATATGCCTCCCCAAACAAGGGGGTTTTCTTCCGTAATCACCACGCTTGGTAAACGGATTGGTGATTGCAGAAGGACACAGACAGAAGGAAGCTGCTGAACTTCCTCTGGTTGATTCCATTAGGTGACTTTTATCCACGGGTTTAGGTATAACGGTGGAGTCGCGGTTTTGCCGCCACCCGGCCAGAATACTATACGCATTGTATGTCATCCTTCTCCATTCTACTATTGATTCTACCCTTGACAAATCTTCGACGTTACTCTACGTGTCTAGGCTTCACTATACCACGAAGGTGGAGGAGATCGTGGAGTATGTGAAGAGGAAGACCAACACCTTGGTGAGGGTCGAGCGGTTGGAGTCGCGTCATAATGATTTTAAATCATTTGTGGTGCGTATTCCAACTGAGAATATTTCGACCTTCACTAATGAAGAATTCTGGCCGAAGAATGTGCTGTTCCGGCGTTTTCGCGGAAGATTACCGGTCACGGCACATAATATTGCGTCACACGTCGCCGACAATACGTAGTAGAATATAAGTTTATTTTATGTATGTTAGACTAAGGTATATATTTTTATATGGGCCGTAGTTTTTAAGTTTTTTACACCTATACTTGACTACCTGTGTTGCCTGAAATAAATGATTTATTATTATTATTATATCTCTGTCTGGGGTGATCAGACAAGCGTGCAGGTTCTCGAGTACATTCTACCTTCAGGCAGGTAAACCAAACGGTTTCTATTTGTATGTAAATGTTTCGAAACGCCTTGCTAAACGGCCCGTTATGATTTACTAGTCTGTGACTAATTTAATCGTGTTTTGGCCTTGCATTTCGTTGATGTTGTGTTTCCCGTTAGGTGTACTTCTTAATTTCGAAGGTCCTTAGCGCAGTTATTTGATGAAATCAGCCAGATCTTTGTCAAATGATCTGCAGATTAATGGCTTGGACGGTTCGTGCTAAAAGCACCTTTTCCAATAGACTACTAATAGGGGTACAGATCTATCCACCTTGTACACTTGTTACACGGTAACTTACTAGTCCTACCTGCAACCAGTAGTCCTATGCATAGGCCAAAAATGGGATAGAAATTAACCTTTAATCGTTTCCATAGCAACAAAGTGTGCGATGCTCCGGGCAATCTCTAAAATGTTGCTGTCTAAATATTGCTACGAGTAAATGTATTAAGTAGTCGTTTATTATATTAAAATTTGATGTACTATGGTTTGACAATTCCCTTAGCATATTTAGCCAGCCTATTTGTTGGCTAAATATGTTAGGCTGGCTAAATACGTTCAGTTTTTGGGTTCATGTGCAAGCCCAACTAAAAATTGTTGCTCTTGGGTCATCCATGGCAAATAACAACAGAATCTCTCGGTCAAAAAAAGTATAGATTATGTTTGAATTTCCTTATCCTTTGTCCATACTTACTGATGGCAATTGTTACAGAGAGGAAGCCGAAGACAAGCCGAAACCAACGGAGAATCAGGACGACGGGTACGAGACGAGCAACAGCGGCGAGGCGGCGCGCCCCAAGCCGTCCAGCACAGAAGGCTCCCCCGCGCCGCCCCGCACGCCGCCACCTCCCGCACCACCCTACGACCCCTCGCCCCTCATGCGCTACTCAGAACCAGAACCCGAATACCGGTCCTTCGAACCACCGCCGGAATACCAGCACTTTCCCTTCCCCAAATACAATGAGCCCTACGCATTCAAGCGAGAAGGAGTCAACGATATGCCGTTCGATATGAGCCAACACTCCGCTCCGCATCACCCCTCCCACATCCATCAACAGCATTACAAAAGAGAAGAGGAGTACAATGGTGGACAGATTAAACGGGAATGTGAAGACCCCTATTCCTTTGTCGAGGAGGATCCGATGTGCGGGATGATGCAACCGCAACAGCTGCATATGCAGCATCCGCATCACCACCCACACGCGCTGCCGCATCAGCATCACCATCCGCATATGATGCATCAGCAGATGATGCTGAATCAGCCTAAGAAGAGAGGACGCAAGAAGAAGATCAAAGATGAGAATGGGTGAGTCTTTTCGCATTTTCTTGATTTATCTATGGAACATTATAACATTTTAGGTCATAGGATTAATACTTTGATATTTGTCTTTCTTAATCTTCTATTCTCTTATCTTCTAGTGGTAGTAGTAGAGTAGTATCTCTTGTCTGGGTTAAACGTATGATATTACCGTTACAAACAAAAGCCTTGCTAAGCCGTGAAAAAACAACAACGTCAACGTAAAAATAATAAAATATATTGAGTATCTAAATATTAAGAAGTATGTTAAAGGTAGAGAAATGATAATATACATGAAGAAGGTACCAGAAATGTTATCTTTCAAATTCCTAAAACTGGATTCGAAGGTTCTAAACCAAAGTGCGTACAAAATCCTCTGTTCTGACATGGCATCCCTAGAAAACAACAAATCACCTTGACATGTTATTCTTGAGGCCAGAATGAGCCTTTAATAGTAACCTGTCAAGCTCTACCGACGTGCCCTACGGCCGTGCCCTTCTCGTCCCCTCACGGATCACGGTGATTCAAACGGACTACAAAGAGCTCAAGGGTTGGACTACACTTAGACTTTGGTTTAAGGGTTAGATATTTGGCTTTACGTGCGATCTGAAAACTTTTTAACATTACAAGCTTTGTGAGTCTTGGCAACCTACTTACATGTATTTTTTTGTGGTTTTGATGATCAGTGTTCAGGGTTTATTACACAACTGTGTATAAAAAGACAAGCTTGCTATGAAGGGAAACTAGAATCAACAGGACCTTTAATTACACAGCCACACAAAAAAACTAAAGTTGGTTGTGCGACGAATCGGATTAAGCTTTTCCGACGTATTTTGAGCTGCTGAATTGATATTCGAAGTGAGGATCTTAATTTTGACTTCGAATATCGATTCAGCAGCTCAATATAGGTACATACGTCGGCAAAGCTTAATCAGATTCGTCGCACAACCAACTTTAGTTTTTTTTTGTGTGGCTTGTTATAAAAATCAAAATGTATCACGCACGTACAAGCGAAGCGTAAAAGTAATATGTGTTTCGTAGATCAAAGTTAGGTAGGTAAATGCTTTCTCTATAGCGCATATGTGGTTCTACCCTAACACCTGACATTTAATATAATACACCCGACATCGCTGTTCCTAAGGTCTTGAATCATACGAATGTACAGTGTGAATAATATGAAAGCTTTCACGAAAAATCTTTCCGTTCATTTTGTACCTACTTAATGTGCACAAGCTTCTTGTTACTCCAGGGAATTCCTGTCAAGAATGAAAAAGCATTTTTTCGAATAAATTATTGAATTATGAGCTTCGCGTCAACATTTCAATTAACGTCCACTTTTTTCTTGAAATTGATCGCGAAAAGTCGATGACTTTGTTCATTAATAAAATTCTTTCAGTCAGTTACTTTTATGCTGACTGTACAAGATGTACCCGAAGGTGATTAGACAGGTTCGACAGTCGTATTGTGTTGGTTCTTACTAACTCTTGAAAAAGTTTCATATCTCGATTCCAATTCCCATTTCGATGTGACTGTTTGCTTGGGTCGATGGATCTACGAGAAACTCGTACATAGACAAAACATGAGCGCACTTAATAAATAAATATAGCTAAGTGTAACAATTTTGCCTGAACTAGGTAATCCTGTGTTTCAGGCGACAGGAGTGCTAACTATTAAATAAAATATTCTTTTAATATTACGATAAAGGCATATTTTAGTATAACAATGTTGTTTATTTTACAAACGGTTCATGTATTAATAAGGAACTTAACTTTTATTGAGTATTGCTAAATTAATCACTAGTTTAAATAGATTTAATGTATGCCAGAGTGCTATAAAAATATAATTTACTTGACAATATCTAATAGCTTCTCTGTTTCATCGTAGGATAGACATTGAATTTAGTATGTTGTATAGGAAGGGACCAAGAAATAGATAAAATTTCTTCGCACAGGCAAATTTTAGGGTTGAAGGTTTAGGGCAAACTTTATCATACCGTCTCTTATTTGTAAATTCAGAGCTCTACGTGCTGTCTTTACTGTATTCATTATAAATAGTTGCCGGACTGTTAACACATCACAGGACTCATATAAAATATTAGTGGGAAAGATGAAAGGCCGAAACGTTGCTGCACTTTAAGTATTGCTCTTTGTGCTCTTTCTACTGTTAGTAACAATGTTTTCCCCGGTCCACCCGGAAGGTTTTGTTTTCTACAATGCCAAAACTTTCTAAATCGAGTTTAGAATTGAAATGTTCGGATGGTACTGCTATGAAGAGTAAAAGCACCCTGTAGTAAGAACTGCGTTGGACCTATTTCGCTGACCAGTTTAGTAAAAACTCGGCCCTTACGCGGCTTCCCCTGATTCCAAGAACTTACTTCATTCACCCGGATTTTGGCAGTAAAAACTCGTAATACCTCGGCAGTCGGCACAGAATAAATCATACCATTCATACCTCTCGTATTGTCAATGGCTCTGGGGTGCATTGTTACGCGTCCCCCTTGATAATGTGTTGTACCCCTTGCATGCGTGGAATGGCTCTATCATAATATATTTTAAGAATGGTTGCATGCCTCGTGATGTAATTTGGTTAAAATTGTTTACGAATTAGCTTGCATTAGTTATTGAGTCAGTTTACGATTTAATAATGCAACTTTAAAGTGTTTGTTTAAATGACGACCGTGGCGCGCCGGCGAAGGTCCGACTGCGACGGAGGAGGTTGCGGGTTCGATTCTTCTAGAAATCAGAAATCGATAACTCTTATTCCTTAGCCTTATAAAAAATCTCTTTGGCAAGTCAAATTTTAAACTATAAATCCATCCATTCCACAGCCATACAAACATCAACAAGGATAATTTGTTAGAGCTCATTACATTGAATTATCTATTCTTATAATAAGCCAAATTAGATCAGAATTAATGTTTCTGTTAGAGATCATTATGCAAAACAAAACGAACAAATTCTTCCATAAATACCTGGAGAATCTTAAACCTATCTAATGAAACCACCCTTCGTTTTACAAAAAGATAACTGGTATACCGCCCTTTTGCCCTGGCACAAAACAAAACAAGAGACATTGCTCAAAGGTGAATGGCTTGTTATTAGTCATAATAACAACAGCCAACAGGTGAGCGATTGTCATTCAGATACACAAACAGATTCTCTACAGATTATATGTATTTTTACGTATCTTCGCTATTATACGGGCGGTTACGCTTGGCGCCAGCTCAAGTCGTTTTGACATCCATAATCCAATGGAAATTTAAAATTTTTCTTATGAAATAAAAAAAAAAAAAAATTCAGTAGCATCTGACCTTTGGCTAGTCTTGACTGTTAGTAGTATAGTAAATTTTAGAAGTCGTGCCAACTGAAATTGAAAGTTATGTATATCGTAGAAATAATTCAAATTGCTTCCGTGTTGGCATAGTTCCCTTTGTTCTTCACCAGTGAAGAATCTAATATCCGTATTAGCCAATAGTATTTAGTGCGAAAGAAATCTACCTGTCTGTTACTTTTACACGTCCAAACGGCTAGGAGATAGATTGTCTCATATATAGAACATAAGTTACTTTTTGTCTTAAAAAATTATTAGGTAGAGTCTACCTAGTGATTAATTCCTTTATTAGATTAATATATCATTTGTTTGCTAAAGCAACACATAATACATTAATTAACTAAAGTAAAGACAAAAATAACAAGCTGACAAAATATTAATATTATTTATTATTTTTGTACTATCTTCGGTCGGCAGCTTAGCACGCGTTTTTTTTTATAAAACCCTGTACAGAGTAGGTTTCTTGGACAGGGCAGTAAGGAGAGGTACCTTAACCGGTTTAGTTACAGGAAAATGGGCTTAGGAGACTATCCATATTTTTTATAGAAATTTTCATACGTCAGGTTGACGGCGGCGGCGAGGCGATACGGTGTTGATCCCTTTCAGAGTTGATATGTGATGATATGTGCTGTGACCTAAATATATTATAATAGTATATCACCTTATTGTGAATCCATAACTATAAAAATAGCAGCTTCCACATATTCGCGGTACAAATAAGTAGAATTTACGTCGATTATTAAGAAGCCTCCGGGATACATAGCCTGTTCGTGTTAGGATATACATAACAACGTAAACAGTAAAGCATGTATTAATTACTACATTATTATAAAATAAAGTCTTCGCCGCTCCGTGTCTGTCTGACTGAACACCATAATTAAAAAAATACCCAAGGGATTTTCTTAAGCTCAAGTGAAAACTAGAGCAAAATGTAGTGAAGGTATAGTGTGTATTGGCTGTAATAATGGCGACGTATTGAAGATGTAGGAAAAAAATAGACAATAGAGTATCAGAAGCCAGACGCCATAGAATACCTAAAGGTTGTTTACCAGAGCTACGTCCCTGTATTACTAAGAACGGCACATTATGTCAAAAAATAGGCCGCCCAATTAGGTCGACGTGAAAGGTGATAACGTCAAAGGGAGAATTAGATTAGCGAGAAATATGATAAGGGATCTATACCTAGAGGTCGAACACTGGTACGCGATAAAATGATAAATAAATAGGTATTAGGAAATTGAAAATGGCTTTGTGAGATTGAATAAGAATCAATAGTGTTTATTACAATCCCCTTACAGCAAAACCACAATAAAAACCATTCTATAACAATTCACTGGTAGACTTAGGCCTCCCCTAATAAGTGTCTCATTGGGCTTAATTAGTCTCAGGCGGACCTGTGTCCACTCGGTCACTGATATATTTACTTTTTAAATTATTTTATTATTCAAATAATATAAACAAATTAAACGAACGTTAGTACTTATTTATAGTAGAAACAATTGAGCTAACTGCAGACTGTTGAAAACAATCTACAGGTAGCTCAATTGGTCCATATGAATACAGCGGACAGGAAGCGTCCCCAAGACGCTGGCTGCTTTGCCCCGCTGTATGGCAATGCTAATGTGCTGCGCCACTTGGATGGGTAACTGAGTCATGTTAGCTTTTAACTTTTCTTTCCATACATAAAAAACCGTTTTCCGTTGGGTTTCTTTCGCGAAATAGTTTTGTACGATGATTCGGAACCGTTCGTGTGCGATTGCTTCACACTTGGCCGGTTTTATCCAACGCTCTGCGTTGTTAAGTAAAAGCCTAATTCCACCGCAAGCCTCCACACATTGTGACCGCACATCGTCGCAAGCTGTGCTGTTCGCCGCAGACGACGCCCACGCGTGGCGCGCCATTGTGACGTCACTCCCAGCTCCCACCCTTGTGGCCTGCACCGACGAGGGATTCTGGTTTTGTATCTGCTTTTTTGTGCGTAGTTGAATTACGAAATAACGAACAATCTCATGACCGAATTTCAGTTTTAATAATATCAATCGGAATGACTGTCGGAAAGTATATTTTTTGCATTATGAAAGTAAGCGGGTTAACTAGGAACCTTATTTATGTTGGAAGAACTTGGTGGATCCATATTTCCGATTCCATCAGGGTGAGTCCCCGCGTGCACGATACTTTCATGTTATAATTATTTTTGTTACTTATTTTTGTTATTATTTTTGTTAATACAAAACTCCTTATCAAATAATAATATGGCGTGTTTTAAAAAACGTTAAACCGACTTTAAATTCCCTTACTTTTACACGTATTTTAAGTTTAGCGGGATAGATAAATCAATCTAATCCCCGGGGGATAAAAATTTGGGACCCCTTCGGGATTGTTTTCTATACAATAGTGAAAGAATTTTCAAAATCGGTCCATAATTGGCGTAGATATCGCGTAACATACAAAAAAACATACAGACGAATTGATAACCTCCTTCTTTTGAAGTCGGTTAAAAAATATAATGTAGTTACAAAGAAGCTATCGGATAAAGGTCCTTCGTCTGCACGCCTTTATGTCATTGACAGGTTCGACCTGCGGCGGGCTCTAACAACTCTACACGGCCCATCCCGAACAAAGGTTGTTATATAAACGATTATTTCTAAAAGTCACTATACTCCGATTTAGTGTCCAAGATATTTTATGTCAACAAATACATTTATTAATGAAAACTTAACAAAAACTGATAACAATAACAGAAAACAACAAGGTAACAGCAAAGCAACAGCAAAGTTAACACTTAAAACAAAAACAAAAACGTCAACAACGCATAATCTCACACATGTAGCAAATTTTTTTTGTTAAAAAATGAACGAGAGATCAATTAAGTAAATGATGAATTAAAGCTTTCAAAACCAAACATATTTTCGAGCTTGTTTTACTTCGATGATGCCAATGTCGTAAAATATTTTCCACCAACATTCCTTGGGTTCTGTAACCCATTTGTATACAAAAAATATCCAGGTTTTTGAATCGGAGTATAGTACAAAGACGTGTATTAGACCTAGTATAGATATTTTTTTTGCGATTTACTTTTCCAAGTTGACATCACAAATCCAGGTATACGAAAAACAAAAGGGAATGCCAGCTTTTTAAAATTTACCTGTGGGTTTCAACACGTGCGTCGTCGCTCTAAGTTCGAGACCTGTGATGTAGACGACAGACGAAAGGGATCTCTACCTCTGTTATAGCTTACTCACCCACCTTCATTATTATTCAATTACAATATCTGTAGTAACAGCTTATACCAATAATAATGTCCTCGCTTTCTCAAGTATTTCTAGAAAACTGTTTAAGGATAGAACACGTCTGTCAAAAACGCTGAATACTATTTTTTTATTATCTATATCCTATTCCGAACGGAGACAAATTAAACAAATCAAAAATCATTAAAATGGGTTCAGCCGTTCTCGAGTTATAGGTGCTGTAACTAACACGACTTTGTTTTATATAGATAGATTTTATCACACTTCATTATCTAGCCCACTATCAAATATCAAAGTGCTTTATTTCCTTTAGACCTTCCAGGACTCTTGGACACGTCACAAAATTAAAATTACTTAAAAAGTAATACTAGGAAATAAAGTGATCACTTTGATTTTTTTTGACAGAAAGCTATTAAAAGCTTTTCACGAGTAAGCAACTCGTGAAAACCTTTTCATAGCTTTCTGTTTCTATTTAATTTTTAATATTTTGTAGGTGCTGCTGGTTTTTCTTCAAAGGCGCAAACAAACAGACAGACGCGGGGCGGGGGCCTCGCGTCTGTCTGTCTATTTGCGATAAACTCAAGCTACTAAACGGATTTTCATGCGGTTTTCACCAATCGGTAATAGATATATTATATGTCAGTTTTGTGTAAATTGGTTGAAATATAACGATAATTGTTGGAAGTGTATATACGGAATAAGTCAAGCCGCCTGGGAGCTTTTATCGCAAAGTTTGAGATATGCTCTACTACCCTTGCGAACTGGGGCGGGTTGCTAGTTAATAAATAAACAGAGATTTTGTGTTTGTTTTGTGTCAGGAGGAATTACAACCATGATGCATTTATAGGAAAATTCTCGTTCTAAAGCAATCCCGCGTCTTGCCATTTTCTCACCTATTGCTACATAGAGCAAGTAGTACTACCTATATGTACCTACCTAGGTATGTATATCCTTGGTCGGAGTGTAGGTATCTGACCGACTTAAACGACCTTTGCTTCTAAACTATTCTGAATACGAGTGGCGAAAACAGTTGCCACGTAAAATCCTCGCTTAGTTTCGGCCAGATGACGCGACGTGTCAAATGGATATTGAGGACCATAAAGAACTCTGTTCGGTATTGACGACCTCAGTGGATAGCGGGCGAAGGTACGCCTGCGACGCAGGAGGTTGCGGGTTCGATTCACGCCTCGGAATGACTGCTTGTACGATATGCAGATATTAGTTCTGTGTTTATTAAAAAAAACTATGTAATGTGTATTAAGTCAGTATGTATATCAGTCATCTAGTACCCATAACACAAGCTTTGCTTAGCTTGGGGATAGAAGATGCTGTGTGGATCGACCACAATTATATTTCTATTGGCGGTTGCCAATCGAAAATGACATACGTACAACACAAAAATACAATATAATAGTTCTCGGAGGACAAACGATTACCAAGATGCGCTTTCGCTGATGTAAACAAAACAATTATGATTATAGCGAGTGTAGGAAAGGAAAAATTATAAAAACTCTGTGCAGTCGATAGAGCGGACAATTTAACACTAAACTACATATGTATTGAACAAATTTTCGACCAAATGTTCTTTAGGCTAAAATATATTTCGGATATTTCACTATTCCTCTCTACCCGCCTATACCTTATTCAGGATAAAATCCATCTCCTGGCCAATTTCATCAAGACCTGGGTGCCTATCGTAGTCGGGTAAACCTTTTCCCAACTTAACTTTATCCTCCGTTCCAGAATCCTGGATATTTTTTTTAAATAGCGACGTTATGCTTTCATTAGTCATTTTATTCGTCTCTCGTTTTTGGAACATTTTCGAACTTGAATTTGACCGTTTTTCGCTGCGAGTGTGCGATGTTGAAGATTTTGTTTTGGTTTTTACTTGGTACATAACTGTTACAATTCCGAGTAAAGTTTTAGTACATAAATATCTTCGTATACAAAAAATATCTTCTATTCTAGATTAGAGTCTGGATAACAGACGGACAAACTTACTTTTGCATTTACAATTAGATTGTTTTAATCTCGCGAACGTAACGTTACTCTAGCAAGTTCCTGCATCACATAGAACAGTCTATAAATAGGGCACGTCCAGCAAAGACGCCAGTTCCCATAGCGTGGTGGTATGGTGACACAATTAGCGAGCGCGGCCGCTCACCCCGCCGGAATTAGCGGAGCGACCCACTTACAGGAGCCCTGGACTCCTGTCTCACTCACAATGCAGGAGAAACACTTCTCCTGGAGGGAGAGCTGTTTCATGACACTTTCCTTATAAATACTCTTTCATGTTACTATGAACCTATGAACAGCAATGTTTCAAAATTTACTGCTCATATTATCATTGTAGCTAACTCAATGCCATGACTATGAAATTTCCATGAACTGGACACTGGCAGAAAAGTGGCAAACCAGACACGTGTTGCCATCAACTAAGAAGAAGAGACGTATCTAAGTGCCCTAGACGGTCCTAAGGACTAAAAAGTAGTAAAACCACTTAAGGTTTGAATTAGACCTAGAAATTGGTGGACGGCACGAACTTCGGCAGACTTGTAACTAGCATTAGATAAAATCCGGCTGCGGGTGTTTACTAATCAATTACGTTTCTTGCCTCCTATGATTGTAAATTACACATGTTTAGGAATAGTCTAATCATTGTAAAATTAACACCCTTAGTACCCTAGCCCTACCTCTGTACACGGGCAGATGGAAGCAGTCGCATCCTGACTGCTTCAAGCTGCCCGTGTAAGACTGCATAGTGAACTAGGTATAGTCTTCTATTTACAGACACACACGGAACCTCTCGAGCAATTTCATAGTTCACTATGCAGTCGCAGCTTGAAGCAGTCGATCCTGGCTGCTTCAAGGTGCCCGTGTATGTAGGTAGGCCCTAACTTAAAGTTGCTCCGCAGTAGGTGCTTAACTAATGGGAAATCAGTTGCATTTTACTATTGCGACAGTCTCTAGCAGCTAGCTTACGAATAACAAATAAACTGTGTAAGACGAAGGAAACTAACAACGTCATCTCGTTTTTATCGTTCTCCAAAAATTGCAAACACTTCAGAATTTTAGACGCTCTCTAAGTGTAAGGTCCAGAGACCTTCGTCAATCTGTCGTAAGAGAAGAGAGACCAAGGAATCTACCAGACAGACCGTCGTCAGGAGCTTCCATCTGTGTATTTTAACACCTCCGCAGCTGTCATAAATCCGCTTGCCTAGCGTGTTGATTATATTATGTCCAAACACATATTATGTTAGTTAGTGTGTCATGAGGCTCCACTGCTGGGTAAACGCCACCCTATTCCACAACACTTCTTGGTCAGAGTTGTTACAATACTTTCTGTTCGGGAAAAATCAATTAGTCCTCAAAAATGACATCACAGATCCAATCAGCTGTGTAACCTTCGACGGGGATAAAATCCCATAACTGTACTAATATTTCCTGTTTGCATTGATTTTCCTCCAGCCTATCTACCTACCAATTAGAGGTTATTCCGACTTCACATCATATTGTTAATTTTTTCTAACGAAGCTTATTTATTCGATGCATTTTTTTTTATTTTGTTTAGCTGTAGGGTTTGATGATGAGATTAATTGTCTAGAGTAGACTCTGCTTCAAAAAGAAAGCATCAAAATATTGGAGAGTACGTACTAACTTAGTTGAAAAGTTTTGAAACTCCTTTAACGGAAATATATTTTTCTGTTTAAATAGCTCTATCATCAAAACCACCTTCTAATATAATATTATCCATCGTCATATTCGTCACAGAATGACAAATTTGTATTCTACGTTAGATGAAAAAAAGTACAGATGGAGAGAAGCGCGTCAAAAGTGTCAGGGTTTCACCATTCCATCAATTTCTCCATACAAATAGCACAGCACGCACTATCTAAGAAAGAGCAAGAACCTCTTCTTTCATCTAAGAATTCTACATGACGACGGTTCTGCGACGATACCATTATTACTGTGAAGTGATGAGTTTAGCAGAATATGGCCACTGCTCGTAATTATTTTACTTATGGGTTTTATTCCTAACTGCAGGATACATTTTATCCAAGTACCAAGTCCAACCCAAGCCACAGACAGCAGCCGCATCCAGGGCCTCGCAGCATTGTAATTTACTTAATTACAATACTGGGAGGCCCTGGTTCGACTGTAACACAACACAGGAACTAGGCTAGCCGATGCAGTCTTTATGCGTATTTAAATTTGGTAGAGCATGACGTAGGTTAACGGACAACCGGTTACCGAGCGACTCTTACGCCTGGGCCCGACTCGTGCGCAGCGCACAAGTTGTGGCCGATTCATTGCAAAGATAAATAATCCTGGACGTAAAGAGGGTTTACCACTTCAACAAGAACTTTTGTCTATCGGTGAATATTGGCAATGAGTCTAATTGTAAGATGAGAAAATTATACATGGTAGTTTATGTTAGGCCCTGCAAAAGTCGCTCATACTTAAACAGTAGCGGTTTTTCTATTCTCTTGTAGAAATTCTTTATTACAACAAACGTCCATGCTACCCAAACTTTCTGAAAAATTGCGAAAAAGCATTTGATTTAGGATATCTACTCAGTTTATCCTTCGAACCTTTTCCTTTCTCCGTTGAATGGCAGCACTAAAGCTAAATGAATGGTCATCTGAAATAACCAAGAAGTTTATTGCTTCGTCGCTATAAGCTTGGCTATAGGTTGATGAGCCTCAAGGACGACCTCTGGCACAGCAGGTGAAGGTCCAACTGCGACGCAATAGGCTCTGGTTCGATTTCCGCCTGGGGACAAATGTTTGTATGATCTGCTTTGGGTGTTTTCTATGTATAATAAAAATATCATAGAAATGTATATAACGACTGTTATATACATTTCTATGATATTTTTAGTTATCTGGCACCCGAACCAAGCTTTAGTTGGGGGTTAGATTACCCTGTGTGTAGGGTCCAGCATTATTCATTATTTATTTATGACCTGTGATTTGAATGAATCAATATAATCTTTCACTTCACTGAGATGAATGGTACGTTTACCATCTTGTCTCTTGAGAGATCAAGCAAGTTTATCGAGCATGTAAGTTCATGTGTACCCACCATTATATTTCATCCAGTGTGTATAAAAGCCCTTAGCAAATAAGAGCCTCTCGGACCTACCCACGTTATTTCCTAAGCATAGATAACGACTGGCGGCCATAAGGTATCTAATTGGTATGAATTTTGATTAGTGTATGATTGCATTGGCCAAGGATTTCTCTGATTGTGGATTGATGATGGCCCGTTCGTAGATTGTAAAGTCGCACATGTCTATAAATCATGGCGTCATGATCGCAAGGCTGTTTTGAAACTTTGATTTTTTTCCTTGTATTAAAAACTAGCGAACCCCGCGGCTTCGCCCGTGTATCGAGTTTTGGGCGAATCGAACCAAGGAGTAAAATCTATCATATTAACTTTAATACGATGTTTTATCATGTTTAATCCTATAAAAGGGTGATTTTCGATAAAATACGTGTTTAATTAATTACTTTATAGTTTATTTAAACCGAGTTTTGAGTGAATCGAACCAAGGAATAATAATTTTGCATACAAAATTTATCACCTCGGAGGTTAATTTATCATAATAAGATTAGCCTATGTGTTATTCTAGAACTCAAACTATCTACATACCGAATTTCATGTAAATAAGTTAAGTAGTTAGGAAGATACCTGGTAACAAATATTCACACAAACCTTCACATTTATTATATTAGGAGGATAACAGTAATAAAAATATAGGTAGTTAGTTGTTAGTTTGAGATGTACATGACCTACAGGATATATTACAAGATTTGCAAGTATACCCCGTACCGTATGTCATGGGTGAAAAGCTGCGCTTTGTAAATTATCCACAAAGATTAAATCCTACTCGAAATTACCCATCGAAGTTCGTTTAGAATCAAATAAGTATTATAGTTACTAATTTAGAATACTTTAAAGTAAAGCAAAAAGTTAATAAAGGTATTTATTTTGTCACAAAAATACAAGCATCAAACAACTATAAGTTACAACCGTGACAACAAATCATTTGGCGTGATTTAAAAAACGATAAACCGACTTCAAATTCCCTTACTTTTACACTTATTTTAAGTTTTGCGGGATAAATACGAATCCCCTGGGGATGTAAATTTTCGGGATCATTTTCTATACAATAGTGAAAGAATTTTCAAAATCGGTCCATAATTGGCGAAGATATCGCGTAATATACAAACAGACGAATTGAGAACCTCCTCCTTTTGAAGTCGGTTAATGAGTTTAAAAGGACTAGCAGTTTATATCCCCAGGGGATTAGTATTTATCCCGCAAAAGTTAAAATAAGTGTAAAAGTAAGGGAATTTGAAGTCGGGTTATAGTTTTTTAAAGCACGCCATATTATCTTATTAGATTAGTAGAAGCATTATCCCTGCTATCATCGTCGTCACTCTTCCACTCTACCACAAGATGGTATAAGCGTATCATCATCATCTGTTTGAAATTCGACTCTAACAAAAACAGCACGCAAGGCCGCGGTCGATGCAAAATCGACAACAGGCCGAGGGTTCACACCACACAAACAAAATAGGAATAAAAATAAAATATGTTTTTTGTATACACGACTAAGCTAAGTATTTATTATGAAATACTAGCTTCTGCCGTCGACTTCGCACGCGTTTATCACTACATATTATAAAAAAAGTACTACGCCGCGTCTGTCTGTCTTTTCGCGAAAAACTCAAAAACTACTCAACGGATTTTCATGCGGTTTTCACCAATCGATAGAATAATTCATTAGAAGGGGATAATCTGGCGTGGGAGCTATAATCGAAAACGCTACCCCTTTGAGATATAACAAAACAATTCACGTTGGGATATTCCACTTTTATAGTTCTACAAAAAAGTCCGCGATGGCATTTAACTATCTTTTAAGGATAGCTTACTATACCCATTCTATCATAATAATAATTATCCTCCACTACCCGTGTGAAGCCGGGGCGGGTTGCTAGTCATAAATAAAACAGCGTATGTCCTAAACCGTCTATCTCCTTGCCAAATAATGAGATTCATTCAGCTTTTTAAAATAGTAAAATCTGCGGCTACGTGCGTGTTTTTACCGGTGTAAAAAAAAGCCTAGGTTTCCCTGGTATACCATATAATCTTCCAACATCAAGATTCTCTCAGCGTTTCAGCCGCATTAAAATAAGTAGAGATTTGTTAGAATCCCTGGAACCACACAGCTGTGCACCACACCACACCACAGTACCATCCCGTAATTACAGTACTTGCGTAACAGCAGGAAGGAAGGGGTGACGTGGTGTGAACGAGGACATATGGCGTGGCGTCCGTCGACGTTGTAGGTAGCTGGTACCTCGGCGGTAATACCACACCTTCGATGTACTTTCAAATTACCAGCGAGTAGTACTCGTTGCAAATTACTATACCTTATTACTTAGGAATTGATCGCTGCATTTGCAGATTTTAAAGCTCCGTACCTACAGAAAAGGTGGCATCGATACTACCGTATTTCTATTAATGTCCAATGTGTTTGTAATGTATGACTGTCCGTCTGTCACAAGCCTCTAGCTCTGTCTGTAATCGTTAAATATGTACCGACCAATTTATCAAAAATTGATGCTAGGACCACACCCAAGACAAATAAAAAAGTCAAGTGCGAGTTGACTCGCGCGCCGAGGGTTCCGTAATTATAAGACCTTGTTTCTTGCTAAATTTCATGATTCTAGGTCAACGGGATATAGGTACCCTATAGGTTTTGATCGCTTACAGAAAGCAAAAAAAAAAAACATTTTTGTGATTAAACTACAATTGCGTATAAACTTTTTATCGGGTTGACTTAGAAGTTTGGTTTATATCACGGCGCCAAGAGGTTATATTGTGTGAATATTTAATTTTAATTTCAAGTCGATAGCTCCACGCGTCTCTGAGAAAAGAGGGTTGACTGACAGTCGGACAACAAAGTGATCCTATAAGGGTTCCGTTTTTCGCTTTCAGGTACGGAACCTCAAAAAAGATGTAGATTGATGTGGTATGATCGCGCGAGTCTATCACTTAGCCGGTATTTCATTGGTTTTTTTTTCGTTGAACCTGTTGCAGGCTTAGGTTAAGAAAATTTTGGACGGGCACTGAGGGAAAGTCACTGATCAGAAAATTGGTCTCCTGTCTCATATATGGCTCTCATTTCTTGGTATTTCTATAATATAAGTTATTTTAATTGACACTTATCTTCGATCAACCGAGGCACAAACAATGAACAATAAATCTAAGATTACTATTTTATAACTGTAGTAAGTGACAATTTCTTTAAATTGGACACGCGAATAATGTCTCTAAAACGTTGCTAACTAAATGTGACTGGATTCAGTAAAAGTATAAACAAATCAAAATTCATGGCGCGCTGGTTGTCATTCCTTTTTTAAATCATATTAGTCCTTATCCTACTTTTTTGTACCTATCTCTGTAAAAGAACAAATAACTTTAAGGATGTCGTCGACCCAAAACCGTTGGTTGCTCTTGGCCCAGACTGGCGCAGGGTATAAGTGAATGGCATGTATGGAGAAGGGCCTTCACTCTGCTTGCCAGCAGAAAGCACTGAACTGCAGATGGTATAGAACCAAACTCTAAGAGTGTATGAATACCGTTACGTACAAATTATGGGGATCTGACCCAGCAGAGAATCAATAGGTGCGTCTCTACAAGTCATACAGGATTCCTTACTCCTGGTTTATCAAAAAAGTGTGATCAGCTCATACTAGGGTTTTGCATCCTCACGTTCCATATTTCAGAAATACTCTACGGTATAAAATGAAATAGAGAGCTTTGTAACCATTCCGAAAGACCATTCTCTCCAAGACCATTCTAAAAGATACTTCTTACATTTATGGGTTATATTTTAAGACTCCTAGGTTAGGTTATAGGGTCTGTCTTGATCAGCTTGTGCGATGTGCGCCGGCGCATCCACCCACGTCCCAATTACCGTGGGATTGTGCGCGCGTGTTTACGTCGCGCCGGGTATTTCGGGACCGGAACCTACAGCCGCATCGCAGCTAGCCAAAAATCCGACAATAATCGGATCAAGGTAGACCGAAACTGAAAGTATTGGATTTTATGTTGCTAACTGCATGCCTATTGTTGTACATTTGAGACAATACAAACTATGTAGGTAACAGTACCATATAAAACCTAGGGCATGGGGATTGTTGTCTAGAGTAGAATAGAGAAAAATTACGTCACTTTGTCATCGAATGCGTAAATTATTTGAAATTCATTCCTTCAATTTCAATAATGTATGCAATGTATAGCGATGCGATGTCATTATTGTCTATTCTATCCTATAGAACAATTCCCATGCTAGGAGGGCGACAGTGCTTCAGAGAATTCAGAATGAAATCGAGAAAGGAGAAAAATCGAGTCGTTACTGTTCTATGCTAAACAGTTTTCTTAGAGTGACCGTATCCAAAGAAAATAACAGTCAATACTATTTATTGACTGTATTATTATCTAGTTAAATATTTAACAATTAGTGATTAACACATCAAAGGCACATAAATAATAAGATGTATTGAGAGTGAACCATTCCAAGAGACGTCTATATCCTGGACAAACTATTAATACATTTAAACATACGGCACCAAGTGTGGTTTATTCTCGTATTATACGGAGTGCCCGAAATCAAAACTAGGAACGTGCTCGATGTTTATTCACAAATCACATATCAAAACATATAAATAAATAATGCTGGACAATCCACACAACATTAAAAGATATGTAAATCTAATGTTTTATTTATTTCCCAACCAATTTGATTTGTTTTCGTCGAGGTGAACTGACTACGTGTTCTTTGTTAATTTAGCACTGGTAGGCATTAGGCATGCTTTGGTTAAAGGTTCTGTACATAAACAAAAACATGTTATTACCATAAATTGTCTACAACTTCTGCGATTTTCTGCGGTTTCAATGAAACCAGTGTCATTCAATATTTTCCATCAATAGGTATTTCACTGCTGGACATAGGCCTCCCCAATACGACGCCACAGTGGTCCTGAGCCGCCTCCATCCATCGAGTGGATGGTCTCCCATGTAGGGGGGGTGTGTGTCCAGTAGTGGACGTGTATGGGCTGATATGATGATAGGTATTTCCTTGATTTTAAGGTTTCTATGTCTGAGTGAAATAAAATACCAGTTCTGCATTTAATTAGTTCCTAAAGTCCATAAATTACTACCGTATCATAAAGA
Source organism: Eupithecia insigniata (assembly GCA_947859395.1). Taxonomy (NCBI): domain Eukaryota; kingdom Metazoa; phylum Arthropoda; class Insecta; order Lepidoptera; family Geometridae; genus Eupithecia; species Eupithecia insigniata. The sequence continues at coordinate 545,720 of OX402018.1, read as the reverse complement.
CGTTGACAAGATGCATTTAACAAAAAATCAATGGAGCGAAACCGTAGACACAAGCTAGTACAAAAAGAAAAGGCAAACAAACATAATGCTGTATAATTTGTGATGAATTGATGAATGGTTCGTTAAACAAACTATAAAATCTGAATAGCCTCATTAATCTGTATCGATATAAAAAGAACGTTAAAACTCCCAGTACTTACCCATCATTTATGTCGCTCACCGACCACACTTGTCACTAAGTAGATAATTAATGTCTTGTATTGGACAATAATTATCTCCACCACGTGTCTCTACTAATTATTGATAGAGAAATTGATAAAATTACAACTTTTTGACCACCTTTTCATAGTAAGCCTGTCTTGTACAATACATAGATTTAAAGCGGTTGCAGACGTTGAAAGTTTTTTTTATCATCGCCTCGCGGGCTTAGCTCCTAGGCCTAAGGGATAGATGCTGGATATTGGTTTTTTATTTACGAGAAAAACCACATCTTTCTTTTTGAGCGCCAACTGTAAGAGACGTCAGTCTCGCATGCCGTTATTCCATTGGTTTCTTAAAAACCTGGCGAGAGCAGAGTTTCAGTTTCATTAATTTATTTCTCATATGCAATTACATAGTTATTAAGAAAGTCTTAAAAATTAAATAGGTTGGTGCACGTAGAATCAAACAAAAAAAAAGTTATCTTATGTGATATCCTTACTTTCTTCATTCCTTATGTATAATCTTAAGCTCTCTAAAAAGGCGAACATTACTCTCGAAAGTGCGATTTTGAGGCTATTCGATTGTAACGCATTATTTTTCCTTGTCCACAGCATGGAAATCAAAGTGGAACCCGGTATGGAAGGCGCGCTGGTCCCACGCGTGGTCAAGGAACGCAAGAAGCACGACCGATTCAACGGCATGAGCGAGGAGGAAGTGTCTCGACGCACGCTGCCTGACCATCTCTCGGAGAATTTGGATATCATCATTGTGAGTACGATCGACAACTACTTTTATATCTTGTAGTGTTCTGTAGCTTTAGAATCTAGACTGAAAATATATATATATTTAGAATCTAGACTGAAAATATATATATATTTAAAAGACATAATATTGTAAGTAAACAAAACGAGGTACAGCTCAATATATGTAGTATGTACAAATACAACGTTGTTTCGGGTGTTCTGGATATTTCTTAAGTGTAATAAAAAATGTCTTATCTATGTAATATATTGTATTATGTATATCAGTCATCCAGTACCCATAACACAAGCTCTGCTTAGCTTGGGGCTAGATGATGCTGTGTGGATCGACCAACATTATTTATTTATTTATGACCAGTAGGTTAGGATCAAAGTCCTACCCAACCATTTTGGTTACTATCACATAAATATATGTATGTATGTAGCTGTTCAAGGAAAAATACAAAGTATATTATTTACCTGTGCCTGTGTCTGATTGAGTGGAGACCGGAATTATGTAAATGGGTTAACTACGAACCTAGTTTGTGTTGGAGGAACACCAAACTTTTTTCGAACCAAACGTATCATTAAGTTGAATCACCAGTCAGTCAGTGGTGATGATTAACTCCAAACAGAAGTGATGATGATTATACCACTATCCACTAGTCTTAGATCAGTAAATATCTAATGATTTCATGCCGGACATGATGAGTCAAGATCTAAACCATCACTTACTGGCTACTGGCTGCGGCTTCGCACTTTATCGGGATAAAAAGTAGCCATGTCATTAATATCCGAACAGCTGTTTAGGCGTGAAAAAGCAACAAACCGAGAGACAGAATACTTTCGCTTTTATAATATTACAATACATACATACTTACATTCTTTATTGTGAAAAAAAACATTACAAAGGTACATTATAAGACTTATCTTATAATGTCTCTTTGTAATGTTTTTTTTACTTACAATGGGTGGCCTTATCGCTTAGAAGCGATATCTTTCAGGCAACCTTTGGATGGAGAGAATTGTGAATTTAAGAAAGGCAGGGGTGTACCGAAGATGATCTAAGATAAATATTAACATAACATTCTAAATATTAGTATGGATAACGTAAGTTAGCCACCGAGGTCGATTACTATACCTACCTGCATACCATCTTCAGATCGGCATAAACCCGGGCCTGTTCGCGGCGTACAAGGGCCACCACTACGCCGGCCCCGGGAACCACTTCTGGAAGTGTCTGTACCTGTCTGGACTGACCCGGGAGCAGATGAGCGCCGATGAAGATTATAAGGTGAGTCCATACATTTTATACGCGTTATTTTAGGTCTTTGTACGTTTTACAACGTAAAACAGATGTACAAAAATTTGTCTCGAGGCGGGAATCGAACCTTCAATCTCCTGTGCTGCAGGCGGACCTTCACCAGTTGCGTAACGGAGGTCGTCCAAAACAGTGAAACGGGTCAACAAAATGTTGTTCTTGGTGAATGTAATCGACCGAGCGAGCAAAGCGTCTCGGCTTCAAGTCCGGACGTCCCCGAGATTTGTTTTCCTCTGTCAGTTTGTTGATACTCCTCTTGAAAGAAACAAAACGATATCTCAAAAAATATTTCGGCGAACCCGCGACCTAACAAAAACTCCTCTTCAGGTCTTATTTTACAACCGATCTGGACGAAACTTGGCACACAGGTTTTAAACTCTTTTCATCTTTGGGGATCTTTGATAGGGTTCTTCCTCCATAAATGGGCGAAAAGGGACCTATCCCAATTGAATTGTATTCTCGTGTGTTCCAGCTGCTAAACTTCGGCATCGGGTTCACGAACATGGTGAGCCGCGCCACCAAGGGCTCGGCGGACCTGACGCGGCGCGAGATCAAGGAAGGCTCCGCGATTCTGCTGGAGAAGCTGCAGACCTTCAGGCCGAAGGTGGCCGTGTTCAACGGCAAGCTGATATACGAGGTGTTCTCCGGGAAGAAGGACTTCTGTTTCGGGAAGCAGCCGGATACCATAGCGGGGACTAATACGGTGAGTTTTTAAACCTGATTGTTTGTGTTTGTGATTCTGTTGGCACTAAACCTAAACTATAGTAAAAATGTTCCAGTCCCGTTTTTTTCGCAACCATTTTAGGCTTGTTATATTAGTTTGTGGTGTGCCGACCCCACTTAGCGTTGGACAAGGACCGAAAGAAGAATAAGTAGTTTATGGTTTGATGGTTACATACATAACTACGAGTATCATTCTAGAATCAGTTACAGTCTATTTATTTAGCCAAAGAGACACTTTAATACTCTTGGTAATGTCAAATGTTTTTTTATTACGTCTGCGAAGACACGGGAAAAAGGTAATTTAGTATAGAGATAACCATCAGGTGTAAACGAGATATAGAACAGTTTCTTATAATTAATAATATTAATCATAATTAAAGCGGATAAAATTCCCTAGAACTTTGGTTCTATACACTTTTTAATTATAACAAAAATATCTGGTACCGAGTATAGATGGCTGTGTGTCTATATATCTATCATTATTTATTATTCCCAATGTTCTTTCTTCATTGCAGTACATGTGGGTAATGCCGTCATCGTCAGCCCGCTGCGCGCAACTACCCCGCGCGGCGGACAAGGTCCCTTTCTACGCGGCACTCAAGAAGTTCCGGGACTACCTCAACGGACTCCTCCCGCATTTGGATGAGGGGGAACTGGTGTTTCCGGATAACACGTCGCGCAGGCCGCAGGAGGAGATGGAGATACGCAGGTACGCAGGTCTGAGGGTACAAATCAGGATTCGACCAAAAATAAACATTTAAATAGGTTTATGAATCATGCGTTTGGGAGGTACGATGTCCCAGATAAACCTGTTAAACATACAAGCTCTAACAGCGTCGAGGACGGTTAAAAAGTAGCTAATTGGTTACGCTATCTGTATTGCAGCTTTCTGTATCGCTATCAAATACCTATGGAGCTTCTATGGAGAGTTGAACTTCCATTGACTTTGTGCTCAGCCTAAAGACACAAAGAAAGATTGAATCGCGTCGAACTCAGCTGTGGGATAGTTGAGCTGATTATTCTCGCTTCTCGACGTAATCCATCAAACCATTTAGCACCTATCTGTAGCTTTGTTTGTATGAATTCCGGGCCTAGTTTCGTTTAAAAGTATTAAAACTTCGGGTATTTTTAATCAAACGCCCATTTAGCTCGGAAAAAACAAAACTGCAGATAGAACGTAGTTCCATTTAAGTTCCGTAAGCTCTATTCACTAAACTTATTTTCTTTCAGCACTTTTCCCTGTATAATGAAACTTACTCTGGTTATGTCTTAAAAATGACGATCGAAATCGACCGTTTGCAACCAAAATCAACCAAACATACAATTTGATTGGAAATGTAACCACAATCTAAATCAGTACTCACTGACCCCTTTTCCAAATTTATTAACACCAACAAATCTGAGCACAATATTAATAGATGATAACAATAAAGTGTATTACCCTCGCGTTGTTCTCTTGTAACCTAACATGAGCGTTGGTTACACGCGACCGGCTCGATCGATCGTTCTCCCTGTCAGGACTCCCGCTTGCAGACTCACTACGGAGCCCGAGCCAGGCGACACCATCATCCTAGAAGACGGGACCGAAGTCCCGCTCAAGAAGAAACGAGGGAGGCCTAAGAAAGTGAAGCTCGAGAATGGTGAGGTGGCTCCGCCGACGCCGCGCGCGCCGCGTCAACCGCGGCAACCGCAAGCTTTGGACCCGAATGGGGACCAGCCGCCGAAGAAGAAGCGGGGACGTCCGAAGAAGATTCGACCGGAGGAGCAAGCCTTCTTGTTGCAGCAGCAGCAGCAGCAGCAACAACAACAGCAGCAGCAGCAGCAAGTAAGTCACATGTTAGAATTCATCGTTGATTAATTTCTGGTCGCTTTCAGTACAAATCGGTTCAGTACAACAAAACATTATGCAGTAAATTTGCTAGATATAAATGTGTTTCTCTGGCAAAATTGTTTGACAACATGGTTGAAGTGACAGTGTTTATTTGGATGTCAAAAGCATTGGAGGCTAGCACCCTAGATCCCAGCAGTGGGTGACCTCTAAAAATATTAATTCCTACAATAATAAATGAGGATCATGATGAGTCACGTTCTCTAGAAAAAGCCAGGATTCTCTGACCCCCGAAAACTCAATTTAGTTTATTTAATTTTGGGTAACTCTCAAGTTAAGATTTTTGTACAAATTGACACTGCATCCTCTAACTAAGCAGAGCTTGTGTTATGGGTACTATGATATAGATAACATTTTGACAGACTACTGTCGAAAAATCGCGACTTGAGAGCTGCTCTAGTCTTATAAACGTTTTAGTATTGGGAAGTCACAATCCATTATAGATATAAATCCGGTGTGCGGATATAAAGTGTCCCTTTTGTTTCCAGCAAGCCAACACGATGCTGCAGCCCCCACTGCCCTCGATGACGGAAGGATACCTGGCAGGGGCGGGGGCGGCGGGGGCAGACTTCCCTCAGCAACTGCCCTCCCCCCTCATGTACCACCAGCAGATGAACGACAATGCTACTTACTTCCAGCCGCAGCCTCAGCAGGCTAACCCTGGTACGTATAGTCAGCCCATTACAGGAAATCGATCAGAAAAAAGTCATAGTGAAAAATTGCAGTTCCAAATGCGAGCACTACGCGATTACAGCAACAAATGTCGCCGCCGAATCGTAGAATAAGCCAGTTTGTAAAATGGCTAGACCAATCGCAAAACGAACAACGCTGATTTGTTTTGTTTGGAATACCTTACTAATTTTATTTGAGATAGGTAAATGTAGCCGTATTGTTGAACGTTGATCATTCAACAATCGACATAGGCGATAATCTGAATTGCACCGTTTTGCATTTCTACAAACGGGCTGATTCTATGACTTTTTAATGAATTTACAAAATGAGCCGCAGTACTTCAAGAGTTTCGGTCAGGTGGTCCACTGGGCGGGATAATTGGCAACGCATACACACACGTACAGAGTGGAAGGTTGCGTCTTCAATTCCAATGCGTTAGCAATATTCGTTGTAAATAATTCTATGTATGTTTTTTTATCTATTTGTATTTCTTGTATTTTATCATTTTTTTATTCTTATGTATCCTATATCTGTCCACAGGCATGGAGTCCCCCCTAGACGTGACACTAGGTATGGGTCGCGGCTACGGGTCCCCCGGTGGGGCGGGCGCCGCGCCTACCCCGGGGCCGGGTTACGCGGCGTCCCCGCGCGGGGTCTACGCCTCCCCCCGCTCCCAGGGGTACTCGCCCAGCCCCGCGCGCACTCCGCAACCCCAGGTATGAAACTGGTTTTGCCAAGCACTACATTTTATACTATTCCAGTTGATAATCAATTTTAAGTTTTAATTTGATTTGTCGAAGAGTTTCTTTTGTAAGCCTAAAGAAATACATATGTGATTGATTTCTGATTTCTACTACTGATGGAATAGATAGGATGTAGGACATAAGACTCCCTGATCGTGTAGGTCTGCCGTCGCATCTAGAGAGTGTATCTGTGTTTGCGCATATAATTGTGCACTAATGACCTGCGCATATGGGTAGTCTCGTTGAGAGTGACCGCCTTGGCCGGATTTGTATGCGCTAATCGGCCTATGACGGAGGTCTGACGTTTGAAATCATAAAAGGTTCCCCCCTCTTCCAGTACCCAGCCAGTCCGGCGGCGTTCAGCGCGCCGTCCCCCCCTCTGCGCGGCGGGGTGGGGGGTGCGGGCTACGGCTCACCGGCGCAGCGCTCGTTCGCCGCGCGCTCGCCACTCTACGCGCACAGTCCCGCGCCCTACCATCATGCACAGGTAACTAACACATTCACCAGCACACGTGTCACGTACATCACACAAGGAGGATTTTTGTCAGAATAACCACGCTGGGTAGGCGGACTGGTGATCGCAGTGGGTGTTGAAAATGTGTAGTTTCAGACCGGTTCTCGACGTCAAGCTCTCGCAGGTCTGCCTCTACAACTGTTGTGTTTATTGACTGGTTTTTATTGGTGTTCGTTCTATGTTCTTTCATCATAGTCAATTTGTTTGTTTGTTTAGCAGCAAGCGAGCCCGGCGCGCTACTCACAGTCTCCACATCCACACCATCCGCATCCATACTCGCGCTCGCCCGCGCCACAGGTAATACGAACGTCTATTCAGTCCCAATTGTGGGCTTCTAATTCCAATAGAAACGATCGGTGATTTCTTGATTCAGATGATATCAAAACCAGTTTTCCTTCTTATAAATCAAGTAAAGGGTCAGTAGATGGTACCGAAGGCACGCGGCGCGCCAATCCACTTCACCGCATAAAATTTTGGCCTTATAAACGAGCCTTAACTGATGTATCAAAGTAGGAGATGAATCGTTGTACCGAGAGCAGTCTCCTTCACTCAAGTGTCAGTTGGACCCGCAGGGAATCAGCCGGCCGTACTCGCGCTCGCCGGCGCCGTTCCCGGCCGCGTCACCGGGCACCGGCGGCGGCGCAGGCGCCGGCTACGCGGCCTCGCCGGCGCACACGCCCTACAGCCATCACTCGTCGCCTGCGCACCCGCTGCCGCCTACCACGCCTTACAGCGACTCACACGCGCATCTGCAGGTACTAAATAACATCAGCAACAACATTGGGCTAGCCCGTGCAGTGAAGCCATTATATATTTAATAAATAAATAAATAAAATAAATAAATATTTGGGAAACAAAAGGCATGTTTAGGTAACAATAGATTTTTAAACTAGAACAAATACAGCTGATGACAATTTTTTGGTAGTCTGTATTGACTGGCATGCGGCATATTATAAGTGTGTCATCTTGATATGTTTCACATCTTGTTAGAAAGAGTTTCAATGTGTTTTTGGAACGAGGGAGTCTTATAAATATATTGCTGAGTTTGATCTAGGGCGCTCCACGGAGTTATTGCACACAATAATTCCTTCACCGGTGTGAGAATGCAGATAAGTAACAGAATATTTAAGGGTTATATCGTACGTTATATCGAACGTATAATTCACTGTTACGTGTATTCACAGGGTGGGTCCGGCAGCAACGCGTCGAGTGCCGGCAGCAATCTCTGCGCGGAACTATCCTCTGACATCGGCGCCGCCATCTCGTCTCCTCCGCCCCCCGGCGCGGACTTCGACCCCCCCGCGGAGTCTCCGCCCCCGCAGGCGCCCACAGTGTCGCAGCACGCCAACGATGAGACTAGCGATCTTACTGACTACTCCAAGGTAATATACGTCTTGAAAGCATAGCCGTGGCAATAGACCCCACAGCTGCAACTCAGCCCATGGATGTCGTAAATCGATTAATGGCACCTACTTAGATAGGTATAGATAGTTTATTTGGTTAAGTAACATAGACAGCACAAAACAAAAATCAAACATACATTAAAGTAGGTAGGTATAAGTAGAATATAACAATAACAATTTTTAGGTACAGTACAATACAAGATACACAAACTATAATATAAGATCAGTTTCACCTGTATGCCTTTTGCACCGGGGTACAAATCAGCGCCGGTTTTCAGACTGAGACAGTTCAAATTGTGAATACGCCATCGACACAATCCTTTAAGTATAAGATAAAACAATGGCTTGTAGAAAAATCTTTTTATGACATCCGTGAATTCACGGATATTAAATGGTAATTCGGTATAATAATTAAATTGAATTAATTTACCTAAACTTATCAATTATTATTATTACTTTATATAAATTTAAGTTTTAATTTAATCTATGCAGTGTCATAGAAATGGTTATATTTTAATCCTTATGATGTGTAAGGTACCTATGTAATTGACTGTAACTTGTAATGTTATCAATAAATACTATGAACTATGAAGTAGAAATCTGCTACTGATGGCGATAGGATTCCTCGAGAACATTATGCTCTTAACCGTTTCGTAACGAGCTTGGTAAAGTTCTTGACATAGCTTCATAGGAAATAATCAAGTGGTGTTAGATCGGGTGATCTTACTGTCCATCTCACCGGACCATGAGTACATGAATGGAATTCTATTTTCAAATAGGTAATTTCAATAAATTTTTTATCTGTTAGTATCACCATAGTATCCCCCTAATAAAAAAAGTGAGTTTCACACATAACGATCAAACAGAACAGCACAGAAGCCACTGGTTCAATAATACAGGTTGTCTTTTTTTATAGTTCTGGTTGATAAAATAATTGATAAAAAAAGAACTAAATATACAGTTATATTGTTTTCTTAAAAATCGAGGCCACGACTCCTTTCACAAATTTTCTCTTACTATCGTGGTTTCGGATTTGTTCAACATCGCCCTTGTCAAAAAACTATCCTGTATAGTAAATTGATAAGTTAGTAACAAAATATCCGTGTCCTTATTCCAGACGTCCGGTTCCCCGGTGGGCGTCGGGTCGTCGTTCAGCGTGGGCGGCATGTTCGATGCGGAGGCGCGCCTGCAGTACGGGAATAACTCCGGCTCGCCGACGCACCACGACCACTACTCTCAGGATGGTAAATAAATGAACACTAAATTTATTTGCCCACACAACAATGTGACAAATCCTCTCGTTGCACTCCGGCACAACTCAATGCCACACTGCAGCGGAGTCCTTTTTACTGAAACGGCTTGCTCGTAAAGACAGACCATATCTCTTCATTATTTAGACCCACGATCTGACCTGATGTTAATAAATAATATCCACAAACACATTTTGATACAAAACACTAAAGTTTGCATTTGTTTTCATCCACGAATATACCTTTATATTGTGTTCCAGGCACGGGCGTGTCAGAGAGTCCGCGGTTAGACCAGATGCATCAGCACGCCATGTATCCCAACAACTTTAACAGGTATCATACAATGCAACTCACGGAAAATTTAAGAATTAGGCTAGGAACTCACGGAGCGGTTTTCACCCTTATCCACCGGCGGTACTAACGAGACCGTTGTTTGTGCGGGAACCGCAGCCGCCGCGTTTGCGACCATCGCCCGTAATCGGCGGTGAATATCTTTTTTAACAGTAATGTTTTAAACTGGTGGGTAATTTTTTGTGGACCGTCATCTTATTTCATCGATTCATCTTAGCCCGAAAGGAAAGATGGAGGGTAATGGTTTCAGTATGTCTGTAAATTCCGTTGACCGTCACTGGAGCCCTAACGCTGGACGGATTTTGACGTGAAGTGTTCTTAGATTCGTAAATAACGAGGGTCCCCCTCGTGATTTATAGAAAGAGATCGGCTCTATAGAATGTCGAAATATCCAATATGGCGGATGTAAGAAGCTAGTTTCAATACCCAAATAAATGTTACGCAGTGAGGTTTCATAAATTTTTCAAAATCATAACTTGTTTTTTTAAGGAATGTTTATTTGCATTAACTAGGTTATGATTACTTCGTCTATAACAGTGTGTTTGCTTCTAGATCAACGCCAGAAGGTGGCGGGGGCGGCGGCGAGGCGGCCTTCTCGCCGGTCGGCGCTTTCCGCACGCACACGCCGCATCAGCTCTCGCCACACAATCATTATGATACCGGTAAATAACTTATCTTCCTTGATATTCAAGTTACAACAGCTATATGAGTGTACCGGACTGTCGTGGCATGCGTGGCGTAAGAAGGTTGATCCTCTAACTGAATAATCAATTTATTGGTAAAAATATTAAAGATCACGAAATAATTTTTATACTTAATTAAAATAATAAAATTATAATTTTGAATTAAATTAAGTAAATAAGCCTGAACCCGTGGATGTCGTAAGAGTCGACTTAGAAACCGACGCAGCTTCTGTGTATTTTGAACATCATTGATTTATAATAACAAAAAGCTAAGAATCAAATGATATCAAATCCAATTTATTTTAAACATTATACATTTATATGATGTTTTTTTCTCGCTGTGCATTTTATGACTGAATGTTCTTGAACCGTCTGTAATCACAATTGCCTCTATCCCCAGGCTCACCCGGCGACTACACAGGCGCAGTTAAAACGAAATCCCAAGACGTAGCGTCAAAATCTCTCTCCGGTCTGGAATCCCTCGTGGACCAGATTCCCTCGATCGCGGAGGGCCCCGGCGCGGCAGCCGGCGTGGGCCCGGCGCCGGCGGGCGGCGAGGCTGCGCCGCCGGCGCCCGTGCCTGCCTTGCCGGAGTACGCGCCCGCGTTGTACGGGCCCTATGGCGCGTATAGTGGGACGCCATATTCTAATAATGGGTGAGTACATCGTGTTGGATGTCTTCTCACTAGTATTAAAACGTTGAAAGTTGTATGAATGGATTGATGGATGTTTGTTAGTTGTTCGTGCTTGCTTACTCTCTATCCGATAAATGAGTTATATAAATAAACTTGAAACATTCCTATACGCGGGCAGAACTAGTAGCGAATAAACATTTGTTGTTGGGACACGAATAACCGACGTAAGCTGTTATTACTCGAATACAAACACATACATAGGTGACGTACTTAGGTCCAACGGAATAGGCGAAAGCGGTCACTGGCACATCGAGCGTCAAGAGACCTACTTCCTTACGGCCACCCACACGGATAGTATTGTTTAAGAATGTGCATTATAATCTTGTCTGTTGTTACAGATACGGTGTCGGCGGAGGTTTCGTCGGGTACGGCGTCGGCGGCGGCTGGGTCGGTGGCGGCGGCGTGATGCGGCCTGCGCCGGGCTACCTGTCCGACTGGCAGTACGGCTACTCGCCGGTGCCCTACGCGCACTACAACGCGCCCTACTACTCGCACCCGCCGCCCGCGCACCACCAGCAGGCGAGTACCTCCCCTTTTACCACCTGACATGCTTTCGTCCTGACAGAAAGGCTGCTCAAACTCGGTTCGTCTATGTCAGCTAATTTAGTGTACTTTAGAAAGGCTATCTCGCGCGCGGCGGGCTATAGAATGAATCCATAAAAAAAATCGGAGATGCTGTATGTAGAGTACGAGAAACGTCGCGTGCGTGCTACAGACCAACGCACAGCAAGTCAATGAACTCAGCGCGCCGCACTGCGCGAGGGTTTGCGGCTCACTTCACGCGTTGTACTAAGATGGCATGACGTATCTAACCTATGAATTATCTATACTTCCATCCAAAGCCAGGAGTTCAAAGACAAAGTTAAAAATTATTCAAAAATATTTAGAAAAGTTTGCCAAATAGCAAAATCAAATTATATTAGCTCTAAAATTAGAAACAGTGAAAATGTAATAAAATCAACATGGAAAATAATAAACAGCGAGACTGGAAAGGTCAGTACCTACATTAATGATTACAATTCAAAGATTAACGATTGCTCAGTTAAAATTGATGTTGAAGTAGCCCAAGCATTTGAAAACTTTTTTACTGACATTCCAATCTCTACTACAAAGTGTCTGAACTCTTCTCAATTAATCGCTGAGTCATTACTGAAAGAAAATGTACCTGCATGCAAAAATAAATTTAATTTCCAACATGTCGATGAAAACGATATTAAAAAAGCCTTTAAACTTTTAAATATAAAGAAAACTGCAGATCTCTGGGGCATTTCCGTTAGAATCATTAAACCATTGATTGATACTATTGCACCAGATCTAGCTTTTATATTTAATGAATCTATTGATTGTGGCGCTTTTCCTGATCTGATGAAACATAGTAAAATAATACCACTGTTTAAATCGGGTAGTAGGTCTGACCCCACTAACTTTAGACCGATATCAGTACTGCCTACATTCAGCAAAGTTTTTGAAAAACTTATATTACATCAATTGCTTAGGCATTTCAATGGCAATGACCTGCTACATTGTAAGCAATTCGGGTTTACTCGCGGCAGGTCAACTACTGATGCCGGTGTAGAGTTGGTATCGCATATTTTCGATGCTTGGGAGAAGTCGCAAGATGCTTTAGGCGTTTTTTGTGACTTGTCAAAAGCATTTGATTGTGTACACCATGGAACATTAATCAGGAAATTACATCACTATGGAATAAAGGACAACTCTTTGGATCTTCTTTCTTCTTACTTGAGTGACAGGATACAAAGAGTTGACGTAAATGGGAAACGGTCTTCGGGATCTGTAGTTACAATGGGTGTACCGCAGGGATCAATCCTCGGTCCTTTCCTATTTTTGGTTTATATTAACGCCCTGCCTCATCTCGTTAAAAATAATCACGAGATTGTATTGTTTGCTGATGATACTTCTTTAATTTTTAAGATGATTAGACAAAACACAAATTTTGACGAGGTAAACAATGCAATATCAAAGTAGTCCACTGGTTTGGTGTTAATAATCTTTTGCTTAACGAAACTAAAACTAAATGTCTTAGATTTATTCTACCAAATGTAAAACAAGTTAAGGCTGATTGAAACGTAAAAGGAGAAACGTTAGAAATTGTAGACACTACCGTATTCTTAGGAATAACCTTAGATAGTAAACTTCAATGGGGCCCACACATAGATAAGCTATCGAAGAGACTTAGTTCTGCAGCGTATGCAGTAAAAAAAATCCGTCATCTTACAGACGTTGATACTTCCAGACTGGTCTATTTCAGCTACTTCCATAGTATTATGTCGTATGGTATATTGCTGTGGGGGAACGCTGCAGATATTAACACCGTATTTGTGCTGCAGAAGAGGGCTGTTCGTGCAATCTATAACATGGGTCCTAGAGAATCCCTACGTGATAAATTCAAAGAAATAAATATAATGACAGTACCATGTCAATATATTTATGAAAACTTATTGTACACTCATAAAAATATCGATCGGTTCCCTAAAAATTGCGACATACATAATGTAAATACTAGAAATAAGAATAAACTCGCTGTGCCCAAAACTAGGTTACACAAGGTTAATGTATCTTTTAGAGGGCAATGTATACGCTTCTACAACAAAACCCCTAGCGAGTTGCAAAAACTTTCTATAAATAAATTCAAACAAATTGTCAAACATATCCTTTGTAAAAAGTGTTTATTACAAAATTTCAGACTATCTAGAAGATAAAAAAGCTTGGGACGGATTTTGCTCCAACTCGAAAAATTACTCTAAAAATAACACCTAACAGGCTAAAGGTTTCTTCGTCGCTTCTTTACTTTAGTCTACATACCGAAGCGACCGAAATCAAAATATCACTTTATTTCCAAATCAGTGTTTAATTTTAAGAATTTGACCTGTTCTAAGTGTACATTTATTGTATTTACGGAAATAAAGAAACTTTGACTTTGACTTTGACTTCGTCTTATGTACTAACGTTATGTACTCGTAACTAGAGTTTCAATATACATATATATATGTTTAGTAGTCTTAGTAAGAGGAGCAATTGATGACGTCTCAATATAATATGTACTATGTACTATCAGAGGGAGTCAAATCAAATCAAATCAAATCATTTATTTGCTGTAATGTAGGTACAAAAGTTATTAATTAAAAATGGTATTTCCAATACATTACTACCTCATCGAGGCGTGCAAAATTAAGATAGCATGCAAATGTCACAGTAAAGTTTAGTAATGTTCTAACCTAGGTATATTGTAGATAATTTTATATAATGTCAAAAATCTTAAAGTAATAATAGTAAGAGGATGTCAAAATTTATCTGTCATAAAATCGTTAATATTATAATAGCATTTGGTAATTAATAATTGTTTCAATTTAGTCCTAAATATATTGTCGTCAAGATCTTTTAATGATTTAGGTATTTTGTTATATATTTTGCATGACATACAGACTACACTTTTTTGTAGGAAAGCTGTTTTACTATTAGGTATTTGAAGTTTACTGTTATCACGTCTATTTCGCACTACAAAATCAGACTTGCGTGGGAAAAGATGGGGATGTTTTCTAACAAATAGCGCCATTTCAAATATATATAACGACGGAAGCGTTAGAATCTTGTGCTCAATTAACAAAGGTCTGCAACTGTCGGTAACGTGCAGATTAAACATTGATCTAATACATCTTTTTTGTCTTTTAAATATGAAGTCTTTATTGGTAGAGTTAGCCCAGAAAATTATACCAAATCTTAGGATAGACTCTACTGTTCCATAATAAGCTGTTAGTAGTGTTTCTGTGTTAACAATGGAGGATAATTTATAGAGTGCGTAGGTAGAGCTACTTACTCGCTTACTTAAAAGTTCTATATGGTCTTTCCAATTTAATTTACAGTCTATTTGAATACCTAGAAATCTTGTTGATTCTACCACATCTACTTTACTACCATTAAATTGTAGGTCTATTTGAGGATAATTTTTAATTCTTTGACTAAAGTGCATTATGTTTGTTTTATTTATATTAATTTTCAAATTATTATTATTAAGCCATTTAATTGTTGATTTTATTGAATTATTAATGTCAAAATTGTAAGTATTTATGTCATCGCATTTTATTGTTATCGTACTATCGTCAGCAAATAAGGTCATTGGTTGATTGAGTAATCTAGGTAGGTCATTTATATAAATAGAGAGAGTTTAAATTATTTCTGAAAACCTTTGTATTTAAGTGTTTGTCTTTGTGTGTCAATAAATTATTTTTCTTTCTTTTCTGTATATCATTGATAACGTACTAACGTATGTACTATCGTGTGTTCCAGTACCTGTCAGCCCCTCCTCTGCTGGAGCTCCACAAGAACGGCGAGCACAGCGGCGGCGTGCCTCCGGTCCCGCCCGTCCCGTCGGTCCCGTCCGTCGGCTTCGGAGGGTTCTGCTAGTCGAGACCGGGTTCTGTTAATCGAGACCCTGAGTCTAGTGCGTGAAGGTGGAGATTGCCGTGGCAGGTGTGCGGTTCAGTTTCCCGGCAAGCTGTAGGCTGCAAGATAGGAGGGAGAATGTAGATCGGTCATCGAGGGGTATATATAGTGCGGCAGAAATCAGTTGACTACATTGTTGGATAGTACAGATATTCGACGAAATTAAGTTAATAAAAATTTTCGGGGATGATTCTGTCATTTTTCCAAAATGCATCAGAAAAGTGGAATAGTTCGCCTCTGTGACCGGTCTATGATCCAAGGTGGTGTCCCCTACCCGTAGGTAGGAAAATAAAATGTGAAAGTGACTTTCGGAGTTTCGGTTCTAGATAGTAAGATTGCAAGGGCGTTGATCGCAACGAATCTGAACCCGCGTTAGATATGTCTTATCGTAATTTTTGTACAGTTTTAAAATCTGTTTCGGGGCCTAATTTTGTATTCTCTTGGGATAGCTTATTGAGAAGGCAAGCGCTCTAGGTTACTGTGTGAATCTCAGCTTGGATAGTGGGGACGGGCGACTTTTAAAACTATTTTGATATTTTAACGAGGTGATTGAGACGTCAGCAAACTCGTCCGTTCCAAAGTTAACAGTACTTTATTTCTGTTAGTCTAGGAAAGGTTTCGATTCTGCAAGCTTAGTGTTGAAGCTGTTACCTTGGATATCGGATTTTGATACCGAAATCCTGAGGTTCGATATCGATAACGGATTGTTTAGGTTTTACAGTTAGGTATACAGACGAGCGACTCGAATAAAATAGTCAGCAGGTTATTTGTAAAGCAATCGTTAGTGATGTAATATAATCGTTTCTCAAACTGAATGAGCTTAATTTTTAGTCGTTTATTTGTAAATATTGTATGTATTGTTTCATCACATTGTTTCAACACGCGCTAGTTCCATCACAGTTCGGCTCGGTTCGGTTCCAGTGGGAGTGGGGGGCGTACAAAAATGTACTTAATTTATTCGGTTTGTCTGTGATCTTCAATCTAACGATGGCCATCTTATTGCCATACTAAAATCCGGTAGAAAGGCAATATTCGTGATTATAAAGTCTTGCCAAGTGAAGTGTTTCGTCTCGGTATCTAGTCACTTACTAATTCGTGTCGGCTAGTCAAATTGTCGGAATGTACCGCGCGCATTCCCTCGCTCCCACGCTGATTACTCGAATTGTCAAAAATACGTTTATATATTTTGATCTAAGTCACAGCGGCCTATGGAATTAATGATGTATACTTTTTTAGTTTATAGTTATTAAGTCACCTTGTGACGCTATTTATAATTTTGAGCATTTTTTGTATTTTACCGCCGCCATTTTGTGGGAGCGGCCATTTTTTCGAGGCGGTCGGTGACCCCGTTGCGCACAAAGGTACAGTTGGTGATATAGCGTAGTGATGAGACGCGGGTCGTTGACCGCGGTATTGCCATGTACATTGTACACCACGCATTTTACTAAACGTTACCCGTTCAGTTACATAGCTTCGAATCGCTAGTGATTAATTTTATATTGTGTATTTTATTGTACGCCATTTTGTTGTAAGGTTTAGTTCTATAGGCTGAATAGCGTCTTATTCTCCAGACTTAGGACTTTACCCCCTGAATGTACTTAATGTAGCGCTAGGTAATGAGTTTAGGTAATTTTTTACATAAAATTCCATCGTTCAAGTCCAGTGATGTTTCGCGAGGATGTTATTCAGTCTACAGACATGTTGTTTTACCGTGTGACTGGTATACCTACCTTTTAGGGTTAACTTAATTCAATGCATAATTTACCTAGGGTGCTGATAACTCGTTTCCTTGTTTACGCGATAATGGTTCTTGTAGGGATATACAATAAGTATCATTATAGATCTTTACTACGTTGTTTTTATTTTGTACTTTGACTGTTTAGGTATCGGGTCGTATCGAGGGTCCTATTTTAATGCTAGATTACATTCGTCTGCGCAATCTTCGCGTTACTCGGTCAAGGTGAAATAAATCGTGTGGCATGATTCACAAGGTTGATATGACCTTGGCCTGGATAGTGTAGATTTTTGTGGTAAAACGTGTAAGTGCTAGTTTATTTCGGTACGTTATTCTCGGTATAGATGAAGGCGTACAGTAGTGCGGGACGGATGGCTACAGCGGGACATAGAAATTCTTGTACAAAATCTTATTAAATTAGTCTTAAAATATCTTTCTTTGCACAAACGTTTTTAATGTAAGCTAATTAATAAAAAAAACGAAATAACATACGTAATAAAGACATATACGTTAATGATAGGTATTGGATGAATTTATGGTAGGTAAGGTAGGGTGGGGTGGTTCGTAGATCTGTCGGATCGTGCTCAATGTCGCGGGCGGCGCTTGTCTCGCCCGGCCTCGGAGTTGTGTATTGAGACTACACAAAAACAATTCCATTTCGATTAATATAAGATCCAATTTACAACAAGCGAGAGTTATATAATGTTACTAATTGTTTGAACTTTTACTGAAGTCAGTGTTTCCTCGCTGCGCAACTCCGATGCAATCAAACTATTTATTTTTTAGTTTCTTTTTCGTAAATCAGGAGGGAAAAAACTATTATTTAAAAAATGAAATCAACAGGGTATTTAAGATTGCTTAAGATTTATTATTTTGTATTTATTATTAGTTGTTGTCGCCGGGTTGCGTTAGTTTTTGTGTTACTAACTTGGATACTACTCCTGTGGATCAACAAATCTGTAAAATAATTAAAATAAAATAAAACTTAACAAATTACTTGTATCTGGGCTGGTTTCCGCAAAAAGGCCCACCGGAAACCGTCCCGGTGGGCCCTTTTTGAAACTTCTAACGATAATCAATACCTATTATACTGAAAAGTAAGCATTTTTCATCACAAATGGATGTAGTTTATATAAACACGATCAAAATTACCTCTCACTTGAAATCTGTTAAATCGAAATGATTTGTATAACACGTGAGTAGTATCGTCTGTATAGACGAGTGCTTTATTACGCTTCTATGATATTATTTTATTCACTTAATTTATGTATTCGCTATTTATTTTGGCTTCTTGTGTTCACAGTTGTGTATTTGTGTATATTTATTTTGGTTTAGAGTGAGTGATTGAGTTTTGGTAGTCAAGATTTTTTTATACTCGGCCTTATTGTCTTACCTATCAATTTATTTTATAATTGTGATATTGGCCTAACTAAAATGAATGTTTTTGTTGGCTTTACTATACATGAAACTATACACAGACAAAACTGGAAATCATTTTGTTATGTTTACATTGTAATAATTTTTTCGAAGGCTACTGAACACCTGGCTACCTCAACTGAATGTATCTCGCTACAATAAAGGCCTACGCACGCTACCGCTCCTAGTGTGTAAAACCTGCGTACTTAAAGAAGGTGCTTGAGAGATTACGTCATTATCAATCCCATTCTTGAAGTACTCAGGTAATAACAGTGAACCCGTCACTGCACGTACGTCATTCTACAGCATTTTGTTGTTTTTCATCATCGGACGACGCGGCGTTAACATAAAATTAACTTTTTTACAAGAATCTCTCGGTCATTTAAAATTATGTAGTATAAATGGTAGCGCTGCGCTGTCCGTCTCACCGATCTCATCTCTCATACTACCCTCGAATTAGGTGTCAAATCCCTTCCTGTGCAATATGGATTAGGTACGTTTTCTATTAGCGGAGGAGCCTTTACTCTTCGAGAGCGTAAGGTCTATAATCGTGTGATAGGCGCTAGAGGCGAGTGGAGTCAGGTCGTTGACTAACCGTGTAGTTATAAGGTTCTATCAACGAGTTAGTGTTACTTGCGGCGCGCTGCAAACGCGGCGCACGGCGCGGCGTTTGGAACGCGCCGGTTTTTTATCTCTCTGTACGATACGATGGGGGGCGGCGCCCCCTTGCGGCCGCCAGCGCGGTGGCTTCTATTATAACCGGCGTAGCCGCGCGGGCGAGCCTCCACTTACTATTAGGGTTGACCGGTGTTTGCATTGAGTCGCTCAACTATTGTACAGTTATGTATATTTTTGTAAAATTAATTCTATCTCGTGGCAATATTAATAAAATTTTAAAATTTGTCTCTAATATTAATGACTTAGTACAATTGTTATTCAGTCCTTTTTTTCGTGTATTTATATTTTGTTTTGAATTAATTGTAATGGTGACGTTACAACCGAGACTTCGACATTGATGCCTGAACCTGAGACGGTTCTATCTTGGACGATCTGGAATATAGTTGCCCGACTCACACGCACTGGTGTCGAATATTGGCTCACACCACACACAGCCCCACTCGCTGTGTGTTTGTGTGTGGTGCGTGTGTGTAGTTGTATGACGTAGCGTTTCGGCGCGCCGCTTGGTTGTGAATTAGTGTCGCTTCGATCCTGCCCCGCGCTTCAAACCCACACCACACTGGCTGTTCAGTTGAGATGTACCTACTAACAATCTAAACAGATTTTTTATACTAGATTTTTTAACTAATCCCGTTCTGCAGTAATCTCTAGACTATTTTTTGTTTTTCTATCTTGAAAGGTGTCTTTATTTATGATGTTGGTAATAAGTATGCCTCACCTGTCTGTATCCCACAATATGTTCTGTAATCAGTATTGTCGTGCCAAAACATGAGTAAATGCAACTGAAGCAATATCATTGTAAAATTAAATCGAAAGCAATAAGACGTGTTGCGTCAGTCGACTCCTAACGCCTTTCCACCGCATTCACTTGTACTAAAACTTCCACAAAATTTTCATAAAGGATTTGAAAATAGTCACCGTAACATAGTGGATGTAGGACCTTAGAATCATTTTACAAAATATACTATGTTATATCAATAAAGTGTTGATACTTAAACTCTTGTAACGATAAGAGCAGTCTGTAGACTCGAATGTTTGGGCATTTTGTTCCTAATTTGTTAAATTTCCATATCAAACATTTATAAGTTTTAATTTTAATGTAGGTTTAACTAAAATTAAAACTCATAAAGCAATGTGTGAGAAAAATGTTACAATCTAACTATTGAAGTTTGATTATAGCTCAATTTTATTGATACTTGACTATATTTTATTATAATTGTACTTGCTTGTTATTCTGCCGTTATTTGACATTAACTTGGCTGGCTCATTGTTTATGTATTAGCAAAATGAACTTAAACAACCCATCTCATTTTACCAAGATGTTTAAAAATGAGTTTGTTTACTGTGTAATGCATTATCTACCAATAAATGTATCTCAAAACAGTTTCATCTAGATATTTTTGAGTAGATTTATTAAATTGCGACTTGACAATTTACCTGTCAAGAGCGGTTCAAGTACAATGCAGCCAAGTGTGCAGCCTGCATCCATTCGCTATACGGTGCTTGTTCGGCGATGCGACACACTTTCAGCAAGGTACCGGAGAGCCTGCTACTTGAGAAACTTGTTAATTCATTTTAGAATCCTCTATGCAGGTCTATTTGTCGCACCTAATGAGTATCTCAGGTGAATTCAGATCTGAACAATGAAATGGTGTTGTTTGAAACAGATTAGGATCTGAGTTGCAAGTGTTTGATAATAATAACTATGTTTATAGTATACAACTTGACTTGTCTAAGTGCTTATTTTGTAAGCCTAAAGAAATAAAGTTATTGATTCTGATTCTGTCAATTATTGTATGCGGTGTGTCGTGTCGCTGCACGTTGCGTTATAAAGTACAATTTACCTTTATCTCTACATACATATATTATAGTATGGATTGATCGTGAGTGTTTGTTCGTCGCGGAGGCCGTCGGCCCCAGTCCGTTCATAATACGCTAGTGCAGTAAAGTTGATATATTTGTACAGT
Organism: Eupithecia insigniata; assembly: GCA_947859395.1. Classification (NCBI taxonomy): domain Eukaryota; kingdom Metazoa; phylum Arthropoda; class Insecta; order Lepidoptera; family Geometridae; genus Eupithecia; species Eupithecia insigniata. Next base: position 524,279 of record OX402018.1, on the reverse strand, counting down.
TTTAAACGATAATAGTACTTCTCGTAGCGTAACTAAGCAAGATATATTTTTAGTATAATAAGATCTAATAGAATTACATCATACTCTAACATAAAGTACTCGAAGTTTCTAAATTGTGTTTAAAAATTTGTATCGTCCTTCGTGAGTTTAATAATTTGTTTTATGGATTTGATAGCATCGCGAATGCCGACTCAGTTGAGAGTTATTAGACATAACTGGAAGAATTTTAATGAAAAACAACATTAATAATGGATAAGTAATGTATTATAAATAGTTTTAAGGTAAAAAGTTATTATTAACATGTATGGAAAATTGTGACAAAATTATAGTCATTTGTAATATTAAATTGTTGTTTCATTCAAAATATGAACTTTGCAGTACTCTGTAGCGCTAGTATAAGTTCATGTGGACTAGGTTCCTTTCAAACCGAGCCCAAACTTTGGTTCGCTAAGTGACAAAACCCTAATATGAATTTAATTAGCCACCGGATCCAATCCATGTTATCTTAATAACACAAAAGGTTGATATGTAAAGCATACTTCTCTCGCTACATAAAATAGTAATAAACAGAATTTATTATCTACTTTAAACAGTTTCATTTTATACACAGAATGAAGCTGCTGCCCTTCCTCAAGCAGGTTCCCTTAGTCGCCTATGACATCCACGGTCTGTCTCACATAAAAAAGAAAAAAGCCTACAAGACGCAGTATTTTTAGGTCACCCATCCAAGTACTGACTGCGGCCGACGACGTTGCTTGCCTTCGGTGATCGAAATTCAACTTTTTATTAAAATTATTTTATCTTTTGTTATACAGCCTATAGAAATACACGTTCTGTGCACAACTGTATGACTGTATGCGTTTTAAGGTTCCGTTTAACAGATATAGCAATTGGCCAATACCTAAAACGTTTTTTGTTGAGTCTTTCTATTTATTTTATTATTTGTTGTTATAGCGGCAAAACAAATATATACCTACACTGAACATTTTAACTGTCTACCTTTAACGAATCATGACATACAGCCCTTCGATAGACGGACAGACTAATAGACAACCGAAGCTTAGTAATAGCACAGATTTATAATACTATACTAGGGTCCCGTTGACACCATTATGGGTCAACCAAAAAAAAGCTTAATTTTTCGAGACTGTTTCGATTGGAAGGATAGGTACTTAATCTACATTAAATTAGTACGGAACACTCAGTTTACAAGTCTGACACGCAATTGGTCAAAATCAGCATCCGCTGATGTGTCTTATCGTAATCAGAAACAACCCTGTTGGTAGTACTTAGGTATTTATATTTTCTATCAATGTAAAATGTACTTACCATGTCTGTTGTGAATACCCGATACTGTTAAAGTTAAAAGGCCTGGGCAGTTCTGATGATTCGTTGGTCTGGAAGCCTCGGTAAGTTTCCATGAAAATAATAACTATGTTTGTAGGTACGTATTTACACCCGGTAGCGAAACAAGAGCCTATGCAAATAAATAAATTCATACACCGTAGTTTCTTTGTCCTTATCCTTACGCGCCATATTTTAAAGTTCCCTTCTTCTTCTTTTAGCTTTGGCTCTGCATCTGGATTGCAGATGCAATTCTGCCAGTGTCAGTTAGGTATGAATTGCGCATTTAGGAACAATAGATAAAAATTTAAGGAGGTTGAGTTTGGATTTTTCAGAAATTAAATAATTTATATAATATCAATCAAGTTCGTATAGGTACAAAAACATCCAAAATAAAAGTTAAATAAAAAGCGTTAACAGAAGTGATCAATATGCGAAGTATATATACCTACGTAATCTAAAAGCTACAATTGTATACTATTTACAGAAATAAATCTACAAAGTTTAGATACAAAAGGATAAAATACTAATGGAAGAAGGGTCTTGGAAGAGAAGGGACGGGGGATTTCAGGAGGAATAATATCATGAAGAGAAATTTTAAGCTTAGGACAGACGAAAAGATGTTCAACATCTCCTTCATCCAAACCACATTCACACAGAGATTGATTCCTGACCCTTATCTTCGTAAGAAACACAGGGGTACATGGCCCAACCGGAGACGGCATAAGATGGATGTGCTGGTTTCGCTGGCCTTTTTAAATTTGAAAAACCAAGGTTTGAGAGGAATTTCTGGTTGAAAATTACCATAGTGCTTGCCTTTTAAAAGTCTAGATGAGTTCCACATTTGAGACCAAGAAGTAGTTAGATGGAAACTAGGGGCTGAACAATGATCATGAGCAAAAATTTTAAGGTGTTCCTCTGAACCAAACTGAGTTGCTTGTTTCGCACAAGAGTCAGCGGTTTCGTTTCCTGGAATCCCAGAGTGACCCGGGATCCAAGCCAAGATAACATTAATGCCACGACGTTTACACCTGAACAAAGATTCACGAATTTTAAGAATGTTTGGAAATCTAGATTTAGAGCGAAAGGGGCAAGATAGGATAGACTGAAGAGAGCTTTTAGAATCAGAGAATATTATGGAATTATTGAGGTAGTACGGGGGAGGCCTATGTCCAGCACTGGACGTGTACCTATAGGCTGATGATGATGATGATGATTGAGGTTGCGCGAGTCTACAAATTTAATACTTCCAGCAATGCTATAGATTCCGCAGTAAAAACCGAGGAAATCGATGGACATTTATAATTTAAAATTATCTTGGACGAAGGAATCCCAACTGCAGCGCCTACAGGACTAGACTCATTTAATTTTGAAGCATCTGTAAAGATGGATAGCCAACCATTATAATTAGAATCAAGTTGCATGTTAGATTTTTCATGAGCACATGAGCAACCTTTAACGATCCCAAAATCTAAGATAATATCTGGTTCGAACATAATAGCTTCATAAGAGGTAGTAAACAAAGGATTAGAACTAAATTGGATGACAGGATATGGAAGGTGGGAATATTTCATAAAACTCAGAATCAAACACGGTATTTTATCCTGATGAATAATATTAATAATAGGCTCAAAGAAAAAATACAAATTGTTTAACTTATTTAGAAGAGGAGGTTGCAAATTTTGAACTAATTTGAAAAGAAAACGATCTGAGAGATATTGCCTTGTAAGAGAAAGAGGAGGATCACCATATTCTACTTGCATTGCGTTTATAGGAGAAGATTTCATTGCACCAAGAATAATTGGAAGTCATTTTGACTGGACCTTATCTAACTTATCTAAAGCCATCCGCGTACTAGGATCCAGAAGAAACGAGCCATAATCCATATGACTACGAACTATGGCATTATATAAAAGTTTTTGACAATAGGGATGGGACCCCACCCACTTTTCACATTTTTCTGCAATGTAGCTAAAGTGAGGAACACCTGTCATTCTTGAATCTAATTTTAAACCTAAGAATTTTACATTATTTATTTGATCAATCAATTCACCGCCAACATATAGGGCAATGGATGGAATTAATCTTTTTTTGGAGAAGGTATTGTCTTCTCCAAAAAAAGATTAATTACAGATGGAATTAATCTACTTTTCTCAATTACTTTTAGATGGTGAAAGGGACATACCATGAACTTTAAGCCAATCATCCAGGATATTAAGAGATGCACTCAGTTCATCCTGAGCGAACTCTTGGGAACTCGTTTTAATATATAAACCCAAATCATCAGCGTATTGAAGGCATATACACGGTAAAGAGTGATCTAAGTCGGAAGTATAAATACTATATAATAAAGGACTCAATACAGAACCTTGAGGCAACACCTTATAAATACTACGGGGAGATGAAAGGAAGCCCTGGTTTTTCACTAAAATTTTCCTATCCATAAGCATATTACATATAAAGCGAACTATTATCTCTGGAATTCCCAGCTGCTGAAGTTTTTTGAGAACCGGTAGCAAAACATTATCATAAGCAGCAGTGATGTCAAGAAAAACTGCAAACAGTGATTCTTTATTGATGAAAGCTGAACGAATATCCGTGGTAATGATACTTAAACTATCAAGGGTACTCACGCCTTTACGGAAACCAAATTGAGTACTAGAAATCATGTTACCATTTTCCACAATCCACTCTAGACGAAATTTTAACAAATGCTCCATGATCTTAGGCAGGACAGAGGATAGGGCAATGGGTCTATAGCTATTGAAATCGGAAGGATTTTTCGCAGGCTTAGCAATAGGAATAATGATTTGCGTCTTCCAATCATTGGGAACAAAACCATTTTCAAAAAAATAATTAACTATGGACAGAAAATAGTTTTTTATGATATCACGGGTACTTTAAAGTTCCCGCTTAGCTGTAGATCCGTAGATGAAGTTTCAAGCACAGTCACTGTCAATGTGAAATGTCACTTTCGAAGAATAATGCTGCCATTATATTCTTGGGAATCAAAGTGAGGACTACCTTCGTAGGGGTTCTGTATAAAAACAGAAGAAAGTTGAAGATTTTTTTTTTGTTACAGTCGTCCACATCTGCTGCATAATGGAAGAAATTCCATCTTCATTGCAGAACGTTGAAGGTTAATAAGGTACCTACTTACATATATAAAAATATACAGATTGAAAAATCAAAAAGTACACTGCCTAAGTTCTTAATTATTATTATTTTTTAAGTAGGTTTTTAAAGTTATCATTACTGGTACCCAGGCACATTTTTTTTTGTGTGTTTTTAATTTTTTCTGACTTTTACAAAGAATAAACCTAATGATAAAATACAAATCGTTAACTATTTTCTATGAAAACATCAAAAAACCAACTTCGATTGAATTGTATTTTGGGAGCATTTACCAAGATTTTGATATTTTTAGCCGAAAATCTCTTATATTACCGCCAACGACGATCAACCTCAAGATATTATTATGACTAGGGTCATGGGCTCTCATTCCAGGTTAGGTTTATTATTATAATTGTATGTGCTATGCTAATAATCAAAAACAAAATAGTAGTACTAAACCTACCTAATAGTATCATTGGATCAAAGTTTGTTTTATCATAAGTTGTTAGAAAATAGTTAACGATTTGTAGCAAATTAGGTAGGAAGTCACTAGTTATATAAAGGGTGATTTTTTAAGAGCTTGAGAACTTTTTTAAAAAAAAAAACGCATAAAATTTGCAAAATCTCATCGGTTCTTTATTTGAAACGTTAGATTGGTCCATGACATTTACTTTTTGAAGATAATTTCATTTAAATGTTGACCGCGGCTGCGTCTTAGGTGGTCCATTCGGAAAGTCCAATTTTTGGCAACTTTTTCGAGCATTTCGGCCGGAATAGCCCGAATTTCTTCGGAAATGTTGTCTTCCAAAGCTGGAATAGTTGATGGCTTATTTCTGTAGACTTTAGACTTGACGTAGCCCCACAAAAAATAGTCTAAAGGCGTCAAATCGCATGATCTTGGTGGCCAACTTACCGGTCCATTTCTTGAGATGAATTGTTCTCCGAAGTTTTCCCTCAAAATGGCCATAGAATCGCGAGCTGTGTGGCATGTAGCGCCATCTTGTTGAAACCACATGTCAACAAAGTTCAGTTCTTCCATTTTTGGCAACAAAAAGTTTGTTAGCATCGAACGATAGCGATCGCCATTCACCGTAACGTTGCGTCCAACAGCATCTTTGAAAAAATACGGTCCAATGATTCCACCAGCGTACAAACCACACCAAACAGTGCATTTTTCGGGATGCAAGGGCAGTTCTTGAACGGCTTCTGGTTGCTCTTCACTCCAAATGCGGCAATTTTGCTTATTTACGTAGCCATTCAACCAGAAATGAGCCTCATCGCTGAACAAAATTTGTCGATAAAAAAGCGGATTTTCTGCCAACTTTTCTAGGGCCCATTCACTGAAAATTCGACGTTGTGGCAGATCGTTCGGCTTCAGTTCTTGCAGGAGCTGTATTTTATACGGTTTTACACCAAGATCTTTGCGTAAAATCTTCCATGTGGTCGAATAACACAAACCCAATTGCTGCGAACGGCGACGAATCGACATTTCACGGTCTTCAGCAACACTCTCAGAAACAGACACAATATTCTCTTCTGTACGCACTGTACGCATTCGTGTGGTTGGTTTAATGTCTAATAAAGTAAACTGAGTGCGAAACTTGGTCACAATCGCATTAATTTGAACCCTCGAGGGTGACATAATCATTGTGATTAAACCCTCTATAATTTAATAAAGATTAAAAAAAAAAAAAAAAAAATCGCATTAATTGTTTGCTCACTTGGTCGATTATGTAGACCATAAATCGGGCGTAAAGCGCGAAACACATTTCGAACCGAACACTGATTTTGGTAATAAAATTCAATGATTTGCAAGCGTTGCTCGTTAGTAAGTCTATTCATGATGAAATGTCAAAGCATACTGAGCATCTTTCTCTTTGACACCATGTCTGAAATCCCGCGTGATCTGTCAAATACTAATGCATGAAAATCCTAACCTCAAAAAAATCACCCTTTAGTTCCATATAAAATACAAATAAATCTAATTTGTGGCATTGTAATTTGTAAACCGAACTGAATATGGAAACTCGATCTATCTATCCTCGTCCACGATCTTATTTTCGGTTTGGTACATGCACGATTCCCTAATTGTTGACAGTTGAGTGAAAGGAGACTGAATGACAGAAAACAATATTTAATAGACGACAAATGGATATACGAACCTGTCAACTAGAAAAATTACGGTAGTTACCTACGAAAATTTTGAATTTTATCGGGCCAGCAAAGTATGTACCGAAGATTTTTCTATTTTTACCTAGTTCAGGCACACGTAATCTGTAGAATTTAAGTTATTATTAATAACTTTTATATTTGTCGTAAGATATTTTGAATAGGTTAATATTTAATTTTATGTTTAGTATAGATGTTTTTTCCATAGAAAAGTAATGATATTAGTAGGTATAAAAAAATATAGTTTACCAGAGTAATCATAAATAGCCTCTAACTGCCAGAGGTCGCACCGCGCGTCGAGCGTCATTCGAAAAATAACGGTCGCTCGTAAAAGCGGCACGCGGGCGCGCGAGGCGCATTCCACAAACGGGTAAGCAACATCAAGTAAAAAATCAAAAACCAAAAATAATAGACAGTATTTTATTTATTGAATAATTTGATTGTATAAACAAAGACATTTAGATGCCTGAGTATCTGTGGTAATACAAAATGTTGAGCAAAGATACCACAGTTTTGGTATTTTGCTCAAATTACAACTTTCAAAAACAAAATCGCTTATCATAAAAATCAGATTGGTATAGCATTTGGATTGACTAGTGATTGTCAGTCAAACTACCAAACAGAAAATAAGAGTGTAGAATGAGTATTATCGCCTGTAGCCCTGAACGAAGGATTTCATTATGGAATCTAAATAGTCTAAAATCGCAGCTGACTCCATATCTGGCAACCCTTTAACTATTTTGACAGGAATTTCAAACCATAGACAATATAGAGATGTTGTAGAGATTTTTTATAGTACGAAGATCATGATGGAACGAAATATTTGGTGTAGAAATTAATAATTTCTTGAAGAATAGTAGAAATCATAAAATTAGACTATTATAATATTTAAAATGTACATTTAAAACTTTTTGCTTTTGGTTTGTTCCATTAACACCCGATATATTTTGGTTAATATAGCACACCAATAAACTGTCACTATAAAGAAGCTAATTTTGATGGCTTCGAATTCATAGACAATCGAACTGTCCAACAAGAAAGAGGTTCCGCGAAAGAAAAGATCGGCGGATCGCCTGTAGTTTACGGTGTGGCTTGCGATGTCGGATATCGGCAGCGGTGACGAGGGGATTTCTAGTCAGAGTACGTATGTAATTAAACCAGCAGAGGGTCCCGTCGGGCCCAGGTTCCTCCGCGTTCGGGTCTCGCGGCGACCGTCGCCAGCAGCAGTAAAAGCGTTCAAAAGTAAATATCTTGTTGTTCCTGTTTCAAAATGGCGTTAATGTACGAGCTAGGTCCTCGGTGGGGCCGGTCGGAGCGGCGGACAAGAGGCCCGCGAGCTCCGGGAGGCGCGGTGGCCCGGGTCGTCTCCGCGCCGGGTCGCGCCAGAGGTTGTTGACCTATCGATTTTTTTTGTCTGCGACCTCCCGTCGGCGGAGCGCCCTCGCGACCAGCTGACGAGCCCCCGCCGCCCACGGCGCCCCTGCCCGTCCCCGCGGCTCGAGGCTACCGCAGCAGCCTGCCCCAAAGTTCTTTGTTCTCACTGCCTTGGCCTGTGTTTGTGCAATAAGTGAAAGTGTTGTGTGTGCCTCCAATCCAATCATCAGAACAAAGGAATTGAAACATGGACCACCAAGACCTAGTTGAAAAGAAAGATCAAACTACTTAGGTTGCCTGGAAGCCGGGTTTTGTGTAGGTAACTTATAGAAAAGTTAAGTCTTCGAAGATATCATCGGTTTTCAAAGTGGAAAGCAATATTCAATAGAGGATTGTTGTATACCATTTTACCGCCTGCAGGATGAGTATGGATTCCAATTTCGTATTATTTCTGTCATCTTTTGTATGGCCATGGATTTGACATGTCTTTCAAGTAAGTATGTACCTACTATCTTAATTTGTCATTATCATATCGTTTCTCAATATCTTACACATTCATGTAACAAATACATTCAAAATTTTTTCATCAGCTTTATCTGTAGCCTGATGTGAAAACAAATAGTTTTAATCTCAGATCTCTAATCCCTCCGTAGATTTAACATATTCTTAATTTTAAATAAAAAATGAGATAAAAGGCTAAAGGTGTATTGACCAATTATTTGTCTGACTTGCTTTGTTTAGTTCCATCTGTAGATAAATTGAAGTGTGGCCTTGAATCTACAATTGGTATAATGTCTGTGGACTGTTTTGTGAATGTATATGTGCTGTATACATAGCTTTATGTTTCTTTATGTATGCAGCAGGCAAGAATAATGTTAATCTTGCATAAGAAATTGATTATTCTCCTTATCAAATAATTTTTTATTCAATGTACTTACTTAAGTAAACTTTGTTTGTACATATATTGCCTCACTCACTTGAAATGTCTTCTTGTCTGTGTAGTTATTCAGACTAGATTAGTTGATGGAGCTGGTACTGACACACACACACACATTCTACAGACCCTTAGGGGAATTTCAACACTTCAGATATCAATGATGGCCTGTTAAACATCCCCGTCGATAGTGATACTTGCAATCAGTCCTACAAACAATATGCCTGAACTAGCTGTGAGGTGTAATTAAATGAGATGCAGGTGCCCACACTAAATAAGGATAAAATGTTATTACATAAATTTTGCGGCAACCTATAAAACATGCCTCATGGGGACCATCTGTCTAAGAGTTCTATGAAACACTGGTCATCTGCAACACAAACGACTTCCCAAAACTGAATTTTTTTATACATATCATCATCATCATCATCATCATCATCATCATCAGCCCATACACGTCCACTGCTGGACATAGGCCTCCCCCGTACGACGCCACAAACAGCGATATTTTATACATATACATATAGGTATATATATACAATATTATTGGTATTTCAGTGACACTGAGCAAACTGCAGGTTCTGCCCATTGTCCCAAACACATTTATGATGATGTCAGGTCTTTATCTTCTATAATATAAAAATGAATCGCAAAATGTGTTGGTAAGCGCATAACTCAACAACGCCTGGACCAATTTGGCCAAATCTTTTTTTAAAATGTTCGTTGAAGTTCAAGGATGGTTTTTACGGCGAGAAAAATTAGAATTATTGCTTGAAAAACCCTAAAAATAGCCCTTTTCTTTTTCCCATACAAATGATTTGTAACTAAAACGTAGTCAATTTGAGCTTTATTGCTATGGTATAAAGTTCATATTAAATTACTGTATATATAAAAATTAATTGCTGTTCGTTAGTCTCACTAAAACTCGAGAACGGCTGAACGGATTTATCTTATCTTAGTCTTGAAATGTTCGTGGAGGTCTAGGGAAGGTTTAAACGGTGAGAAATTATGGAAAAGTTGTTCAACCGCCCAACGAAGTGGGCACGGGTCAGCTAGTTCTTTAATAAAAAGTTTAAATCATCTCTGACCAAATATTTTAAAAAATTATCCAGGAACCCAATGAAATTCTAGACTATCTCCCCACACCCACTGTCAATTCAAAGCTGAGCTGTTTTAAAGTTTTATTTAAAATAAAGCCTCTCTGAAGAACGATTATAGAGTGCATTTTTTTATGCCTATTGCTATCTGATAATCTGGCTTAAAATCCTATTTACAGGCTAAATGTTGAGTTATCTACCTACTGTATAAGCCCCATACAGTACCACTATAATGTCCTATTACCAAGGTTTCTTAAAGTGGGATTTTGGGGGTTCTCGACAATATTTAAGTAATAACGGCTGGATGGCTGGCATATATGGTTGGGTTATTTACAATCATCAAACAAGAATCAATGCAAAAATTTCAGGGCTCGCTTAGCTCGCAGCCAGTAATATTCAATATTCGACCCCTAAAAAATTCATCAACATTTTCAGGGCTCGCTCTGATTGCTGTTGTTTTAGTTCCAGACAATTTTTTTGTCAATCTTCTTCTTATGAGGACTTAGGTCCCACATATATTTAGCATGCCTACCAAGCACTAAGTATATTTGTTTTAAGGTTTTTGCTATTATAGTGTGTAAGCCTCACACTGGGGATAATTTCTAAGAAATTTATATTTGTTTTGCCCAAGTTCATGACCAACTGTCCAAAAATACTACTAAATTGTAGCGACGTTCTGCCACACAAGTCTCAAAAAATTTTACAGGTCACTTGTCTCTCCTTTTTTTATGTTCGCTCAGTTTAAATTTATTAAGTAAAGTTTTTGTGTCTATTTTGCATGCCAAATCAATCAGTGAATTATACGGAACTTATTTTATAAAAAAATATACTTAAATGCTGTAAAAAGTTCGTTCTTTGCGTTTCATTACCAAGAAAATCAAAATAAAACCAGCCGTATCGCTAAAAAGAAAACTGAGCCCGTAAAACGAAACGTTTGATTACACCAAAATGTCACTTTATTGTACTTATTTGTCAATTACAATGTTTTGAAGGGTAATTTCTTCCGTTCAAAGATGTATTTTTCTTTTATTGGACGAAAGAAATACCGAAATCTTTTCACAAAATGTTTCGGTGTAATACTGTCTTTGGCAAAGGCAGCAAATGAAGATTATTGAACTCATAGCATATACAATACAGAATAACGGAGATTAATTTAGTTTTGTAGCAAACAAACAAACAAATTATTCTCCGATTTTTTTGTTGCATTTGCTCGTAATGGCTGCGGGGCCATTAACTAGACACAAAAACCCCAAAAATCAAAGAGATATTATAATAATATAACTAAACATCCAAATAATGCGAGATGCGAGGGAAGAAAGACCTTATCTAGGTCTCGAGAGGTGTAGACAATTTTAGAAGAAATGTTTCTATTCTCAAATGTCAAGAAACGAGTAAATTGATCCCCATGTTCGCATCGGTAGACTCATCTCTAGGGTAAATAGAAAACATCTCTACCGCTTATTCTTCCGAACGCCGTGTTCTCGAACGAAGAAAACTTTCTACTCTCTACACCTAAATGTCATTTTTATGTCACTTTTTATATATTCTACCTAGACAAGAAAGCCTGTGCTAGCCCTAATCTTTATCCCGTAAAGAGTTTGCAGTCATTTGGGAACATAAAGAGGGGTAAGTACGTTGGTCAAAAACTTTAAAAAAACCGTCTCGTCTCGTCTTCAACTAGCTCAGTCTGAGCTAGGGCAGGTTACATAACCCAGCCATGGTTTCTTCATTCACCGCGTCCGCCATTTTTTATGCGAAAACTACAGGTTTCACTTTTTTGCGCGTCTGGCCAGTGTCTGCCAATGGCGTCTGCAGTCATCGACCTTCCTTGAACTAGTTACATAACCCGGGCTCCCTCGCGAGCCTAGATCGGGCCCCCGAGAACAATGATCCTGCACTACGCTTAAGCGCGGCTTTTTTGCACATCGTTTATCTGCCATCATTGACCTCCGTTTTAATGCGTTTTGGGTTATTTGTTGCGAAATCTCTATGATTTGCGTGTGGAATTTTTATTTCATGCTCCCCTTTTTATTGCTTAGTTTCGATTTTAGTTTGTGTGAGATTTTTATACATAGTTAGTATGTTGTGTTGATACAGCGAAAGAAAAAACTAGCATTATGCATTAGTTAAAATTTTGACGAGAAGTACTCGTATTATTATTAAGTTTGCCTAATCGAATTTAAGTGCTCACGCACCGGTTTTGTATAGCCGAGAAAACTCGTTGCCATTAATTAATAAATTACAATCGAATTTATCGCTACAAGAAACGGAATCTTTACAGAATCAGAATCAATAACTTTATTTCTTTAAGCTTACAAAATAAGCATTTAGACAAGTCAAATTTTATACTATAAACATAGTTATTGTTATCAAATAAGCAATAAGGTGTTATTGATATTCTCTTCACATATTTTTTTTTCTTTTTCTTATCATGGCCGTGACTTGTTTAATAAGGGACTGGTAATCGACCGATTACTATTATCATCCAGTTCTTCATCGTTCCCAGTAATCCCAGTAGACACGCCCTTCGGTGGGGGTACGAGAAATTTGTGACTTTCCTCATAATAACATGATAATGTCTAATCCTTTTCTGAGAATAATCTTCTGACCCCAAAGTAATAAGATCTTTTGAATCGGAAATTGATTCCTCTGATAAAATCTATACTACAACTAAGTACTACTACTACAACAACTAACTTTTCGGAGATTTTCCCAACCGTTTCCTTTTTTAACTGATAATATCGAAAATCGTTAAATGTTAGCCAGGGATTTTCACCTTCGACGAAAGTAAAGCAAATTTGTACAAAGTTCCCAGTAGGCCAAGCATAGTGATTATTGTCTAAAGTAGTATTATACAATAATTACAGTATACGTAAAATACTTGTTTAAGAAATTCATTGTTACAACTTCAATATTACTTTAAATAGAATCCTATTTTTTTTTAGTCAGTAGACCGTCGCGTCGTCATCAGAATTTACACAAATATATAATATATTTTCTCTATTCTAGGCTAAACAAAAGATCCCCATGCCAGGGGGAAATATTCAACATGCGTCAAATTAGCGAAAACGCTTTCTCTGTAACATCTCAAGCGTTTTCGCAAAACGCTAAAATTCGTATTCCGAGTTTATCTGTGCGCGCAGAGCTCGTAACGGCTGACCCGATTCCTTTGTGACCGTTGTATTCAAAACCTGATTCAATTCAAATTCTTGGAGATTAGACATCCTGTGTCGATTGGGTGTTGCCTGTATTTATATTTTGACCGTTTTTACCGAATTTGGGTGGCTGTCAAACGACGAATGGCTTTCATCGCTATACGTAACCGTTTCTAAAGTTAGCTTCCTGTCTGAGATTTGAGTGGTATGATTCAGGTGGTAGTCGACACCACCAGACACGCAGTAATATTTATCAGCCCAATCTCTTTGGTTTCAACATCTTCCAAAAGATTTCAGCGCCGCTTACTGTAAAAAAGAAAGTCGTTCTTACTCAGTCGCCTACAATAGGTATCTACGTTAGCTTAACTATTTAATTACTTGCTCTTGCGCGCGCCTTCGCCCGCGTTTTATCGGCGTAAAAATAGCCTAATATTATTCCAGGTCTCAAACTATACCCATACCAAATTTTAGAACAATCAGTTCAGTAGTTTTTGCGTGATATAGGAACAAACAAACTTACAAACTTTGACATTTATAATATTAGTAGGATATCCAACCTGCCGAATTGAGAAGAGGTCTACATTCTGCAGAAACTCTGTAGCCTGATGAAGGATAATAGGTAATTGTTTAATCCCAATACCTTATAAATTCCATCAGTAACAGCCAGTACTTAACGATATGGTCGTTAAAACATTATGGGTTCGATCAGACGCGGGGGGTCCTGCGCCCGTCTCGGCTCGGGCGAAACGGAAATGAACAAGCTGAGATGGAGACTGTACCTACTTCTATTTGGTTCCCTAGCAACGAAATACTCAGACACACCTGCATTGCTTTACTTCACCCTTGCTATACATATTATCACTTTAAGGGGTAAGCTCCACATTATTTTCATAACAAGTTCAATTTCTAGCTTCATTTCAATGTTATTCATTCATTAAAATGATCATGAACTTTCTTATTATTTTACGTGTATTGGTTATCTACTACCCATAACACATGCTCTGCTTACTTTCGGGCTACAGAGGTTCACAAACTTATATCTCGTAGACCACTTTAAAAAATTTACTGGTTTCGGTGGATCCCCTACTGCTACTTCTTCTTCCTTCTTCTTCCCAAATTCGTCATAAAATGAGAAGATTAGATCTAACGATGGAAATTTGTCGCGGTTGAGTTTCCAAGCAAGTTGATTGTAGATTTCTCCGTAATTTAATTAAGGATTATTTTCAGTCGTGAAATTAAATCGTGTACCATTTGCGAAAAGCTCGCGCTTTCACGAGTTGTTCGTAAAAAGGGAACAGTACATTCAGGTCATGCCTAAATGTCGCCGGACGTATGTTTTATGATGATGACATAGTTTTAGAGCCTGATGCAGAATCATTTGGGATGAATTGTATAAATGCGAAGCATCTATCCGCGACTAGCGTAGGTTTTCCCAGAGAGTATGCCTCTGAATGCTGCTCCACAAGAAGACACATAGAGAATTCAATCTGTCACTGCCCTTCCAGTTTCCATTGAAGAATGATTGCATAGTCACTACAACAATCAAATCATCGTTCTGTCTGTCAGCTTCATTGGCACGTGAGAGCTTTATGAGTATAATAGTAATTATAACGTCGATAGAGTTTAAAACGACAATTGATTCAAAGTATGTAAAACATACTTTGAATCAATTGTCGTTTTAGCATGGGTTCATAGCAAATGGCTTAGAATGTGCGCAAATTATTTTTAGAACCTAGACAGTGAAATCCCTATTTCTTTATTCACGACTTCACGAGTGACGTTACTTAGGTAAATAACTACATAGAGGACTCTTACTTGCCGTAGAATAAGTTAAAGTTGCCTAAAATAAAGAAGGTCTATTATTATTTGCTAAACATACTCCTTAAATGGGCGTGTCTCGAAGCTCGTGTATCTTATTTTCAGCACAAATAGAACAGGAAAACGGGAGCGGAAGTTACCTATACGCTCCCGAAATCAAGTCCTCAAAGGGCCGGTATATCAATTAAAATACTTTGAGAAGGAATTGCGTGTTCTGTTGTACATGTAACCGTTTTGAAATTGAAAATTATCTGAGCTCACCTACTTGGAGTTCAGTCACCTCTCTCAACCTAAAAGCACAATTTATTGGAATCGCCAGTACCATGCCAAAATGACGTCACGCATTCTTGGGCTTGTTTCTACACTTTCCACCATGGAACAGCTGGCTTCTCTTCATTACTAGGAGTTTATACCTTCAGAAGGACTGCACTGGCAGTTTTGCTGACTATTTGCAGTTGTAATCAAAATCTCATTTTTTATCATTTCAGTATATATGTATGAAGGGTTTGTATAATGATTTGAATATGCCAACCTTGTTAAGTACATTACGTACACTTAAAAAAGACTAAACTCTGTTCTATAATCCTATATATTTATTTGTAAACAAAGGGATTAATAATTAAAGAAATTGTGTTGCAAAATCGTATTTGATAACATCTATCAGCTCATATTTTATGTGTATCATCAGAGCAAATACTTAGCAGATGTTGAAAACAGTTTTTGTAAGCTTTCATTCATCATTTAATTCGTCTGTCGCATCGTCCTTTATCGAACTCGAATTTGAACCATTTTCTTGTTTAAACTATATGCGTTGTTGAAATGTATTGTTTTCTTCTTGGTAATTATTGTACCTTGTTATTTTCTGTTTTTGTTATCAGGATTTGTTGAAGTTTGTATATCTTGGATTCTAGAACTCGGTATAACTGTGGTATAATTCAAGAATTAAGTACAACTCTAATAAGTAAAAAAATGTATACTTACATACAATTATAAAACCAATGTTGACCTGGGTTTTATAGGTACACTGCATAAGTCTAAACACACGTACATGGGTGCTGCAGTGCCCGCAAATTGTCTAAACACACGTACATGGGTGCTGCAGTGCCCGCAAATTGTCTAAACCCACGTACATGGGTGCTGCAGTGCCCGCAAATTGTCTAAACCCATGTACATGGGTGCTGCAGTGCCCGCAAATTGTCTAAACACACGTACATGGGTGCTGCAGTGCCCGCAAATTGTCTAAACACACGTACATGGGTGCTGCAGTGCCCGCAAATTGTCTAAACCCACGTACATGGGTGCTGCAGTGCCCGCAAATTGCTCACAGTAAGTAGTTTAATTTGCATACAAATGAGACGTGAGATAAATATTTCGCTAAATACTCGCCATAATAATTAGGTTTACTTAATCACGTTAAAGCCTGATCTAGCCCCACTTACCGAGTTTTTTTCGCAAAAAACTGTACCTACACTTAACAATTAAAATGTTCACTAATATTTAGAGATGAGTCCGGTATTCAATAACTAACTCAGTACCTGTTAGCATGGTCCTAAAATATCTAACGCTATTGTAAAATCCGCATACCGCTAGGGAATAACTGTGCAAAGCGAGCATCGCGCCTAACCGACCGTGAGCCATAACTACCCAACGCTTCAATACCTATACTTACCTAACTATCATCTACGCATAGGTACTAGCGGACCGTTCACCCGTAAAGTTATGTAGCTGCAACAAGTATTTGGTATTTCTAACCAAAACGGTTAGATGGTATTTCTAACCAAATCGGTTAGATGGTATTTCTAACCAAATCGGTTAGAAATATATTGGGTAGAAATCAGGACAGGTATAGAGTATTGTAACGTTATTGGGTACCAGTTGGTACTAGCGGTATTGAATCAAAATACCCAACTAATAACCGGTAGCCAAAATATCCAATAACTCCCATCCTTACTAATATTATACTTTCGTTTCGGGGATTATCTTCTAAAGCTCTACTTAATATCTTAAACACCGGATGTATGGAAAGATTACAAACAAATTAGACATTTAATAACTACTTTAACTTTTTCATATGTTTCTCTCGTTATTTTGTCTAAGAATGTTACTGAAGGTAAGGTCTGAATTTTTACATCAAATTTAGTTGTAGAGCATAGAGTATCTTCTAGAGCTGGAAAAACAAAGGCTTCTTTTCATCTTAAAAATACGCACGTAAGGCCGCAGGCTGAAGGTAGTAACCGAAATAATCCTAACCAAATTAAATTGTATAGTTACAGCCGCTTCATAGTTCCACAGATATGTATTATATTACTTACTGGGCACAGTCTCTTTGTCCGCAGTTTGTATAACGGTTATGTAACGTGACCAAACTGCAATCTAGGTCACAAACTATATAATTTACGACCTCAGTGTAGATTACAGTTCGCACCCCAAGTTTTGCCTCGTCGTGATACTTTAGCGATGAGCGATATTGTTACTAAATCTAGATTTCAATCACACTGAACGCAACTAAGTAATATTTAATAAATAAATAAAACTAGCCACCAAATTAAGCAGATTCTGTATTATGGGTAAATAACTGATACTTAATTACATTATCTACAATCTACATATTTTTCATTTGCATAGAAAACACTCAGACCCGGAAAGTCAAACAGATACAAAAAAATCCCCGCAGCAGGAATTGAACCCGCAACCTCGTGCGTCGCAAGCGGACCTTGACCCACTGCGTCACTGAATTGTCAGTCGTCGGTGAGAAAGCCTATAGCTGGAGAATCCACACAGCATTATGTGGATACTCAAACTTCACTTAATATTTATCCAGTATAAAAGCTTGTGTAGCCTCAGGTAAAAGTCATGTTTTCCACCTTTTCTCAGGAATACACCTCATAACAAACAACACCTTTCATTCATTCCATTTCATCTTTCATTCCATTTCATCTTTCATGGAACTGAAAATCCAATTAGGCCATCGCTCTAAGCTTTATTTCCTTGCAATGTTGGCAGATATCGGATTGTACGAGCTGGTCCGACCAATTTACCATCCATCTAATTTAGCTGAATTTTCCAGCGTGTGTTCAGTTCTTAATTAGGACGTGTCTGATTATTCTCGCTGACAGTTATGGTTGCGTACCTATTTCGTGTTTTCTCTATATTTTTTAGAATAATCAGAATAATCAATTTATTGGTAAATAGTTATTACAGGTCGGTCAATTTACAAATTATAACATAATAATAAAATTATATTACATAAAATGAAAATAATTAGAAGGAATAATATTGTCATCTTGTACAAAATAATTAATAATTAAAATATCATTGTATTTTCGGCACAAATTCTTCAACATTATAGAACGCCTTCTCGACCAGCCACGATTTAAGTCTCCGCTTAAAGGAGGAGAGGCTAGGCGCGGTGACTATCTGGTCCGGTAAGTTGTTGTAAAACGCGGGTCCTAGCACGTGCGTGAGTCCGTCCGACTTAGCCAGTCTGTGGGATACCGCAGACAGCTTACCAGCTCCGCGTGTGTTGTAGCATCGCGTGTGATGATCTCCGCGCGTCCTGAACTGCTCCAGGTTTATCCTAACGTGCATCACTACCTGGAATATGATAATTGAAGGCAACGTAAGGATCTGGAGCGAAATAAAGAAAGGACGCGCTGGCGTGTCCCACGCTGCTTTCGCGATCGCTCTCACAGCACGCTTTTGCTTGCGGAAGACGCGTCCCCGATCAGCAGCGCGCCCCCACAACTCTGCGCCGTACTGGAGCAGGGAGTGTACGGTCGCAAAATAACACGTGCGGACCACATCGGCGGACACTACCCGCGATAGCCTGCGGAGCGCGAAGCATGCGCTACCCAGCCGGGCACACAGGGTATCAATATGTTTCTCCCAGGTTAGGCCACGGTCTATTTGGAACCCCAAGAACACAGTCGCCGAAACTTGTTCAATGGGTTTATTTTCAATTATTACATTAATGCTTCTTACCTGGCGCCCAGATATGCAAAAATGCATGAAGTGCGTTTTTTTGGCATTCAGAGCGAGTCCGTTCCACTGAAACCATTGCGCCACCTGGCAGGTGGCTGTGTTCAGCCGTTGCTCGAGCTGGTCCAGTGACGGGGCGCTGACGACCACAGCCACATCGTCCGCGTACATGTACGCCTCCCCTTCCGTCACGTATTCCGGCAGGTCGTTCAGAAGCAGCGAAAACAGGATGTTGGATACCGACGATCCCTGCGCCACGCCCATCACGGTCCCGAGAGGATTGGACTTCGTCTCACCACCATCGGCGACTACCATCTGCGTCTGTCTCGCAACAGGTCTGTCAGTAGCGAGTGCGCCTGTCCCCGTATGCCGTAGTGCTCTAGTTTGGAGGCAAGAACGCTGTGATCTGCGA
The DNA here is from genome assembly GCA_947859395.1 of Eupithecia insigniata. Lineage (NCBI taxonomy): Eukaryota > Metazoa > Arthropoda > Insecta > Lepidoptera > Geometridae > Eupithecia > Eupithecia insigniata. The sequence goes on along the minus strand of OX402018.1, from coordinate 504,884 downwards.
CATCAAAAGCTTTCGATAGGTCGCAGCACAGGACTGCGACTTGCCGTCGCAGTCTGTGCCGCCTTCAGTCAGTCGCCGTTAGGTGACTGACTGAATGAAATACCGATATACATAAATTATTTAAGGCTAGCGTTGACAGGCCGGCATCGGACGCTGCGCACTAGCCGCATCAAACGGATTTTAGTATTCTCCGCGCCGAACGGAGCGGACGCATCGGACTGTCGGCAATGCCGGCGGAGCGATCCGTTAAGAACGGAACGGATAGCCTTATTCCCCATACAAACGTACTTTCCGCTTCATTTGGAAACTATGTCCCCGATCTTATTGAAATTTTCCATACGTAATCGGATGAAAAATAGCTTTTTTCAGCGGTTTTCGAAAAAACATAATGATATTTATATGACAGCGAAACTAATTTTGACCACCAAATCGAGTCATCTTCAAGCGATTTTTTACGCATGATAGACACCTTTATTCGAAAATCTATCGCGCTGCAAACATCCAAAATATATTTAACATTATAAATAATCAAAAATATTTTTGAATATCATCCTTTACTCAAAATTAGTCTGAAAGTACGAAAACATATCAAAAAATGGTGCCAACACCAAGCACAAGCACACAGCCACATAACAGCTTCGTATTAGATGGTTATAAACGCGCTTTCTCACTCACAGCGCGCCCCATTTCATTCTACGTGAAACAACAACAAACATGTACATATGCATGGGAAAATCCGTTTCCGTTTGGGAGAGGTTCGTAGCCTCCTTAAGTACGGATAACGTCATTCGGAATGTCATCGATCAGTGGACGCATTCCCACGCCCGCTCCATCCGCCTTTTCTTTTTCCTTTCCTTTACAGGATATACCTAACATAATAGAGGCACCTTATAAGTTATATTTAAACAATTTTTCTAAATACTATCCGGGAACAATAACAATTCATACATATTTCGTATATAATATAAGTGTGAAGTCTAGGTAGATGCAGATCGAATTGAAACTGGCCATGAAATAACAAAAACACGGCAGGACATGCAACGGCGCGGCGGCGGCGGTATTACGAAGGCCAGCCATGAAATCGGATGCCACTCTACAACAATAAGTACAATTAAAATGGCCTCTGACGAGAATGTGGACGAACGTGTGCTAATAAATGTTGTACAAAATGCTCTCTTATATTTAACTAGCAACCCGCCCCGGCTTCGCACGGGTAGTAGAGCATTATACCTCAAATGGATTAGGCAGCGTTTTCGATGAAAGTTCCCAGGCGAATTGACTTTTTCCGAAACTTCCAACAATTATCGTTATATTTCAACCAATTTACACAAAACTTTGAAAAATTATATACTTAAACCTTCCTCGTGAATAACGCTATCGATTGGTGAAACCGCATGATAATCCGTTCAGTAGTTTTTTAGTTTATCGCGAACAGACAGATAGAAAGACGCGGCGGAAGACTTTGGTTTATAATATGTAGTAAACTAGGTTCAGCCCCTGGGTTTGCACGCCTTTTTCTGGTTTAATTGCTGTGTACTTAATGTTCTTCTAGGGACACAACTTCAACAGTGCATTTCACCCCAATCTGTTCAGTAGTTTCGGCGTGAAGAGGTAACAATCATCCAAACTAGATGAAATATAAAAATAAAATAAACTTTCGCATCCATAATATTAATGTGAGTTAAATGGACCTGAGAGGAAACACAAAGCTTGGACATGGGTGACTCGAGTAACGGATAAAAACTCCACAGATTTCATCCCAACCACGACATTAGGTTCATTAGAGATACACTACCGGTATCTTAAAACTGTAGTAATGGTTACTTACTTAGTACCTACAAATCCCAATAATAAGTAAATAAATAAATGATGCTGGACGATTCAACCAGCATCATTCAGCCCTAGCAAATAAAAGCAAACATTAAAATCTATAGGTACACGTCTCGTCACGGTTTAGTAGCGCTCGACGAAAGTGGAGGGGGGGTTCTACGCAGGTGTAAAACGGTGTAAAAATATAAAAATCGCGACCTGTATCTACAGACAGCACAAATCAAACTTGCTAGAGTCTCAAAACGGGGCTCCTGTCTCAGCATTGGTTTGTTACTTTTAACAACTAACTTAGTTTTTCGGCTTTTCCCGCATTTTTCGGGAGAAAAATTGGCCTTTCCGTTTTTCGCATGTATCTCAGATTCTCAGGGAATACATGTACTGGGCCTACATGTAATTTATCTCTGCCATATTACATCAAGATCCTTTCAGTTGTTCTTTGACGTGAGACAGTAACGTACAAGATTTTATTAATATAAATCATCCGAACAGAGAAAATTTCAAAAATCATCTTTTAACCTGAAAAACAGCCCTGAACATAATGTTCAGCACGGGCTTATCCACCCTCTATTTTATCACCGTCTATTTTATTTTTACTAAGTAGATACCCACTCATTTTTTGGTTACCTCAATGTTAAAATGTTTTTGTTTACCGTTTGTGTATTTTATGGTCTTCTGTACCAAATAAATGTTTTACATAAAAGTCTTAAAAGACTATTAAACCTGTAATCTGTAATATTTATGTTCGAATGCAACCTGCGTGTATCGGTCGTTAATCAGTGCACATTTGGCACTAGCGTGTGGTTTGCGAGACGGAGGCTTGCCCAACCGGTGTCGATGTCCTGGTGTAACTCTAGCCTGGACTCGACGACCTCTCGCCTGCTGGACCGAGACGGGATTGTACCTAACCGAAGGAATAGGTCATTGAAATAGCGGGAATTATATTCGCCACTCCATCATATCACAAAGAAGAAACACATAAATAATTAAATTTTAACAATTTGACCTTTTCTAAGTAAGTGTAAGTACATTTCACACACATAAAGAAGAACATAAATACAAAAATGTTAAGTTTGGATGTTTGTTAGGGACCTCTTCATGTCTAAACGACTGATCGGGCCTTTTTGCATAGATGTAGTTTTACACCTGGATAATATAGGGAACTCCTATCCTGGAAAAATATGTGAGAAGGCGCGGGCAGATGTTAGTCCGAAATATTTGACACGGTCTCACTAAGTAGATGAAGTTTTTTTTTTACACACAACTTGAAACCTTTAATTTCTGCATATTTTCAATGTTAATGTTTAAGTTGTACTTGTTAAATAGTAAGAAGCCCTTTAGAATTAAACTATTATGGGAACAGCCCAAACCCATCATCTATTGATAGATAAGTAAAAACGGAAAGTCTAATTGAGAACATCCTCCTTTTTTTGAAAGTCGGTTGAAATGGCGCTTTCATGTTTCATTCAATAGGTACGGCAAGGGCATTAAGGATTGTTGAAATTAAATTACTTAAATTGAAGTTTATGAAATTACTTGTGGTAAATTAAGGTTGTCGCAGATCTGGACCGCATCACTGCCGCACATTACAAAAATTTTCATTCAAATGTGGGCTTTAACTCTTAATATTCAGATAGTTTTTATATTGAGGGCATCAGATAACAGATACCTCGCGGGTCAGTCGCATGAAGCTTGCGGTAAGACATTTTGTCACATGTAAAATGTGCCCAAAGATGCTTATATTTTTAGGTAACTTATTGTATGTTAGTTTGTAAGGTATTTGTTTATATGGGCCCTAGAATACGTTTATTACCATCCATAACTGTTCTTATGATGCCTGACATAAATGATTTATTATTATTGTGCTGTGTGGTAGCGGTGCTGGGGCCGAATTCTGCTATCCAATCTCTTTGCTATGACAGTGGTATCGTTACAGAATCGTGCATAGATGAAAAAAACTGATAGTGCGTGCGGTGCTATTTGCACGGAGAGATTAACAGAATGATTTCAACCTTGCAACTGTTCACTGTATCGCATCGGTAGTTTCTTTTATCAAAGGTACAATACATTGCCAAAATGTGTCATTTTAAGACTTGTTATTGTGGTGAAGCGATTAGGTAATTTAGTGGCTTATGGTCTGGATGTAACTGTGGTATGTCCTAAAATCAGAGGATTACCCATCTGACTAAATAGGGCCTGGGCATCTGTCATTGTTCAAACTCTCGTCTATTTTAATTATTATTCAAATCATATGTTGTCTTGTGTTATTATTTTATGTAAAAAATATCATGCAATAAGTACTTAACTACAACTCAGTTTATCATTATCTCATTACCTAGAGGTAAATAATGTAGGCAATAACATTAAACGTCAATACTGTACATGTTGTGTAATGTAATGCATTTTAATATTTGTTTAGTACTCATTTTGAAGTTTCTTGCTGAACGTGGTTCACGTTATTCAGAAAGAAACTTCAAAATGTTTCTTTCTGAATCACGTGGTTCGCTCTTCATCATATTTTTTATTAGAACTCGAAAAAATCTCAAAATGTTCGTACCTTACGTAATCCTTTGTGAAGCGCCCTATTCATTTCATCATCCTGACGTGTGATATAGCCCTATTTATTTCATCTTCCTTGACTTGTGTTACGGACAGCCTTGGGTCCTGCGCCCTTGAGACGCAGCATTGAGATCAGCCTGACTTGACTTGTTGCTATGAGGGTGCCAGCGCGGACCCTTGTGGTATTTAGTCACGCGCGAATTTTTATAACCCATCCTTTTTATCGCGTAGGTGCTACTTTTAGACTGGGACGAGGTCGTCTCAGACTTTAGAGTAACCTCGTTACTCTGACGCAAGACAACGCTTACAACTTTGAAGTATGAAGAGTCTCAAAGGGAAAGTTATACCTTTGTCGTACGCTTTTCACGCGTAATAATTCCAGCTCCGGGTGGATGTTCCGCTCGATTTATTATGAAGGCTACGATTGGTTAAATCGTGAAGCCTCAGCTCCTCTCGTGCGGCACTGATTCTCACCGACGCGCCCTTAGTGGCGACGACGGTTGGTTCTGCCTGTTAGCGCCCACGGCGATATGGAATAGGATAATTTATTCGTGACCTGCAGCCGTCAGCTGGGTCACACACACTCCATCATAAATATAATATTAGGTTCACGCTACTCGCTACTTTATTCATACACGATCATTAGGACATGTGGTTGGATGACTGAGAGAGACTGTACAGTTTGATAAAGATAGGAATAACAAACAAACAGACAGCGTTTAGCGCTCTGCAGTTCTATTGATTGGCTGAATACAGGGCGTGTGAAGTCTAGACTATCCCGCTCACAGCTCGGTCCGTGAACACGATGACGTAACCCCACAGCTGCAGCAGACTAATAAAGTGAGCTAGCCGTTCATTGCTGTTAATATTAATTTCCTTTGAATCGATCTACACGTGTCTGGGCGAATGCTGCAATGGCATGCAAGATGGCGGATTTTAAAGTCTGGATTCAGGATCTATTCATGTCTTGCTGCCAAGATTTAGTAAGGACACTCTGGTTTTTTCATCTGCAGCATGGTTTCACATGCCAAATTACCACTGTCCGCAACCTAGCAATCAATACGCTCGAGTTGCTCAATTCGTACCGGTGGGCCTTGCAGATTGCAGATGCCATAAGGGACCATTTAATTTAAAAAGCTATAAGAACTGCCTCCAATCTACGTCCTATGAATCATCGTCTCGTCATCTATCATTGTCTAGAATACTCAGCGCAGACACCTGGAAATGAGATGAGAAATTGAAAGTAACGCTTGAATATTCTCGCGATTTTTTGAATGAAAGCACTTAGGGTTGCATAAAAGGCTATGCCTTTTCGGCCGTCCATCTGTCTCCAACAGCCATCCCCTGATTCGCAAGTCGTAAACCCTTATATCAAATGTGAATAATTCTTTTTTGATGTTCTAATATCTGTGTGTTGCTTTCCAATTACATTTTATTAACGCATGGTCTGCAGTAATTTGTCGTTATTCTGCTTTATTTTTATGTGTTTTGCACGGTTGTAGAACATCTATTATTTGTTAACAAAGAAACAGCTAGCCAGACAGCCGACATTTTATTCTGCATTGTGCTAAAGGGATTGCAGGCTGTTATCTTGTTACGAGCTACGTATAGAAATGTGTTACGGAGATACTTATGTATTTATTTATTTGAGAAAAGAGTTTTTCATAACATAACCATATCACTCCGTGAGGGACCGATTATATGCGGAATACTTGAAGACTTTCAATGATACTTCTATAGAGTCGTATTAAATTGGTAGGTTCAAATAGAAAGGCATGATTCCTGGCCTATGAGCATTGGAACCTTATTGTCATCGCATCTGTGTATGTAATCCACTCTCTTATTTGCTTTTGGTAGTACGACTGACAATCAAATAATTATGTCTTAATGCTTTACCGTTTCGATTTTTATGACTATCAGTTTTATTATTTTTGCTCAACATTTTGTTTTACAGACTTTACTCAGGCGTCTAAATGACTTTTTTTGGGAATTAGAATATAGATAGAACAATAGAATACAATAGTATTATGTTTTTGTTACTTGCTTCTGCCCGCGGCATTACACGCGTTTTGTGTGATAAAAAGTAAGACAGATTGAGTTGTTGTGGTAAACTATAAATTTTATAATATTTTCAATACATTTTCTACTTTTAAAAAAAATCATGTAAAATAATATTCGTTACGTATACTATCTTGGCTTGGCTCGATAATAAATGAAAATTCGTAAGTCCGCATATTTTCGAGGCGACAAGTTTCCACCTTTATCTGTCAAAATATAAATGTGTCTATGAAATATTTCATTCTGTCATTCAGTCTTCATTCACTAACCTGTCAACAGTCAGAGAACTTCATAGTCATGTAAATGTACCAAATAGCAAATAAATGAGTGGAAAGGGTATATCCATTAATTATGAAATTCTATGATTGCAATAATTAATTTAAAAAAAAATATTTCCCTAGTATTGGTGGATATTAGGCTTTTCGACCGACTGCCAAGTTTGCAGCTAAAGTCGGCTTCAGAAAGAAGTTTTAAGACCGAAACGAATCAAAATAAAATTAGTAATCTGTAGGAATATCAGACTTTTGATCGCCTGCAATGTTCACCGCTCAAAAATACATAACGCTAAATATTACATTTAAGTAAGTATGAAAAAGAAAAAAATAATGCAAATGAAAGGAAGCAGCATTTATTGTGTCCAATGGTGCATTGCATACATGCATAGTTGCGTGCGATCTGCATTCTCGTTGCTGACCCACTTCTAGCTGGGGGGGTCACTGGTTGCTTGCGCTGCTTGCAATTTATTAACGGGAGAAGGAACATTTGGGAAATGCGACAAAATCCGGTGCCAAACATACTCGTACGTAGGCACGTAGAAATATCCGAAGATGTAAGCAAACTGGGATGAAGAAGTTTTCAAGACTTAACTTGTGGAGTTCTGGAATAAAAGTGACCATTTTCTGAAAGCGTCCCGAGAAGAAACGTGAAAGTGAAATCTCTGAGGGGTAAATCGTTACTCGATCACTCTGATATTCACGGACGCGTTCTCCTTATAAGTTTAGTACTTTGAAGTTGGATATTTGAAAAGGCTTTTTTTTAATATACTTCAAGTACACTAGTATTATTTGATTAACACGTATTTGTCAATAAATATTGAAGGAACGCAATGGAATGTCCTCTGAAATTTATAAATTTAAGTTTCAGTCAGTGGAGTCGCTGTGTGTTCCTAAGTTACTAATACTTACCTACAAATAATTTATCTTGCCCTAAGCGTGAAGCAAACTCCTCAGTTTGCTATTCATGCAGTGCCCTATTCTGCTAAACGAATCGCTTTTCTATTGCAATTATATCGTCACAGAATGACACATTTTGGTATTCAACCTTAGATGAAAGAAACTACAGGTGTGAAAGGAAGCACGTTAAAAGTATCAAGTTTGTAACTGTTCCATCAATCTCTCTGTGCAGATAGCATGCACTATTTAGAGTTTGACAATGGTATCGTCACGTAGAATCCTTGCATGCTTTCATCTAAGGATTCTAAGTGACGATTCTGGGACGTGTCATTGTCATAGTAAAGCAATTGTCAGCAGAATTCGGGCCTAGGTGGTAGCGTAAAAGCTGAATGGTGTAATCAAATCCAACTGACAGTGGTTTACCCTGGGATGTGGTTGATGATGATATAGCGTGGCATGAATTGAATACTACTTATCTGCTCGACCTATTCCTAGATTTTAAGATTTTTCTACATTGGCGCGCTGCCATGTGTTTGATGATTAAAGAATGTGTAAATATTTTTTATCATCGTTTTCATGTAGTACCTACATCTAGGAAATATCTAGGTGACCAGGTTATTCAGGATATCATTCATAATGAACACTCTGATATTCACAGGCGCTTGCTGTAGTGGCAAAATATCCTAACTGTTGTAAACCAATAAACCGATTACTAAACATTTGTGTTTTATTTATTCTAATGTCTAGGATAATGTTGATAATTATCACTAGGCTGGTTGGCGTCTCCCTTCTCCCCTCCACCCTACCCCCTCTCGCCGGAGTCGTTGCCCTGCTTAATGTGCCGATGGCAAATATTACAATTAGTGACGTTACCTATTGCTATTGGAAATTTGTTGGAATAAATTTGCAAATTTAATCGGACAAATCATTTCCATGTCTCTTTGAAGAATATAATTGTTTTTATAATAAATCATTGACGTAAATGAAGGGAATATAAAGTGAGAGGTTAGATATCATTCTAAAGAGTAAATTTTCATATTTCCAGGATATCATGGTCAAGGTATGGACGCGGGTGGCAACAACTTTGACTCCGGTAAGTTTATAAACCTACTACAAAATAAGTTTATAACCCGGTTAGTTCAGACAGAAGAGACATCGCCTCGCCTCGCTACATCCAGGCGAGAAGCTAAGCTATACGCTAGCAGTGCAGTGCGGACGCTCCCATGCTTACATATTCTTACGTTTGATTTCTCGCTGTCTTATTTTGCTAAACCAATGGATCCATTGATTAGTTTCGTTTCCATCAAATTGCATTAGGGTGAACTGGTGAGTTAGCCGACCACCCCGGATGAAAATTTCGATACATCCGATCGAAATTTTTAGTGCAATATTATAAAAAAAATATTGAGAGGACACTTTTTCTAACGTGATAAAACCATTTTTTTATTTAGGTTTTTATTGGTGGAAATGTGGCTTGCAATGTATAAAAAATATGTAATTTATCTCGGAAACATTAATTTTAATTATAAAATACGTTTTTAACTTAAATAATGGGTGGTCGCCAAACTAACCTACTAAAAATACGCTTCCATCGTTTCTCGACCACATGGTCGGCAAATGACTTACTGACCAATTTTATTTATGATTTATCTTCTCCAAACTGTATGATATGACATGTTGTACTTTGTAATTTATATCTTCATAATATGGTTTACTAACACGTTAGATTGCGACCAGCCAAACTATGAAACAATTAATATGCAGACACTTTTCAAAAAGCATTCATGTGGTCGGCAATCGGTCTTCTACCGACCATGTATTTTTTCCCATACCATATTTTGATACTTTATTACCCATATCCCATCGTTTTTCGTCCATGTTACGTTACAATCCATTGTCCATTGTATATAGAATATCTATCTACTAATCGTTGAGCTATCTGTAGATTGTTTGCAACAGTCTGCAGTTAGCTCAATTGTTTCAATTGTAAATACTAGTTTAATTTCTTTATATTATTTGATTGTTATTTTCTTTGTCAATAAAGATATTAATCCCAAAAAAAAAACTACTAATGGTTGGATTTGGTAATGGTTTTGCATTGCATGTTTTTTTTACAGATGGCCGATTATTATTTTAGACTCTAAAGGTATTTACTTAAAGCCCTTTTTTCAATGAAACGTAAGTGGACGCCAACTGACGAAAATGATGGACGCTAACTGGTCGAATACGGTCGGGAACTGACAAAATAGCACTTTTTGATATTTTATTAATTATTTAATATTTACAATTTTAATATACGATAAAACTTGCAAAACCTAACTAGGTTCCATATTTTTTCTATCAAGTTCAATAATGTTTAATGTTTTTATGAATTATGTTACTTCAAAGTGTCCAAGTCGACTAAGTGGTCGTAAACCGGCACATTCCCCCTATATTAGATAAACAATGGATGATTACCAGTCCCCGTCAAATCTTTAACCCATAGGTAAATGAACAAATTTCGTTCACTATGAATGTAAGCGGGTTAACTACGAACCTAGTTTGTGATGGAAGAACACCAACGTGATGGATGAAACATCGGTGTTCTTCCAACACAAACTAGGTTCGTAGTTAACCCGCTTACATTCATAATGAATTTGTCAACCTACGAAAGTTTTTATAGTATTTCATTCATTTATGGGCTTCAGATTTGACTAGCAATCATCCATTGTTTATCTAATTTATTGCAATTTGAAGGAAACAAAATATTACTCATCCATGGATCCATTGATTTGGCGTAATAAGCCAACTGCCCTTACGTAACTTGGTTAATCTGCTTGTTGTAAGGGTACATCCATTCTTTGCTTTGATTGTTCTCTTAGCATGGAAGCGTATTTTAATCCAATTAGACGTCCCTTAATCTTTTTCGTGAGTAAAGGTCGCGAGGGACATGAATTAGTAATGTGCGAATATCTACCATGCATGATCACATCACTGTTGTAATGGTCATTGAACTTTAAGAGGATTATTGGATGGATTGCGGGTTTGCTCTTAAAATCTCGTGTCCCAGTGTATGCAAAAAAACTCCTCCGAAACGGCTTGACCGATTTAAATGAATTTAAAATCGTTTATGTGGTCACACATGCTTAAAAATTCAACAACATTTTACCTCAAGGGATTGTTTGTTAAATTAACCGCTAATCATGGTTGCTCCTAGATTAAAAAGTTTTTTATCGAGAGTAGTTTTTTATTAGAGTAGACATTCGTTTGACCACAATATTACCACGGTACCTAAGTGACTGTGTGGTCGACGATGCATCATGAATGTCTAGAATACACCCTACATTATATAGTACTAGCTGCTGCCCGCGAATTCACCTATACCGTAAAACGCTTTATGGGGATAAAAATAGCCTATATTTTATTCCAGGTCCCAAACTATACCCATACCAAATTTCAGCCTTATCGGTTCAGTAGTTTTTGCGTGAAAGAGGAACAAATATCCATACATCTATCCATACAAACTTTGACATTTATAATATTAGTAGGATTCACTCATGTCTTTAATTTTTAATATTGCCAAGCATAATGGATTTAATTTATGGAAATGAAAACAGACAGATTGTTTTATTGGGCACTTGTTAATTATACAAAAGACAATACATTGTACAATTTGTGTGCTTGGTCATGATTAAATTTGTTTAAACTAATTCGTGACACAATGTCATAATTTTAAAAAGAATTTAACAGGTAGGCTCAAATGTTCTATGTCTCTCTTTCGGAAAAATGCGTGTGAAGCCACTTGCAGAACTATGTTAGTTTGCTAACTTGATTATGCGTTACCGATGCAATGGTGCATGCAGTTACGTTAACTAGCTCTGTATTTCACACGATGATTTCTATTTCACCGAGCAATTGTTACAAGATTTATGTTTAAAACTTACCGATAATACCAATAATCATGATAACAAACATAATTTTCACACAACATTGAAAAACAGGCGTAAAAGGGATTATAGAGGTGTAATTAGGATTTTTCGACAGCTCGACAATTGACGGCAGCCGTTGACTGTCGACAGCAGCCGTCCACGCGTCGACGGCTACAGTTACCTCTGCCGTTGGCATTTTGCCGTTCATATGAGCACTAACTCAGCAGTCAACTGAAATAATGATGATGTCGAATGTAGATAAAAAGACTTCTCAGAATGACATTCAAAATGCCATTAGCTAGTTAGTAAGTTGGAAAAAATATGTAATTTTTCCAGCAAGTAGGTAGGAACAGAAAACTAAACACTTGCCAAGCTCCATAATTATGTTGCTGAATCTCACACTCAGAAATAGGGCTTAGCTTAATAATGGTTTCTACTAGGTTTCGTTCATAGAGATAAAATAGTATTCATAACCACACAATGCAGAATCCGCTGTATGATTCATTACCACGATAATATCCAGAATAACAAACAACTCAATTGATCTCTGGTACGGATGTCGCAGGTCAACAGCAACAGGAGCAGGAGCTGGCGACCAAGATGCTGCAGATCCAGTCCAAGAGGTTCTACCTGGACGTGAAGCAGAACCGACGCGGACGGTTCATCAAAGTGGCAGAGGTGAGGCAATTATCATAAGACTCTGCGACAGACTAGATATTCCTGGTAATATCTACTTTTATCACTTCTTTAGACTTTATTTTGCGATGTCCGTCGTTCTGTAGAAAACCTTCCAATGTATCTGTTCAGATCGGTGCAGACGGCCGGCGGAGCCAGATATTCCTGGCGATGTCGACGGCGGCGGAGTTCCGCGACCACCTGTCCAGTTTCAGCGACTTCTACTCGTCGCTTGGACCGCCCAACCCGGAGAATGTGCCCGAGGATGGCAAGCTCAAGTCTGAGATGATGCTCAAGGTCAGCAGCTTGTTGCAGCTTTTTTTGAGGATGTAGTGTAATTGAGGATGGTTAATAATCTTACTTGACCAAGTGAAGATGTAACCTAAGATGGAGATCGTCCCATTTTTTCTCTCTCTTTCTGTGGAAAAAACACTGTAATTTGTTAGTAGGTATTTATTCCAACAAGGGCAAACACCAATCAAACGCAGTACTGGGCGTTTGCTTGCCGGTGTTGATGTTCTTATAGACGACATGTCCAATGCAATGCAAGCCAATTCATTCATTGCTATAGGCTCACAGTAAACACTTATTCAAGTCAAACAAATTATAATTCCAAAAGCACACAAAAAGTTACTCTATAGCATGATTCACAATACCTAAGTGCAAAACAACTGACTAGGCAACGCTCATTTTTGTCATGAAAAATGACTTATTGTTAGATTAAACGACGTTGTTACCGTTAGTTTTTGAAAGTATTTTGCAATTATCATCTTATATGTTCCTCACTGTTAGGTTTAAAATTTTATTGTACTAGAAATAACACTCCAGCATTCTGTAAACAAAATCTAAATAGAATCATAATACTGCTTGAACTTAACCAAGTTTCTGGCGTAGCCGTTAGTATTTCTTTCAGCAGTGGTTGGATTTCATTTTCAACATTACAATAATTTGTATTGTAATAATTCTTTATCGTTCCAGGACAACCGGCGGTACTACCTAGACCTAAAAGAGAACTCCCGCGGGCGTTTCCTCCGCGTCTCCCAAACACTGTCCAGAGGCGGGCCGCGCAGCCAGGTTGCGCTGCCGGCGCAAGGCATGATCGAGTTCCGCGACGCACTGACTGATTTACTGGACGACTTCGGCATCGAGGACTCACAGTATGTATGCAGTGGGGCGGTCGCGGGCTTAGAATCGAGCCATCCAACTCAGTCAGAGGATGTCGTAAGAGCCAACTAAGTGAACTTACCAGAGGAAGAGCAGCAGTTTCCTTCTGTGTATATTTAACACCACCTCTGCGATCACTGGTCCGTCTGTCAAGCGTGGTGATTATGGTAAAACCCCTCTTGTTTCGGGAAGGCATTTGTAGCAGTAAAATATGAGAGCTGATAGGTAGGTATGCAGTGCAGTGTGCTAACATACCTACCTACGTGTGCTAGCTACATATGTGTGTACTGTCTCAGACGCAGGCAATTGAAGGCATGATCGAGTTCCGCGACGCACCTAGAATTAACAAGCTAAAGTGTGCAGCCGGCCATATCTACCGAAAAATCGACGAACGTTGAGGTAAACGTGTTTATGAGTGGAGAACGCAACTTGACAAGCGTTGGTTATGATGCCCGGTGGTCAGAAGACCTACAAAAGACTGGTAGATGCTGATGACGCTAAGGCGTATTAGGGACGGCTCGTGGACGGCTGCTGCCCGGCAGTGAACTAACTACCTTATGGTAATGATGGATGTGTGGACATAATACACATCACAAGGCGTCAATGCATGCGGGTAGCACAGGACTGTAGTGAATAAATAATTTATGAACAACTGGCTTCTGTACACAAAACCACGCGCTTTTCAAGTAGCCTATGTACGTCCCTGGGACACCTCCCCGGCAAATTTCATTAAGATCCGTTTAGGCGTTTTACCTTTTCACTCCATAAGTGAAAAGGTAACAGACAGACATAGTTACTGTCGCTGTTATAATTTTGGTATGTATACATTTTCTCAAAAAGGTTAATGCGATTCACAATGCGGGCATAAAAATATAGTCGTGAGAGGCTGATGCATGAAAAACGTTTAAAGACCTTTATTACTTGAATGACACCGTCAATGACAGTCTTCGGAAGGCCCAGCAGTGGATAAAATCCGGTTGCGTGTGATGTTGACGTCCAAACTTGTGAAATGAAATGAAATGAAAATATTTAATGAAAAAGAAATACACAATAACAATGGTTAACTCAATGTTAATCTAAAGTAAGGTGTTATCAGTTTCTCTTGTCTGTCTCGTAGGTACAAGGGCGAACTGCCCGAGGGGCGGCACTTGCGCGTCGACAACAAGAACTTCTACTTCGACATCGGACAGAATAACCGTGGGATCTACATGAAAGTTTCAGAGGTAAGTGTCATCTGCAAAAGCTACCAGAATCATGTTTAATATATTTAATTTAAAAAATATCGGTTTATCAGCGCAGCTTTACATAATAAATTATACAGGATACCTTTTCTTAAATGATTCTTGTCGATTTCCGTCTAAAATTAAAGATTAAAAAATATATAAATACGTATACAGTTGTACGTATTGTTTTCTTACAAATCGAGGGCATGACTTTTATCACGAATTTTCTCTTACTATCGTGGTTTCGGATATGGCCATTACCGCCCTTGTCAAAAAAACACTGTTAAATATACAATACATTGATCACTTATAATGAAGCGAGAAAATATTAACGCCTCATTACTAGGTACATTTTATTAGGTTAAGGAAAGATAAAGTGCTAATATAGGCTAATAGGTGGCCGTAAAGATCGACCCCTCCAACTTAGCTCGTGGATGTCGTAAGAGCCGACTAAGGGAATCTACCAGAGAAAGAGCAGAGGCTTCCTTCAAACGCCCCTTAGCAGCAGCACAACACTTCTCAATATAAAAACCCAGGTTTCGCACATAAATTCCCAGGTGAAGAGCAACTTCCGCACAGCCATCACGGTCCCCGAGAAGTGTTGGGGTCGGTTCCGGGACATCCTCAACGAGTACTGCGAGAAGATGTGCCGCGGGGGGCCGCCGGGCCCTGCGCCCCCGCCACACACGCCGCATCTGCCGCCGCACCACGACGACTCACAGGTAAAATATGTCCATATTAATAATTATAAATAAGAAAGTACGTCTGTCTCTCTTTCTATAGATACGAGATGATAGAGCCTTTATGGGCATATCCTATACGTATAGTATTATATGACCGTGGGGCCGCGTACGAATATCATCGACCCCTCCAACTCAACCCATGGATGTCGTAAGAGCCGACTGAGGGACCCTACCAGAAAGAGGAAGGGCAGCAGCTTCCTTCGGAGTATTTTTCAACACCAATACTGCGATCACCAATGCGCCTGCCTGCCAAGCGTGGTGATTATGGTAAACCCCCCCTACATGGTAGACCATACACTTGATGGACCGACGACATCGTAGCGGTCGCAGGGAGTACGACGCCACATATAGCGGTCTTGAGCCGCCTCCATCGGGATGGATGGAGGCGGCTCAAGACCGCTATAATATGGGGGAGGCCTATGTCCAGGAGTGGACGTGTATGGGCTGATATGATGATGATATAAGGTTTTTGTTATGATAGTGGTTATGCCCGCACTTGGGGTAATCTTAAACAATTTAATTATATCACAAAAATTTAATTTAGGTTAGCGCATCCCCGTATTCAGGGGAGGGTCGCGGGTTCAAGTCCCGCCGGAGTCGTAAATTTTTGGGATATTATCAAATTCTTTAATGATGATGATAGTATTATATAATCTGTGCCTATAACAAGAATTTAAAAAAATGTGTTAATATTCTAATGTTGTCCGAAATGTATTATTATAAAAGCTATATTGTGCGTGTTATTTCAGGACACATTCAGCGCTAGCGCATCGAACCGGATTTGATGCGTCCCCCCTTGACTACCCGCGACGCGCGACTCCGCCCGGCGGCTGTGCTCCAACACTGTACGTCGGCCCAGCTTGTATATATTAGACTAACTATATATTCGACGCAACATCAGGACATTCCGACGGACGATTCATTTTTCTAAATTACTGTAGCGAGCGCTACACTCAGTCTTTAGGGTCGCGATGCATTGAACGCCAAAACTTTACTTGCAACTTGACCGGTGTTAAGTTAGTCATCAATAGTACTTTTCGAACACACGATTGTTTCAGCTAACTTAACATAAGTCCAGAAAGGTACATATGTAATGAGAACGCGCGTTCTCTGTCCCGCGACGAAATAGTTGTAAGGTATTGTGATAAAAAAAAAAAATATTTGAGCTTTATTTTATTTGTCTCGTAATCAAGTATTATAAGCGTCGGGGTACTGTCGAACCGTTTCTACATGGTACTAATGTTTGCACTTACTGATTTATGTGTTGTTATTAATTGTGATAGAGTTAGAGCGCGGGGGTCGACAACTGTAGTTAGTGCTTCGGCCGATTTCAGTTTTGACATAACGTTGACGTTTATTAATGCGAATAATGTGAAATGGCACCGAGGACCGGGTGGACCGGGACGAGAATGATGCGAGCTCTGTCTCAGTCTCGGCCTGGAGAAATTAAATTTCAAAATAAGTTCACAATTATTTGTGGCCTTTTTAAATTTTAAATGATGCACCTCCAAGGGGTCCATCGAACTAACTTTAAGCTGTGAACTTTATTTTTTTTATTACATTTTTTTTGGCTTTTGTAAATACGGTATCTTTAGCGGATGATTTGAAATTTTAATCGAGGAATGAACTTGTGGAATTTATATTCCTTTTAGGTCATGTTTTTAGTTAAGTTATACTTATTTCGCCAGCTTTTGTTTTAGACGTAATTTGACATTTGACAATCAAAATCTAGAAAGTACACTGGCGTTATCATTGACGAACATAATAATGAAACCACTTCTTGTCTAGTTTGTAGGTGTATGTGTTTTTTTATATGAATTATTTAATATAAGTTTATTTTGTCTGTTTACACTTGATGTAGCACGGGTGTGTGCGGGGGTCAGTTCCGCTGGGATAACATACTTTATATACTTAAACATACGGGCTATATTGCTCAACATCGAATTCCAAGTGATCCAACTGATCCACTTGACACTAAAAAATTTCATTAAGTTGACAAGTGGTACGGTCTTAAAACAGTATTACCTGCATACCTTTAGAATGGGATTGAGATTGACGTCATCTCATACTGTTCTGCCCAGTTCGAATCAGATCAGAGCGGGACAGCATGAGAGATGCTCAGTGCCATTCTTAAGTACGCAGGTTATATTACATATAATGTTAGTTTTGCTAACGGAACCGGCCCTTAACTACAACAAAGGCACGGGTGTTTACAGCGGTAGGGTCGATGCATCCGTTGGGATTTTACCTTCTCTGATCTACCAATCCGTTCAAATCAAGTAATAGCTCGTGTTCTATGTTCTTTATTGTTGTCCTTTGCCAAGGTACACTATACATTAAAGAAAATGCCAAAACTATATCACAATCTTTACACAAATCTTCAACAACTGACTAACAAGGCTATTTGTAATTTTTCCTTCGTCGAACAAATTATTTGTTTAAAATCAATCAAAAAAATAAAATTTAGATGCAAAATGATTGTAGTTTGAAAGGTGAATGTCCCAACGGCAACACTCGAATCACTTAGATAAGGCGCGGCTGCTGTGATATTCTGTAAGGCGACGATCCGAGCGATTTTAAACGTTTACTAGTATTGCGATGAACGCAGACGCGGCTCTCCCAGATTTGGTAGGGTTGCTTCTAAATTTACTGGCTTTACCATTATATGGTATTTTATAAGAAAAATATATTATTTACTTACATACTTACGTATTTATTTCAAATGAATTAACTCTAACATTGTCTATGAATGTTTCAGTTTTAAATTACAATTTTATCGGAGATTTTAACAAAAATACCAATTATAATATATATTGTCATAATTTGGTCGATTTATAACACCAAATTATTTCCAGTGCGTTCTAAATATTTATGAAGGGGTATATTATTTAGTTAATCAATTTCGAATTAATATTAACAATTTAAAATCAGCATACATAAATATGAAGTATGAATTTTAAAGAAGATTCAAAGCTATAGCTTGCCTTGTCTAAACTAGAGTCCGCCTATAGGTGCGAGAGAGATCGCGCTAGCCGCGGCTGCGTTCATGTGGGTAGGTTAATTTTGGGTAGTAAGCACCCCGTGTTTGATGGCTTTTGGAGAATTGTTCTTCCATAAATAACACTTTGTAACGATTTCTTGCTAAAACCTATCTATCAAAACCAATCAATCAGTATAAAATTAAACATAAGTCATTGTTGGCTGGTAAGTCATGGTAACTGAATTCAGAGCAATACAGGAGGTGTATGATTCTCCACAAGCCATGCTATGAATGAGCGTGTGCCTGTACATTATCATGTATAAGTGTGTAAGTGTATAAGTGCGCGGGACGCAGTAGTCGTAAGTGCAGAACTACATCAGGCGTCAGACGTGCCTTTACTTTATTTACTAATATATTTGTGCATTTTGTTTGGTTATCTTCTATTCTTTCACCCTTTGGTTCACCTTATGGGCATGATAACAATAGTTATAGATCATTTGAAGCATCATAAAGTAAAATGATGATTCCAAGTTTTTCCCAGAAATGTATCCTGTACACAATAGTAGAGTGTAATTATTAATAGAGTGCATGCAATATAGACATGGCCTTTGGTGTAGTTTGATCAAGTGAAGGGTGGATCGTAGAAGATGGCATATTTTAGTTTTTCATTATTTGTATGAGTGAGGAGCATCGCCGAGGGCGCGCCCCCCGCGCCGGCGACCGCGCCGGTGCCCGCGGTCGCCGGGGTCGCCGGCGCGGGCGCGGCCTGCGTTCACTTTACCGTCCGCATGCTTTACCTTATTGTTCTCTGTTCGTATTCACTATGCTTTTTTAATATATTCATGAATCATTTTACAGAAAAACGTATTGAATATGAACATAGTAAATGTTACGAAAAATACTTATCTAGCTAAAGAATCGCAAAGCGATGCTTGAGTTCCATATTCCTATTTTTGAGTCACTGTAGTCGTAAAGTTAAGCAATTTAGAACCACTCGAAGAGTTTCACCGTACTTCGATTCATTTTTGTAAGTTTAGTGCAAGTTGTATATGTTTTTTTTTTGTTAGTTTATCGCTTTGTATCGCTTTATTTTGGGCCGATAGCCGCTTTGTGACGAGCACTCGGGTCATGCGTTTCCTGCTTCCTTACCTTACGAGAAACAGAATTATTTCCAGATGTGTTTAGCTTATCGATTCTGCGCTATTCGTAAAGTTAGTTCGTAATAACTCCTTTGTCGATATCAACTAGTGGTCGAAGCAGGAAGCCGGTACGTTTCAGCGTCAATAGAAACCTTTAGATTACACACTCACTTATCGAATCTACGATTGCGTTTAATAAATACATAGCTTAATGTTCACATTTAAGAAATAGAAATAGTCGGATGCTTTGGATTGCATCCTTAGTGAATTAAGATGCATTCTAACACCATCCTTAGGATAACAGTACATCTTTCTGTGACCATAAGTCTAATAGAAAAAAAAAAACAAATGTTGTGACGTCCGCTACGAATATAAAAATACCTTTATAAAAGATTCACTTCTATACTGATAAAGATATAAATATATAGCGGGGGCGCTGCGGTCTCATTATAAGTAAGTTAATCTATTCGGGAGCGACAGATTGGAATTAATACTAGAGCTTTAGAATATCTAGTTGTAACAGAGTTCTTTAGTGTTGATGTAAGATTGTCGGCTCCCATCGTGTCACTTGTTTGTCGGCGGAGGCGTGTGTTTTCACTCATCGCGTGTTCTGGATGCTCGCGCGGGGGCGCCCCGATCACCCCATTTTCAGTTCCCCTGGGCGCTCCCCCGCGATTAATAACGGCTTAATTTTAAATAAAAAGTTTATGGTACAAAATGTAATTTTAGTTCCATAGATGTTTAAGATGCAGAGTCTATATTTAGAATATTTTAAAGTATTCCACCCACCGGTTTCCGGTTTAGTAACGGTCAATCAATAATTACTAATTATTATATTTAAAGAGATTTAAAACATTAAATGTTTAATATTAATGTTGTGAAGGTAGAGTGAGTTTAATTCAATTCGGCAATAATCTAGTGGTAGTGGGTTCGATTCTCGTTGTTGTGCGGTATATCGGATCGGCGGGTCGTGCGTTCCCTTTCTCTCTTCTCTTCAGATCTTCACCGTTAGTTCATATTGCCTAGACTTTGTTAGTAGGTTCGATTTCCGCCGATCTGTCAATTGAGCTGCAACTGTGACCTCGCCTCCCCCATCAGATGCAACGATATTTTAGTAGCGTCATTGTCACTATTTTAGATGTTCAAAACTCTCCCGTTGTCCTCCCATTTCCATTCGATCAGTTTAAATTTATTTTATCCATCACTTTGTTAAATCAGTTTGACAACCCACTTCTCAGTCTCAGTTATAATCGTAAAGTCGTAGACTTATTCTTAATTCATCTTCTTTAAAAAAAACTTTCTCAATTTGTCTCTAAATCGCAAACATCGCCTCGTCGAATATTTCTATTTTGTGCTACCCAATATTATCGTCGTGGTCTTGGTTAGTATTTCCCCTCATTTTCGTAAATTATTATTAATATACATATTATATATTTTGATGTCAGTCCGGGAAGTCGTGTTCACTTTGCAGTCGGTGTGTTAGTCAATTAGTACAATTATTCTGTGGTGGCTCATCTAAACGGTGCGTCTGTCATACTCCTCACTTTGTGTGATGTCGGTCTTGTATTGTGTGGTGGCTCATCTAAACGGTGCATCTGTCATACTCCTCACTTTGTGTGATGTCGGTCTTGTATTGTGTGGTGGCTCATCTAAACGGTGCGTCTGTCATACTCCTCACTTTGTGTGATTATGTCGGTCTTGTATTGATTCGTGTCTTAGGTCTTTTATTTCTTGATAGGTTTTATCAACTCTAGTTGTTAAAACATGAGGTCTCTTTAGTCTCGATAGGTATTATCTATCAAGACTTAAGAGTATATACATAATTTAAAACAGTTTGCTGCGACAATTTTTGGTCTGGCGACGTTTAACGATGTTTTAGCGACTGAAGCTAGAGTGATGTCAGTTAATACTCTTTTCGACTAGCTTAGTTATATGATGTTGTATTACACAATTGTCTTTCGAGTAGACTAACGTGGTCTTCTAATAGACCTATGCATGTGTCAAGAACAGCTCACATTTAATAACATTGCTCTGGCATCTCTAATGACATGGTTCGGTGTATGCCTATCCTTTACCGAGGCAGTTTTAAAACGAGTCCTATAAGAAACCCCTCTCTCAATAAGCGAATACCTCATTGTTGATTCATTGAAAGTCTATCTGGTAGTTAAGTTGATATGCCTTGTTTCCTTCGATTACCTCATATAATAGTTATTACCTCATTTCCGAGGTAGTGTGGCAGACCTCCCCGCAGCGCTCCCCACCGCTAAATGTTAACTCACCTTAGATACGGATCTAATCGACTAAGAAAAGATAAAATAACAAAAAAAAAAATTAAAAATAATTCAGAGAGTATAATAGTACGTTAGTTTTAATTATATTTCTGATATTAATTGATGTTTTGCTAAAGATAAAATTTATCTGTGCGTTACGTTTTGACAGCGTGGGTGTCGGCGTAGCATCCGTCGCACACACACACACAACACACACACACTGTTTTATGTGTTCACTGCTGTACACACTATTACGTTTTTAAAAACTAAAAACATATAGCATAGCTAGATTTACCGGGAAAACAAAATATTGCTTGTTAGAACATTCAATGCAAGTGATTCAGTAAATTTGAACTCAATTTAGTAATTCTTTCGTTGTTTATTTTATTTTCCCAGTAAATCTTTACGTAGCCATTAACCGCCACTATTGTAACAAATAAAGCAAATAACCTCAAAATTCATATATTTTTACAAATAAGCAATAAATACCACAGTACCTGAAATTAAATGAAAGATATATAGAAAGTTAATGATGTAATAGAACGGAAATAATAGTGTTTGACAAAACAAATAACTTGGCGGTTTCGATAGCAGGATCACAGCACACAGGCAGGATGGAGTGCAGGATTTATATTTACGTAATTATGTTGTAACTTGTATTATTTGAAAGATATGGCTTCAGGATTAGGAAACGGGGTTCGACGTCGACAACTGACTTTTTTTGTAAATGTAACATGCTGACTGAAAAGCGAAATGTTTCCTGTCTAGGAAACGTTCGGTGTTCAGTCGGACTTGTCGGCGGGTGACAGGTTTGGGCGCGGGACGGGCGACGACGGGGCGCCGCGGCCCGTCCGGCCACTAGGGTAATGCACGGTTGAAGGGATCACACGACGTGATAGGAGTAGATAGGTATCTCGATGTAACCGCCCTGCGCACACCTTGCGTCTGAGGGATCGAGACTGATGTCTTTTTAGCGCCTTTTGACGCCATCTGAGCTGTCACCGGTCGGCCTTGGGCGCGGGGTGTGCGCGCGGCGGCCTGAACGAATTGTAAAGGACGTGCCATACACGTTGCGAGGTTGGCAGCGCTGGAACTCTATAACAGCGCCGCCAACCGCAGAACACTGAGGTTACGACAGTGTGCTCTCATTTTTTCTCACATTGGCCGTTGTCGGGTGTAGGTGGGTCTCGCCATTGTCAGAAAAAGTGGTCATGTAAGATAGGGTACCCTTGTACGTCCAAGAGGAAGGAGAATTTGTTTCGTGTCATTTTAACCTTTTAGGTAACGTTTTTTCAAGTATGAGATAGGTAAGCGCGCGGCTGCACGGTCGGAGGAACGCTCGCGCGATCGCGGACATTTCTCCGCTCGGCCATCGGCGGTTAGGGTAGGGGTTCAAGAGAGTACGGGGTGACGAGTAATATCACGAGGATGGAGTGAGTGAACTGATACTGCCAATCGATTGTAGTTTATATGTAATGGATTTGTAGAATAACGATTTCGGATTATTATGTCCTATAATATTTTATGTATAGTATCATATTGCGGAGGCTAGGTGTTGTTCAGATATTCAGGCGACGGAGCAGCGGTTTTCAGTTTCGTTTGTGCCTCACGTTGTCGACAATAGAAGTACTTCGATTCATTTAGTCTGGTAAATGGTAAATTAGGGTTTATGAACATAATTCTGCCACCAATTTATGTTTTCCTTAGAAGAGGATGATTGATGATGCAATGATGGATACATACAACTGTGTTCTGTAGAGTACGAAGCGACAGGGAGTTGTCTAGATAGGTTTGCACTTGGCGCACCGCAATTTTGCCTCCGCGACGGTTTTGCGCGTGATCGACGCCATCTTGTTGTTTGAGAGGAGACAAAATGGCGGGCGCGATGTAATTAAGCGCGGACAGATGTTCGAAAAGGAGCTAAGTTGTAAAAATTAGAACGCAATATAAATGTTGGTTGTTAGGCTTAGCGGTGACGGCATATTGGGTGTTGTGTATGCAGAGAGAGAGAGAGAGAGAGCTGGACTTGCAGGGCGGCGGTCTATTCAACGAAACTTCTGTATCATTTTACGATCGAGAACTTTCAGGTTTCCCAGAATGGTTTAGACTCCCGAATGCAATGGTTAGGTGGTAGTTTTGATATCGTGTAGAACTGTGGGACTGACATGGCTCATGTGATGAGGATAAATTATTTTGGACTTTGTTTATTTTTTAAAGTTGCATATTTCTGAATTCGTGTATGACACGCTCGCTTCTTGAAACTGGTTTGGTGTGAGGCGGAGGCTGACCTTTAGCGGCGCGAGTGTACTAACAGCTAGCTTCCACCGACAGCCGGCAGGTCGGCCTCCGGGTCGCTTTGCTACGTGATACACAAACGTTACGAATGCCGATCCAAATTTAAGTTTTCAAGGATGGTCTGAAAGTAAAACATTTGTCGATCACGCAGTAAACGCGCCAGGTGAGATTTGTATCCAAAGATTGTATAGTGTGATGTATCTTCCTATAGGTTATTATATTTACTAGTATTTTATAATACTTTAATTTACTATTATTTGGCACTAGTGGTAACGAACAATTGTAATGTCAGAGATTTCCTGATAGAATTTTGAATGTAATAAATTAATTCGTATGGCAGTCATCTGAATACAGCGGAATGAAAATACTCTCAATGGAAGCAAAAGTGGGATTAGTGCGGTAGAGTTTCGAATCATTTGTTTGGATAGTTTGGGAAGGAATCCGCGCTCGCGCAATGAGAACTAGAAGTTTGCTAAGCAATTCTCGACTGTAAGCGCGAGCGTGGAGGGTCAAAAACGGTATGGATAAGGTGGCAGTCAAACTGCAGCTAGAAGATGGTGCTTGTGTGTACTTACGATGGATATCATTATATTGTTTTCTATTAAAAATATCTGTGTAAATCGCCTTTATTTGTATGTAATTTTCGGTTTTGTTTTCTTTTGTAAACGCGCACGCTACGCTAGCGCCACCTGTTGTTGATTTGTGTGCTCTGATACAGCGCCGTCTATGAGTTGGTGGTTGTACTAAGTAGTGGCGTGTGCGTCCTCGAGGGTGATTGAACTATGTGTGCGGCGCGGAGGGATGATGACTCGCTCGACATACACAAGGCGGAATATTGGTGCGCGGCGACAGTCGCGCTGTATGTAGCGAAAAGTTTTAATGAATAAATGGTGAAAAATAAAGAAATTACAAAAATCGCTTGTTTTTATTTATCACTGTACTTTCAGTACGTAGGTAGGTGTTTTAGTTTTTGATAGTTTGCAAAGCGCCATCCTCGTGAATAATTGGAAGTTCTACAGCAGTTGGAATTTGTCTCAGAGTAGACGACGTAGACGTCGCGTCGCCCACGTCGAGGTCGCCCTTCTATTTAATTAAAATAATTTTATTAATTTAAAATAACTATCATGCAGGTTATTTTATTACATAAAATATTAAGGCGGTTCCCAGACCCAAACTAGCGCGTATTATAACGTTAAACAAAGAAATTTTCAAAAATCCCTTGGCCAGTTTGTGTTAAGTTTTTATTAATGCCTCTATGATAGTTTTATTTTGTATAGTTTAGGAAGAGATGCGAAGTTGCACTTTTTGGTCACCAAATTTGGTTTTCGCATCTCCTCCTAAGCTACGTATTACATTGAAGATATTTAGATAATTTTTTTTAGATGTAGTACTATTTTCAATACTGATGCCAAAAATTTTATATTTTATATTTTTACAAATTAGAGGCATACGGACTGAGAGGTAGAGTTTCTCAACTTCTTTGCTCATATCTTAAAGACCGTAGACAAATTACCGAGATTAAAAAACTGGATATCAAGACCAAATGTGAAACACCGTATCATTCTTTAGAGCGCGTAATCCAGTTTGGCGTTCCACAGGGGAGTGTGCTTGGACCTCTACTATTTATTATTTATATAAATGACCTACCTAGATTACTCAATCAACCAATGACCTTATTTGCTGACGATAGTACGATAACAATAAAATGCGATGACATAAATACTTACAATTTTGACATTAATAATTCAATAAAATCAACAATTAAATGGCTTAATAATAATAATTTGAAAATTAATATAAATAAAACAAACATAATGCACTTTAGTCAAAGAATTAAAAATTATCCTCAAATAGACCTACAATTTAATGGTAGTAAAGTAGATGTGGTAGAATCAACAAGATTTTTAGGTATTCAAATAGACTGTAAATTAAATTGGAAAGACCATATAGAACTTTTAAGTAAGCGAGTAAGTAGCTCTACCTACGCACTCTATAAATTATCCTCCATTGTTAACACAGAAACACTACTAACAGCTTATTATGGAACAGTAGAGTCTATCCTAAGATTTGGTATAATTTTCTGGGCTAACTCTACCAATAAAGACTTCATATTTAAAAGACAAAAAAGATGTATTAGATCAATGTTTAACCTGCACGTTACCGACAGTTGCAGACCTTTGTTCATTGAGCACAAGATTCTAACGCTTCCGTCGTTATATATATTTGAAATGGCGCTATTTGTTAGAAAACATCATCTTTTCCCACGCAAGTCTGATTTTGTAGTGCGAAATAGACGTGATAACAGTAAACTCCAAATACCTAATAGTAAAACAGCTTTCCTACAAAAAAGTGTAGTCTGTATGTCATGCAAAATATATAACAAAATACCTAAATCATTAAAAGATCTTGACGACAATATATTTAGGACTAAATTGAAACAATTATTAATTACCAAATGCTATTATAATATTAACGATTTTATGACAGATAAATTTTGACATCCTCTTACTATTATTACTTTAAGATTTTTGACATTATATAAAATTATCTACAATATAGGGGTTAGAACATTACTAAACTCTACTGTGACATTTGCATGCTATCTTAATTTTGCACGCCTCGATGAGGTAGTAATGTATTGGAAATACTTTTGTACCTACATTACAGCAAATAAATGATTTGATTTGATTTGATATCCATCATGTCCGTCTGTCTGTATCGTGGCCGCGCATAACTCCGAAACTACTGAATATATTAAAATGAAACTTGGCAGGATTTGAGATTTGAGTTCATAATACGAGGAAGGACATAGGATACTTTTTATCCCTTTCAATCCTTGGGAGAGGGGATGAAAGTAAAATTTCTTGGCTGCGCATAGCGCCAGAACTACTGAATATATTCGAATGAAACTTAGCATGATTTAAGTTCATACTACGAAAAAGGGCATAAAACAGTAGGGTTCTCTTGGTAGAGAGGATGGAAGTGAAATTTATTTGCTGCGCATAGCGCCAAAACTACTGAATGTTTTCAAATGAAACTTGGCAACAATTGTGTTCATGCTACAAAAAAGGATATTAAATAGGTACTTTTTATCCCGAAATTAGTAAGGTTCCCTTGGGAGAGAGGGTGGATGTGAAATTCTGGGTAGCGCATGGCGCCGAAACTAATGAATGTATTGAAATTAAACTTGGCACAATTTGAGTTCATACTACGAAAATATTTTTAAAAATTATTATTGAAGTGCTCGTTGGATGCGTTTGGGAACTAATGTATGAAAAATTTCGTTTCAGAGAACAATAGCTTTGGATGCAATGGCAAGTAGCCCAAGAAGGACATGGAATACTTTTATTCATTCCCAGAATTCATTAGGGTTCCCTTGGAAGAGGGGATGGAAGTGAAAGTTCTCGGCCTCGCATAGGTAAATAAATAAATAATGCTGGACAATTCACACACCATTATCTAGCCCCAAGCTAAGCATAGCTTGTGTTATGGGTACTAGATAACTGATATACTTAATATAATACATTACATAGATAGATATTTTTTATTAGGTATACATATAAAACATAGGTAGTGATGAAACTACTGAATGAATTCAAATGAAAGGAGTTTATAGTACAATAATAGAGGATAAAGAATATCCACTATTTATCCCGGAATTCTGTAGGGTTCCTTTGGGAGACAGGATGGAAGTAACATTTCTTGGCTGCGCTTAGCGCCGAAACTACTGAATCTTTTCAAATGAAACTTAGCACAAATTGAGTTCATTCTACGATATAGAAAGATACTTTTCATCCCGGAATTCAGTAGTGTGAGTTCCCTTGGGAGAGGGGATGGAAGTAAAATTTCATAGCGCCGAAACTACTGAATGTATTCAAATGAAACTTAGCATGATTAAAGTTCATACTACGAGGAAGGTAAAATAGGTGGCGGCTCTGATTGGGTCAGGGTAGTCCCTTAACAAACTTAACCCCAAAAACCAACAAAAATGTAGGTACGTAAATTAATTACTTATAGGAAATCTCTTGCTGTCAAAAATAAGTATTTGAGTGCTATTTGTTTTTACAGAAATTATTACCTGCTGTGGCATTTTGAGTTGCATTTTATAGTCTTGAGCGACACTGGCACTTGTTACAAGCTTTTAATTTACATAACCTGTTTGTGTGGGACAAATCATGCAACTGCATTTTAGACCTGCTATCCTCAACCGATTGAGCTAGTCTTGGGTTATACTAGGCAAAATCCGATACCTGTGACTTACGTTACTGTAACTTCAAAATATCTGTGACAAATACCTGTGACAAAAAACTAGCTGGTATTTATGCCAATCAAGTACAAATTCATTGTTTTACTGATTGAATAATATTTTTATTGTATGCGATGACTATTTTTATTGTATGATTATTTTTATTGTAGCGATGACTAAAGTAGCAGTAGCATGTTGAGTAACCGAATAAATTTATACTGTATTTTCTTCAACATCTTTGTTACATTGCGGTATACATTTCAAATTTCCAAGTATAAAATACTAGGTGTGTCTCATTCTGACTAAGTGATATTATCAAAGAGAGAATAAAGAACTGAAACGTATTATTGCATAGGTACCTAATAAAATAACAACAATATAATATCGTGCACTTGTGACACTGGCACTGCATGTGTGATAGTCACAGATATATTTAGTTTCTGTCACTGTGATATACCGTCAATTTTCTATATCTGTGACTTTTATCAGTGACCTAGATCTTAAGCCTAGATTGAGCTGTTTGGCATAAGTGTGTTGTAGTGTGTTATGTAAGTTCTGTGACAATGCAATGTCATGGTACGTACAGTCAGCGTCAAATTAATATGAGCGTCTAGAATAGTCAAAATGATCTGAAAAACATAATAGGTACGCAGTTCGAATAATCTTGTTGTAAGCACCCAAGGTGGTCATATTTATATGAGCAGTCAGGGTGTTCAAAATTACCTATCTTAGCTAACAAAGCTCTCAAAGTTTTCTGTGCATAAAATGTACCTTCAAAAATATTCACCAGAAAAGTGTTTGCATACTACCTTTGAGATGTTTGTTTGCTAAGATAGTTTTGAACACCCTGACTGCTCATATAAATATGAAACAATGAGTTGTACGTTAGTTATTTTGACCACCTAGGGTTACAACAATATGATGATTTGAACTGCTTACCTATATCAAATTGCAAATATTATGTTTTTCAGATCATTTTGACTAGCTACTCTAGATGCAGACTAGCTATGCAAGGTTTGGGGACGGACACAGGTACCGCACAAGGCACTCGCATCGGCTGAAAGCGCTTCCACGACGACTGGCAAAGACGTCCAAGTTGCTGCATGTGATGGGGACGGCTGTCTACAATCGTATTCCGACTCCTATCACCAGCGCACAGTCCACATTATCTTTTAAGACAAGATTGAAAAAATGGCTAATAAGTATGACAATTTATGATATAAACGAATTTATGACTTTAAAATGTACCTAAATATTTAATTTTAGGTTAATAATATTCTTTTTTATGTAATTAATTACCAATTTCATTTATTTATCATTTCATTATGTAATAATTTTAATTGATACCTATGTATGTATGTACTATAATGTGACCTGTAACATAATCGTTATAAATAAAAAACTATGAACTATGCTCATATCAATTGGATGCTGGGTGTCTGTACCTACGTACCATCATCGAGTTTGGGTTCGTTGGATTTGTCTTGCCAAGCACGTTGGGGTTGGGCCTACAAGATGATACCTATAAAAAGTTGTTTTCTAATATTAAATATCAATAGGTGTGTAGGATGTACAGTAGGTATATTTTCCAGTGGCACATTAAATCTAGTATGGTTCCATACGCTTCATGGTGTTTCTTCATTGCAACAATGCGTTTTACATACACTCAATTATTATGTATAAATCA
Organism: Eupithecia insigniata; assembly: GCA_947859395.1. Taxonomy (NCBI): domain Eukaryota; kingdom Metazoa; phylum Arthropoda; class Insecta; order Lepidoptera; family Geometridae; genus Eupithecia; species Eupithecia insigniata. The sequence continues at coordinate 474,938 of OX402018.1, read as the reverse complement.
TGCATCCATACCTACCTACTAAAATCAAAATTGTTAATTATGGAGTCCATTTAAGTCCTAATAAATTGGGTGGTGTTGATATTTCAATGCCATCATCCATTAGGTACCTCTATCTATCAAATAGGGAAGATAAGCCGTTTGTGTGATGCTGGCCGACGACGACGGTGGTGGTCTATCTCAGATAGGGGCTTTTACACTCGCTACGAGGGCAGATTGATAACGGCCTGATAATTACCTGCTCATAATCAGTGATGGTTATAAATATGTATAAACCTATCTAACATACTTATAGGTAAGTATTTATTAAATTACAATATGTACTAACGTGATATATATATATATATAACTATAGATAACAAATTAGAATAGTAACCTACTATACCTACATGTTCATTCTTTACTTTGAAACGGATAACTTTTCAGTTTGGCGGCAAACAAAGTTATTTTATCCGAAAAAATAAATTGTCTGTTTCTTTTCATATAGGAAAGATGCCTTCTTTCTTGTAGGTAGGTTGGCAAATTTTCTTCTAAGCAGGTACTAATTACCTACTTACTACCAGCTTTACCCATTTAGATACTTACCATGAGTTGTAGTAGGTATTTTGTGTTTGCCAATAACGGCACAGTCATCGATTTATATGTTGGGCACAGTAGGTAAAAACCGCAAAGTGACGTCCTAGTTGTGCTGTTATAGAAATAAAGGTAATACTAGTATCAAACCATGTTACATATTTAAATAGAGATCTGGCTCCAATGACTGGGTAGGTACGAGTACATATCCACAGACACAATCATCAATTGTAGTAGGTAGGTATAACTGCTAATTTCACTAAGATTATTACACATCTGAATTTAGGCGACCAACTGGCATAATGTTAAATTTCAATCTGGTCACACTGACAGCGCAAAGTTTGTCAGAAGATCCACTTGCTTTGCTAGCTTCCGTAGCAATTGGACAGATTCGCAACTGGACAGATTGTTTTACGTAATTTTGTAAATTACAGGTACATAATTTCATTATTTTTACGAATATCCTTTATAAATTGGTTTTCGCTCATGTATCACCTTTAGGCATTCATTTTATAGTCAATTGCTGCTCCTACATAGTTTATTTGTGTTTACAGAATGGCTGGAGACCAGTGGCGGATTTACCAGCAGGCCGAGTAGGCTGAAGCCTAGGGCGGCAAATTTAAGCAGGCGGCAAATTTGGGCCAAAAATGTATTGTCTTGGAGATATAGAAAAGAATATCATTAAATGTTATTAGGTCCAGCGTAATCTTTACTAAATCGTGAGTTTTATAAATAATTACAATTACAAAACTCTTTATTGTACACCACAAAGATAAACAAACAAAGTACAATGGGCGGCCTTATCGCTTAGAACTTCTAAGGTCTCCAGTGGAGACTCAAGTGTAGATGAATCCCAGTTGAAGGGACTGTCCAAATACTTCAACAGCTACACCAACAAAGGTAGAGCTAGCGTGAGAGTATCACAAACTATCACCTGACCGTACTACCATGGTACTACCGTACCTATTTAAGTCTAAACTTCAAGCCACACCATAACACCAACCACTGCATGCAATGGCAATATAATATCGTTACGCAAATCTAAGGAAGCTCCGTTATCAACTCGAGTACTGTGAACCCCTCACTCATTCGCCCACCAGGGGGCGCTCGAGAGCCATCCAACAAACTTTGATCTCCTTATTTGCTTATTACAACAGTTGTCTAATTCCTTCCACGAGACGTTTTTATTACGAATCAAAAGAAGTGTTTGCATTTGCGTCCATAGATGGGGTTAGTGGAGAGGTTTTGATTATTTTCTGTGATCAAAGATAGGTGAAGTGATAATTATTGTAATTTGATCCATATGTACTAGTTCTAAAATAATGGCATAGATAATAATATGTGCCAGACCGAATCCGTATTAGGGGTAGGTATCAATTGATCGAGGCATTAGGTTATCTATTATTGTTTTACTATGTACCTATTGACAATACTAGAGAAAGTTACTCCTTCTGTCAGACTATTAAATAGCTTTAATTATATCCAGGGAAGAATTATGGATGGGTAGTTAGGTAGGTAGTTAGGTAGGTACCTTTATTAACTCAAAATATTTTTGGGATTTCTTTTTTGGTTCAATTTACAAAATCAGGGCCCTTTTTGGTTTGGGAATTAATGTAAAATATTATGTTTTTTTTTTCGTGTGTAAGTACTTAACTAGATAAGTAGGTACCTACGTATAATGTCATACTTATTATGCGTAATATTATTCAATTTTTTTATTACACACGTTCGGAGCCCCTGCTTCAACCCCTGCTTCAACAATGCTATACCTATGTAATAATTTTAATTAGAACCTTTTTCGAAAAACTTTTAAATTCGAGTTTGAAAACGGACCGCCGCCGCCGTCCGTTCTCAAACTCGAGTTTGTGTATAATGGTATGCTAACTTAACCCTAATGAAGCAATGATCAAAACTGTACCTACTACCTATCCTACCCATCTTTCCCTCTTCATTCAGCCTTAAACCGTTAACTTTGAAACACCATCACCTTCCCAATCTCCATAACAAAACATGAAAACGCACGTTTATGCAAATAAGAATAAATAAAAGCTGAGGAGTTCCTTTGGCATGGAGATGAGTCGGCGATGAGTCGCCCTCATTAGCATGGCTTTGATCGTAGCACCATCCAGATGATAACTTCTGTTTATTGTAAACGTACGTAAGAAAAGGTTACCATTAATTTTAATGTTTACACAAATGCAAGATATCGCACTAACGAAAATTGGATGTGGGATGTATGAATGTTTGTTAGGTAGGTACTAGTACTTCACGCCGCCACCCCGCCGCCGCCGCCGCCGCGCCGGCCCGGATCGGAGTGAAATTTTGCATAAACTGATAGATGTAACTGAAATAATACATAAAATAAATAAATAATGCACAATATTATAAAAAGCAAAGCAGAGTTTGGGTGCTAGATCAGACTGATATAATAATAGGTACGATATGTTACATGGATATCATTTTTAATTATCGTGACAAATATCTGTAGATCGTACAAATATTTATCCCAAGGCGAGAATCAATCCCGCAACCTCCTGTTTCGCAGGCGGACCTTCGCCCGCCGCGCCACATCGGGTATGCTACCTTTTTTTAATTACCTACCCTAAATGAGTTCCCAGCTTCCCATGGAATATAATATTTTTTTACAAAGAACAATATTAAGGCCATTATATACCTACATATTTGGAGAATAAATATGAGATCTTGCATTTGGTTCTATCTCTAAAAATCTTACAATTTCTGCAAACCTAGAGACTCGAGTGCGCCGCACCGTCGTCGTCCGTCGAAGCGTGTTCAAAGGAAGTGGTCCACTGAAGCGTGGCTCCAGCGCTCCTACGATTGACGTGGAGAGCTATCATTGCAGTTCAATCAACGAGGTTTTTTTGCAAAATAATCCTAAAATTGCTTGAGTTATTCCGTAGATTTGAAATATAGGTTTTAAGAATAGAACTTGAACACGCAGCTTTTCGGCAACTGGCGAGAATTATATTTAGTTCACGAAGTGCTTAGCTGCTCTACCTGATTGGGCCGGTGATGGTATTTCGGCGTGGACCTTTCCCTACTGGTAGAAATAACTCTACACAATCGTGCACTTATCACAACCAGTGGGAATAGCTTGATAGGGATCAGTGTACCAACCGGTTAAATATTCCTATCAATCAGCCGACCCAGTAAGTCCATCCATTTTTTGATTACAAATGATATTTTTGATTCTAGAATTTATTTATTGACAAAAGAAGTTAATTCTAGAATCCAAAATATCATTTGCAAACAAAAAAAGACCTTTCTGCTTGTCTTAGATTTCACTCACGCCTTAGCAGGTCATTGAATAAGTACCTAGCCAGTTTTTTGTAGGGGCCCTATGCGTAAATTGCGTAAATATTTCGCCAACATCCTGAATGAATATGTATCCCGCCCGCGTAATAAAGCACATGCTAGGTATGCTCTGCTAGGTCACAGCTACGCGGAGTGCACTCGATCTGTGCACTTGACGCGCTTTGATATCGCCCGCTAGTCATTGAGTTCTCGGCTCCATTCGGTGCGTAAATTAATGACTTCGGCTCCTCGCATAACTCTGCACTGCACTCACTATGGTTTCCTGGTATTTTGTAGGTACAGCAGGGCCTCGATAATCGGAACAGAACACAAAATTTATATCCTGTTCGGATGTACCTAGGTCCGAGTAGGTGGTACCGTAAACGGGGGCTACTTTGCGCCTGCCAGAATATCTTTACGCCAAATCGGGCAATTGCTGGATGCGGGCAGTGCAAAATCGGGCATTGTGGAGATCGTTAGGGGAGGCCTATGTTCAGCAGTGGAAATCGATCGGCTGATATGATGATGATATCGGATAAATGATTTTTTGTCATAAATAAAATTGTCGTTGCGTTTAGCGGAAATATTCATATAAAAAATGACATAAATGTCGTAAATAAAAATATTAAAACACTTATGAATAACACCCGGTCGTGCAGTTGCCGGCTGCAGTCCAATCTACTAGTGTAAGCGAGCCTTAAAAAGTGCTTCGTCTTCCCAGTCTAACATATTTCATGGTCTTGTTCAAAGTCAGATTTTATTCCCATGGTTGACTCTACCGATCGGTGTTATAAAAATGTGTTATTATTGAGATAAGGCAAATCAACTTTCAATATTCGGTGAATGCATTCTACCTACTTGTTTTTGAAAATAGGTAAAGGAATACCTTTCTTACGTATTTTCAAAAACAGGTTTGAGTAGAAAAATTTGCGATCTTGAATATTTCGGGTAGGTACCTACTTGCCCGAAATATTCTTCAGGTAACGTTCGTTCGTTCCACCCTGTACATCTTCGAAATTCACTAATTCGCAAGCATTCCCTTGCATGATTCTTGGGAATTCCCAAATGCGAGAAATCTTGCGAATATTGGCGAATGCGAGTATTCGTTACGTCATTACTTAGTTACTACCCACGTGAGTATTGTTAATAGTGTAGGTAGTTTTTTAATCCTCATACAAGGGGGCATTATAACGCTTGACCTTAGTAAATTTCGCTTGGCTGACGGATCGTTGATAGCAGTAGAGGTGTTAAAAATACACAGAACGAAGCCTCTGCCCTTCCTCCGGTAGGTTCCTTTTGTACGACAGCCACGGGGTTTTTGTACAGTCGACTACAAAGTGAAACTATCAACGGAACAAATAATTCATTGTTAAAAAAAAATTGATTCTTATTCACAGCTCAACAGAATTGCACAGCTCTACCTTGGATCTACCAATTGTAATATATAATATATAAAATAATAAACTTCAACCACTGTGACTGTAATAGCTGTAATACCTTTCGAACAGAAATCTCCCCCCTTCCCCCCTAAAGTAATGAAATACTGTAACATACATACGTTCAGTGGCGAACACGTACAAGCTACATAAAGAGCAAAGTAAAATCGATGTGTACCAAAAGGTTGTCCAAAGGGCGGTCGCTTCTGAATTATTAACTAAGACACACTGCGCATCTGAACACCTCTCCTTCGCTCTTGTACGTTCTACATACTGCTGTCTCACATGCATTTAGTATAGGAGGCGTTGCTCTTTGCACGCCGCATATAGTGGTCTCTCTCTGGCGTCTGGATAAGGGGTGGGTGCATCTCGCTCGCTCTCATTAGGTTAGTCTACTGGGGCATGTTTGCTCGACGCTTGCCAGTCGCATTTTGTATGGTGGAATGCAGAGTAGATGAGATTCAGAGAAATCAGCCCCTATTCTAACGGTACCTACATATTTTCAATAATTGTACCGAATTACTGAGGCAGGACTGACTCCGTGAACAACTTTTATAAGCAGCGTATGAAATCAATCGAAATCATCTTTCAAATATTTTTAAATAAGTTATTTTTAAATAATGTATGTAGATTTAATAGGATATTTTAAATATTTAGGCATAAATTATACTCGTTAGTAGTATGGTAGTAGGTACTTACTTTGGGCATGTACCAGGGTAGTTGGTTAGGTACTTAGGTATCAAATAGCTACAATGATTTTAATAGTACTTACGTCGTTTTGTTCCTTATTTTTGAGTAAATTGAACAAACCATTCCGTTTCTTTCTATCTTGTCTTGTTGACTTTTTACCACGTTTCACGCATTTATTATTTATTAGTTTTTTTTACTGAAGTTTTACAATTCCACGACATCTCTCTCATCTCATCTGTAAATTGAGCCGGTTGGATATGTATGTAGGTCGTCGCGGGTTCGATTCCCATATTCCCAAAGCGATTACACACTTCAAATATTTGCGCCGTCGCCGTCGTCACCCTTCTGTTGACTTCGCATTTTCTACTGCTGCGGTACAATCCACTGCAGAATCTGATATTGATCTCTACCTACTATAGAACTCTCTGACACATGTAGGTACTGACACAGTAGTTAATAATAACAGATCTTCTAGGACAGGGTAGGCGAACCTTTTTGTATCAACGTGTAATTTTTTCTAAATCAATGAATAATGAGGTCATACACGTGCCATCAAATAATTTTGACTGTAATTATTGGGAAAATAAAAATAATTATAATAGTCATCAGACTATAACAGTCCACTACTGTACATAGCCCTTCCTTAATGAGCGCTATAGCGCCCTCTGTTCAGCTTGCCGCATCCGCCTATTTGCCCTTTTACTGATTTGTGTTAATTTGAGTTTTCCAATATTTCAGCACACACAAATCTACGAACTAATGGAGAAAGGGCTATGGTGCTCACTATGGGAGGCTTATGTCCGACTATGGACTAATAGGTATAGGGTGAAGATGATGATAATGACGATGATGAAATCTACGATGACAAATCATTTCAGGTTAATTATTCCGTTATTAATGACTTACTTAGATATTTCTCGAATTTGATATTTTGAGACTACGGTCTTATTTATAGTCATTCAAATTAGCTCCTGACTGATAAAAAACATTTAAATAGGTATGTAGGTATCTAGATAATTATGTTCTATGGCGAAATATTACAAGGGTTTGGTTGGTACTAAGTCAAACGGCTGAACGAATACTGATGTTTGATAAGGAGAGAAGCTAAGTAGGTAAGGTATCACCCAATAAGGCCGCGCACCCACGCACCACGGCACGGCAGACAATCAGCGGACACGTGCCGGCACGCGTCCGGCACGGGACACGGGAATTAATACGAACAGGTTATTAACTGTTAATAGACTGATAGGATGTGTTGATTAACGTATTATTGGGTTATTGGTTGTCAAAATATTACTAACTAGCTGTTCCCCGCGGTTTCATCAGCATTAAATTAGAAATTTACATTTCTCACTTTAAAAACCATGTCGATTGGTAGCTTCGTTGGGCCGTGACGTGAACGAAGGACGAATTTTCACCTTCAAATTACTTGCTAACCTTACTGTGAAGAACTTAGGTACACAAATTTTTATGCAGGTGACGAATTTACAAATGTGAATTTTTTTTTTTTTGGCAAATGTACGTACCTACAATAAACTCAAACAAACGGGATGGCCCCTGCAATATCTGTGTATCACAAAAAAATTAATGAACCATGATGACCTAGAAAAATTATCACATCATAGATAGGTACATTGTTTCCCTGCGGGAGGGTCTGACGGGAATCCTACCTCTAGCTCTCTTTTTCAGAGAAGCAATAAGTTGATAATCCATTGCCAGATGAGCTGGTGACTGGTAAGCAGGATCCCTGCACTCGAGCTGAACGTCCGCGCCCGCATCGCACAGGATATTGGTGCTTTGATGCCGCCGCCTGATGTATCTTTATTGCTTTGGATCGGTCAAGACTCTCACTAGATTTCGTAAAGCTTCATAAGTGGTTGATGATTTTGTTATAGCAATATAGTTTCCTTCGTAGCCACACACGACAGGTGAATTAGTATGCATGTCGTATAGTACCTACCTAATATAAACCGTTATTGTTGAAAGTTGATCATTCAACAATTGGCATAGGCAACTGAATTACACCCTTTTGCAATTGGCCTAGCCATTCTACAAGCGGGCTGATTTTACGATCGGCGGCGGCGACATGCATAATTATCGAAATTATTTCGACTATTTTGTCTCTGTCAAATTATTGAAAAATATGTAATAATTTCAGAATCAGAATCAATAACTTTATTTCTTTAGGCTTACAAAATAAGCACTTAGACAAGTCTAATTTATACTATAAACTATAATTTAATTAGGCATTACATACAATATACACGCGGCTGAAATCCATGGTAAAGCATAATAATAATAATTTAATAAAAATTCAGGCATATGTACATACATAATAATATATTTATTGCATAAAACGTGGTAGATATACATAAAAATAATAAATAAAATATTTTTTTATTGCAATTACTTAAATAACTATAAATACAGTTTCTGGAGTCACCTTTTAAGCAAAATTTGCTTGTGTTAGGAGAGCCCAATCTCAAGGCTCTTACCAATAATAAAATAGCAGTATTTAAGTAACAAATTAAGATATACTAATATGGCTTAAAGTAAAAATATATAAACACATGGTGTTTAATATTTAGTAATGAGCTCATGTTTTACTATTCCGATAGCATGCAATTAATTAACTTATGTCTAATTATATCTCTTACTCATGGCTTATGATTACTAAATTCATTAATGTCATAAAAATTACATTCATTTAGCCAGTCAAACAATTTCTTTTTCAATAAATAATCATTCGGTAATTTAAATTCATTAGGTACCTTATTATAAATTTTTACACATAGTCAAGCAGCTTTTTTGATGTCTCGCTGATTTTGATGTATCTTTTAGAATAAGCCTATTCGGGTCTCTACATTGCCTAGGATTTTTGTCAGATGCGTTGTGAAACAAATATCGATCATTTCTTCAAAATTTGAATATTCAATAACATAATGTATTGGATACAGTATCTTTAACATCATCACAATGGCTCTATAGCTTACGGAAGACCATAGCGTTAAAATAAAACCACGCTGCGTACAGGATGGAGTTGTTTTGTGTGACGTGCGGCTCGGCCTTCATTCGATATTTTATTCCACACTAGCTAACCTGCCCGCAGCTACGCCCGCGTGCACTAAGCAGAATATTCCGCCATGCATTGTTTTAATCTTCCTAATGAATCACTCTATCTATCGGGGTATGGTATCCATTCAGTAGTAATAGAGTTTTTCGCGAACCGACAGACAGACGCGGCTGATTGTTTTGTAATATGTATACCTAATTACATGTATAAATAACTTTTAATTGTTTTATTCTGGCCTGGTGTAATAAATGTATTTAATTCTCGTTCATCACCTTTGTTTAATTTTTAATGAAGTTTGTTCGGGGACAGGCCTCTCCAAAACAATCAGATCCCTCTACGGATGAGCGAGGGGCTAGCACGACCACCGTTTAGCGTCGCCGATTATTGTAACTGCTGATTGGATTCACCCCGTTATTGCTCGTTATTACTGTTATTGCTGGGCGCTGCCATGGCGGCACGCGGCCGGAATTACTTATTGCCTACTTGTAGGTGCTTCACGGGGAATTGTGGGAAAGTTTGTTTTATTAATACTTATCTAGTTATAAACATGTAAGTACTACGGTGATTAGTTCACATAGGGTGATGATTATGATCATTTGCCTCTGACCGGTTCCGGACCGACCCAGCTCCGACACGATTTTTGTCAGAGTTATTAGGTAGGTATGTATTATGGATATTATTTATGTATAATACAAAATTCTATCTATTTTCTACATATGTGTAATGTAACTTTATTTAAGGATAATGTATAAATAAAAAAATACAATCAAATAATAGAAACAAATTAGAACCATTAAGTATTTATAAATTGTACCTTGGTACCTAAATATATAAAAAGCCCAGATCCATAGGTATGTACAATTAGACAGACAAAACAGAAAATCACTGTAAAATCGTGGCATATGGCTTCTCTCGCGGGAGTCAATGTGTTTGTCTGTTTGTTCGTATAATTCGTACAAATATTTGTGAATATTTACACTCCGCAATATTTAGCCGCTTGACATTAGTAACGAGTGTGTACAGCCTATTACAGAAGTGACTTTTTAATCCAAGACGTAAAATCTTTCTCGCCGTCGCGCGTCGCGTTATTTTTTTTAACCGACTTCATAGAGGAGCATCTCAATTCGTCTGTATGTTTTTTTGTATGTACATATGTTACGCGATATCTTCGCCAATTATGGACCGATATTGAAAATTCTTTCACTGTTGTTTAGAAAATGGGTCCCATAAAATTTATATCCCCAGGGGATTAGTATTTATCCCGCAAAACTTAAAATAATTGTAAAAGTAAGAAAATGTGAAGTCGGTTTATCATTTTTTAAAACACGCCATAAACGTTTGTTTCGGTAATTATACTTTTTCACGAGTAAACGGTGAAAGGAAAATAAATTCCACCATGCCACGCATTACCTAAGCATAGAAAAATGTGTATGGAAAATAATGTTTGGGAAGGAGAAAGTTTTTATCTTAAAGAATAACATATTATCTATTTCCTTTTTATCCAGAAAACTAGTTCGAAGTAACGAGATAAGAGATATAATAATTTAATGTTTTTAACAAAAACTCAAAATTACCTCGAATTCAATATACATTAGTAAGTAAGTAGGTCCTTATTACTGATGTTATTAATACTACAAGTTTTGCGAAGCAAATAGTAATACATCGGGAATAAATTATAGGACCACATCGGAATTTTCTATACAAAACCTAAAGAAACATCAAAACCGATCCACAAATGCAGGACAAACCGCTAAGCATGCATAAAAAAGCATAAATACATACAGCCGAACGCAGAAACTCCTCTTTTTTTCGAAGTCGGTTAAAAATATATCTTTTTGTCGCCGCCTGTACCTCCGCGGCACCAGGGGAGTGCACCCCATTACACCGACAGATTGATACATTAATTGCTTAGTTTACCCGATACACCCTCTACCCTCTTCCCTCAATAAGCCGTTCGTAGTGTGCCCTCTGCAACGTCTATCTATATTGAACTAGTGGAGTGCCGCAGGCCGCGTGATGGGACCTCTACTGTTTATCGTGTATCATGTGGAGGAATTTGATAAAGTTGACCATAGAAGTATGCTTGTAACATAATGGTAGTTTATTCATCTTATCAGCCAAAACACGTCCACCGCTGGACATATGCCTCCCCCATACCATGCCACAAATAATGGTCCTGAGCCGCCTCATTCCCCGGACCCATCCCATCTCCCTGCGACCGCTACGATGTCGTCGCTCCATCGAGTGGATGGTCTCCCAACACTCCGTTTCATAGTGGCCGCCACCCAAGAACCTTTACTCCCAGTGGTTATCAGTTCTGCGAGCTATATGATCTGTCCACTGCCACTTCAGCTTACTAATTCTGAGAGCTATGACTTTGGTTCTTCTACGGATTTCCGAATGTTATGTATATATATTATTTATTATATTTATTCGGTCAATTCACAGAAAATCAACTAGCCCCAAGGTATACAGAACTTGTTTTATGGGGGCTAGATGAGGTGAAAAGATAGGAACGGTGAACTCGCCCAAAATAAGTACCTAACTTCAAGTTCTTTCATCACCAATGATCAGCTGGTTTCGTAATTGAAAGAATTCTTCTTTTGTGATTTAAAGCTTCCTATTTTCCAGGAAGTATCGTCGAATGCGACGCAATGCTTTGTGCAATAATGGCAGGGTGCGGTCATAGTGTTGGCGAGTAACAGAGAGCCGTAAAATATGGAATATTTTCATCTGGACCATCCTCAATCCACGAGGCTTAAAAGATATTTTAAAAATATAGTTACCTACCTCTGTATGCTATGGTCTATTTATTTATTTATAATAAAGGTTACTAACTGCATTAAATACATATCAATCACTAATAGATAACTTATTTGTTAGGTTCTGTTCTGATATGCATGTTACTAACAGGTAACGTAAATATGACATTCATAGTATTTAAGTACCTTCACGAATGCGCGGGCAGCAATGAATCGAATGGTCATTTGTTAAACATTCACATCGAAAATAGCTTTACTATTTTACGTTTCAAAATAGTTAGAGGTAGATGCCTACCTAGTTGTTTTATTTGTTAGCGGGTTGTTGTCTCTCATTGGATCCAGAAGATTTTTCTCCATTAGCCATTTACTCCATTGGCTCGTCTTGTCTACTGTTTACCAATTACTGTAAAATATTGTCGGAACACAGAAATTAACAATAATTATTATTATCATTCATAGTCAAACTAAATAACAGCAAAATCTTTCCCCCGCTGTCACTACCACCCCTCCTCTTCCTACATCATTCTACATCATTGTCGCATCAAAATCTAAATCCGTTCGTCTCCTCGGCCACCAGATTACCACTAACACCTCACACAAACCGACATACACTCATACGCAAACGAAAAACCACTCTAAACCCTCTACATAAATTTCAATATCCAAAAACATGCAAAACTATAGAATTTTAATACTCTACGATGCAAGAGAAACTGTTGCAAGGGAAAATAAATTGTAATTTGTAGATTGAAGGTTGATAGTAGAATGGAACATGATTGCACAATGACATCCGGTTATCTGGTTAAGCCAATCGTTGTGTCACGCCCTCGCTACAATGTTGCACCTTAATGTTAAGGGGAGGACAGTTTATAGGGTGATTGATTCATAGAGTTTTATTTGGTTTTTAGTCAGCATAGTATGCTGCTCTATGGCCCGTATTATGAAAGCTTACTCAGTCATAGATGTATGTTTATGCTATCGGAAAGCGTTACCCAAGCATAGATCGATGACTGAGAAAGCTTTCATAAAACTGGTCTAAGTTCATTATAGATAGAAGATTTAAAGCATACCTTCCTTAAAAATGTTTAAAATAGAATTCAAAATCGAACGACAAATTAATTAAATTATAAATGAAAGCTTTCAAAACAAAAAATTGTTTCGACCTTCTGTGCTTTACTTCGATAATACCCATGTCGTTAAATATTTTCCAACAATATTCCTTAGATTCTTAACCCCGTTGTATTTAAAAATATCCAGTTGTTTGAATCGGAGAGAGAGTATAGAGATGAGACTTCATGAAAATTTCAGGTTTATTTATTTTATACGGTTATTTTAGGTTTATTTGTTGAAGGAGTTTTAGTAGTAGGTACCACTGGACTGGACCGATCTGAAAAGGTAACGCACCTATGGTACATATGTAGAGTTGGGAATTGTACCGCAGTTAAGAGTTGGCGCAATCATCTTTTGTTTTTGTTGAGCTGTCAGCTTATTTCCAGCCAGAGTGATACCCTGGAATACTTTTCTGCTGTAACTTTCCATATGTTCCTACAAAATATTGCCGTAACTTAAACTCTACTTAATTAATCCCTTATTCGTCACCGCTACAGATCAAACATAAATCAGAAGATCAGAAGTAAAGGACGCCCACAAATAAAGACACAAAGACCGGATTACACGACCACTGTGCATCGATATTATAGAGAGATGGTGAAAAAAATCTCTGATAGATACTTGTAACAAAAAGAAACTAAAAAATATTGTTGCGGAAGGTGTGTAGGTAGTACATAAAATAGCTTGAACACGGTGGGTCGTTCTCTACTAGACTATGATGATACATTATGGAATCACTATTGGTCGCCATCTCTTTATTATTTATTGTTTAAACAAAATCTACAGCCCTTAAATCTAGACAATTCAAACCTTAACAATCTATACGTAACTTACAGCCAATAAAAGATTTATATTTTATAAAATAAACTTATTTTCTTATAGTAACTTTCAAAATAGTGACAGTAAAATAGCACATTTTAAATAAATTTCTAGCTCTATTAGTACTCTAGTAAGCCATTGCTATTTTTTTCTAAGTTCTTTTTAGTTAACTTTTTTTATAATTTTTTTGTAAATTTTTAGGGTAACATCATTACTACTGTGTGGCTGTGCCATGATGTGCCTACCCATTCGAGCAAGTGCTTAGGTTAGCATCATTGTATCAAATTATTTTATGTGACTCTTTTGAATCAGATCCACGGTAGCCGCATCCATTCATCCGGTTAAATCCAGTCTGATGCAGTTCCGACCAGCTCTAATCCGGTTCAGACAACTTCCGGTCTTCAAGGATGTATTGTGAAGGCGGGAACTTTATTCTTGCGTAAATTATTGTACACCTCATTCAAAGGATTTTGGCTTTTGTGGTTGGATTACCACGTCGTGGAATTTCGTCATATGTGTCTATTTTATTTTCTTGTTTTGTTCAACATTAAATTGTTGGTGTATTGATAAAAAGAGTGGCAAGCGTTTATAATCTTTGAGCTATGTAAGTACCAACTAAGAAATCAGGCGTCTCTGATGCTTCATTGTGTTTAAATCTTTTAGGCGGGGCAAATATGTGAAGCAAAATAATTCACAGATAGTCACAGTTAAGTCGATACAATCAATATTAAAGTCAAACAAAACCATATAAGAGCATGTCACCGCCGTTCAGTTACATTTTAATATTAAAATGTTTACCTTTTTACAAATTTATATTCATATTAATGTCGATTTCAACAATTCATGTATACTGAACAATTTGTTCTACTCTACAATTTGACTTATTTACATTTTACAAGTGTTGCCGCGTTATTTTGATATATAGTATAAATCTTAAAAAGCATATTTAATCCGCTATGCTTTTTAACTTCATTATTTTTATGGAAGCACGACGTTGTATGCATATGCGACAATATTTATTAAATTTTTTTTGCCTTTCGTTCGACTCAGTCAGACTCATAAATAATAAAGTCTGTGTATCTTCCATTCAGCTTTATATACAAAACGGCTAAAGCGATTTTTGTGAATATGTATCTTATTTTTTTTTATTAAAACACTCGTTTAATTTCTAGGGCTGTTCTTAGCTTTAGCTACATATAAAAGGCCTTAAAAAAATGGGCTGATCAGTCAGTCAAACTCTCAATTTTATGTAGTTTGTTAGATTACCTATATTATCTAACAGGCTTATAAACAAACTATTGACCACAACAAATGTCCCATTGCTTGCGTGGTTTCCACACTAATAAACAGCTGTAATAGGCTTAGTTCGACTGTTTGTATTCAGCCAGCAGCTGTAGCCATTGTGAGTTGCGGAAACTGGGATTTTGTACAATTTTGCTACATTTGTCGGGCGCAGGGCGGCGGCGGGGTGGCGCGGCGGTTGGGGCGGGCTTATTCCGAGATCACATTCAGGAAACCTTAAGAAAGAAAGTTTTAATTAAATAATATGAACAAATTAGACATAATATAATATATAAATATGCATGTCCTGACATGCATATTTATAATTGAAACAGTTGAGCGCTGCAGACCGTTGCAAACAATCTAAGGGCAGAATAACTGATGCATATCAATAGTAATCGGAAGCGTCTCCAAGAGGCTGGCTGCATTAAATATCTTTAACGGGGAAGTTAATCTTCAATTATTCTATCTGCAAATATGTATTTGTCTCGGATGTTCTGGGTATTTTCTCTATGTATAATAAAAAGTGTCCGTGGGGCCGCGGCTTACGAATATCGACCCCTCCAACTCAACCTGTGGAGGTCGTAAGAGCCGACTAAGGGAACCTACCAGAGCAAGGGCAGCAGCTTTCTTCTGAGTATTTTTCAACACCAATCGAAAATGCGATCACCAATCCGCTTGCCAAGCGTGGTGATTATGGCAAATACCCCCTACATGGGATACCATCCACTCGATGGACCGACAACATTGTAGTGGTCGCAGGGAGTCGATGGATGGAGGCGGCTCAGGACTGCTATTTGTGGCGTCGTATGGGAGAGGCCTATGTCCATGTGGACGTGTATGGGTTGATATGAATATGAATGAATGAAATAAAAAGTATATATCTATGTAATACATTGTATTATATAGATATATAACCATAACACAAGCTCTGCTTGGCTTGGGGCTAGATGATGTTGTGTGAATTGTCCAACATAATTTATTTATTATTATTATTATTCCTCTAATCAGAATACCGTCCTCCACAAACAGGTAAGTAAGTGCGAAAACGTAATCTCCTGTGAACTTTGCCACGTGTTCCATTCACACGGTGTTTCCGGTCTCATAAAATTAAGCTTCCATTTTCCGCTGTGTGATCCGCTTCATTCGACTCTAACTTCACTCGGCAACTTACTTTTCTGATGTAATTAAATAGGTTAAAAAAAAGTTACGTTAAACTATTCACAAGCCGCGTTAGAGCGCTCGCCCATGGCGACTTTTTGTAGCGATGCTGTTACGATTCTGACGCGCGTACGCATCGATACAGTCGCGATTCTGTCGTGATTCAGCATCGATACAGAAATACCTGTGGGCGCGCGAGTACCCTCTCCACTCTCTGTCCCCCTATGTCGTCTGAGATGGTCGCGTGTTTGCATCGATACAGTCGCTATGCTGTAGCATCGCTACAAGAAGTCAAATATTCGTATGATCTTAGGGGCACGGGACATTGAGAATCAGTCACTTTCAATTCTTAGCTTTAGATAGAATCTGCGCAATTTTTGACTTTACTACATCACACCAGTATGACATAGCAGTGTGAAGGTTACTCGGTCGTCGACATATTAGGCATTACTTTTGTTCTCTATATTTCTTGCATTCGAGCATGAATTGTTTAATATAATTGTCCTAAAGTAAAGGTTTATTTAAACTCCTCTTTATTTTAACTAGTTTCTTAATTTTAGCTGCACTTCTAGGTCGTCTCTGATCGCACCTTGCGAAAATAAACAATCAACTCACATTGATTCCCCCATGAGTCGCCGACTCGCCGACAGATCTCAACGCGGTGGAAATAATCGTGGTATGACGAACATATTGGGCGAGTTCTTTACTCATTCACCCTTGATAGATTTAGTTGATTTATTAGGGGTGGTGTTTGGAGACTGTTTCTGTTTTTTAGCGCTACCCTAAATTCTTTAATTCTTATTACTTTTTTGATAAGTCTACAAAGATTTAATATTTAATTTTTTTTTTTTTTTAGGAAATCATTTAATTAAATGAATTTTCAGTAATTTTGTTTGTTCCCATCTATCTGTCTATTCCTTAGACAATCTAATCCGCTAGCTGTGTCTATTCAGACTATAGACGGATAGCATTGCGAGGCCTTTTATTGTCTATGATTTGATTAAATATAAAATTATATTTCAGAAAACGTTTATATGAGTGTTTTTTTTCACACTAATATTAAAAATGCGAAAGTTTGGATGGATAGATAGATGGAGATTTGTTACTTCTTCACGCCAAAACGACTGAACGAATCAAGCTTTAGGTAACTATGCATAGATGTAGGACTAAACCTCGCAACAACACATCGGCTACTACTTTTATCCCATAAATCATGATATAGAAATAACCTATATTAAAACATTTCCATAGAAACTCGCGAGCCTAAACTAGTTTTGAAAAATGAGTAGGTATTTTTTTTTTTTTTTTTTTGTTGTTACTGCAATAGGAATGAATTGGTGCTGCTCGCTCCTTCTGTTCCGTTGATAGGTGCTCATTATTGTTGTCGCAATTCTTTTACAGTAAATTGTGTTTATACTGGAAGATTTGTCACAATATCAGTAAAAAAAATGTCCTCTTGTGACACAACACGTACACGTATTTTTAGTTCCCATCTATCCCGACAAAATCATCACAGGATCCAGCTTAGATCTCTAAATAACGGTTTACATCTTGTGACCTGAGAGACGTTATAAATAATGATTCATAACCGTTTGAGTTGTAGGTTGTAAGGTTCGCTTTGTATAGATACCTAGTTCCCCAGATTCCGTAAGAATTGCTGTCATGATTTGATTGAATTTGTTATAGGTAGATCCATGGTAGGTCCGTAAGGTCTAGTTCCACTAAAGGAGTCTAAACCCCAAAGTCGGCAACACAGCCCGGGGCGGCGGCGGCGGCCGCGTCTCTGATATCCTTTAGACACACATTGACGAATACGTATAATAACCAAAGAAAATAACACCATGTATACGCAAAATGGTCAATTTCAAAATGACCAATACGTGAAATCAGTGAAGGAATAATGTAGGCAGCCGATAGTGTTTTGTTAACTTGTCTGCGGCCCGCACGAGGAATGTGGTGAGTGGATTCCATTTCTCCAAAAAATATGGATAGTCTCCTAAGAACATATTCCTGTAGGTAGCACCAGTTATGGTACCTCTCCTTACTGCCCTGTCCATAAGTCCATCCTGTTTAGTTATTCTGTGGTGACACTATCTTTTTATGTTCATGCAGAATTTCAGACTTTTACACATTAATTGGCCCTCCAACCCCGGCCCCAATGACTCGTGACGCCACCGATGACAGGCTCGAGGGGCCCTAACGAGCGTGTCTCCGAGGCACTGCGGGTGACAGCTGCGCGTCACATCACAAACTTTTGATGGCAGAGGATGGGAAGAATAAAGAGGCGTCGAAATGGGTAGGGGCATTTTCAGGAGCAAGTTTTTGACAAAAGGTTTTAGGGATTTTTATTAGTATGATGTCCTCCGGCTGTCAATAAGCAGTTTCGGCCACGACACCCAGTCACAAGTTTTTATTTAGCCACCCATAAAATGATAGTAGTTTACGGGGATCAAATACCTACCTACCAAAAGCATAAAATGTCAACAGCGCATGATACTTACATGCCATGCAAACATTATTTTATATGAAAGGGCGTCAGACAGAACATCAAATAGTATGCTCAAAGCGCAGACATGATACTAGCTGTAGCTCGTAGACATAGGATTTATACTAACTGTGGCTCAATGTATCAACATGACACTCAAATTTTCCTGTTACACTATCTAAAACAATATAAGACATTTAAAAAAAAAAACACCTCCAGTTCACAAGAAGACATGTTTTCCGCGGCGTTTATTTTATTTGTGACCGTGATTTGTGACTTATTTCGAAAGTAATTATAATTTGTAAAGGGTAGACAGTGCCCTTCGAAAACCAAAAGTGCACTAAATGCTATATAAACGATAAAATCAATATGAAACTTAATTCCTACAAAATATGCGGTACGTTGCCCTATTTGGCAATGACCTTTGTTTTACTACTCACATTACATAAGTACAAAAGTCAGTGAACGATCTGGAAACAATATGGCGACGGTTGGCACTTCCGGCGGCTGACTGCGCGTGCTTACAAAAGCGCAGCGCGATTTCTTCCATTATTCCTCTAAATAACGCTCGATAATTACGATACTGAGGATACTCGAGTTACTTACCGTTGACTTCTCATATAAAATGGGGTGCGCAACATTTTTAAAAAAGGAATTTCGTATTTAGTTTGTTCTAACTACCTCCTCTTAGTCAGCTTACGCAATTTTCTATGTAATCTAAAGAAACCATCTGATTGAAACCTACTACTGCGTGAAAGCTGTTCACATAAAACTACACCACACATCATCAGCCCTTATACATCCACAGCTGAACATAGGCCTCCCCCAAACGACGCCACGAATAACGGTCCAGAGCCGCCTCTATCCATCTCCGACTCCCTACATAAAGCCAACAGTAACTTATTTATAAATAGCTCCTAACTTTGAGAACATTCCTTTTTTTCAGTTCAGTCAATATTCTGCTGGTTTATTAGATGAAAGTTTTATAAAGTAGATGAGCAGTAAAAAATATGCAACTTCATATTTGATGTTTTTAATTTGATCTATTTCTTACAACTTTTTTTCGTCGTAAAACCAAGACAGAGAGTTAGATACATACATAGGAGCAAATACAAAACAATATCTAAAAAAGCCTACACTTTTATTTGTAAAAGATTCAAAAAACTAGGTCTAAGTAGTTCTCTACCCCTGGTTGCGCGCCGGGCGCGGGGCGCGGGGCGGGTCAAGGCTATAATTTGGAATGTTCATTCATAATAACATGCGCACACGCAGCGCTGCAATAATACCGCGCATTAACTTACACGTAATTGTCGCGCTAACTGTTCTTTTGATTGACAGACGACGCATGACGTTTTCATTTTAAGTATAGAGTAAAGTTTGGCTGTTCGCTGCTCGGGTTCCCAGGGCTTACAGAGTATGAGTTCGCTTCTGCTGATGGCTTCTAGCGTGTTATTCGGAGATAAAAACAACTCTATCTATCTAATGAATTATCAAAACTTTTCTCAAATACACACATCAACATCGTCTAGGGATATTTCATATTTTCTCAATTTACTCAAAATTTGTTATAAATAACATGCAACATGTATATATTTTTGAAAAGCCCGTTTAGTAGACTAGACCTTCGAATACAATAGAAATATTTTTATTGTGTAAATAAAATTTTATTCAATAAAAAACAAAATAAGAAAAAAAATTACATTTAGGATGTTGTGTTTTTTAAAAAAAAAATGCAAAGTTATGCGAAATTTCCTGTTTTTTGCAATTATACGAAAAATCAGTAGTCAGTAAAACCACCCATGACGTTACAAACGGTCCTGCAACGGGTTTTCATGCTTTGAATCAAGTTATCAAAGTCTTGCTGCGGGATATTGTCCCAGGTCCTGCTAAGATGCAAAAAAAGTTGCTCTTCAGTCGCGATGTTTGCAGGAAAATGGTTCATAGCCCTTCTTTGGAGCATGTCCCATGCATGCTCTATGGGGTTTAGGTCTGGCGATTGCGCAGGCCAGTTTAAGACCGACACGTCGTGCTCCTGCAGCCAGCTGGTCACCACTCGCGCTGTGTGCGGACGGGCATTGTCGTGCATGAGCGTGAATTCTTGGCCCATTTGTAGTCGATGGGGGTAGACTATTGGTACTAGCACCTGGTTACGGTATTTTTCAGCGGTCATGGTGTTTCTGATCCAAACGAGATCTGTTCTTCCACCAATACTTATTCCCGCCCAAACCATAACTGTCCCACCGCGGTATGGATGGACTTCCTGAGGGTGTTGCAGACGGCTCTCACGACCAGGAACTTGCCATACACGTACTTTTCTTGAATCGGGATGGAAACCGAATCGGGACTCATCGGTAAACAGCACCGCAGACCACTGGTTCTCTTCCCAGAGCAAATGTTCACGAGCCCACTCTAATCCTCGTCCACGATTTCCTCGGCGTAGTGCTGGAGTACGAAGCGGTCTGCGAGCATGAAGGTTGGCTTCATGCAGTCTTCTCCTCACAGTTTGGTCACTCACCAGGAACTGGTGCTCTGGCTGGAGCCTTTGAACCAACTGCATTGCCGTAACATTTGGTTGTCTTCTAGCGGAAACTTGCAAAAATCGGTCTTGTCGCTGGGTGGTTATGCGCTTCCCGCCTGGGTGTCTTTCAGCCACTTCACCGGTAGCACGATAACGTGACCATAACCTTGAGATCACGTTTTGTTTTGTTCCAATCTCCTCAGCAACACTCAGCTGAGTAGCCCCAGCTTGGAGCATACCTACTGCCCTTAACATTTTATCTCTAGTTAAATGGCGCCGCCGCATGATGCATTTAGTAGTATAAAATCGAAATTAATTAACAACGTGTTTAAAAACTTCAATTTGACACAAAAAATTACCATAAACTATGGAAGATAAATTGTAACTTTCGACCTTCGCTATAGCAATGCCGCGCAAATCTTTTAGTTTTTATTCATTTGTTCAAATTCAAATTTGGAATCATTCAAAACGGCCTAAAAAATAAGGTTTCGTCAAAAGATTTTAAAACCGGCCAGTGTTTTTAGAGTTCAAGAACTTTATACAAAATATCCCTAGACGATGTTGATGTGTGTAGTTCCTTTTCTTGCCGAATTAGCTTGACAAGAGAGTCATCCGTGTGGTGGTGACTCATTTTTATCGTATTCGTATTTAGCACACATACTACGCATTCAAGCATACATACAGGCCTGCGCCTGCGCAGGCCATTCGCGAGTCACGCACTAATTGTAGGTAGAGCTAGAGATGATCAATGTAGGTAGTAGGTACACACAACTAACGAAATAATAACGACTGTTATTATTATTATATTGTACACTTACAAGTGTACAATTACAATTTAGTACAATTTAGAACAGTCGTTATTATTTCGTTCACACATTTTGCTTTTTTCAAGTTCTAAGACGAAAATTCAGTCTTTTTTCTTATTTTAGCTTAGGCTCAGCATCTGGTTTGATGCAATTTTGCCAGTGTCAGCTAGGAATGAATCGCGCATTTAGGAACAATACATTAAAATTTATGGAGGAGTTTAGATTTTTACAGAATTTTTACTCACGCGTCAACTGAAAAAAATTTTGGGGGTAACAACCCATTATACTCTTAGCCTAATTCAATAAATAAATAATGCTGGATAATTCACACAGCATTATCTAGCCTCAACCTATATAAGCAGAGATTGTGGTAGGTACTAGATGACTGATATAGGTACATAATAGATTAGGTATACAACATAGATACAGGTATTTTATTTTTGGAAACCACCCAGAACTGTACACTCAGTGTACAGTTCTGGGTGTGTACAAACATTTCCCCGGCCGAGACTAATGCTCGAGACCAATATTTTTATCATGAAAATGACGATTTCTTTAGAGTGAATCAGATAATTAATAGGCCGGTGTGAACTGGCACACAGCATCACCTAGATCAATTTATTATATTATATACTTTCGCGTTTTATATATCATAGTATATTATAAAACGCGAAAGTTTGTATGTATGGATGTAAACAATCCATGGTGGGCGGGTCAGCTAGTTTAAAATACCGCCGACTAGACGTCCGTAACGCCAACATAAAAGTTTTTGGCTGAAAAACAGCGCTGAGCGGCAACAGTTCAGCACATGCTCAGCCAACACCTATTTCGGCACAGGGTCATGGGGGCAAAACTCTAACTAACGCCCATCAATTTTGTAACCTACGATAAAAACTTCCATGATCTATGTTTCTGTTTGTTTTGTATGTACTTAATGTGTGTATCGAAATAAATTATATTCTATTCCATTCTAAAATAAAACAAATATTTCGAGACCTGAATTTAATATAATTTATATTTACTGATGTTGTAGATCACCGATATAGCATTTGACTACTTTACATCACAATTAGCTAACAATTTAGATTCTAACTAGACCTACATATACATACATATACTATATAGGTTGAATATAGTATATAATTATAACTATTATTTACATTTCCCTCACTCCTCAGTTCCATTTGTAATATCATACTCAACTTACACACCGTTGTTATACATAAATATTTCTTAATGCAATGTACAATCATAGTAACGAACTTATTTACAGATTGTATAATATTAATACGAGTATTTACAATTTATATTTTGTTTGAAGCTGAAATTGAAATCAATAGATTTCTGCAGATAATACCTTAGTTTGAAAGAAAATAGCTTTGGTAATCCTTCAGAGCTAAAGTAATAAGTATTCTAAAATAGATTATGCATTTTAATTCTGGCAACATTATATCTATACGACCTACTCTGACTTATTATCACATGATACACAAAGCTTGAATAAATTATATTTACACTATCTCTGTAATCAAATCCTTTCACAATTCCACGAAATTCCTTCAAATCACTTTTTTTTTCATTTAGTTCCTTCAATTTTCACTATCACTCATTGTCTCCATAGTTAAAGTACCCCGGGGGTCACAATAACTTCGAAAAAAAGTTGTTTGGAGCCGTCATCCGAGCTGGATCCAGGATCCTGGGGTAGGCGGACCCTAGGAAGGGTCTGAAAGCCACTCTGCTGTCATCGACCGGGCTGGTCGGCGCGTCTTGTGTCGAATCATCCTGGGTGTCCAGAGACGAATCGTTGTGCGAAGAACTGCCCACGCCTAGATGCAGCTTTCTGGTATGCTTCTTCAGGTCGAAGTTTCTGCAGAAGCCTTTGGCGCAAATGCTGCAGGTGAAGGGTTTCCGTTCATTGTGTGTGTGCATATGGAAGGTTAAATTGTAGATCTGGTGAAAGGCCTTATTGCAGATCGTGCATTTGTAGGCCTTTTCTCCGCTGTGCGTTAGTCGGTGGTTCTTATAGTTCCCTTTCTGATGGAAGCCCTTTCCGCAGAATTCGCAGACGAAGGGCTTATATCCTGCGTGGATTCTCGCGTGTGTGTTTAACGTCGAAGAACGGTTAAAGGCTTTTCCACACGTGAGGCACTTGTGCGGCTTCTCCGACGTGTGGATAATCTTATGCCGGCACAGCGTCGATGCCTGCCGGAAGCCCTTGCCACAGATCTTGCAGACGAATGGTCTGGCTCCGGTGTGGACCGGCATGTGTCTGGTCAGATTGTAATGAGCGTTGAAGACTTTCCCGCAGTCTCCGCATGCGAAGCTTTTGTTCTTCGCCGGGCTGGTGGAAGGGCCTGTGGTTGAAGACACTTGTTCTGCCGGTCGTGGGCTGGGCGGGCGGACGGGGGATGGCACCGGCGGGGGGCGGGGGAGATGCAGCTGATGGGCGTAGGTCAGCGAGACTAGATCCGGTCCGTAGTAGAGTAATGGGTAGTGAGAGAACTGCCGCCGAGCTGCTGGGATGTACTGCTTGAACGCTGAGTCAAGGAGTTGCGCTCCGTAGGAGAGGAACCCTGGTGGCGGGAGGGGTTCTGGTGACTGGGAGCGTTTCCGGTCGGGTTCCATGAGGCGTGCGATGGAGAAGTTGAGCACGGGGGCGGAGGGGGTGTCCGGGGACCGAGCGCGCTCGGGGGACGACTCGCGGGGGCCCTCACGGGGACAGGACTGGAACGGCTGCATGCTGATGCTGTGGACAAGAGTGTATGTTAAGATAATGTTTGAATTTATACGTAGAGAGTTCAGTTTGATACAGTAGGGTTTCAGTATTATGTAGAGTGATTAGTTGTTCGGTTGTTTAAAACCATCTTCAATAATATAAAATATGTATAATTTAAATAAAGTAATATTTTAATATTATGTCTACATTCTGGTCAGGTCATCGCAAACGTCTACATTCTGGTCAGGTCATCGCAAACGTCTCAATTCTGGTCAGGTCATCGCAAACGTCTACATTCTGGCGAAGTCATCGCAAACGTCTACATTCTGGTCAGGTCATCGCAAACGTCTACATTCTGGTCAGGTCATCGCAAACGTCTCAATTCTGGTCAGGTCATCGCAAACGTCTACATTCTGGCGAAGTCATCGCAAACGTCTACATTCTGGTCAGGTCATCGCAAACGTCTACATTCTGGTCAGGTCATCGCAAACGTCTACATTCTGGTCAGGTCATCGCAAACGTCTACATTCTGGCCAGGTCACCGCAAACGTCTACATTCTGGCCAGGTCATCGCAAACGTCTACATTCTGGCCAGGTCATCGCAAACGTCTACATTCTGGTCAGGTCATCGCAAACGTCTACATTCTGGTCAGGTCATCGCAAACGACCTTTGTGATGGCAAATTTAACAGCCTGTACTACTTATACGTAACAAGCCTGAATAAATAATTTTATCTTTGAACCTAAAAATATTTTGTAAAAAATCTTATTTCTAACACTGCCACTGCTGCCGACTCCTTCCTACTAGAAATATATATAACCCAAAACAGACATTATAATTAAAATACCTCACCACCTCGATAAAACTCCCCTCAGGAGTAGAGAAAGTAAAAACGGTCGCTTAAGTGTGCGCATTGTACGGCGCTTGTTTTAGCAAATTGGAAGTGGGTGGGCTGCGGCGACACGCGGTGCGATGCGATATTTTTGAATTTATCTCGTATTTACATAAACAGTTTTGCAAAAGAACTATTTTCTATTATATTCATTAATGGAGTTTAAGTGTACTTTTAAGGTGCTCCCGATATTGAAAATAACATCATGAATTGAACCGTTTATTTTTGTTCGCCTTAAGTACATGTTGTATACGTTTTACTAAAATACTAGTCTTAAACAAGAAAAAAGATTCTACTGTTTTTTTTTTGTAGGTACCTTCATAGTTTTGAGATCAAAAGAGTTGGGATTCAGGACACTGACTCACAGCTCGCTGGGGAAAATATTGAAAATCGCACCGCACCGCAAGGCACAGTGTGTCACCCACAATTGTAGAAACGAGTGCGTTTGACGCCGCCGCACCGGTACAATCGCAGAAACCCGGCTTTGTAGTGAAATCGTTTGCAAACATTGTGAATAGGAGTTTCGGCGCCGTGAATAGATTGGGCGGTGAATAGGAGGCTTACAGCGGAGGTGGCACGCCTCTGCTTTTATTTGACGCTTGTGGTTTGTTTCGACAGCTCCATTAATTTTTCTGATGGATCGTTCGTGATGGATGTTTTTTGTAAAAGCTCAATTCTGTGATTCTCTAGAGCTTAGTAAAAAAGGCAGTAAACATCAATGAAGTAATATAATATATGAACATATTCATATAAGTTACGTCCTTTAACATAGCTGAAAGTCCTAAGGGAGGTACTTAGTCTTTGCCTCAGTGTAATAAAAAAAAGGCATTTATATATTGTGCAATTCAAAAATTAATATTCTCTTGTCTATGTCAGGTGGTATATATGTAACTGTACATATTATCATTTTAAGAACTACATTATATTATGGCATCTAAACATATTTTTTTATTCTTAATTTTTAAGAGACTTTGAATCATTGGAATGATCTAAACATCTTAGATCAGAGAAATTGATTTATACCTTTTTTTTGATAAATGCAACCAACATTTATAAAACCAAAATCAAGCGGGGTCATCATCATAATTAAAATTATAACATTTTATAAAACATCTTTTTATAGCATTTTTTGTTTGCTATCTACCATTTGAAAGACTAAATATATATATATATAACAGCGTGAAAGTTTTTGTGAGTAAGACTTAACGTTGACATTTTTGTGGTTAGAGAAAACTAGATGTTGTGTAAAAGTCTAAGTTCCTAATACTAATAGATACATAATTAAATTCAAACTGCATCAGAGCTGAATGGGGTCACACCGGGCCCCGCGCTGTTCACGCTAGGGTCCGCCAGTTACGGGATAAGAGAATATGCTTGGTATTAATTGTACCCACCGATCGCTTTGTTCTGTAAATGATGGCGGCGGAGGGGGAGAGTAGATCTGCTAATTTGAATAACCCTCTTTTAGTTAAAGCTTTTTATAAGTTGGTATAAACAATTTGTAAACATTTTGGTAGCGTACCATAGATTTTCATAGCAATGATGTAGAGCTACGGCGTGAATATCGCGTGTTGCGTCTAAACACGGACATACATGCGATATTTGACGACCGCTGTGTCGGTGGGCGAAGGTCCGCTTGCGACGCAGGAGGTTGCGGGTTCGATTCCCGCCTCGGGACAAATATTTGTACGATCTTCAAATATTTGTTCAGGGTGTTCTAGTCGTTTTACTATGTATAATAAATAAAATGAAATATATTGTTATGTACATATATTAAGTATATCAGGTATATCTAGTACCCATAACACAAGCTTTGCTTAGCTTGGGGCTAGATAATGATGTGTGAATTGTCCAACATTATTTATTTTATTTATACTAAAAGACATAAATGTGTTCATTTGGTGCGTTAAGTTGGCCTAAGTTGCGCTCCGAGCGAAGGTCCGCCTGCGACGTCTGATGTTTTTCCGCCCCGGGACAAATATTTGTACGATTTGCAGATATTTGTTTCAGGTAGGTATGTATAAAAAAATCTATCTATGTAATGAACATATAGTCGTATTAGGTATCTCAGTAATTGATCGGTGTGAGCGAAGCGAACGAAGTTCTCAGTGATAGCTTGGATGATTTGGCTGTATGGTGACATACGAGCAGTCACTTAGAGCATGACTCTTCAACTGAACTGAATTTGTGTGAAATTTGATAGGTGTACATATCTGATAATTACGTGAAATATGCTGGTAACTTACTAAGGCCAAATTCGTCATAGGGTTTCTGAGAGAAAGGGATACAAAGTGGGGTAAAATCAATCATTTAAATCAAATTTAGTTTCATATTCTTCAGTACATTTCAAAGTCGTTTTTTTTTCTATCGTATTTAGATAAAGTCTGATATTTCAGTGCATACTCGGTTCATTCAATTTATAAGACCTACGAAGTCTACCCTTCGAATCTCTACCAAATGAAGGCTGTTGTAAGCTAGATCATTGTCTCATTTGTTTTATTTTGAACTATGAATTCGTACACCGTATTTTACAACAAATTTACCTAACCTCTTTGACCATTACAGAATAAGGAGAAAGCAAAAACTTTTTTACTATCTTTTATTCATTTTTCTTATAAATTTTTGTGCCATTATTATGTTTCGGATTTCAAAATGTCTCGAGATAGCCCCCTATATTGAGTCTCTAAGAAATCAGAAGAATGAAACTAAACGGGCCCGACGATATTATTTGTAGATGTTGTAGTTTAGTAGACACAGAAGTTCTGCTTAGCTTGGGGCTAGATGATATTATATGAATTCTCCAGCATTATTTTGTTTTAAAAAAGGCTGTAGGTATATTACGTAACAATCCCTCAAACATCCCTTAGCTTTACCGCCTTACGCACCTTTGTTAAAATCACTAAAATCTGCACAATAACTTAAAAAAAACAAAAGCCGCACCATTGAACCGCAAGTCAGAGAGCAATTAACACGAGTGGGTACGCGGAGAATATGTTTCGGGGAGTAATTGGACCCCGCGAACGTATTGTTCTTTAATAACCCCTGCGGCGGTGGAGGGTTAAAATGCCTGGATTTTTTATCGCACGCGCACTTTATATATCGTACCTACTTGTGTTATTCTTTGTTATGTTTGACTGTTTGATAACATTTTTGCGTTGTTTTTTAGTAAATTTACAGATAGCCACCTTGACCACTAGTTCCAATGAAATACATGGAGTCGATAACATGTTTAGGTACGCCTAAATAGAGTTCTTCGTAAGTAACAAGATTCATTTCATTCTCTCGTTTTTCATAATTTTAGCATGTTCACCAAAAGTAGCAGTTGTCATCAAAGGGGAGTGCAGCGGTACTATGACAAGCCGTGAGCAAGGTTTAAAGAAAACATATCAAAATATAAAAAGTCCTGATAACCGAAGTCAGATATTGATATTTTCATACAAAAGACATAAACGCGCCGCGTGCGCGTGCGCGTAGCTCGTAGACACTCGTAGCAAGTGCTACGAGTGTCTTTATTGTTGTGTTGACCTGTACTTTTATATTTTGACTGTTTTAATATTCAACCGCAGTGCGCATGTCAGTCATCTATACTCAATCTAATCAATCATCTTATACCTTAATATTAGTCTTCTATTAAATACTCAGTACCTGGATGACCGAGCTTTGCTCGGTATTTTTTTGGTAGGATATTGTGTTTTTTAGAAATTATATTTAAATACGAATTACAACCAAACACTCATTGGCTTAGTGTTGCTTAACGACGCCACCTGCTGGAGTAGCCTTAGTGTTGCGTCGTCAGAGAAGTTGGTGGCTCCCAATTAAAAAAAAAAAGTATGAATATTCGCCAATAGATGTCAGGAAGAGTCATATTTTTCAGTTTATTTATCTACGAACAAAAACAATGGACTGAATTATGTCTTTGGCCTTATCTATGGGTTCATCTGACAACTTTCCTCCCCGATTGTGACGTCATATCCGAATATATGCAGTAAACTAAAAAAAGCTGTAATACATGATAGATCATAGTGATAGATAAAGGCTTTGTAGCGTCGAAATCTTGCCTATGGGAGCCCTATCGTAAAGTTGATTATCGAAAACACGAATAAAATAACATTTTCTAAAAATGAATCCTAGCTAGATCGATTTATCGCCCCCGAAACCCCCTGTATACAAAATTTCATGAAAATCAATGGAGCCGTTTCCGAGATTCAGATTATATATATATATATATATATATACAAGAATTTAAACGAGTTAAAGGTATAAGATAACACAAGCTCAGTAAGTAGGTATAACTTGGGGCTATATGATGCTGTGTGAATTGTCCAGCATTATTTATTTAAATACGAAGGTAAATCTGTATGTTGCTTTTTTACAGCTAGGACCGGATATAGATAAAACAGAAAAAAAAATCAGCGCTAAAAGTAGATAAAATGTATCCTATGCATGGACTAGGCTACTTAAACAGCCAAACAAAAAAAAATATTTTTTGGCGCAGTGTTCCGACTACTTTTACTGTATGTTTTTGGGGTCGCTAAATCAGAATCCAAGGTCAGATTCATCACATCCAGATTTCGCTATAACATCGGACATTGAATTCTGATTCAGCGACCTCAAAAACATAGGTACATATAGTAAACGTAGTCAAACCCCTGGGCAAACTTTTTTGTGTGCCTGTGTTATTAACCAGGAAAAAACGCGTGGGCTGCAGCTTTTAGTTATATATGTACATAGAAGTAAATATACCCACTACCAAGATTCTAGGCTTTTTCTTGTTGACCGTGCTTTAAACACTTTTAGCAAGTCCCACAATCTGCCTACATAAACATACCTACTCTCTCTCTTCAAAGTTGCATTTGTGTCGTTATAATTCCTACATTTCCTACCGATGCCAAATTATGACAAAATGTAGCTCTCCAAAACTAAATATTGTACGTATTGTTGAGTGTAAGTCAGGCCAGGTGCAGCCACAATCTACTCCAGCGCACACAATGTATGTAGGTACTCCACACACACAATGCACTCAGCGCTTGTTTCCAAACAGTATTGTAAGCACTTTCATTATTTCGCCGTTATTTTTATATCCAAATTAATTTTATTTACATTTCCGGTCCGTTTTGTTGTATTGTTTAGGGCTCGTGTAGAGCACCGTGGAGGATAGAGTCCACACTGATGGTTTTAGGTAATCTGTACGGATTCCGATACCGTATGATCGGCAGGCCGACATATCGACATCGCCGATTATAATAAAACCGATAATGGCTGCTGCTCGCGCCTTCGCCCGCGTTTTATCGGGATAAGAATAGCCAATATGTTATTCCGGGTTCCCCAACTATATCCATACCAAACTTAGAAAGAAAGAAAATTAATTTATCGATACACAAAGGCAAACACTTAAAAAAAAAAGCTTTCAGATATAATTTAAATTCAAAAAAATATAGTTAAAAACTAAAACCCGGCTACATAAAAGTCTGAAACAAGGGTTAACTATTTTTTTTTACACCTTTTTGCCGATAACTTGAGAATTATTTACCCTCACAAAAGTTTGAAAAATGGTTTCTGAAAGTACAAACAAATACCTTTGCAACGATACCACACACGAGTATATTTATGAACATTGAGATTTTTGACCAAAATCAGAATCAAAATCAATAACTTTATACTATACCTGCTCGGAAAGTTGCCTATTCCTTTTCCGAATATAAGATAGAAAGTAAGTCATTGCAGGCGTATAGGAATCCGGGAGGAAAAACTCTATGGAATTTCATTTCTCACGCGTTTTAGGGGGAGGGAAAACTGTATGGAAATCCATTTCTAACGTGTTATTTTTAATTAATTTCCTATAAGATCTAAAAAAAACCTGCCAATACACAACCCTTTTTTCGAAACAACTTCCTTCGTATTGATAGTAGGTACTTTGACAAGATTTTTTAATTATCCCAGGTGATCTGTTATCCCGTTAAAAGCTGACGCTACCCTCCATTCCGACAAAAGGTCCACCTATCCACCCATCACTGATAACCATCCCTTTGTCATCCCTTTTAATATCTTAACGACCCCTATCATTTCGCGCCTTATCAGAATCTAATCAGATCTGGCTCAGCCACTTGACTATTCAGAGTCGCTACTCTTTACGTGATTAACTGATTAGGCATGCACAGTGTTAAATATCTAGCTAGCTTTAGTCCGCGGCTTTGCGCGCGATTTTCCCGAGTCTACGTTATATTATGTCCTTCCGTACAATATTATCTATTTTCTTGTAGAATTTATAATCTGTTCAGCCGATTGGACATAAAAACCTAACAGACAAATTGACAAAATCAGTTTCGCATTTATAATATTAGGTAATTAGGAGTAGGGAGGGGTAGTAGGTACCTTCGGATAAGCAGAACTCAAAACTAAGTTAAATCTCACAGAGCGAACAAAAAAACAATTTAAAATGTTAACTTAAGAACTGAGAGGCTTCTTAAAAAATTGAATAGGTACGCCATAGGTACGCTTATACTTTTTAATTGAACCATGTGTTTTTTTGATTTTCATTGTTGGTAA
The DNA here is from genome assembly GCA_947859395.1 of Eupithecia insigniata. Classification (NCBI taxonomy): domain Eukaryota; kingdom Metazoa; phylum Arthropoda; class Insecta; order Lepidoptera; family Geometridae; genus Eupithecia; species Eupithecia insigniata. The sequence goes on along the minus strand of OX402018.1, from coordinate 442,758 downwards.
GTATGAGGAATGAGGAATATTGTTATAATTAAGTAACAATTATCACTACAATAATTGCCATTTTAAACCTACTTATTCCAGTAAATAGGGTTATTTTCACCTCGTCCCTGGCTGATGCTGGGCGGGTTGATAGGATGCTAATATATGCCCGTTTCAGAGTTATTACTTGAGTAACAAGTGGAGGGTACTCAGGTTATTTACATTAAAGAGATACATTTACTAAGGTACGTACTCTTAACATTAATGTACCTAGGCTTAAGAATTTAATTATGTTGCATATACTAGCCGCTTCCCGCGGTGTTACTCGCCTTATTAACAAAGATATTTGAATCATTTAATCTTTCTTCCCACAGTAACAGTGTAGGTAGTTTTCCGTGATTAAAATTAGTATACAAATCAAGTTTCATACAGGGATATCTTATATCCTGGCATATAAGATATACCGGTATTTTTGATATAAATCCGTTCAGCCGTTTGAGCGTGACGGAGTAGCAAACACACACATATTATTTTTTTTGCCTCATAGCAAATTAGTATTATTTATTTAAATTAATACATAAACAAGGAATTATCTGACACCATTGAAAAATACGAGTACACTGCTCTTTTTAATAATTTTCCTGAGAGACCAATATTTGATAGACTGGTAATGGGTATCGTTTATTCTGATTTTGACAATCGGCGGCCTCGCCTCGCCTCTAGCTCGTCACGTTGACATCTGTCAGTTCAAGACGCCATTACCGTCCCATTTGGCGGGAAATCGGAATCAAATCATTAATGTTCCCGACACTCGTCACCGTAATCCGCGCGTATAATCGTAACTTCTAAACCCTTCGCACGCGTACGGTAGTCTATAGGCGTCTCTTTCTCAATCTGAGGTCATTACCTAGCGACCAGCGTGCTTGAGCCCCAAAGGCTTAAGGCCAGTTAAGTTACAGCTATGGCGTCAGAGTTCGGGCTGTTTTGGTTGTTGATGGTGATTCTATGGGGTGTTCTGGGGTCGTAATCACTTGTTTTGCAAGATTGGATGGTTTATACCGATTTGTGGTGTAATAGGGAATCTATTATTGAAATGGGAAATTGTTTATTTTCTGTTAGCACAACCCCCTTCTTATTACCGCGCTGGCAACATGTTTACAAGTTCATGATTTTCTTTACAAAGTTCTTTCAGCTTTTTCTGAAGTAATGTAGCTATACTACCTACCTACCTAGAGTTGTTAGGTAACTAGGTATCTACGTGTTTATTTATAATGCTCTGTTCTTGTGTCGAAACCTGCGACACTTTTTGTTTGAAATATACCTTCTCCACCATCATTCAACTAACCAAACCAACTAAGGAAACAGCCAATCCTTTGCTCATATCGAACTTAATCTGACAGCAAGCTTTCCACCCACGTTACTTAAGCTACATCTCCATCAGTGTTTCCAGCTCAGTAGGTTCAAGTTGAATAAGTCCATAATAAAGTAGTCAATCAAAATATAGAGGGGCAGCGAATTTAAGAAATCTGTTGTGACGTCGAGTGGCGAGTGCAAAAAATATGATGGCATTATTTGAAATCAATTTTGACGTTTGTCGTTTTGAGGGTTGTGTTATAAAATATAATGAATTTTTGTGGTTGTAATGTAATGCGCATGCGCATGATACGACTGTATATTTGCAAAAAAATATTCAAGTACCTATAGGCAAAGATTTCAGAAGCCTACGTTTGGGTATGTATGGCTCAGTGGTGATTGTTCGTTTAATATCGAGTTCGAAATTCATTTGTCGGCGTACAATTCCCCAGCACGATAGATTTATTAAAATTAGATCAAATAATTATAAATAATTTTGAATCCAAATATATCTATCTATCTAGCTAGACTAGACTATGCTGTGTGCTGCTTTTGGTGACTATCCTAACGGGGCAATCAATGTGTAGATCAATTGATATTGAACTACAATATAACCAAAAATGTATAAATGCATGACAAAGACTCCTTCTCGCATTATTTGCGTATTCTAAAGAAAGTAGCGTAAACTACACGTAGGTAAAGTAAAAGCTTCAAAGAGTAAAGCGGAGTTCCGCAGTTCCGTCGGAAGCGATCACACCTCATTGTCAAAAGCGCGGCAAAAAATCAAGATGGCGGCAAAAAATAGAATCCTCAACGTGTGTCACTTTCACAGAAGTTTTTTTACACTTTCACTGGATTACGGGCAATTATCGGTCATATAGAAGCGTTTAGAGGTAGCGGTTGAAAGGAATGCATAAACTCGTGAATATTTGGGCAGGAATTCTGTAATTGCGCTAAAATATCCGGTTTAAATAGATCGATTTGGTGTTCTTATTATGAGGGCCGCTGACAAAGAGAGAGAGAATGCAGGAGTTAGAATGGGAAGCCACAAATCAACCCTAAATAAATTAATAAATTAGTAAAATATATTCAAAGAAAACTCTTAGATAGACAAAACATAAGTGCACTGATTAAATAAAGCTAAAATGAAGCTCAGTATCATAATTTAGCCTGAACTAGTAGTGATCCTGTGTTTCGGGCGAAAAGAGTGCTTATTAGGTATTATGGTATTATTAAAACACAGGATTACCTAGTTCAGGCAAAGTTGTTACACTTAGCTATATTTATTTATTAAAGTGCCGTGTGGTGCCGGCCTAGAATATGCACCACCCCACCTCTTCCCGCGGGTGTCGTAAGAGGTGACTGAGGGTTATACACCGGGGAGCGGGCAGCAGCTCCCCCTGTAGAACGGACCAACAACCAAAACTGCGATCGCCAACCCGCCTGCCAAGCATGGCGATTATGGCAAACCCCCCCTAAAACATGACAGGCACAAATAAAAATCGGCCCCCAGTTCCCGGCGGCACCGCTACCCTTGGCTATGGTAGCGGCCAAGCAAGTGGCGGGGCAAGGGGTGCTAAGAATCCCCGGCAGATACCAGGCTACCACCACACCGGAGATTGGACCTGGCAACCTACAACACGCGTACACTGCGGACCGACGAAAAGTTAACCGAACTTGAGGAAGAGTTGAGCCAGTTACGATGGGATATAATCGGGTTATCTGAAGTCCGACGACAGGGAGAGGACTCGATAACCCTGAAATCCGGTAATTTGCTCTACTTCCGGGAGGGTGACTAACAGTCCCAAGGTGGTGTCGGATTTATCGTTCACAAGTCTCTCGTAAACAACGTCGTTCAGATCGACAGTGTGTCGGCAAGGGTGGCGTACCTTATACTCAGAATAACCAAACGGTATTCGCTGAAGGTCATACAGGTCTACGCCCCGACCTCGACCCACAACGATGATGAGGTGGAGACTATGTATGAGGACATTTCCAGGGCCATGCATATCACCAAAACTCACTACACCGTTGTTATGGGAGACTTCAACGCGAAACTAGGGAAACGGAACGGCGATGAGCTGAGAGTGGGAAACTTTGTTGTCGGACGGCGAAACCACCGGGGACACTTACTGGCCGGCTTCATGGAAAAGGACTCTACATAATGAACTCCTTCTTCAGGAAAAGGGCACACGGAAAGTGGACCTGGATGAGCCCAGGTGGTGCGACCAAAAATGAGATAGACTTCATCATGTCGACTAAAAAGCAAATATTCAATGATGTCTCTGTGATCAACGCGGTTAAGACCGGAAGCGATCACCGCATTGTGAGAGGCACATTGAATATCAACACTAAGCTTGAAAGATCTCGGCTGATGAAGTCCACGCTCCGCCCAGCACCGAACCAGATCCAGAACCCCGAAAGCTTTCAGCTCGAGCTTCAAAACCGTTTCGAATGCCTGGCAAGCGTTGAATCCGTGAACGATTATACACTTACCGCAGTGTCTCAAGACGAAAGTCTTCGACCAGTGTGTATTGCCAGTGATGACATATGGGACTGAAACATGGTCCTTCACTATGGGCCTCGTCAGAAAGCTCAAGGTCCCACAGAGAGCAATGGAGAGGGCTATGCTCGGAGTCTCTCTGCGAGATCGAATCAGAAATGAGGAGATCCGCAGAAGAACCAAGGTAACCGACATAGCTCTCAGAGTTGCGAAACTCAAGTGGCAGTGGGCAGGGCACATAGTTCGTAGGACCGACGGCCACTGGGGCCGCAAGGCTCTAGAGTGACGACCACGTACCGGAAAGCGCGGTGTAGGTAGACCCCCCACGCGATGGACCGACGACCTAGTGAGGGTCGCGGGAAATCGCTGGATGTGGGCAGCGCAAAATCGGTCATTGTGGAGATCCTTAGGGGAGGCCTGTGTCCAGCTGTGGACGTCGATCGGCTGATATGATGATGATGATATTTATTTATTAAGTGCACTCATGTTTTTCTATCTACGAGTTTCTTTGAATTAATTTAATTTATTTGAATAAAGTAATCTCTTACACCCGTTAATAGCATTTACTTTAAACATTTTGTATATTATTATGGTACTTATCTTACATTGAGTATAATAAAATTAATCACTATTTTGAGTAGGTTAAGTTAATGATAATAATATAACTTAATTGACAATATCTAATAGCTTCTCTGTTTCAACGTAGAATATAGATTTTGAAGAGTAGGTATATTTGATCGGACAGGCGGAAGCCTGTCCAGTGTGGAAACACTGGACAGGCTTCCGCCTGTCCGATCCGAGGACATGCATGGCATCTCCAATAATAGCGTCAGGTAGGTAGGTAGTAAACCGAATATAGGAAACTTGATAAAAATAGGACGTTAAGTTGTCATTTAAAACTGTTAGAATAAAAAACTGAAGTATTAATTCACACAGCGACATCTAGCCTCAAATTGAGCAGAGCTTGTGTTATGTATGGGAGGTAGAATAAGTATAACATGAATTCATCAGATTTTCATATTTCAATAACTTTATTTCTTTATGTTTACAAAATAAGCACTTTGATAATTCAAATTTTATAGTTCATAGTTTTTTATTAATAACGTCAAGTTACAAGTGAAGAAAATTATGGTAAGCAATATACATAGTATAATGACCTTAAATAATGATAACAGTATGCCATCTACGTGTAGTAGGAAGATCATACAGAACTGTATTCTTATGTGCTATGTTACATGATCCTGTGTTTCTCTTGTATGTAACCAACTACTCGAAAACATTTAAGAAAGTCTGCAACACAGCAAAATGCCTATTCTTGAGGAAAAAAATTATAAATTCATCTAATAAAATGAAACCAACATGGAGACTAATAAATAACGAAACTAGTAAATCAAAGCCACGTAACAGAGAAATAAAGTTAAAAATTAATAATTCAATTCATATACATTAAAAGGATATTGCCGATGCTTTTGATGCTTTCTTCTCCGATATCCCTAAAGTTGTTACCCGGACTCTAAACTCCTCCCCTTCGATGGCGGTTGAATTATTAGAATCATCTGTTGAAAAATGTAAAGAGGTCTTTATATTTTATTATTATATTTACTCATGTAAATGCCAATTATATAGTCAAAACGTTTAAGTCTATTAACATCAAAAATACTGAGGATCTCTGGGGTATCTCAACCAAAGTACTAAGTTAAATTATAAAGGAAGTGGCTCCTTGTTTGGCCTTTATTTTCAATAGTTGTGTCGACGCAGGAGTTTTTCCTGATCTCATGAAATATAGTAAACTGGTTCCTCTTTTTAAATCTGGAAGTCACACTGATCCGGCCAATTACAGACCAATTTCAATACTTCCAGCAATAAGTAAAATGTTTGAAAAAACTATTCTAACTCAGTTGTCCTCTCATTTCAAACTTAATAGGCTACTCCATAAAAATCAATTTGGCTTCACCAAGGGTAGATCAACAACCGATGCTGGTACAGTTTTACTTAAGTACTTTGGTACATGGTTACGCCGATGACATGAAAATAATCAAACCAATAACTTGTCCTAAAGATGCTATTCTCCTCCAAAACGATCACAACAGTCTACTGCTCTGCTAACCTACTGGATCTAAACGTTACTAAATTCAACATTATGACTTTCACCAGGAAATCAAACATTTTAAATTTTGACTACTCGTTAAAAGGCATAAAATTAAACGTGTCAATGAGATTAGGGATCTTGGAGTTATACATGACTCGAAGCTTCTCTTTGACTCGCATATTTCATCAATAGCTGGTAAAGCATCAAACTCGGTTTTATCATGCGATCATCAAAAGATTTTAAGGAAGTTAAAACTTTAAAAATTCTATACAGTACGTACATATGTAAGATGTCACTTAGACTACGCATCGCAAGTGTGGAACCCTGCCTACGCAGTCTATATCGATAGACTTGAGAGCATTCAAAAAAGAGTTTCTACGCTATCTCAATAATAAAATGCGGATATTCCCTTATCAGTCGGACTAATTGCGTAACTGCGTTAAACAACACCTGCTACCCTTAAAACTAAGACGTGACTACGCTGATGTTATTTATTTATCTAAAATTGCAAATTCATCTATTGATTGTCCAGACATCCTCCATAAAATACAATTTTACGCGCCTTCTCGCTCATTTAGAAATAATAACCTGTTATATCTCCCTAAAGTTAATACAAATTATCGCCAAAACTCATTCATTTACCGAACGAGTATATAGAGAGAATAAATTCAACCAGCTCAGCAAGAAATGTGACCTGGATCTCTTTCTCTCAACATCGACCCTCAGATGTGAGTTGAATAAACAATTCTTCAATCATTAGTAGACAGGTGGGTAGCAATAAAACATTCTTGAAACTTACTCTTAAGGATATAGGTAAATAATCTTTATTCAAAATGTGCCTTGTTATATAGATGTGTAATTTATTTGTGAGTGTGAATGATCCCTAGCGATAGTAAATTTAGTAGATATTGATTTAACTTACATAGTGCCAACCTTTGTTTTCTTATATTATTCTTAATGTGGAGCTATATGTGGGAACCTATTAATGGTCACCTTAATGCTAAACACTGTGTTTAATGAGACAATAATGTACCGATGTTTCCCCTAAAATTAATAAATAAATAAGCATATATTGGATGCCTGGGATAAAGCAAAAAACGCTATTGGTATATTCTGTGACCTTTCTAAGGCTTTTGATTGTGTAGATCATGCTACATTAATTGGAAAATTGAAGCACTATGGAACTCAAAATAGACCTGTGTCGATCGTGATCGATCGTATCACAAAGACTCGATCGCGACCCGTGAGTGATCGATCCAATCCCTAGTTTTAAAAGGATTCGATCGTTCAGTCGATCATTCTGGCGTTGATGCTTGTAAAACAAAGGTGAACCTTATGATGTGAAAGTTAAGGTACCTTTTTCCCCGACAAATACGAATGATCGACCTATTGATTGAATGAATGACAGACTGCATGACAGTCAATAAACTGAACCTTATGTTGTGACTATTATGATAGTTTTTCTTGAAAAAAAATCGTGACCCGCGACTTTCAAAACAATCGGGTCTTTCGTTCGATTGATTGAATTATGAATCATGCTTAATTTGATTGTAAAAGAAATATGAACCTTATGACGTAACGGTAAGGTAGCTGTTTCCCGACAAATACGAACGATCGAGTCTTTGAGTGAGTCAATCAATTCATTCATGCAATGCAAAACAAAGTGAACCTTATGGCGTGACTGGTAAGATAGTTTTTCCCGACAAATACGAACGACAGATCGATCGATCGAACGATAGACTGCACGCACCGGCGCTGCATGGCAGTGGCAAGTCATGGATCTTCGCAACCCACGACCCGCGAAACGATCGAGTCTTTTTGATTCGATCTTTCTGCGAGTTCGATCGTGATCGAACAGGACTTGAAAAATGATCGATCGACACAGGTCTAATTCAAAACAAGGCACTGGACCTGCAATCATATTAATTATCTGATAGAGTTCAAAAAGTAGATATTGGTAAAGAAAGATCTAGGGGCTCAAAAATTGAATTAGGCGTCCCGCAAGGATCAATATTAGGTTCTTTCTTATTTTTAGTATACGTAAATGATCTCCCCTTTTTAGCAAAAGATCTGTGTGATATAGTCTTATTTGCTGATGATACTTCACTGATTTTTAAAGTTGACAGACATAAATGTAATTATGACGATGTAAATGATGCGCTTTCACACGTACTAGATAGGTTCACCGCCAATAACCTCTTACTCAATGCTAAAAAAACCAAATGCATTAGATTCATGTTACCTAATGTAAGAGAACTTCCAACGAAGATAATGCTAAAGAATGAGATTGTTGACCTTGTAGACTCTACTGTTTTCTTAGGGTTACATATTGATTCCACTCTTCAATGGAAACCACAAATTGATGCTCTCGCAGGCAGACTTAGTTCAGCAGCCTATGCAGTTCGAACAATTAGATATATTACCGATGAAGATACAGATAGGTTAGTTTATTTCAGTTACTTTCATAGTATTATGTCTTATGGTATTTTGCTTTGGGGACAGGCACCTGACATCCAGACTATCTTTGTTCTCCAAAAAAGAGCGGTACGCGCAATTTACAAATTAAAACCACGCGACTCTTTGAGGGAATTATTTAAAGAAATAAATATTTTGACAGTTATATCGCAATACATCTATGAAAATCTTATGTATAATACGCTCAAAAATAGAGATAGCTTTTTGAAAAAGTGTGATGTTCACAATAGAAATACAAGAAACAAGAACAAATTACAAATCCCAGCATATAGATTACGAAAGGTAGGGAAATCATTTATGGACAATTGCGTGCGCTTCTAAAATAAGCTTCCATCTGAAGCAACTGAACTCCCTATTCGTAAATTTAAACAGTACATTAAATAAAATCTTATCAGGAAGGACTTTTACTCCATAGATGATTACATCAATGATGTTAATGCTTGGCCAGATGTCGCTCCGTTCCGCACTGTCAGTAGTATGTAAGAAATCCAATGTTCTGTTTAGCTTTAAAGAAATATTGACATGTATCTAAAACGTAATAAATTTAGATTTAGATAGGCGAAATAAACATGTATTAGACACATAAGTGATATTATAATGTGCTAGTGGTTTCTTTTTCACTTCTTCCACTAGTGGACAAAAAATTGAAGTGAAGAGAATATCATTTCTTATTTGATAATAATAACTATGTTTATAGTAGGTATACAATTTGACTTGTCTAAGTGCTTATTTTGTAAGCCTAAAGAAATAAAGTTATTGATTCTGATTGAAGTTTGGTAGGCAATCGCTCGCTTCGTTTACATAAACCTGTAGTAAAAGATTGACCAGCCAGATAACTAGACTATGTGAGAAGAAAACTGAGTCTCTAATTGGAATAATAGATGCCACTAACCAATTAAAAGTATTGAATTCTCCAAATATTAAGAAGGGTTTATTCAAATACCTAAGCTTATTTCATTACCACGAGGCAAGCGTGGGGCAGATGACAATACACCCCCGCTCGAGCTCAGCCCCAGCTCAGGGTGACATCAGGTGAACCGTCTCCATTGTCAACTAATTATGAGGACACGTGGAGGATTATTACACCCTCGGTGATTGTAAGGAGGTGGTCGGGTGGAAGCGAGGTGCGAAAGGGGAAAGAGTATTTGAGTCTGTGGTGATGCGACCTGACGTGATGCTTTCACAACTTACTGAGGGTAATGTGGACAATATTTGATAGTCGTGGAAATGTACCTAGATCTACGATAATTTGAATCATTTACGGCAAATGTGTGATCGCTCGAAGATCGATATGAGGTCGTCTGGCTACTCAGTGTTGATACTTGAAAAAGCGTTAAGTCTAGTTTTTTAGCGAACGCAATCCACTTCTTGACGTTTTCTTCAATTGCAGACTCGTAAATGGTAAAACCTGATCTCGACAAAACCAAACATCTACAGTTTGTTTTGTAGAATTGATGTTGCCATTTAATAAGTATGTAAAACGAGAGTTCAAACGCATAACCTGCTAATAAATAGGCGTGTTTTAAAACTTCAAATTCCTGAATAGTGAAAATGGGTTTGGAGGAATTCTATGAAAGTTTCGATAGTGCGATATAATTTTTCTAGTCAAAAATTCGAGTCTACTTTAGTTTGTTGATCCTTGGATGAAACTACGAATGAAAGGAAACACTACCTACCTACTTACTACTTGGAAAAACGAAATGAAATGAAATTTATTTATAGATCGTACAAACATTTATCCCATGGCGGGAATCAAACCGGCAACCTCCTGCGCTGCAGGCGGACCTTCACCCGCTGCGCCACAACGGTCGAATAACTAATTACTTATTATCAGACAACGGTAGCAGCTTGTTGACCATTATAACAGGATTTCACGACTTCGTCTGTTTGCTTCAAGGGATTAACGCCTGAGCGGTGTTTCAATCAGTTCAGTCCACGCTCCGTCGCCTTGTCAACAGCGGGACTCGAACCCGCTCCCGGTCTCATCGCGGTGGATGAGACAATATTTGCGGTTTATAGTTAAACAGCGGGGTAGGGATAGGACTGGCGAATTCATTATCTTGAAGTAGGGTAGAGCGGGGCTAGTTGAGTATAGAGGCAAGCTGGGCAATCGAAATATCTCGAAAACTATTCACCAAACGCGTAGGCATCAAATAGCGGAAAGAAGGGGACGCGGGAGGGCAACTCATCGCGCGACCGCCTGTGGCGACTCGCCAAGTGAGTGAAGTACAAGCTCGCATTGTTTATTTTGTGACCAAAAAGTAAAATAATCATAAACTGGAATATTTCGTCTATAATAGTCAAATGTTATCCGTTTTCAATGAGGTAAGTGATAAGTTTCCATAAATTTATTGTACTTTTGATATGTGTAAAGGCTCTAGGGATAATTATAACAGCTATTTCAGAACCTCATTTTTATTTAAAATATTCGGGTCGGGGTTAGTTGGTCAGCTAACCCTACGAACAAAAATCATATATCATGTTTTTTTTGACGCGAACTTATAAAATTATGACTACAAGATGTTCTTACTCTATTTAAGACTTTAATGATGCTGCAAAGACTGTCAACGATGAGGGGAAAAGTGCCACCGCCAAAGGATTCGGTATCAAGCGGATGACTTTGACAAGATTTTTAAAGAAATTTAATGAAGGTGGTGATTCATCCATCTTATTAATATTTACTTTTCACATTCATTTTGTTGTTTTGTCATTAAAAGACTATAAATAAAAGTTGATTGTCTGACATACATTTTATTTCATGTCTAGTTAATATTGTTTTGGCTAGGCTTTCTAGGTGCTCAATTTGCCCCATACCCTTGCTCAACTTACCTCACCTATGGGGTACGTTGAGCGTACTCGACTTTCTACATTTAAACAGCAGTAGCTCTTAAATTCGACTTGTTAGAAAAAAATGATTATGGACATTTTTGTAAAGGGATAAATTGCTAATCCATCATCGTCCTTGAGACTTATAGTTGAAGAGCTATAACCATTCGAGTGAAAAATTGCTCAACTAGCCCCGCCCTACCCTATAGAAGAAGGTACCAGTCTATCTAGGTAGCAGTCAGAGTGTCAAAGGAATGTTAGCGGACAAACAAATGTGCCTATAAGCCCAGGCTTAGGTTTTATATCATTTTGTGGTACCTACTCGTAGTTCCTATTAGTTTGTTTTGTGATCTTTTGTGGATACACCAATCGATTCCGGCTGACGACCAACGTTGGTTTTTAAAATAATTGAATGATGCTGAGACCGTTTTGTCCCTCAAGCTAGTTTGTTTTGTTCTATGCTCTCTCGGCTCGATTAGAAGGTTATTTTTATTGTGTGCTTGTTCGTTCCAAAGTAGACATTCTACTTCCAATGTCTAACTTTTTGCACTTAGTCGGCGAATATCGCAAACTCTTTCATTGCCACTTTTACTACACCCGAGCTTCCTGTTTGCAAACATCTTGCTTCTTAAACCTCATTACAATGACCCATTACTGTCGGTTAACTTGACCGCGGTTACGAGGTGTCGGCGGAAGGATCAGGCGACAATTAGGGATAATCGTCAGATTAACAGGGATTATAAGTCGGAAGTTTGGACCCTTTGAGTGCAAGGTTGTCGGCTATTTATTCCAACATTCAGTCCACGTTTAGTGATTGCTGCTTTGAATTGAAGTTTTACCTATTCTAGTTGGATTTTATGATTTAAGTTACTATTATCTACTTATGGTAAAGGCATGAGTCCAAATTCATATTTAGAAGTATACTACTTACGTTTATGTGACTACGTTATGTTTTTTGGGTTGATTTTGGATATTTCAGGGGATAGGAGTCCATGTTTTCTGGTAAGATGGAATGTGTTGTTTTTATCGATTAATAGAAAACCAGTTCGGTAGAGCCCACATCATTCATCTGAATTGAGGAGATAGAGGATAGTAGATACCTAGGTGATAATACAGTTCCCGGGCGAACACCACAAACTACTTAGTTATCAGGAAAAAAAATATTGGTTTGGTCTTGAAATACCTATCCAACCAATACTTGCTTGTGATTTTTAAATCTACAGTTTCATAAGGTTTTGTCTACTATTCCATCGTTTTATTGTAAACCCAACAACGACTGTGTCAAAAGCTTTTGTAAAGTCGCAAATATATTTATTAAGGTAAGGTACTATCTAGTAGGTACTTATCTAGCTGTCTTATTATTTCTGCGTAGGTAGGTATTATATTAATTAAAACCTAGCGTTTAGCCTTTTATTGGTTGGTAACTACCATTAAAAGTCTAATTAATTTATCAAAACCAATTTTGAACACGATGATAAATAACACTTAAAAACAAGTCATTAACAAAATGACCAATAATATAATAAACAAATCATCACCAACCTTGAATGATCCAATCACAATCACACAGAAAAGCACAGCACGATCATTGCACAAAAACGAACCGAAACCGGGCCAGCCAAAGATGGCGCGCTCCAAATTGGTGTGACGGCGAAAGACTCTGGCAAACACCTCCCCTCCCGACCCAACTACTTACACGACAAACTGTCTCTGGAAATAGTCACTACTCTTTAATATATGGCTTGTGTAGTTAGCATTTTCAATCATAAGTCGAAAGTAACACAGCACCGTTTCGCTCGGCAAAGTTATTCCAACCCTACTATTCTAGATTTCAATAAAAATATTTTCTACAAAAGTAAATAAAGTCTTAATAAAAGGCAGTAGAGTTGATTTTGCTGTGTATGGTAATGGTAGAGGTTTAGTGGCTGTGTGCTATTCCCGCCATTCGCAGCCGAGCGGGAAAGGGCGGTCGGGTTCAATAATTCAAAATGGACCAACAGGAGGAGACCTCGCCCTAGAGTTGCCCGCGACGCCAAGTTTGTTGTTGGATTTTAAACGGTGACAAAAATGGGCAGTTTTTTCAACATTTCGTAAATAGATAGGAAGACAAATATATTTATTTTATATTGTGATTGCATAAAATGTGAAGGCGTAAATTTTGAACAAATTTTGTGATTAAAATTAGATTATTCAGAAGAACAAAACATAAAAAAGTGTCTACCTACTCAACCCTGACCCTAGTTTGACCCTAATAAATGATTTCGTATGTCATGCATGCAGCATATCGTTTACCTAAGGGTAAAAGTAGGTAACTGAAAAACTTTTAAAAAGAAAACTACATTCAATGTAACTTTTAGGTTTTTTAATGAATTTAGAAGTTGTGTCTTTTAATTCATACATTTTAAACAGAGAACAGACGTTGAATGCACTTATTTTTATGGGAATTGTTTCTAACAATAATTTATTATATAATGGTAATATGAAATTCAAACCATATCTATCTATGTAAATGTATTCTATTAAATATATTATTTATCTAGTAGCCATAACACAAGCTCTGCGTGGCTGTGTGGATTGTCCAACATTATTTATTTATTTTATTTATAGGTTTTCGTGGACTAAAAGACTCGAATGAAAATAAATATCATAATTTCCCCATAACTTCGCTAGTTTTGGCAAACAAGACACCATACTGGTAACATTTACTCGCTCCTCCCCTGCATACAATATCAGGCCATCTCTTTCAGTTCGTTGCGCATTTGGTTCCGTCTTTTTCCGTCCTGCTGCCTGAGTGCAGTGCATCTCGCTCGCTCTCATTAGGCGGGGGCCTCGATGCGTGCATTATGCAGTATTTGACGAACGTTTTATGACGTTTGCGCAGTCTGCATAGAGTATGGACAAAGCAGAGACTTCACCCATCTATGAATAAGGAAAAGTTAGTAGTACATATGTAATACACAGGTACATAAATTCAAAGATGCATAAATTACATAGGTACGTTATTAAAACATCATTATTAGCTTCTTTTTTTAATAACCTTCATTATTCAGATACAATTGTGGCAGAACACGTGCTGAGAACCCATTTCTATTCATCAGTTATGTTAAAAGTTATAAACTATGGAAGATTTTTCGCTTCTCCTGATCTAGTTTTTCGAGTGCGTAAATGTGGTAGTACAGCTCAAATATCTTGTTTTTTTGTTATGTGTTATGTATGTTTTTAGTATTATTTTTGTAGTAGATGGCTGATGTTCGTCCTCAAGACAAAAAATTGCTACATCCAAACTCGATGTAGAATGTTAGTAAACAAACACGTCACCAATAACTAAAAATCACTTGCTTGGCGTCGAGTTTCAGATATAATTGTAAGCAATGTTTATTGAAGGAAGAATCTCAAATCAACTAGTAATGTAAATTGCGTATAAAAAGGCGCGGCAACAGAGTGAATTTAGGGTTAAGTATGGCCGGTTTGTTTACTAACATTCTACATCGAGTTTGGATAAGTAGTCGAATATTGCACTTGGGTAGGACTCTCCCTACGATTGTGTACCTACGTTATATAACTGATCACCATTGCCTCAAAGATGTAAATCGTTAGATATGCCCTGACACCAAAAACTGTGGCATTGTCTTTGAAGTTCGTAGACGTGCGCACCGCGCCGGCAAGCGCCGCTGTTTTCTCACGCCGCCGCCGCCGTCTCTATCAGTCGCGTCGGTGCGACAACCAGCAACCAGACCGGAGAATCTGTTCAAAACTCATATCATTTATCCCTCCAGTACTTAAGAATGTAGTCTCCTTCAAGGTTTTCTGTGATTGCGGTTACTAGAAGAAGTAGAAATCTTCAGCGCACCACTGCTATGTTTCTTAGAGAGTTTTGATAAAACAGATTATCTATACAGTCTGGTCGCTGGTCGGCGCGCTGACTGATCGACTACACATGGGGCAGCGGCGGCGCCGCAGTGGATAGTCTCGAAAAAACGCTCGCTCCTTTCGCTGTTATTACTAGAGATGAGTCCGGTATTCAATAACTAACTCAGTACCTGTTAGCATGGTCCTAAAATATCAAACGCTATTGTAAAATCCGCATACCGCTAGGGAATAACTGTGCGCCATCTGACCGTGAGCCATAACTACCCAACGCTTCAATACCTATACTTACCTAACCTATCATCTACGCATAGATACTAGCGGACCGTTCACCCGTAAAGTTATGTAGTTGCAACAAGTATTTGGTATTTCTAACCAAATCGGTTAGAAATATATTGGGCAGAAATCACGACAGAGTATAAATAGCATAGAGTATTGCAACGTTATTGGGTACCAGTTGGTACTAGCGGAATTGAAACAAAATACCCTACTAATAATCGGTAGCCAAAATATCCAATAACTCCTATCCTTAGTTATTACTGTGTACCTTAAACTAAATACCGACCTATCAAATGAAAGCTCTTGTAGCCTAGATCGAGCTATATTTTTTTTTGTTTTGAAATATGAATTAGGCTTGATGCGTATTTATCGTCACTGATAAAAGTCACAGGTATAGAAAATTGGCGGTATTTCACAGTGACAGAAACTAAATATATCTGTGACTGTTTCACAGGCAGTGCCAGTGTCACGAGTGACACTGGCACTGCCTATAATATCGCGATATTATATCGTTGTTATTTTATTAGGTACCTACGCAATAAATCGATTCAGCTAGATAATATCACTTCTTTATTATTCTCTCTTTGATAGTATCACTAAGTCAGAATGAGACACACATAGTATTTTATACTTGGAAATTTGAAATATGTACCACACACATACAATTCAAGGGGAATTTTCGTTACGTAGCGGTACTATTGCTGCAATAAATATATATATTACCAATCACGTATAATATATTATACGTGATTGGTAGAAATACTAGCTAGTATTTTGTCACTGGTATTTGTCACAGATATTTTGAAGTCACAGTAACGTAAGTTACAGGTATCGGATTTTGCCTAGTATAACCCAAGACTAATATGAATTCGTACATCGCTTTCTACAACAAACTTAGCGAACCTCTTTGACCGTTCATCCAGGAGAAAGCAAAAAACAATAAGAAACCCATTTTTAAATGGTTTATTGATTTTTTATTATTTTTGCGCCGTACGTCTTGCAATGGCAATTTCAAACCGTCATAATATGTAGCTCCGGAACAGTAAATTTATTGTAAACTATGAGGGTGACATGATCACTCTGATCAAACCCTCTTTAATGAATAAAGATATAAAAAAAAACTCGAAACAGACGATTCGAACTAAAACAGTCACGACGTTACGGTTAGGGGCTAACTACTATTTAATTTTAAATAGGTATTTAAAATTAATAGAGACAAAAAGTCAAACCACGCCGGCGCGGCGGCGCCGCCACGCTGACCGTGGAGGTCGGCGCGCCGCCGCCGGCAAATTTAAGGTCGGGTCGCACGTCTAAGTCTGTGTAGGTACCACAGATTAGCTGGTAGTTTTACTTTGTTTATAGTCCGGTCGCAACGCTACAGCAGCGGAAGGAAAAATAATAGTTATTTAATTATATCGCAATCCTATAGTGAAATGTTACGCCTTTGGATTTATTTGTATTTTAACAATTTATTGTTGCATTTGCGAAATGCACGCGATGGCATTTTGAGACACTTTTCAACAAAAAATGACAAAGTTAAACAGGTCCAGCTAGCACCGTGTTTAGATGTACACTGATTCCAAATGAGTGAGCGATCTCATTTCGCGTGGCACACAAAACGGCACGGTCTCACTACGGTAAGGGCCTATCTAACGATTTACATCTTTGCATTGCCTTCCAATGTGATCAAACCTTTTTTTTTAAATGATTAGCTACCCACAGTAAATTGATCTGAATTCATGGTTAAATGAATATTTGTTGTAGAGTGAAAACAATAGATGGTTGTAGTTATTATAATTTTGCTTTCATGTGAATTCCCGGTTAAGTGATTTCCATTACCTACATCTCCCCTACCTACGTGACCCATTTTTTTTTTTTAAATATACGCCCTTCTCCTCGCTGACCTCTCATAGTACTTAGGAGCAGCAGGCCTTGTTTTTTTGGATCATGAGTAAATTTTGTGATGGAAAATGATACTATGCCTAGCACCAGAGGCAGTGCAGTACCATCTTGCAAAATCTTAATGCTCTAAGTACAAAATAGTACATTTTTTATACAACGCCATCTGGCATATCGGACTGGAACCATTTTAGTTCATAGGATGACACTGCCTCGCCAGGCCTCGCCCGTAGGGTAAACCTTTGGCTTTGTCGCCCACACCAGTGTGTAGAGTGCCCTCTACATGACTTTGTTTGAAAACATTGTTTTTGATCTACCGTCCGACGACGATTTGTGTTGTAGGTATTCATTTATTTTTGCTATTGGGTACATACATATATTTTTGGAGCACAGGATAAATGGAACAACTTTTGTCCCAGTTGTCCTGTACAGAACAACTGCACGAGACAACTGGGAATTGCGTCATTTCAATAGGTAGGTACATAAGAATAAACACTGGATATTTTAAACCAACTTTATTTTTAGCTAAAATATAATAATTCATACATCAAAGAAGTTTTCCTAATACTTAATACAGAAGGTAATTATTACCACAAAAATAATAAAATAAAGGTTTAGTAAAGGATGAAAGTAGCTACCACAATAATACTTTCAAAAACCATTTTAAAAATGCCTGCATTTGTGCTGTTTTGAGCTATTTGTTCAAGAAGTTCAGATCATAAAATAATAAATCGAGGGTAGGGAGGGGAAATGGACATTGGACGGTAGTCGAGTGAGGGATAACAACAAACAAACAACAGAACATGCATTCATAGTACCAGACTACCAACATACAGACTGAATTGATTAAATTGATCTTTCTTATACAAGAAATAGTTAAAATGCTTTTCAATAGAGTCATCTTTCGAAAAAG
Source organism: Eupithecia insigniata (assembly GCA_947859395.1). Classification (NCBI taxonomy): domain Eukaryota; kingdom Metazoa; phylum Arthropoda; class Insecta; order Lepidoptera; family Geometridae; genus Eupithecia; species Eupithecia insigniata. The sequence goes on along the minus strand of OX402018.1, from coordinate 424,575 downwards.
ACATCATATAGATCCTTTAACGTGAATGTTCATACACTTACGTTATACATTGCAAGTCTCTTGTCAAAGTGTAAAATACAAAACAATACGCAAAACGTAACGCAGTAACTAACATTTCAATAGAAAAACCACTACAACATACACCAATGATTATGTAAGGATTGCTTAAACATTTTTTTTATATTTTACAGTCGTTCTTATCCTGACATTACTCTATGCTAATATGGCAAACAATCTGATATGACGGAGACGGCGATATGCCGCCTGTGCGTGTGAGAACACTCAAGCGATATAAGAGACACGAAAACAAGAGAATACCTAACACTTACGACTATCGGCCGCTCCACTTATATCTGCGAAAACACAGTTTGTGTTTATTGTATACAAATATGCTCCTTATTCCAACGTCTTAAGAACTGGTGTAAACAGACGTGACGACCGCTCGAAGTCGCGGCAACAATAGCCACTTATTCTAAATTGTTAGTAAAAATCCCGTAACGCATTCAAAATATATATATAGTTACATATAGCTGATCCTAGGAAATCTGTATATATGTATATATTCATCGTACATCTATTAAATCTGTGTCTAATATACATTAAGCCGATTGAGAAGCTCATAAAAAGTGAGTGGAATTTTGTAGAGGTTTAAAAGCTTTTGTACTGATTGTTCAAAAAAATGCGATTCTTGTACTTGATTTAAATGCGGGTAAATTCAACAGGGAATTCAAAATGTCGTCTTTTAAGATGGCGGATTTTTTTTCAACATTAAATGTTTTTTTACTAAAATCATTTATCCTTCTCCGTCTTTTATTTAGATATTTGTGTCCAATTGGACCTTAGAAACTCTCATGGACTCCATTTTGTTACGTCCAAGCCACACAATAACGGTGAATCTGAAAGCATAATATCTTAACCACCTCATTAATATACATAGTTGTGACGCTTATCCTACCTTAGTACCGACCATAATACATCAACTACGTTTAATACATACACTACTTATCGTACAAATTAATATAAAATATAAAGCGCTATTGAACTAACTAGGAAAGCAAGCGGGGTCTAACTCATCTGGTTACGTATAAATTTTGATATGATCACTTTTTAATCTTAGTAAGTAAAAAAACTACAAATAAATTGGGTTTTCGGGTCGGGATTTGCACCTTTTGACCAAATCACATTGACGTGTAGGCCGTTATTTGAAGAAACAACTTGCTTTTCTTAGATCGGGTCAACATTACCAGACGAAATTAAAATGCCAACGGATAGTAGGTAGGTATGGATTACATAATTTTTATCGAAATTACTAAGATTTTTACCAAAATTTTCCAAATGTGCAAATCTCGATCTAAAAATAGTCTTGTGCCACGCGTGTTTGTGCAGTAAGCTTTAACTACAAATATAACAGATTGTAAAATCAATTCCGTTAAACTATTTACTTAAAACTCGCTTTTTAATCGTATTTTTAACGCTGTAATATCAAAGTACGGACTATAATGGCGTTTTAAAATAAACCATTTTCAATAAACACCATCCAGGTTAAGAGTATATTCAGAAATACTTTTATCTTTAAACAAAATCCCGGAGCTCCTCATCCAAAGCAAAATAATATGCTGCCATTTTGAAATATAACCCAAAATAAATTCGCCAACATTCACATTCTACCAACTGACAATGACATTTCACTAAGTGTCAATGACATTAAAGTCCGTTTGACATTACAGCGTGCCATAGGCGCGCCGCGAGAGCGAGACGGGGGACGGGCGGCGCGGGTGCGACGGAGACAGGAGATAAGTACGAGCCGCGCGCGCGAGCGAGTTACATAGTGCTGTTATCCCACTCTAACTGGCTGATGTTCCTGTATTTGTGCTGCTTGCCGGGAATCACTGGAAAGAGAAATTAACATTATTTTATTATTGGTTAGTCCTTATTTGTTTTCTGGTTCTAAAATAAACAGATGACTGGGGCCGAATTCTGCGAACCGCAGAATCTAGAAAGTACTTGCGGTGCTATGTCAGATTGATAGAATAGTTTCGACCTTGAGACGATCCTACCTCATCTGTAGTTTTAAAGGTAAAATGCAAAAATGTGTCATTATGAGAATCGTCTCAGAATAAATAGCTTCACCATAATGGTAACGGTATGGAATAGACCATTGTTATGGCGAAGCAACTAATTTAGTAGAATTAAGGCCCAGTAGTATTAAGTACGACGACATCGTAGCGGTCGCAGGGAGTCGATGGATGGAGGCGGCTCAGGACCGCTATTTGTGGCGTCGTACGGGGGAGGCCTATGTCCAGCAGTGGACGTGTATGGGCTGATGATGATGATGAAGGCCCAGTACCGATACCGCACGGTACAACAATATGCACCTAAATATTTGTTAACTTAACTCGTTAACTTAATCAATGACAAAATGGCCCACCGCAAGCTTCAAGGCCACGAGTTATCTGATGCCGTCAATAAAAATTGTATATAAACATTAGGAATTAAAGCCCATATTTAAATGTAGGTAGGTACATTTTATGGTGGGAGGCAGTCGTGCGGTTCAAAGTCTGCGACAAGCTTATGGCTACAGTCATAGTGTAAAGTTACCTTCGTCCTCTTCATCGGAGGAGTCGTGGTGGTCCGAGTCAGAGTCAGAAGCGGACTCGCCGTCCGAACTGTCGCGCGCACCGCCGCCGCTACCGCCGGCCTGTGCCAACAGACATTAACTAAAATTTAAAATTATCTCTAAAACCAATGGGTTATGGTTCAACAGGGGGAACACTACGTTCTTACAGAATTTTATAGACATCAGTATCGATCCTTGTTAAGAACCGTTTCTGCCGATTCCTGTTTAAAATCTTAAGACAAATTGAACTATGTCGGGGGTCGGGGGTGGCTTAGAATTACTTTGGGTTGATGACCAGAATAGGTCCACTTTTCCTAGGAGGGCACAAGTGTTAAGAAACGTACCTCTTCCATCGGATTAACAGTGATGGTGAGCGCGGAGTCGTCCCAGGCCATCTCCCCGTCGGCGGGGGGCACGCGCGTCCCAACTCCCCCGGTGCCACCCCGAGCGCGGGCCCCACGCGCTCCCCGCGCGCGCGCCACACCCACGCCCGCCGCCGCTACCATCACTCCCACGCACACCACGCCGATCAGCAGGGCTACGTGGTCTGAAACAGAGGGAAATCATTTAGAAAAACTTTACCTTGCAACGTAAATTGTTCAACACATGTCATGCTACATAAATATTACAACAATATACTGTATACCTACCACTCTACATCCTCGACCTCCTTACTACTTGTTGTTGTTGTAATGTTTGTTTGTTTTATAATTGTTGTGTCTACTAGTAAATAAATAAAAAAGCCATTTATTCTCCAGCTAACTATTACAATCAAATTTCAGTTAACTTATAGGTAGGGTATTAAAAATTATAATTGCATCGAATTATAGATAACATATGTCACGTTTTAGTAAAAGTCGCCTGTTTGGCGTAGGCCTCCCCCATATCTCTCCATTTTTTCTGTCTCTGGCTTGTCTACGTCCGTTATTGGTATCTGTGTGGTATAAGATAAAATTAGGATATTTTTTGATCTTTTCCTCTCTTCTTCTTGTCTCGCATAGTCCTATGATATCCCAATTCATTTCCTTTGTCGCTTCGCTTAATTCTGCTAGTTTAGTTTCTGCAGTAGAGTTATTACGTTGATACTTGCTATGTATAGGTATTGTGACTTATCTTGTACCGTATTTTCCATTTGTATATGTTCATTCGTTTGAGGGGTTTTGGTCGTACTCACGGTGACCAACCGGATTGGAGAAGGCATGGTGAGGTGCTCTATTAGTTTTTTGAATCTTTGTGTCTGTTCGTTCCTTTGGCTAGGCTGTTGTTTTTCTTCTGTAATTTTGTTAGTTTTAAACAAAGTTGTTATGCTGTTTGTTGTTTTGTTTTTCTTCGAATTTGGGTTTTCGTTGTACCGAGCTAAAGGTATTTTGTTCATTCGGCTGGCGTCGCTGTTGAAGTGATCATTTGTCTTTTCCTTCTTTTCTAATGTTATTAATTTGTCGTATCTAAGAACAACATTGTTGCCTAATTCTCTTTGGTGCTTCAGCTCTCCCTGTAACTCTTTGCGCTTCTGAAGTACTTTCTGTGTAAAGTCCTCCTTTATGTATATTTGAGTGTTAGTCATTGTTTTGCTTTTTTTAAATATTTCAATTTTTTTACCCAACGTTGTTAATGTTACTATTACTGGTCTTGGTTTGTCTTGTTGCTTCCCCATTCTTCTCACTGCTTCTTTCTCGAATTGTTGGCATTGTACTTGCATGGTTCCGTTTAAAATGTCTAAAATCAATTTTTGTAGTTCATAGTAACTGTATTCTCTTTCTTCGAATCCAAAAAATATAATGTGAAAGAAAACCATTATATTTTTTGGATTCGAAGAAAGAGAACACAGTTACTATGAACTACAAAAATTGATTTTAGACATTTGTTGTTCCAGAATATATTGTTGTTTGTTGTTTTCCTAGTTTTTGTTCTAATTTATTCGTTCTATCCTCTAACATTTTGAATTTCATATCTATGTTGTCAGTTATTGATCTTGTGATGTTTTCTCCCATATTTCTTATATCTACTTTTTGTACAGCTATCTCCTCTTGTATTCTACTTACCACTTCCATAATAGCCTCCATTTTAGTTTTACTTAGTTAACAAAATCTAAATTAATTTTCTGCAAAACAAAAGGTCAAAAAGTAAAAAACCTAAATATCCCCACACGTTGTCAGAGCGGAGGATTGATCCCCGTTATTCTTCAGCAGGTGAATCACTTTGACCTTCGTAACCGCTAGGCTATTCGTTCACATAGCTATGCGGCGAAGTTAGTGAGTGTGTTTTGCGAGCTCTCTGATTATCATGAGGGTAGTTTCTTTTATTTTTATATCGTAATTCACTGTTCGATTGAATTTAGGGAAATCATAAAGTTCATAGATTTTCACTTATATTTAGTTCAATATGACTTCCCTTTTTCACTTTGTACTGTCTAAGTTCTATGCACTTTGTCCACTTGTAATGTCTGGTAATGTCTACGATGTTTTGTTATTTAGGCATGTAAACGGTTTGTCACTTTTGTTTTTGCACTTTTTTGGAGTTCGTGCCTTTTATTTGTTATAAAACGTTTTCCCAGGAGTATCACTTGAGATATTATCGCGTTATTAATGTTTTAGCCACTGATATGCGTTTTTTTATTTTATTTATGAGTTTTTATTCGGAGCTGATATGCACTACGCGACACCAGCGCCACCACCAATTTGTGTCTACTACTTGTGTATAAATGTTATTCTATTCCAATTGGTCCTATGTAGTTTGTTTAGTAAAATTGTTATGACTGACATAGTCATACCAATGACTCAAAGCCCTTTAAATAAGTTTTTTTTAAAAACATTTTTACATATTTATACGACAGGCAAATCCAGAGATAAGCTGGTATAAATAGATATATTAAGTCAGTTTCTCGAACGTTAATCATTCTATTTGGTAAGGTATTCCATCGACTATAAACAAAAATGCACTTACTCTACTCTAACTCGGTTTTTAAATTTATTCTAGTTTAGTCTATTTATTTTGGACGATATCAGTCTCATCCGGCTCATCAGGTATACTATATATGCTCACTGGATGCGCGTTGTGGCAGGTCACGCACGTGCGGCGCGGGCACGTCGGCCGCGTGCACGTCGCGCTGCGCGTGGGCCGCGTACACACGCGGAGCCATGTGCGCGCCACGCACTGAGTGCACCGACTGGAGGACATAACAACATTACAATTAATAAAGGAACAAAATCATTGAACTAAAGCTAAGAACACTCTCGATAGAATTATGTACCTACGTTTCAAACAAGTAAATCAAATTTGAGAGGTACGGCGCAGCAGACAAATGGTAGGTACACATAAAAATTGTAAAACCCCTTTGCTTGCAGTGGAGTCGTAGTACTTTATTCTGTGATGGGGGTTAAAAGGACAAAACATGAAAAGATAAAAGGGAATCACATTCACACAAAACCTATAGGGTACTGCCCGTTGCCCTAGAATAATGAAATTTGGCAAGAAGCAAGGTTTTGTAGCACTAGTAAAGGGAAAAATCCAAAACTGTAAATTAGTACCTAGTATATTCATATAAAAAATATTTTTTGATTCTCGGCATGGACCGAAATCCTATATGGTACTTTCCTTTGACGTAGAATCATGAAATTTGGCAAGAAGCAAGGTTTTATAGCACAAGTAAAGGGAAGGGTTTAGACAAGGGCGCAAAAGCCTGGCTCCAAATTAATTTGTTATAAGTGAAGAGAATATCATGTTCCTATTTATTATTTAATAGATAATAATTTAGTCTAAAATTGATCTCGTACCTACTACTAGCCTACTTGTGTGTGTGTACAAAAATAAAACTTATTGATATTTGATTTCGTGCACCGGAAAGCACGTCCGACATCATACGCCGGAAGTGTCGGTCTGGCATCCCATCGGGTTATGAGAGTGAGAGAATAGAGAGTGCACCTGTGTTTGCGCCCACAAACCAGTTTTCGTTAAGATTGAACGCTCTGGGCTTACTGCTAGTAGGACATCACCATCATCACCGTACCTGCTTGTCCCTCGCGACTGCGTCCACTTTGTCTGCCACACCGCTGGGGTGCAGCTCGCGCGACAGGCCGCCCTCCGCCATGTGCGGGTGTACCACCGTCAGCTGGAACGAAAACAGATTATAAATTTTAATTCAGTCAATGGTGTCATTACGAATCTATTTTGACAGCAATCAAAATTATGGTATCTTTTTTATTTCGACCGTTATGAAAGGGACGACTACACTTTAAGTCCTGTGTTTTACATAGTTTACTTTTGGCGACGTCTGAACAGGAGATGAAACCATATAGTGCCAGATTTACCAACGATCGCAGCAGAGTGCGATACAAACGGAATAAACCTCTAGGTACTGACCGTCTGCACATACTCGTTGGAAGTGAACCGTCCGTTCAGTTCAGAGCAGGTCAGTTTGAACACGCGGTTCAAGTAGTAGGCTGGCTTCTTATTGCTGTACTCTATCTCACGAAGAACCTGCAGAAAGAATGGGAGGTGGGGTTAGATTTGTAGTTGTGAACAGTATGAAAATGGAAAAGGGAGTGTTACAGTTTTAGGTAGTTTTATGCTCGTTCACAAAACCGAATAAATCTGTATTGATGAGCAGCGAGCGAAGCGAGACACAACGTGTTACGTACGATTTGGAGTTTAAGCTATATGGCTAAAATGCGAGGATGTCGCACGAGGCAGTAGCCATACCTTCTGATAGTTGTAGTGTGTGTCAGCTCCCGTAAGGATGACGCCGTCGCGCGTCACTGCGGCGCGGATGTCGTACCGCAGGGGCAGTTCCGCCGCGCGACGCAGCGAGAGCGCCTCGTGGTCCGGGTTTAGTGCCGGGTACACCGATACTACGCACGAGTCGAGCTTCTGGCTTTCCTCTGGAAACAGATATAATTGAATGCTGCAACTACGATGAGGATAAAAAGGATTTTCATTCATGGTATAACTTACATAACTATAAAAAAGAGGCGCTCGGACAGGATTTGTATAATGAACTAGCAAACAGTGTGATGCCTGTGATCAACGATCGATTGGTCGCCAAGATCAAGCCAAATAGGTGTTCAAATTCTGGTCCCCATTGTTCAAACAATTGCTAAGCGTCTTCTGTTGACATTATTCAGTTGAAACAAAACTCTGCTTAGCAACAAAAATATGGAGGGGGTAAGGTAGAACCTGCGGACATATGTATTATAGATTGAGATTGAGAATGACGTCATCTCATCGTGTCCTGCTCAGTTGGAATACGATTTGAGCGGGACAGCATGACATTTAGATCTTCAGATTTATGTTTATAAAAAAAGGATTTTGTTGATTTTCAATTTAGAGATAATAAACATACCTGGAAGCGCATTGGCCCCGTTGGCAAGCACTCTAACAGACAGGTCCGGGAACACGGTGAGTCCGGTCCGGAAGTGCGCGTAGTCTCGCGCCAGGTCTGCGCTGCCATTCAGCAGGATGCTGGGCGTCTGAGGAGTCAGCACCATGATGTAGGACTCCGCGGGACGCGCAGATATCTGACGTCCGTTGTCGCAGCTGGGGACAGACAGATCAGACTATGTTATGGGGTGTGAAAATCAATAATAAATACGTAGAAATTTGAACTTTAACAACAAGTTACGTAAAGGCTATCGGAGGGTCAAGAATTTGAAAATGAAAAATACGGGATTATCAGAAAACTCAGTTGAGTTCATAATAAGACCAAGTTAATTTATATTACAACGTAGGAACATTGTAGCGAGCGCTACCCACATTATTACTAGAACACCACAGGCACCCACAGGGTTGTATTCCATTAGGCTGAGGGGCTCTTGAAACGATTCCCAGTTGCTAATATATTATAAATTCACATCTTCGAAGCTTTTGATTTCGTCTTATTGAAGGAAATGCCGATTATCCCGTATGGGTGAATTGGGATCTAGGTATATTGGGAACTATGTATTTTCAAGAATAAGCATCAAGTTCTGTTCTCATCTTGTATAGTGGGTCTTGTTGTCTGTTTTAAAGTTTGTTTATCAAGCGCGTGCGTCGCTGTAGACCGCGCGTTGTTGAGAGTGTACTCACGTGATGGTAGTGGCCACGTGTACGTTTCTCCGGCCAGGCGTGGGGAAGGCGCGTGCGTCGCCGTACGCTACGCGTCGCAGTAACGTCTCTACGTCCGCCACGCCGTCGCCTTCCACCGACACTGACTTCAAATCTGAAACGTTAAGACATCTTTAATTTTATGTTCTAATCGAAACGATAAATATCCACGTGAAACACGTCCATTGAGTTCCATTGAGTGATCTCGCGAGCATCGATCCGAACTAACTGATGTATGAATTGATGCTCTCGCAGGCAGACTTAGTTCAGCAGCCTATGCAGTTCGTACAATTAGATATATTACCGATGAAGATACAGATAGGTTAGTTTATTTCAGTTACTTTCATAGTATTATGTCTTATGGTATTTTGCTTTGGGGACAGGCAGCTGACATCCAGACTATCTTTGTTCTCCAGAAAAGAGCGGTACGCGCAATATACAAATTAAAGCCACGCGACTCTTTGAGGGAATTATTTAAAGAAATAAATATTTTGACAGTAATATCGCAGTACATCTATGAAAATCTTATGTATACGCACAAAAATAGAGAAAAAGTGTGATGTTCACAATAGAAATACAAGAACAAATTACACATCCCAGCATATAGATTACGAAAGGTAGGGAAATCATTTATGGGCAATTGCGTGCGCTTCTATAGTAAGCTTCCATCTGAAGCAACTGAACTCCCTATTCGCAAATTTAAACAGTACATTAAACAAAATCTCATCAGGAATGCCTTTTACTCCATAGATGATTACATCAATGATGTTAATGCTTGGCCAGATGTCGCTCCGTTCCGCACTGACAGTAGTATGTAAGAAATTCAATGTTCTGTTTAGCTTTATAGAAATATTGACATGTATCTAAATTGCATTAAATTTATATTTAGATAGGCAAAATAAACATGTAATAGACACATAAGTGATATTATAATGTGCTAGTGGTTTCTTTTTCACTTCTTCCACTAGTGGACAAAAAATTGAAGTGAAGAGAATATCAATAACACCTTATTTCTTATTTGATAATAATAACTATGTTTATAGTATAAAATTTGACTTGTCTAAGTGCTTATTTTGTAAGCCTAAAGAAATAAAGTTATTGATTTTGATTCTGATGCTATTGACCACTATATCTAGTTTAAAATGTTCTATTTTTGTACCATTTCTCTGTTCAAGGACGTTTCTCAAAAATACAGGTGTACATATTTTTTTCCAAAACAATCGGGTCAAATTCCCGCTAAAGTAAAAGGTTTAAAAAAAATTACTAATTTTCTTAGCAGTATTTGTTTTTTTTTTTTAAGTCGAGGTCATGTCTCCTTTTTTAGGCTTTTCTCTAACGCTCATGGTTTTGGATTTGGACATCCAATCCCATCTCAAAAAGCACTCTGTATAGGTACTCACATAGGTCGGGCGCCAAGCTGAGCCCCTCGCGACAGCGCGCCGTGCAGGCGAGCGCCCCCGCGCCCTGCGCCGTCCCGCGCGACACGCCGAGCCCCGCAAGCCAGCCGCGCAGGTGGTGCTTCATATCACCTTCCGTGCCTGGAACCACTAACAAACATCAGTACTGCTGGCAACATACAGTGACTTACCGCAAAGATTTAAGCGCCATCTAACTGCAAAAGTAACTCTAAAGTTTGTTCACTGTGCCATGTGTTAGCCAAAATTTTTCACTTTGCTAATTAAATTGTTTGAATTATGAAAGAACATATTATTGAGAAGACTAAGGCGAAAGGACCAAATGAATAAAAGGAGATTTAGCTTCGTTATGCCGGGGTAACATACAACCTACATCTACAGCCAAGACCGGTTCTCCGGACAAAGGACTCCCCCAGATAAGCACCATACGCGCCTTATTGCGTTTATAATAGTAGGAGGGGGAGTAATGTCCATAATCACCACGCTGGGCATGCGGGCTGGGGATCAATGTACAACCTAATATCACTTGCAGAGGGCACATTCAGCCTACCTTGCCAGCAGGCGCCGACCACCATGGTGGTGTTGAGTCCGTGCGCCGGATGCAGCGGCCAGTCATCGATGACCTCCGGCCCGCGTCCGTCTGCAGGCCGGAAGGGCGCGCCGTCCACGAACAGCTCCACATTCGGGAAGCGGACGTTGATCGCGTAGTGGTGCCATTCGTCGTCGCACACCTGGAAACACAGAGATTTGGGATTATATTAGTTTAGGGAAGCTGCAATGAAGTTCTTTTGGGAGCTGACTATGGAACTCTTTCAAATCGCAAAGGAAGCTCTTACCTGCTCTGGGTCTGCATCTGGTCTACTGGCCAGGGATATTTTAACAAACCGATATGTGTTATATTTTTTTGGATAGCGGATTGTCTGCGTATTCCCTACCCGCAATGTTGATCGTGATCGTTCTTGTTTTCAAGTGTAGCAGCCGCAATTCTTCTCGCAAAGCTTTTCAAACGTAGTGAAGGTGTGAACATCTCCATTGTTTAGGATACTAAATAACGTTCACTCACACGAGTACGAGGTGCGAGTGCGCAGGGCATGCGTACATACTAAAAGAAAAAGAGTAGGAGCTGAAATCAAAAAGTCTAGTTGAATGGATTACCTCCGGTATCTTCCAGCGCCACTCTGCGGGACGGAAGATGTTGAGGTCTCCCTCTCCAAAGTCTCGGCGCAGCAGCAGGATGAGCCGGCAGTTGCGCACGAACAGTGCGTAGTGGTGCCGGTTCATTTCTGGAACACGGACACATCATGCTGTTAAACCATGGATCGGGAGTAAACAGTGCGCGTGATTTTCTTTCTTAGTCGTGTGATTCATGTGTCATCAAACTTTATAAGATCCTCAAATAATAACTAGATGTCGAGAATTTTTTATCCAACTATAGAAGTATTCCCGGCAAAACCAGATTTCTGGTAACTCGCGCGCGAGTCGACTGGCACTTGGCCGGTTGTTTAAATAGATTTCTTACTGTGATCGTCAGCCAGGCACAGCAGGTGCTCCTTGCGATGCGGGTCGGCGCCGGGCAGAGGCGCGTGCCGCATCCAGGTGGAGATGGCGAAGGTGTTGGTGAGGTGATGCGGGAGGACCGACTCGGGGACCACCGCGGACGTCGTCTCACCGTCGAACTCAAACATCTGCTCCCCGTCGCGACCTGGAATTGTGAGAAGATCGGAATTCGTTAAGACCTCGAAAGGAACATAGGCCGAATGATTATGAGATTGATATAGCGTACAAGCAGGACATTAGACTGTAACACTTTCTATCAGATATTTAAAGTAAGTAGATCAGATACCACACACATTGTATGTAACACAGAAAACCTCGTCAAATATTTGTTGACTTCACACCAAAGAAACATGTAGTACCTCTTAAAGTGTCAATTATTACCTGAGTCAGGTTTCAGTGACTTGGCCCACTCGTTGCCGGCGCCGGGGCTCGGCAGAAGGTCGATCGTCTTGGGATCCAGCCCTGCAAAAATATTAGAATAACATTTATAAATGAGACATGTTCGACTTGAAGGAAACTTGTAGCAAAAAAGGACCATTGATTCTTTCTAGACAGTACAAGTGTGTCAAGAAATCTGAATATCAGAAGTCTTGAAAAAGGAACTATATATATATATAAATATATATCAATAATAAATACCTTAATAGATATTGGCAGCTTGGCCTGACTGAAAACTATCAGTGTAAGTGTTGTCTAGTCAAATTCAACCTCGGAGAATAACCAAGATTATAGAGAATATAGAGAAGAATCCTTACCACAGATGGTCCTTTGAGAGTGAATGGAATAGGTATCCCTATCACACCCCGAGCCGGCTCTAGACGCCTGGAGAGTGATGGCCGCCTGGATCCTGGTGACTCCTGGGCAGCGCTCGTCGGAGGAGCAGGTGTCAAGCCTGGCCGCGGGGAACAGAGCTAGTGGACCGGTGCCTGGTGCGTAGTCTACTCGTTCTGCCACTCCTGAGTAAATGGTAAAGACGTTAATTTCACGAGATTTTATGATATTATTTTAATTTGATCACAATCTAACCGGATGGTGATGATGTGGCTGATGATAAAAGTCTAGAAGTCACCTCTTGGTTTGAAGAGAGTTTTGTAATTAGCAGGAGGCCCGTCGCGACTTCCAAACCTTAGCGGTAGGAAGATGATGTAGAGGATAACGAATCATTCAATAAATAAATATACCTAAGGGCAATAGAAGATTCTTTCTATACAATCGTTTCGTGCTATGTATTTAAAGTATCACAGAGTGAATATTTTAATAAGTACAAGTTACGTCCCAATCAATATTTTGATTTCATCAAATGTTACGAATTCAAAAACTTTAATAATATATTAAAATTTCTGTGTAGTTACGTACGTATTCCATATGGACAACTATTTTACTTTCCGAATGTTTCCACACTGATGAACTATTTAAATATTCTGGTAGCGAAGAGAAAACCAGCGACGACGCGAGAAACGAACTGGCCGCATCACAGTCCGTATGAGCTTTACAATAATACAATAACACTTGCTGAGAAGACTCCAAGACCTCGATGGGAACGCTAATTTTACCTCAAGAATTACGTAAATTACTGAATGGTCGACACGCCAGTGCGCAGGATTAGAAATCCTGATTTTATAGAACTACTTTTACTAGAACTGTAGCCATTTATTTACGTCTTACTTGTTCAGTGACTTCTGGGTCAAACCCAGTTTAGTGGCTTTAGGAGTGGTGTAGCTGTTTCCGTGGTTTTATGAAAGTCTGTAATCTCATCTGTTCAACTCTTGGCTTGTTAATAATGTTTACTACAGCATAAAAGATTTTATTGCCACTTAGGTCTTTTTCTGCCTAGATTAAGATTGATTCATTTCCTGTGATACATAACTTATACGTAAAAATATTATTGTATGTCCGCATAGAATTTTGTTGATACTATAATTTCATCAGAAGACCTTCATTTACATAACTATGATTCACACAAATTTACAATAAAATTTATCCTTATTCTTTTGGCGGTAACTGTATCTATGACTACCTACCTACTACGTAATAACGTAGGTATGTAGTTAGGTAGTGGTACCTAGGTAAGCGGCTTTCCGCTGACGTCATTAAGGGAGCGGAATATTCGTGTAATCCGCACTTTGGATTACACGCTAGTTGGGATGTCCCGAGTTATGAATTTAATGGGCTTATGAAATAGATTTCGGTTTCACTGAAATGGGTTTAATGTAGCGAATGGACGCCTCTATTTATCGAATACTTTAATAATAACATTAAAGAACAAAAGCGGAACAAATTATGGCTGGATGGATAGATTAGGTATATTACTAGGGATAAAAAAGTTCCTGAAATAATGACGTAGGTTCTTATCCCTACGCAGAAAGTAACTAACTATAACAAATGAAATAACAGTAAGAAGTTTTGTCTCCCCTTCCTTGGGAAAAAACCACAATTACTTAGCCGGAGACTGGAGTGACGTTTTATTAGCAAGGTAGTTATTGTTGCCATGAAGAGAGAGAATAAACTTAATAATAAGAGGTAGGTTGACGACCTATGTTGACTACTCAACGAAAACTTTTTCTGGAGCAATTATAATGCTGAGGCAATGCAATTATAGTCTTTTGGTCTATTAGACACTTTGTTAATTTGACAGATTAGTCCATCCAGTCTTTGTCATTATTTTGTGGGCCAATTTATCAATATCATTATTTCTTCCGCGTCCATCGGAAGACGTAGGTAACCGCACGTACACGTAGAAAATAAGAATCGGTTTGACGACGGAACCTTGTTTTTTCGAATGGACTATAATGCTGTAGACCGCAGGCCCAGATAGAGGACAGCGTTACCGGACTTTGCTGGAGATGGAGCTGCCATAGGTGCTCGTGATATCTCGTTTACCCTTATAATCCACACACTGTTAAACTTGTAGCACGAAAGAATCAGTTTGACGAGGAAGCTGTGAATCTCTATCCATATTTCTTACCTTTCCAGCCCGCTCGGCACGGTTTGTTGACCTTGATGGTGACCATGACAGGTGCGGACTGCAACATGCCGCAGTCGTACGCCACCACCGACAGGATGTGGTTGTGGGATTTCTCGTAGTCCAGCGGCTCTGTGTTGCGGATCACTCCTGGAAATAGACGAGGTTTATCAGAACTCTAGGGAACCCTCAAAGACATCTTCAATACAAATGTAAAAGCCCATTATCAAAATTCATCCTCTTGTCTTGAGTAGGTACAAACTGGTCAGTCCAAATGCAGAAAAATGGAGTAGGTACCCCTTTTCTGTATTTGGACTCAATATTAGTCGTTTATTTTAATGACATGATATCCCTTGCTAATTGGGATTTCTTCGACAGAGCTCTATGATGCTCCGTAGGGGAGGATATCTGCAGTTAACTAACCTAGCCTGACGATATTTCTTGAATGGGAAATGGTAGCGATACATAGTCAGTGTTTAATTTTAAGAACTGTACTTATGAAAATAAACTGCCAACTACTCGAAAACATTTAAGAAAGTCTGCAACACAGCAAAATGCCTATTCTTGAGGAAAAAAATTATAAATTCATCTAATAAAATGAAAACAACATGGAGACTAATAAATAATGAAACGGGTAAATCAAAGCCATGTTCCAGAGAAATAAGGTTAAAAATTAATAACTCAATTCTTATACATTAAAAGGATATTGCCGATGCTTTCGATGCATTCTTCTCCGATATTTATAAAGTTGTTACCCGGACTCTAAACTCCTCACCTTCGATGGCGGTTGAATTATTAGAATCATCTGTTGAAAAATATAAAGAGTCTTTATATTTTATTATTATATTTACTCATGTAAATGCCAATTATATAGTCAAAACGTTTAAGTCTATTAACTTCAAAAATACTGAGTATCTCTGGGGTATCTCAACCAAAGTACTAAGTTCAATTATAAAGGAAGTGGCTCCTTGTTTGGCCTTTATTTTCAATAGTTGTGTCGACGCAGGAGTTTTTCCTGATCTTATGAAATATAGTAAACTGGTTCCTCTGTTTAAATCTGGAAGTCACACTGATCCGGCCAATTACAGACCAATTTTAATACTTCCAGCAAAAAGTAAAATTTTGGAAAAAAATATTCTCACACAGCTGTCCTCTCATTTCGTCCATAATAGGCTACTCCATAAAAATCAATTTGGATTCACCAAAGGTAGATCAACAACCGATGCTGGTACAGTTTTACTAAAGCATATATTGGATGCCTGGGATAAAGCGAAAAACGCTATTGGTATATTCTGTAATCTTTCTAAGGCTTTTGATTGTGTAGATCATGGTACATTAATTAGAAAATTGAGTCACTATGGCATTCAAAACAAGGCACTGAACCTTATGCAATCATATTTATCTGATAGAGTTCAAAAAGTAGCTATTGGCAAAGAAAGATCTAGGGGCTCAAAAATTGAATTAGGCGTCCCGCAAGGATCAATATTAGGTCCTTTCTTATTTTTAGTATACGTAAATGATCTCCCCTTTTTAGCAAAAGATCTGTGTGATATAGTCTTATTTGCTGATGATACTTCACTGATTTTTAAAGTTGACAGAAATAAATGTAATTATGACGATGTAAATGATTCGCTTTCACACGTACTACATAGATTGGTTCACCGCCAATAACGTCTTACTTAATGCTACAAAAAAACAAAGTGCATTAAATTCATGTTACCAAATGTAAAAGAATTTCCAACTAAGATAATGCTAAAGGATGAGATTGTTCACTTTATAGACTACTGTTTTCTTAGGGTTACATATTGATTCCACTCTTCAGTGGAAACCGCAAATTGATGCTCTCGCAGGCAGACTTAGTTCAGCAGCCTGTGCAGTTCGTACAATTAGATATATTACCGATGAAGATACAGCTAGGTTAGTTTATTTCAGTTACTTTCATAGTATTATATCCTATGGTATTTTGCTTTGGGGAAAGGCAGCTGACATCCAGACTATCTTTGTTCTTCAAAAAAGGGCTGTACGCGCAATTTATAAATTAAAGCCAAGCGACTCTTTGAGGGAATTATTTAAAGAAATAAATATTTTTACAGTAATATCGCAATACATCCATGAAAATCAAAAGTATACGCACAAAAATAGAGATAGCTTTTTGAAAAAGTGTGATGTTCACAATAGAAATACAAGAAACAAGAATAAATTACACATCCCAGCATATAGATTACGAAAAGTAGGGAAATCATTTATGGGCAATTGCGTGCGCTTCTATAATAAGCTTCCATCTGAAGCAACTGAACTCCCTATTCGCAAATTTAAACAGTACATTAAACAAAATCTTATCAGGAAGGCCTTTTACTCCATAGATGATTACATCAATGATGTTAATGCTTGGCCAGATGTCGCTCCGTTCCGCACTGACAGTAGTATGTAAGAAATTCAATGTTCTGTTTAGCTTTATAGAAATATTGACATGTATCTAAATCGCATTAAATTTAGATTTAGATAGGCAAAATAACCATGTATTAGACACATAAGTGATATTATAAATGTGCTAGTGGTTTCTTTTTCACTTCTTCCACTAGTGGACAAAAAATTGAAGTGAAGAGATTATCAATAACACTTTATTTCTTATTTGATAATAATAACTATGTTTATAGTATAAACTTTGACTTGTCTAAGTGCTTATTTTGTAAGCCTAAAGAAATAAAGTTATTGATTCTGATTCTAATTCTAAAGAGTTTTTGATTCTTGATTCATACGAGTAGATGTATTGTTTATTTGCGAATTCAGACACACACATAAAAAGTAAAGCGTTAACCTAGGTAACCCGTTGGGGCAAGGTTACCTAACACTCACCCTCATTGTCAATAGCAAAGGGCTGACTCCGATCCGTGAGTATCTCGTACTTGCAGACGTCTCCGTAGCGCGGCGTGCAGTCCTTGTCCGTGGCCTCGACTCTGAGCAGCTCATCGTAGAGCCGGCCCTCGTCCACGGAGCGGACGTACGAGGCCTGTGCGAAGGTCGGGGCGTACTCGTTCACGTCCGTCACTGTGATGTGGACAGGGACGCTGGAGAAAAAAATCATGCGAATATGTGAAATAAACTGTTAACACTGGTAAGAAGATAATGATGTAAAATCAACGAAAAACCAAAAACCTTTTTAGAATATTATTTTTTTAGTTAATAACCCCAAAAGATTCTGGTCAGTCTTCAGCGGAGTGCACGCAGGGACGCGGAGCGTCATTCAGCGTTCCAGACAAGTTTGCTTTTGCTTCATTTCACGCAATATAAATTGAATAAGATGAAAATCATGTCTTGCATCTAGGAGTTGTTCGCGATTCTTCCACTCAGAATTACTTAATCACAATAGCAGCCATTGTTTTAAACTAATTTCTCACTCAACTTCTCCAGTTGAGGTACTAGGACAGCATGGGTGTTGATCGACACTCACTCGACGGAGCCGCCGCAGCTGGCGGAAAACTTGCAACGCTTCTGATTGAAGTACTAGGACAACATGGCTTCACAAGAGAGAGAGACTCACGTGTTGGAGTAGGATCCATCACAGCCGACAGCCGCGATGTCGAACTTGTAGTTGCGTCGTTTCTCGCAGTTGAGCGGGTAGCGCACGCGCAGACGAGCCTCGTTCTCGTCGATCACCATTATCTGTGCAATAAGAGATACAATGTTAGAGTTTATAAGCGCATGGTCCTGGTGTATGGATTATAATATTATTAGCATAGGAAGTAGCAACAGCAACGTTACAGAAATCAACAAGATTTTAACCTGCTATCGATACAACCGGAGAACACGCGTGCCATATTAATAATACAATAAACAATGACTGAACCGAAATCCAATTTTAGC
This sequence comes from Eupithecia insigniata, assembly GCA_947859395.1. NCBI lineage: Eukaryota > Metazoa > Arthropoda > Insecta > Lepidoptera > Geometridae > Eupithecia > Eupithecia insigniata. The sequence goes on along the minus strand of OX402018.1, from coordinate 406,082 downwards.
TAACTAATCCTATAACAGCGAACAAATAGCCGATACAATACAACCCCCCGAACCGTTCTATAAACGCGGTTTACCCCCTCTACCTTTCACCGGGTGGATCGCCCATCTCGGGTCAACTACTCTACGGAAACATGGCCTTTCCGATATCCATATTGGACTTTACAATAAAAACTAGTAGTTAGCACCAACCAAAAACATCGTGACCGTTTAGTTACAATCTTCTGATTTCTTAAAGACCCAACGACGGGGGTCAGTCTCCAGTGGTTCCAGAGTTATAACGGACTGAAATTTCCTATCATACACCTATCAAAAATAAACCTATAACACGCAAATCAGATCAACAACGGTTGAACTGTGACCCTCGAAGTGACTATTTCACGATCCAGCCAAATCACCCAAGCTGACAGTGAGATCTTCGTTCGTTTCGCTCACGCCGATCAACTAGTAACATCATACGTACGTAAAGCTTTTCAGTGCAGTAAGCCTTGTGTCAGACGGGAACCTGGCTTGTGCATCACTGTTTATGATGGGTGTTAGTTCAAACAATTGACCAAAAATATCAAATTTTATCAAAAATAATATTATGTTGAACCATAATTTGGTTCATAGTGGGTTGAACACCTTCTCCACCCGTCCCATACTATTATTTCCTGGCCCAACATGGCGGCGGCCTATTCGAACAAATAAATGTAAATACGTTTCTTCCGCTCGCCCGAACAGCTACGAGGGTGGAATGTAGATGGTCGCAGGCGGAGCGACGAGCGAGGAGGTTGTTAATCGCCAACAATTCTGTTAATTTCTGAAATTTTTGCAGGCTATTTTTTACGTTTTCGTTTTCTGTCCCAACCAAATATATATTAATTTTTATGGATAACTTTCGTTTAACCAGAAATATATTTCACAAATGAGGTAATACTTTGTTAAGACAGTTTTCCTGTATCTTACCTACTTTCTGATATCCCCATACTTTTCGACAGCACATCGTATTATTCTAACTAAAATTATGAAAAGCCTGATAGTAAAACAGCTCGACAAGTCGTCAGCCGCCCCTGATACTGCTAACTTGACGAAGTGGAAACCGATCTCGTCGAACTCGACACTACTAGCGAGAGAAAGTTCATAACCGAGAAGACTTGGAATCACTTTGGGTCGCTGAATGACAGGTGTAAGTAAATCGCTCCGCTCGTGCGCAGCGCAGCCCTTATCACAAAATTCCAAGTTTTCGCGTGAGTGTAGCGAAATCATTTTATTCCGATAGGTTAAGTGGCAATTTAATGTAAATGCTGAAATATCACTCGTAACGTACGTACGTACATACGTCGGATTAACTATTTGTTTATTTTTCCATTTGAACTAATTTGGAATGTAAACAAATGATGAAAATATTAAGAGGAACATTAGCTGAAGTTTTATAGTGTACCTAAATCCATACTTATTATAATAGCGGAAATAATAGTTTTAATTGTGTGATTACTTTAGTTAGTAACTAAATATAATACTTCTTGCGTGTGTCTGTTCCATTTCCACGTCTAGTCCACACTGACAATTTGGCAAAGAAACGAGATTATCTGAGGGCTCGTTTCCATGTCAGTCGCAACCGGTACCAACTTGAGCGGATACCAAGTCTCGGAAGCGACTTTTATACACGACTTTGTGTCCAAGCGTCATGTCGGTCGCTCTTACTGGACTGGAGCATCACCATGACAAAACGTACGGGTACAACGACGACGGCAACGAATAAAAAGTTCACATGGCTAGCAAAATGTAAAAATAACTCTTCTATTAAAGGAACTAAAATTACATTTTATCAAACAGTCGGTAATCTTCAACAAAGTACCTAACTTAACCTAACTTAGCGTTTGAATTGGTAAAACAATCAAATATCAAATATCAAAGTGCTTTATTTCCTTTAGACCTTACAGGACCCTTGGACACGTCACAAAATTTAAATTACATAAGTAAAACAGGGAAATAAAGTGATCACTTTGATTTTTTGTTCACTTCAATCTTTTTAAGGTAAAGTAAAGAAGCGAACAAGAAACCTTTACCTTGTTAGGTTGTTAGTTTTCGAGTTGGAGCAAAAGTCGTCCCATGCTTTTTTATCCTCTAGATAATCTGATATTTTGTAATAAGCCTTTTTACAAAGGATATGTTTGATAGTTTGTTTGAATTTATTTATTGATAATTTTTGCAAGTCACTCGGAGTTTTGTTGTAGAAGCGTATACATTGCCCTTTAAAAGATACACTAATCTTGTGCAGCCGAGTTTTGGGCAAAGCGAGTTTGTTCTTATTTCTAGTATTTACATTATGTATGTCGCAATTTTTAGGGAATCGATCGATATTTCTATGAGTGTACAATAAGTTTTCATAAATATATTGACATGGTACAGTCATTATATTTATTTCTTTGAATTTATCACGCAGGGATTCTCTAGGACCCATGTTATAGATAGCACGAACAGCCCTCTTCTGCAGCACAAATACGGTATTAATATCTGCAGCGTTCCCCCACAGTAATATGCCATAAGACATAATACTATGGAAGTAGCTGAAATAGACAAGTCTAGAAGTATCAACGTCTGCAAGATGACGGATTTTTTTGACTGCATATGCTGCAGAATCATTTTTCAATCCAGATATCTACCGAGGACACCAGCCCGTCGGTTATTTATTGTTTTAATTAGTAGAATCTTTATTAGCAGTGCCAAATTGAAAGTACAAAATTAAGTATGGCGACCATTTGTCGCTCTTGGACATCTTTACCGCCGGCAGTCGACGTCGACGGGCGGCGCGCACAACTGCACTAGTGTAAAAAGTTCAAAAAGCAGTCCCTGTTATTGGCTGCAACTTGCGCTGCTCGTTACGCTGCAATTTTGTACTGTGCGGAGCTGTAGGTACAAAGCGGCACAATTCACTGTCTAGGCAGCCGTGCGGAATGGAAAACAGATTAACGAACTGACTTTAAAGAATATTATATTGAAATAAAGAAATAGCGATAGTTTTGCAACATATTACCAGTATTACTGTGCAGTTTATGTTCAAAAGGCCAAGTTGAGATATAAGGCTCGCATCATCATATCAGCCCATACACGTCCACTGCTGGACATAGGCCTCCCCCATACGACGTCACAAATATAATATGGATGTGCGGACATAAAATAAGACATTGTTCCACGTCTGCCAAAAATTAAAGGTGGCACACATAAGTTGCAGACAAAAGCGCCATCCGTCTGCGCCTGGAGGTACGACTATAAAGTGCATTGTAACTGCTTGTTTCAAAAGAATAAAAAGCATTTAAGTACTTATCTCCCTTCTTCGCCGATCTACACAAAATCTTTTCTCTCAAGTCTAGCTAGATAGCTGAAGTTTTTATAACGCTTAGACAGACGTTCTTTTAGAGAGGCGCGGCGGCCGGCGGCCGCTTGAAACTAACTAATAGAGAGAAGGATTGCGGTTCAACTTAGTTCATTAGTTCTTTATTGTAAATAGAGTTTAAACTTGTAAAATGAGTCCGATTTCTCTTTGAGCATTTAAAGAGCTTTTGAGCCACAGATTAAATTACTAGTTACTGAGACGAAAGCACAAGCAAGTTTAGTTTCAAGCTCAATTCAATTTTAGCTGGGAACTAACTGGCACCTGGCAGGTACCTACTAAAAACAATTATTTTTGTTTTAATTTTAATTTATTTTCCATTCTTTTAACTGCTTATTTTATATTAGGTAGAAATACATTACATTACACTTTATTGCACGCCAAGAAAATAAAAATGTACAGGAAAAAAATAATTAACATAGTTGCACAATGGGCCGCCTTATCGCTCAGAGCGATCTCTTCCAGACAACCTTGGGATGGACATTGTTTCTCATATTAACATATAACACCCGTGTAGGTGAACCCTTACATGTATTACCTTACCTTACATGTACATATGTACCTATTTGAAGCAATATAACTTTACTTTTTCTTTACTAAATCGATTATAACTTTTTACTCTTTTTGTTATATACATATAGTATATATGTGATAGTATAGTAGGTACAGTATAGATAGAGGAAAGGCTCTGGGGTAGAGACAGATACAGATTAAGTTTATTAAAGGAGGTGAGGTATTAACATTGGATCTTAAATAATCGAGCACTGAATAAAGAAATACTGTCAACTTTATAATAGGTGGATTAGATTCAGATAAGAATGTACTTATAGTTGAATATATAACATCAAATCACATTACGTTTCAGTTTGCACGGTTTGAAGCGTTCACCCGTAAATCACGGGCCCGACCAAATGAACACAATAACGAACCGAACCGAGCGTTTAACTGTTCACAAACAGTAGTTCATACGTTTTTACGATTGCCGAATAAAACGGTCTGCAAGCGATGCATTCTCGAGTTTATGGGCTGACTGTAAAGTTTATATCTCATTGTCGGATACATTGTACGCACAGCCTAAATGGGAGTGGCTCGGACGACTGTAAATTTCAAAAAGGACATGACCATTTTGTAAATGTACCTATTTTATAGGTAATTTGTTGTAAACTACGAGGAATGGGTACATAAAGAAAAAATATCCTTAGTAATAAAGACATAAACGCAACATCGGACGGTTGAAAGATGTTCCAACTTGTACATTTCTCAACCGCACACCGCACTGCAAACTTCCATGAATAACAAAAACATCCTTGTTTATTTCTAACGTAGATAGAGCACAGAACCGAGAAAACTTATTTCTCGCATAACTTCTCGACTCTCAAGTGTAACTGGTATCTCTGAAGGAACAGAAGTACTCCGCTACGGCGCGGCGTCGGCGCCATTGTTCAATGGCGCAGCGACTACACCACCTGCTGCGATGTGATGCAAATTGTCGTTGTTTACGAGCTGTACTCTGTTCCACTGATTTATTCTAGTTTGATGGCTTTTGCGTTGCTTCGTGGCACTACAGGGAAGATCTCTTGTCTTAGAAAAACACTTTTCAGGGTGTTCTTTTAAAAGGTTGCCGAATTTGCCATATGTTGAACGCCATTTGCAATTTTAGATCGAAATGAAAGAAAATTATTAAATAAGTTAGGAAACAAAATCGATTACGGAATAATATGAAAGAATCTTATCATAACATACTACAATAGTCCAATAGATCTGTTTGTTATAAGAAGGGTACCTACCTACTGATAGCTATAGGTACCTAGTTTATCAATGAACTAGGAAGCGCGGTTATGAACACAGAAGTGTTCTTGTGCAGATTTATAGTTTGTGGATTTAATCATTCTGCAATCAGGTGGTTGATATCTTGAGCTTTTTTCAGTTTTGAGACATAGGTAATCCATAGAGTGCCACATAATCCCATTTTTTTAATGTCTGAGAGCTCTACCACTAAACTGAAACGAAAAATTTGCATTAGGTATACGTTCTTAAATTATTTAACGGATGAAATTTTCTCTAAAACAATTAAATTTCAGACTGTCAGGTCGTAACCATTTTTCAATTTCACCACAGACAGCCCGGACTGCGTCGGGCTCCGACTCCGACATTATTAAATCATAAATAGTGAACGTGCTAACGACAAGTTTTCATTGTTTTTATTATTAATTTATTTAGCTGCCACATTAGTAATACCTTGTAATACCAAAAATGATGCCACGACTGCTTGTTTTCCTTGATATGATGTTCTATTATCGAGGAATACTAGGTAAACTGTAATCTTGACACTCAGTCATGACATTTGCTGTGATTATGAGTGAAAGAAGCAACGCAATATAAATTTAGTTTTTTCATCACCAATGCAAACTTTGTGGTTAGTTTTGAGATCTTCAAAGTAGGCGTAAAATTCCGTGACGCATTCGACTTAGATTACCAAACTTTTGTATTCTTGAGTTTTTAATAGATTCATTGTTGTGTCTGACTTATTTCCAAGAATGACAATTCAAGTTTTGTCTTCGTTTGCTACACGTTCTACGTTGCTGCCCTCCACCGCAACCTCGAGTTAATCTTAGACAGGAACTGGCTAGCTTTACGACGTCGTCCACCCTCTAACCCATCTTATCTTGAACTAATCTTACGTGGAACAGTATAACCTCTCGCATTGCGGGAGGATGTAAGAAATTGCGGATTTAAAAAGAATTCAAATATATATGTTTGTGTAACTATTGGAACTTAAACGTGCGCCAAGCTGTCATGAGCCAGTTGTGTTGTGTGTATGAATGAATTCGCTTGCGTGATCTAGCTGAGGGAGCTTAGACTCCTTTAAAGTTTCCTGCAGACCTGATAAGTATAATAATTTAAGTTTACTTGAACAAAATATTTTGTATTTGTATTGATAAGACCGTGCCCTGCCATCCACAGACGATCCTCAGTTTCAAACAAAGGAACTCAAATGGTGCTAGTCATTGAGCTCTATGATGCTAGTGGTTGTTACCTCGAAGGGCGCCTCCCCATGGTGCTTGTTGTTCAAGATGAGGAAGGAGCAGAGCGGGCCGCGCGCTCTGATGGCCGGGGTCACCTCCACCAGCGTCTCGTTTTCCCGAATCAACCCGTGGTAGCCCTCCTCGGGTTCGGTCAGCTCCAGGTATGGAACGTCTGGAAGGAAAGAGGATGGAATAAAATATATTAGCTCCCAACTCAAACAAGGTGTCTCAGATGTAGGAAGGAACGTGTAGCGCCCCGAAGCGCTTATGAGCCGATTCGATTTAGTTGTTTTGTTTTAAATGGCACAACACTCAGCAATTTTTGACGCCCCCAAGAGCCCCCCCAGGATTTTTCATTGTAATTTGGGAACAGAGACCCACGTTCTTGTATTTTAGCAAAATTAGCTTGCTTTTTGTAGGGCTTGCTAACCATATAGAATGGAACTCGTATAGAATGGAATAGAATAAGTAATTTATTTCGTCACACACATTAAGTACTTACAAAACAAACAAAAACATAGATCATGGAAGTTTTTATCGTAGGTTACAAAATTGATGGGCGTTAGATCGAGTTTCGTCCGATGACCGTGTGCTGAAACAGGTGTCGGCTCAGCATGTGCTTGGAAACCCTTCATCATTTAAGTGTATATCTACCTCCTTACTGGACATGAACTTACCTCGTTCTAAACATACATAAAGTAGATAGTATAATAGTTTAGTTAATGTATGCTGAGGACATGGTCATTACAGGCGGGTCATGAATGCAGGGCGTGATTAGGATAAGGGCTGTTGAATTATCAGGGGTTGCGGTTTTTATGGGGGTGTAAACTTCCATTAGTGCTTAGGTAGGGGTAATCTAAATCTATTAGAATAAATAACCTAATTAGTTGAGTAACTCTAGTAGGTACATAAAAAATATAATATTTAATAACGAAATAAAATAATAATTCTCATTTCGTGCACTTCAATATTTTTAGTCAAGCGGTCGCAGGGAGTTGGTATCCACCAACTCCCTGCGGGTGGAGGTGGCTGAGGACCGCTATTTATGGCGTCGTCGTATGTTCCCACATACGACGACGCCATGTCTGGCAGTAGAATAATATGGGCTGATATGATGAAACAATGGTAATAAAACTGGATTGTTCATTGTAGTTTTTAAACATTTTGGTCAATCATCTTGATCTAAATTCTAATGCTTAACGTTCAAGCTTTAGTTCATCTACCGAGAACATAAGACCACAACTAACATAGTTCCTAAACGGCCCATTTCATTAAAATCTGGAAGTTTCAGTTTAAGCTTGGATTAACAGCAAGTGGGTGCTTGGGTCGCTAATGGGCGGTCGAACCCGGCCTACGTACGACTCATCATAGCATACAGGTGTTCCAACTGGTCACCTATTATGGGACGTTATGTTATGTGCGAAGTAGTCTTGAGTTATACTAGGCAAAATCTGATACCTGTGACTTACGTTACTGTGACTTCAAAATATCCGTGACAAATACCAGTGACAAAATACAAGCTAGTATTTCTACCAATCACGTACAAATTCATTGTTTTACTGATTGAATAATATATTATTGCAGCAATAATACTGCTACGTAACGAAAATTCCCCTTGAATTGTATGTGTATAACGCAATGTAACAACTTTGTACATTGCGGTATACATTTCAAATTTCCAAGTATAAAATACTAGGTGTGTCTCATTCTGACTTAGTGATAGTATCAAAGAGAGAATAAAAAAGCGATATTATCTAGCAGAAGCGATGTATTGCGTAGGTACCTAATAAAATAACAACGATATAATATCGTGCACTCGTGACACTGGCACTACCTATGAGACAGTCACAGATATAGTTAGTTTTTCAAAACTTGCTTTTGCACGCAAATTTTTCAGCCATTTTTCCAAGGCGGTTATTCCAGGTTACCATCTATCTAGTATGTACTTGCCTTTCAGTAACAGACAGACACACATTTACTTTCTTTACAATATTCGATAAATGGATGATTGATGAATTTATGTATTTGCTTTTAGTTACAAAAAATGTTTTTATTAGATCTAAAAGCAAAACCCCCCACATTCGCACGTGCCGTTCGATATAATAATCCCAAAACACCCTTCAATCAGGTTGTATCCACATCTCAAACAGCGGATTAGGTATTCCCAGCGGCTCCGGCGGATTCCCACCGGATCCCTGACGGCTTTGGAGCTCTAACGAGAGGGCTGGACTGGAGCCTGGGGCTAAGCCGCACCGCCCCCGGACTCGACTGATGCCGCGTGTGAGTAACATCACCACCTTTTGTTATTTCAATGTCAATTTTGTAATGTATTAATACATCAGTTATATCGTAGCTGGGTGAATCAACTTTCAAGGCTACCCTTTTGTGTCCCCGTCATAGAAAAAACTCTAAAACCTGTATTTCAGTTTAAAATATGATCGTTTTAATATTAACGTAAACGTAGATTCTCTGCTAACATGGTATGACACATAGTTTTTTATAGTTTATAGCAAAATTTTTGATTTTCCTACGGTAACTCAGCGGACACATACAAAGGTGAAGAATCCTGGGGACACATGTTTTTTGCCTATGTTCCGCTGAGTTATCATAGCAAAATAAAAAAATTAACTATAAACTATGACACTACCGTGTTAGCAGAGAATCTAAGTTCACACTTGACATCTTTAGCGGAGATTTAACTTAAATTAACGAAGAGTTAAATTAAAACTAGCTATGTAAAAGGCCAAAAAACTATATGCGCGCAAGGATCGAAGCAAATGGAAATATATTCTTTGCCGATCTTTATGAGAAACCAAAACGGCTCTTAAACTAAATGTACATATTTGCCAGATATACATCATTCTCAGCGATAATACCACCTATTATGCTTGCTATTCTTAATTAGTTATATATAAGTTTTTAATGTGTTTTTGTTCGTACAATAATTACAATGTTATTTCTATCATACATTTGAAGTTGGTGTTGAACCAAAATTAATAAATACCCTGAAAGGTTAGTTTATACAGCGGCAACTATTCAAAACCCTTAGCAAACATAATAACAGGAAGTCAGTCTGTTTGATCACGACGACGACGGTTACAGGGTGCGAATGTGGGGATTCAGGGATTGAGGATTCTCTGATTGTACACTTCCTTATCTGTTTGTTTTTCACCCGCCGAAGGGCGCGTGATTTTTATTGCTTGTTCTTTACGCCGTCGTGTTTTGAGGCAATCTACGCTAAAAGCTTGTAACGGATGTTTCCCATGATTTGCGAGGCTTTAGTTTTTCTTCCATATGTAGGTACCTACCTATTCCTTCCTTACGTAACCTACATATTCGTCAAACTGATGATAACTATGCACTGTTGCTTTTCTAGGTAGCAAGTTGTTCTAAAACGAACTAAGGAGTTTAGATACCTACTAGTAAGAAATCTTGTTGTAGGTATATTCATAGAAATATCAATCGGTTCCCTAAAATAGCGACATACATACATACATACATACATAATTTAAATACTAGAAATTTAATCATAAACTCGCCGTGGCCACAGCTAGGCTACGCAACATTAATGTATCTTTTTAAGGGTAACGTATAAAACTGACTCAAACTTCAAGTGAGTTGCAAAAATTATCAATAAATAAATTCAAACAAATTATCAAACAGACCCTTTGTAAAAAGGACTTACTGACTACAAAATATCAGATTAACTAAAAGATAAAAAAGCTCGGTCAAAAGTTTTGCTCCAACTCGAAAACTAACAATCTAACAAGGTAAAGGTTTCTTGTTCGCTTCTTTACTTAACATTAAAAAGATTGATGTGAACAAAAAATCTAATTGATCACTTTATTGCCAAGTTTTATTTACATAAGTAATTTGAATTTTGTGACGTATGCAAGAGTCATATAAGGCCTAAAGGAACGAAATAAAGCACTTTGATATTTCATATTAAACCAAAATAAAGATAAATAATTACAACTTGTTTAGTTAGCTCTATTAATATACACCCGCATACAGCTTTTTGTTTGAGAATTGTAAATGACAGATGAAAGATAGATACCAGTCGTGGGCATAAAATGTTTTTATTTCCAGAGGCACAATCCGTCCAGAAACACAAAGTGCTCAAAGGGCGTAAACAACCCGAGGGCTTTTCTTTGTAACTGGCATCATGGAATATGCCATTCTTCGTCTAAAAATAATTTCCAAGGTACCACGTTGGGCGCCACTTTTTGTGATGGATATATGAGTTGGAACACAGATTTGATTCCGTGAAAAACTTCAGCGCTACATAGCAACAGCTGTGAAGAAAACCATTAATCAAGAGAATAATTGATATTAAACGCTTATCCGCAACAAAATAATCTATGAATCAATTCACCTCGTGAGTCGACTCACGAGGTAATTTGTTACTCACTCAGGGTTTCTTAAAACCCTTTGGGGTTCGCCATGGATGGGAAGTCATTAATCTTTAGAGTGAACACCCGGGTTGGATGACAAGTTGCATTATTGGAAAGAAATCTGATACCATTTAACTTAACCATTTAACGAGGCACGCTCGAAGATAAGCCACTAAAATAAAATGGTCTGTCATTTTGACGTTTTTAGAATGAAATAATGTTGAAGTTTTGTTATATAGAACATAAACACATCATGCATGAATAACAAATCCCTTTGAAGCAAAACATCAAAAGATTTATCTTTGAGGAGTCCTCGTAAAGGCAGTCCATTTGGAGTTCTCAAGAGCAATAAATGCAGATACGACCGGCGACAGAATTCGATAAATAATTGAAAAGGTCCAAAGTATCGGACGGTCTCGCCGGCTCGTCTAGTGACGTGTTCGAGGTCCGTCCGTTGTCGAGGGACCTCACCTCGATCGCCATTGTAAAATGGAAACTGCATATTTATTTTAACAAAAATACACATATATGAGGAGATATATGCAAAAACACTGTAGAATAATTTAATTTTATTAAATTGCAATACCTACACAAATAACATAATATAGTCCATATAATAATATAATACACTAGATACTGCCCGCATCTTCACCCGCGTTTTATCGGGAGAAAAAATTGCCTATATGTATGTTATTTCAGGTCCCAAACTATACCCATACCAAATTTCAGCCAAAACGGATCGGAGTAGTTTTTGCGTGAAAGAGTAAAAAATATTCATACATCCATTCAAACTTTGACATTTATTATATTAGTAGGATTAGTTACGAGTGCGGCGGAGGGAAACAAAAATGCTGCAAGAACTAGGGCTAACCACGCTTCAGAAATGTAGAGCGCGGAGACCTTCAAAATCCTCACTATATCGTTTACCAAATTTATCAAAGACGCTATAGTAATACAATACTATGAACAAAAAACTAAGTTTGAGAGGACACTCGCTGAAGCTGCAACGCGGGCCAAGTACCAGCAAACCCAGAGAGCACTACTGCCCAATCGCATAGTAAAAACTTGGAACCGGTTACCGGAATCAGTGATCGATCAGTGACCCCTCAACTTGACCCCCTGAACTTTTAGAAATAGTTTGGACAAATAATTAATTAAAGTTCATTGTCATAAACTCGGATATACACGCTTCAGCTTGAGAGCTGCCTGTGTACCTAACCAAAAATAAAAATAAATAATAACTTATACCTAAGCGTTAAACACAATCACAAAACTACTTAATATGTTTATTGACAAAGAAAATAACAATCAAATAACATAAACAAATTAAACTAGTATTTACAATTGAAACAATTCAGTTCAGATTCCTTTATTAGCATGATAATATTAAATACATATTACAAAAACTAGTGTATATTGTATCCTAGTATCTGTAGACATTTTTTTTAAGCCGCTTTTCTAAGCCATACTTAGCTTATTTAAAAACTTATGAAAATTGCAATATTTGCATATGATATAAAGCTTATTAAACATAATTTTATAAAATTCAACGATAGCTACCAACATAATCAGGTATAATAATACACTTAATAACCTATAACTTTAAATTGTAACAATTGAGCTAACTGCAGACTGTGGAAACAATCTACAGAAAACTCAACTGGTCCATATCAATACCAATCGGAAGCGTCCCCAAGACGCTGGCTGCATTGCCCCGCTGTATGGCAATGCTAATGCGCTGCGCCAGATACTCACCAGCTCTCGGGTCACGCTTCGCTTCGACCAGGCGCTTAGAATTTTTTTTGAAAACCCGGAGAGCCTCGGTACCCCACGGACCTAGGGACTCGACTAAATATGTTAAAATCAATATCGGTAGAAAATTTAAAATTCTCAATAAAACATATAGGGTCCTTCAGCGAATTACTAACATGGTAGTCGATTGAAGTAGATTGGTCGTCAAGCATCCAGCATTTTAAAACTAATTCAGATTCGTAATAGTTATAAAATGTAAATAGAATTGGTTGAATAGATTTGGCAAACACTGCAACGATAACTTTCATTCCAAATAAAAGTCTGTAAATCAAGATTAAAAACACATTCCAGCCAATATATCAAAATGGCTTCTAACATTTAAGCCATTCCAGTAAAATCAGCGTCGCCTGGGCGATCGCTCTCGCAGCCATCCGACAGGCACCCCGATCCTAGGGGATGCATTATTCATGACGTCACAGTCTCTATACATGTCTTCCGACCCTGGAGCTTGTACCGAATCGAAGCTCAACTTTAGTGCCAACTTTACTCTTTGCTTTTACTGGGGCGGAACTTTTTGCTCAACTGAAACTTTGACAAGTTGCGATCTAAGTAAAATGAATATTTACACGGAAAAGTGTTCCGATTGCTTTGGGTGTGCAGTTTCTGGTTTCTTCGTCATAAGAACAAAATTTGTTCCGGTTTTTCCAATCCGAGTTACCTAATAGGTTATATTATGTATAATATAACCTATATTACTGTAATATAATAATGTAATCTTAATTGTAATATAATGATTTCTTTTAATGATATTATCACCTGGAAAGAGAGTTCAGAATTCCCAGAAGCACTGACCCGGTTTTCTGACCCGGTAATTCATTCAAGTACAAGGAATTATAAGAGATATAATAAAAAAATATTATATGATATCTGTCCGCGGCTTCGCCCTTATTATACAATTTATAAATTTAAGGGATTAATTTTTTTGCGTACATACATAAATACATTTAATAAAAAGCTGTTATTTGGTCACGTTACAAACATACAAAAAGATTTATTAGTATAGATTTCGTAACATATTATGTTTCCTTTCTTTAGTTAGGCTATGTATGTATGTATGTATGTATAGTAGTAATAATTTATTTTATCTATGGCCGATAAATCATGTTATTTTAAGTGAACAGGGAGCCTGAATAAACGAACCATTCAACAAGTTAATTAGCTAGTGAATTGGCTACATTGCGCTAATTAGACAGTACATATCGGCAGCTCGATCTATTGTTCACATTTAATCAGTTTGCATAACTAGCTAGGTCCAGTCTAACTCGATTACGAACATTATCAGCCAGAACAGCATCGAGGTAGGTAATCAATGACGACGCTTAAGTTAGACTTCCTAACTTTACTATTCCCCATTTCATAGATAAAAAATTAAAAAATACGCCTTTCTGCATAGCTTTGTGAGACTATTAGATGTATTCTCTTGTACACACGAGTTATATTGCCTACATTAAAGATAACGTTTGCAAAGAAATAAAGAAAATTATGAAACTCTATTTATTTATTCAAAATATTGTATAGCTATTATAAATGGCGACAGTGTACTATCTATATATACTATCTATACAAATCGAAAATCGTCGACAGTGATCATATTATAACAATATTCATTTATTTTATAGAGGTAAGTAATACCTACATCCGAGTGTTACATAGAACTACATATATCTCGATATACATATTTCTGTGGGTGGATCGAATCAACGCCATACGTCCGTTTCTGCCACAAGTCAGTAGAGCGCGACAGCCGCTTGACAGATAATTGCCACACTAAATGTCATATGTCAATGTCGTTCCACTACGTTCTTACGGAAATTACATTGAAAATTCACCGCTCGCTCACGCCACCGATATTCAGAATATATTTTAAATTCATAACTTTGTCACGGGCGAGTTCAAATATTAAGGCACTTTGCTGAAAAACAGAAATGACATGCCTTTTCAGTATCCGACACGACGACATCACTGTTTGAGGATCGACAAAGACATGCATTGAATTATTAACTTCTACCAACATAAAGTTTTCAGCAGAGAATTAAAATCCAAAGATAAAAGTTGCAAAGCTGTTCGTTTGTTTCCGATGAAACAGCAAATTTGTGATTAAACTTGGCGAAAATGTGGGTCAGTTACGGTTGGGAAGGGTGTTGGCGACGGTGAGTTTCAATCGCTATGCCACGTGTCGGGAGCCACACAATAGTGTAGACCTATTTGCGAGATGAAACTTGTCATAACCTTCTGGACCCATCTACAGGGGAGAGAAGGGAGGGAGCTTCACACGTTTTCCTCAACTTTTCTTATTTCACGAGTCTTTGAAGTTTATTGTGAACTCTCCGATTAATGATGGTCGCTATGTAATGCCTTTTTTGTCTTTGAAATGCGGAAATGGCTTCTTCGCGTTCATTCAATTCACTTCCATGGAAGTTCTTATATTATGCAACTTTATTTTATTTCCAAGTTTCACGACGTTTTGAAACGATTCGACGAACGTCGGGTGAACTCTCACACAAATTCTTGAAGTGTTTCACTCCGAGGCAAGGAGCAAGCCCCAAATCTCGAGAAGTCTTCAACATTAACTGGGTGAGTTTAGCTGCAGGTTCCCAAGTTCCGCTGAAACAGCTTGCAGCTAATTTCGTGTTGCTTGAGTGTTTCGATTCAAGAAACTTTAAATCTGCAGGTGAGAAATAAAAGTTGTAAGTCCCTACCTAAAGTTTCACTTTATTTCGGATTGGGGCTAGAGTTATTGCTCAGAGTTTAAAGATTTGAGAAAAAAAACTTAAATATTGAGTAAATATCTAGCTGTTTATAATTTTAAAGCGTGTCAAATACGAGAAGATATTACTACTTAATTGTTAATTTGATATCAGGAGAATACCTAACGAAGCGATTAATTTAATGTTTTAAATGTATGCCATGAATAAATCTCAGCTGTCGGAGGTGTTCAGATTAACTAATAACCTCAGTAATAAGTTAGTGTTTAATCGAAATTAGCCTAAAGCACGTCAAGTGTTAATACGAAATACTGATTAATTACTATTTCCAATTATGCTTACGCAGCGTAAGCGTAAGAGCGTAAGTTACGCTCTGTCAAAATACAGGTGTTACTAAAACCTCTTAGATTTGTTGATAGATTAGGTACTTGAATAAGATGTGAAGAAAATTATTTCTACTTGAACATAATATGAAAGTTACCGTAATTAAATCTCATCTCCTATCTTACCGCGGATTATTCTGAACAAAATTTTAATCTCTACGTGACCAAAAAACAAACGCCTTTCTCTACGCGCTAACAAAAATCCCGGATCTCGGAGATTTTCCCAGTTATTTTTACCTTTAACAGCCCTTCCCTAAAGCTTGACCATTATGGGGTTCAAGGTTCTGTTTTAAATTTACTTAGGTCCTATCTTAGTAACAGAAATATGTTCGTTGAACTCAAAAACAGATCTGCCCATGTAGAGGAAATTTTTAACTGTTCCAACTTAGTTAGTATTGTGACCGGAGTACCACAAGGATCGATATTAGGACCAATTTTATTTTCACATTTTCACAAATGTCTTAATTAATTTTGTCTATAACACTACATCAGACATTGAACTAGTTTTATATGCCGACGATACAAATGCCGTAATAAATTCAGAAGACATGACATCTCTTAATATTATATTGCTAATACTTTGACTATTTTCCAAAACTGGTTTGATGCAAACAAACTTAAAATAAATGTAAAAAAACTAGTATAATGCTATTTCAATCTACGGCAAGAAACAAGGAAAAAATAGTGACAAACTTTAATAAAGAGAGAGTAGAGAGTGTAAATACGACAACATTTTTAGGGGTACATATAGATTCGCTTTTAAATTGGAAAAATGAATTAGAATCATTTGAAAATTCCATTGCTTCGGCCTTCTATGCATTACGAACACTACGTGATGAAATTAGTATTAATCGATTAAAGATGGTTTACTATGCATTAGTTGAATCAAAAATAAGATACAGCATACAATTTTGGGGTAACAGTTACAAATATAACATGGAAAAGGCCTTTATAATGCAGAAACGAAGCATCAGGACGATTGTTAGAATTAAACAGGAGGAATCGTGTAGAGAACACTTCAAGTCTCTGGGTATTATGACGGTGCCTAGCCTTTACGTGCACGTACTCATCATGTTTCTTTCTAAATATTTGCACGAGTACGAAACGCCTGACGAAAATACGAAGCGTGATAATAGCAGAAACAAAAATTTAAAAAACAAGATATCCCCCACACTAAATATCATGAAACACTCCACAAGGTATCAAGTCTTTAACAAACTGCCTCTAGATATCAAAGAAATTATACATCAGAGAACACTTCTAAAAAATTAATTAAAAAGTTTTCTTCTGGAGAAGTGTCTCTATGACATTGACGAATTGTAACTTTAAAATTAACCTAGGTATTTGTTTTGTTTTCGATTAGACGCAGAGCCATTAAACCAAGAAACATTGAACATTGTTTTGTTTATTTTTAATCAAAAATACTCAATCTACGGTTATTTTAATTTCTAATTGACATTAATATTCATTCTGACATTTTTAATATCTAAGTAGACATTGCATGTGAATGGTAGGTATTGTATACTCATTGGTGAATATTAATACGATTTTCATTGGTTTGTCATAAATAACTTAACATCTTTTTAATATGCAATTACTAAGTGTTTTCTATTTGTATTGTCTACTTGTTTGTCCAATTAGATATTTGTGTACTCAGAAGTTTTAGTTTTAAGTTTTCCACACACAATGTATTTTGTTTTTAATGGAATAAATAAATGAAATGAATGAAGCTTGAGGGAAAAGGGTTCGGAAAACAACGGTTTCCATCAACGCCGTCGCGTCGCTCGATAGGACCCGCTTCTGAAATACTCAGATGAGAAGAACTTAGCCAAACCTTTAGGATGGGCTTTGCATGGTTTACGAAACCTATAAATGAAGCGAAGTCGACGTGCCGGTAATCAGGCGGCGCTCTGCGTTAAAGGACTCGACGTGTCAGGAATCGACTTAAAAGGAGTCGGAATGATAGGAATGATTCTAAACATTTACGATCTCTGCAGCGCCCCAGCGGGCACTGAGAGGAACAACTTTTCTGGAATGACGGTGATTCAATAGTGTCATACGAATTCAATTATATTTTTCGAATGACTGAGTGAGATCTTTCATTTTGATGTACGAGTGCCAAATTAGACAAGTAAGCGGAAGGGAACTGTCACGTTCTTAAAAAAAATCCGTTTTTGTATTTGTTAACCCATACTAAACTTAAGGTAGATAAAGCCAGGCGAGTCGGTGAGCCAGTAACTGGGGCGAGTCGGCAGACCAGTAACTGGAGCGAACAACATAACTTGCGCCATAACTTTTTCTTGCAACCGACATTTCAACTTTATGATAGCTGCATCCAGTTTCGAATTCGAATCTTCCTTTGATTTATCTATCGGTTATACCTAAGATGGAGTACGACATTTATTTGCGAATTCAAGATTAATCACATCTACTTTGTGCTCAATAGTGTAAAAATAACGCTCATTTTATTCCATTGGAAGGTTTTTGTAGAAAATGGCGCTTCGTACCAAAATGACGCTTTGTCTCCTGTAAATGAAAACCAACATTAGCTCGCAGTACTTGCTGCAATTTTGTTGGTGGAAATGAACAATTCACACAGTCAAAGAGTCCGACGGAATGGCTTTAAATCTACTTACTCAAAGCTACACTTGTATAATTAAATAGTATGTAGTAACAAAAATGGCTGCGAACTGCAGTTACGGCGGGTATTGTTTCAGTGTCCTTTTCAGAGTAACAGGATTACAGCCGGCGAGTTGTTATTAAACAAATTAACTCGCATTAAAGCCGTCGACGATCGCGGCCGGTTCAAAACTCACGCAGGGTCTCAACTGAAATTATTTACTACACTATTACATGTCCCATTAGGCGACCATTATGCGAGCCCAGACGCCATTTTGTTGTGAAATTACGTTTTACTCGATCTAGTCTAATATCACGGGTTTTTGCTTAATGCTTTGACTCTTAATGGGCACCTTAAGGCGGTACAAATATTCTAAAGCGCGATTAAGCTCGAGTACTTGGCTCGCGTTGGGCGCCAAGTGTACTTCGTTGGGCGCCAATAATCTTCAAAGGACTCGATAACATTATAACTCAGCCGGATTTTTATTAGTAATTTACATTCAAATGAAGTGTCAATCAATTCATTTGATGGTTGTTTGTCAACTTCACTGATAATGACATTTTGTTTGAAAATTTAAATACCATTGATTCATTAAATATTGTACAACAAAAGCCTATAAAGTCTTCAAATGTCAATTAATTTTTGTTTGCCTAATTAAAAAAGAAAACAAATCTAGCCTTATCATTCAGTTTGACCGTAAACAAATCCTAACATCCACATAGATTTGAAAATTTATGATCTCATTCAAAGCACCTAGCATCCCTTTAGGGCCGACATACATAGAATAGAAAAGAATAGAATATAATAATTATTTATTGCCTGAACATATACATAACTGTAAGTTACTTAACATATCAAAACATAACTTATATCTATAAAGAAACTTACAAAATGAATGAGTACATACTTATTAAAAACTATAAATATAAATTAATACATAACTAGGTGCATTTTCAGGCAATCGGAGTTAGCTCAGCATAATGCCGACAAGCATATATAGCATGGTCGGCGCTGTTTTTCAGCTTACCCCTACATATGTATATATCAAGATAATTTATAAAATAATGTTTGCACGTACCTATTATGTCAAGATAAGGTCAGGGGTAACCTTCAAGGTTTGACATTTAAGCTTTTTATTATACGCTTGGAATAATTGGAAGTGGGCGTCCTGATCTTCTTACAGTTAAATATCCACAAGCTTTATTATAGGAGATGATACAGAGTGAGATTAAAAACTCAATTTGTATAAAGGAAATTATCAATTATGTACGAGTAAGATATTATCAGATGATGCCAATACTAACGCACAAATAACACAACAAAGCATTAAGAAAACTGAAAACATGGTCAATGCCCCATTATTTAGCTTTTAAGGTAAAAACAGAACGTTTGAAAGTTTATGATCAACATCATAAACTTTCAAACGTACCCAAAAAAATCACCAGTAACCGTCTAGACCGGGGCACAAATCCTAAACAAGCCCTCTCGAACTACCCTTTTTGTAATAAAAACTCGCGCGATGGGTTAACCAGCAGGGTCGGACTTGTGGCGATATTTATCACTATAATATGGTGGATTATAATGAAGTTGGGGCAGGGAATGTTCACACCTACGTAATTTTCCACAACGAAAATGTTTGAACCCACTGACCGTACGTATATACAT
This sequence comes from Eupithecia insigniata, assembly GCA_947859395.1. Taxonomy (NCBI): domain Eukaryota; kingdom Metazoa; phylum Arthropoda; class Insecta; order Lepidoptera; family Geometridae; genus Eupithecia; species Eupithecia insigniata. Next base: position 386,104 of record OX402018.1, on the reverse strand, counting down.
ATACATGCATATAGTATCTATAAATTAAGCTTTCACGATACAAATAAACTGTTCAAAACATGTTACACAAGTTACACGTTGAAGTTTTGAGAAATTCAATGTATATCGAATTATCGATGAATGACTCGCAGCCAGCGTACGAGTGAATTTCCAAGGCACTGATGTAAGTTTTTGCTAAATCCCTCGCAAGAAGCCGTGAGGAGATTGCCTCAGATTGGAACACGTCCTCGGATGGAGACAATTGATTACGGAGTACTTTTTGCGAAGCTTTCAACGAGAAACGAAGTTAGTTGAGACAAATTGAACACGGGACTGTACTGGATGCAAACTATCTTCGAATAAATTGCGGGGTAAAGTATTTTTGGACACCATATTTTAGTCTGTCACTTGTGATTGCTATTTTTCACATTTCCTAGACTGTGGTACTTGAATTTCTTTGAAACAACAGAGTTGAGCCAACAATCTCCATTTATAAACGAGACAGTGTCGAATAGAGAATAGAATCGAGAATAGATAAACTTAACTCAAATAACATGGTGTCGAAAGTACCTAGTCATACTTCTGCGTAAGCACGCTTAACAGAAGCTATAATTTACTAACATTAACCGCAAACAAAAGTTATATTATAATTACAAAACTAAACAAAGTCGCAAGTAACACTCGTTTTACTTAAGAAGTTCAAAAGCAAGGTGAAGCAGTAATACGAGTTGTTCGTAATGAATACAGAATATCGCGTTCGTTGTAAGTTAGGGCACACGTAATTAAATGTTGCCGAAGTGGAACTGTGCCCTAACTGGAGTATTGTGGCGTGACAATGGGCCATTGTGCCGGTTATGGCCGCCGACAACTTTGGGTATAACACTCCATATCTTGCTGAATATGAGGACCAAGGACGCTCGTTCGTAACCCGATGTCAGCTATTCAAGGCATTGTTGAAGGGGAGGAGCCCTATGACCCTGCGGCGGAACGTAACCTTCTCTTATTACAACGTTTTTAAAGCGCAAAAATATTATTAGACTTCACAATATCAGGTTGTGAAAGAAATATCTCCTGCTAATAGAAACTAAACATTGTGGCGATCATTTCTGTTCGAATGTGTTTAAATCTTTAAAAGTGCATGTCGTAACGCCAAGACCGCCATCCAGGGAAACAATGAAGCGTAATAAATAACGAATGAAGCAGCGGCACCGACGACGAGTGCGTTAGTGAGGATTATGCTCGCAGCCACCGAGAGAGCACCAAAAGCTTCTCAAGAAGTATTTTCTTCTGTTTCCCTCACCTCCAACTAAAAGCTTTGTCCGAGATTGAACTAGACCGCACCACAGTAGGTAGAACAGTGCAGAACACGGCAGTAATGAAAGTGTAAATTTTAAATGAACCCGTAGCGGTGCGGGATGCGGAGGAACAATTAGAAAACTCCGTGGCCTATTTACAGGTCGAAACGGGACATTAGCTGGAACTCGAAGCTGTCACACTCGCGGCATTCTATGCAAATCTTGGTGGAACACAATTTGCAAACATTAAGTTTGATTGTGGTTTACATTGTTTTGATTTACTCGCTCTATTTAGTACAGCTACCATAACACAAAAATTCTCTCAAAATGTAGGTAGAGTTTACTGTCCCGCTTCATGCTTTTACCACCAGCTATGCATGAAGTTTCAGATGTACAAAGGCAATGCCATTTTGTTTCCTCTCAAATGACTAGAGTTCTCCTGCCTACTGTGTTAGTTAACGGTAGACTACGCTGTGGCTGCCAATACCCGAGTAGTAGCAAGTCTGTTTGTTAATCTACCACCTCTAATTACTTTTGTTTGCTTCGTCTACAGTACGTACTCGTATGTATCTACCTACTACCTACCAGGGTTGACGGGTTTATTTTCACATTAAAGGGTTATTTCCTGATTAACATCAGATGAAAAGATTCAAATTGTAAAGGTTACCATGATCAAAGGTTTTATTGCTGAATAATTTGTATGTTTTATATATACGTAAAGTTATTTATTTATCCCCCTGATGTCAGCCGGCATTATGATTCCCTTTGATATGAAATGCTGGGCTAATTTATCTATAAAAAAGGCTGTCTAATTTACCTGAATTCTGTCTGTACATAGACAAACAGATTTTGATTTCTTATTTATTTGTTTCCGATTTTGAAACAAGCCGGGCATGAGTAGTACCTGAAACAATAAATAATTTGTTCGTAAGTATTGGAACCGAAAAAAGCATAAACCTTAATTGAAAGTTCAGCACACGAAATAGGTATCTGCTATTCAGTTTCACTTTTGCTAGTTTAATTACTGAAGGATACGGAACGTTATCGGCCCCAGGGGCGCTGGGGTACACAGGCCCCCCTGGAACGGCGGACCCCAGGTAATTGCGTTACCTGTGAAAGGATTCAGAAAGTTTTGGAACACCGTCTTTTCAGTAATCACTTCTAAACAAAAGCCTTGATAAAATTATACAACTTTGCACAAGTTCCGTAGCTTTTGTTAGGAAATAAAGGTGGTCGGAACGGAACGGGATGTTAGCTTGACTTATAGTTTAGTCGGAAACTCGAAATGTGTTTTGACTATTTTAGAAAACTTTATTTTGGGGCAGCGAATCTGAATAAGAATAGAAAATCTTAATCTCGATTACGAAAAAATGAATTGTCGAAAGTACTTAATACAGTTTTTCAATTCCAAGCTCAAGCCTTTCAATAAAACAATATTGTATTGAATGAAACCACACGGTTTCGCAAAAGACAGAATTTATCGCACGCAAATTCACGAAAACTAGAAACTTTTACAATCTATATACATTGTAAAAAATGGAAAATTGTTTATAGATATTGGTTACTTTGGGTCGGCCCGGACGGGACGGCACACTCGGTCCTGTCCGCTTGGGTTCTAGGCGACCCCGAAAAAAATTCATCAAAAACTAAATAATTGTTAATCAGGGACATAACTTTTATTATATCAGATACCTTTTCCGTTACTTATTTGTCATGTGTAGAAGTTTAGGAAATATATGTACATAGGTAGATAATTCTCCAAAAAAATTGGCCACCTGCGATCGTTTTCGTTGTGCGAGACGCACTTGTTTCGGCGACGCGTTATGTAAACACGTTTCTTGATACCGGGTATTTTAATTATAAATACCCGGTATCCATGTCATGCAATGAATTGTTGGATCGCCCTATTTATTCACAGATTACAGCGGCCGAGTCCGCCGAAGGAGGGTTCAACAAACATTTGGAGAAGGACTTAGAAGGTGGATGGGCTGGTAATTTTCGGTGATTCGCAAGCTTTTTGTAAGATTTGTTGTTTTCATAATCGAGCAATCGGGATTGGCGAAATAAATCACGTTGGGGTTCAACAATCAGGGTTGCGCCGGCTCGAGCACGTAGGTAGGTACCGAATGAAGTCTTAGCACCGGACTGACTGGGTAGAAGTTGCGCAGGATAGAATAAGAATTACCTGGGGTCTAATCTTTTGTCGGAGGCAAAGCCTCACACCGATAAGCCAGTAGGAGGAGGAATCGAATCAACTAGCTAGCAATAATGATGATGATGTTGATGAACTAGTCTCCCCTCAGAAATCCACACTCCGGCGGATGGCTGCGAAGTGGTTGATCGAACTGCCAATAATTGGTGTTCGATACGAAACACCTATATTTGTTTAGCAAACAGAATAAGCCTAGTTTGCATGCTCAGTTGTTTGCAGCACACAACGCAATGCACATATTAGGTCATTCGTTTATTATATAACAGTTCAAAACCAAATATTATCCAGCAAACATTGGAATCATTTTGTCTTGCGTAATTCAAATTCTTGTCAGTATTCAATATTTCTCAAAAAAAGATTTTGGTATTTAGGGTTCATAATATGACACTTCAAAGCTCTAAATAAAGTGAAAACAATTACATTTCTAAAATTCTTGCTCTTTGTCCCACAGGCTTTCATCGTGGCATTAAAATATGACAGAATATTATACCATTCGTCTTGAATTGTTTGAGAATCTTGAGATATGAAACCTTAAAGTATTGCGTAGGTACATTAGGATATACTTTGCGTCCCCGGAGTTTGCGCTCGCCTCCACACACACAACTTTCAAGAGTTTATTCTACTTTGGTTTCAGGTAAATATTTGATTCAGTATGATAAATATTACTGCTCGGATTGAGGACTTAGCATTGTAATTTTTTTAATAAAATACCTGCTTTACGAAGTACCTAGCTTTAACTGTACTTACATTTAAACTTGTACATTTCTGAACATTTAGCACTGTGCTACTGGTTTCGCTTTTTATTAGCATTAGTATTTTATTATTATATTAGTTTTCCACTTCGTTTGACAAGAAAAAGTAGAACATCTGTTGATTCCTGCAACAAATATTGTAATAGGTAGGTAGGTACTTCGTTCCAAGAACTAAAACAACTGGTGAAATTCCCAAAGTGCGAAAGGAAATATTTCGAATAAAGTTACCGCAGAGTTACGACGTCGTAAAGCAGTGTATACGACTGTATACATCTGTATATGACTGTATACGTCGTATTGCAGCAGCAATAGCTCCAATAGAGGTCTGGATGTGGGTTAGCAGGTTTACATTAGGAATATTATGTTGGCGCCCAACGCGGTGCGGTTTGGAATGCACACACACTCGGTTCTCTTCGCTCAAATATTCAGGAGTGTATTACGCTAAAAGAGCATTTATTTATCCTATATCCTCTGCTAGTACAAAGTAGGCTATAATATGACTGTTATTTACCAGCTACATATTATTTGGAAAACGTTCATGTTCATCTTACTTTCGTGTTTACAGTAATTTCTTACAAAACACTATAACTTATAGAATAATGTTATTTTCGAAAGCAGAGTTAATCGGCTATGCGAAGTAGATAAACATCTTACATCCTTCATTCACCCTGGCGCCTAACGCGGGGCCGTTTCAAAGAAAATGCATCTTGATACTTTTGAGAAGGTAAATAAAATGCTGTCTTCATAAGTCCAACCAGCTTTCAATAAGCCAAGATATTGTGTTTCCAGTTTGAGGTAAAGTGCGGTAAGAAAGATTTGGAATTGAATTTGTTTTGAGTTCAATTACCTTTGTTTAAGGCGAGGTGAGCCCAGCACTTGCAAGACGCAAGCAAGAAGCAAGACGGTGCGCAGACAGCCGAGCACGATTTTGTAGTTATTTAGGTGCTTTCAAAAATATTTGTATGACATATGTATAAAAATATTTTCTAGTGATGTACTGCGTAATAACGTTTGCAATGTTTTGGTATACAATTTGTGTCATTTTATTCATTTTTCTATTCACAGAGATCATTTAAAGTTTCATTTAGAGGTAACTTTGTAATTTTTTTTGATGAGGGGTGAAATGTCACCAATCGTGTTTTTGTCTAGTGATGCATTAGAAAATATCCTCAGCTATAATATGTTTGAATTTCAAAACTATAGGCCTTCTAGTTATTGAGGTACGGACAGTTAAAAATCCCTAAATCCGGGTAACCCAGCCTTAACAAAGAACAACCAGCTTTGGTACGTATTTGAATGGATCAAATGATCGGTCGTGCAATAGTCCAGGAAGGAGTAGGAAAGTATCTCTCGTGTAACTCGGCTCTCTACGTGTCGACTAAACTCGCCTAATCCGGGGTTTGAGTGGACGAGTCCGACACTAACCCCCTTTCACGGCTAACTGCGCGTCTCACGCCCTATTACCGGGGGATAAGGCTCTGATTCGAACGGTTTCAGCTAGCTTTGCGCTGTGTGACATACGGACTTGGACGGATTAGTGCACCGTTTAGTTCACGTGGAACTGGATCTAACTTGTCTTTGTCAATATGCTCATAAGCTGGAAACTTTACAGCGTTTTAACTTGCTTTGCTGTACCTATTATTACAAATTATAGAAGGTAGGTACAACATTTTATATGTGTCCGTCTAGTTAGCAGCCCCACCATGGTTTTTGGTGATTTCAACTATGCCAATAAATAGACCCTAAATAGACCCTCCCGGTGCCATGAGCAAAATAAATAGTGCCCCAGTACTTTAGGAGATATTTAGGTGTTTCACTGTGGTTACTATCTTGACGTTTAGTTGGCAGCCCCGCTGATTCCGACGAAACCGTAGCGAAATATGAATCATGAAATTCATGAACTATGTCAATAAACTGTTCCCTACGGTATCTAGTTCTCCTGCAAGTCTAATAAATAGACCCCCTGTGGTTTAAGAGATATTTGGCTCTAAACATCTACATACATTAATTGAGAGTATAGATGAGTACCAAAGTGTTCACATTACGATTGTCGCTAGATGGCGTTTATTGCAATTAAATTGCTTTGACCACAAATATTAATGTTTTGCCTACCTATACTTACTTTGTTCTTCCATAGAAGCCATGTTGCAATAAATTCTATCACCTGATAGATGGCAGGATTTTGTCTCGGTGTTTACTTGGTTACGATAAATATGTTATTATGTTAGTTATGGCTAGTATCATGTTTGTGCTAATAATAAAAAAAACTTGTAATAAACGCCATCTATATTGAGAAGTGCCAATCGTAATGTGAACACTTTTGTACTCATCTGTACTCTAAAATGTACATACATATGTAGATGTTTAGAGCCAGGGGGTCTATTTAAGAGACTTGCAGGAGAACTAGATACCGTAGGGAACAGTTTATTGACATAGTTCATGATTAATATTTCGCTACGGTTTCATCGGAATCAGCGGGGCTGCCAACTAGACGATTCGTCGATTTATACGAGATTCATAAATAATATTAATTTTTTACTTCAAAGTACCTACAAACAATCGCAGATTTAAACAAAACTTGACGATAAAGCTTCAAATAAAACATAATGACGAACGAAAACGTAACGCATAGTCAGCATCCCTTCCAGATCCCTTCTTCATTTAAATTAATTATTGTCGTAAAATTTAAATCACTCAATCCAAATAACCGATTAATGTCTAACGTTGAACTTCAGGGAGTTTGTTTTGTTTCATTCTCGGTGAAATTATCCGCCAATCAGAAACAGTGATCAAAAGAATGTCCCCTCAGAGTGTCTCGAAAACAATATCCGATTGAAAAGGTCGATTAACTCCAAAATGGAGAATTCCTGCTCATTGAGCCGCGCCTTGTGATCGCGTAATCTCGTCGCGAGCTGCGAGCGAAACTGAGCTCTACGGACCTGAAGGGCTTGTTTGAATTTTAATAACATATACCTACCTACATCGGTATAACTCTTAAACCATAACCACTCGGGTATATTGGAGTATCTCTATTGGTAATCTAGCAAAATTAAACATTATTGAACTTGTATTAAACCAACCATTTGCTTTTCTAGTGGTGGTATTTGAATAAGCAATATTTTTCATGCGAGTATATCTCGAATGAGAAACATATGGATGATGATGTCAGGAAGAATCATAATAATAATATCTCAAACTATTAATACATACATAAATGCTTGAGCAAATACATACATACCTAGTATTATTTTGTCGAACATTCAAAGAGAAAATTCGTATTCCTTCGTTGATTCTCTTTTGATAAAAAGGGCTCGTGTTTCAACGGACATGAGTGACAAATTGACGAATTGGATCAAACACGTCTTTTTATTGACAGCAACATTCTGAAATGATAAATATTGCAGGCTCTTCACATTGTCCGGGGTTAATGAATCCATACAGACAATTTTCATTTTCAGTGTAATTATTTTCACATTTTTTGTGCACCATACTTACCATAAAGTATGGTAGAAGAAAAATTGAAATTTTTCTTTGTGAGTGATCTACAGATATTTGTTATTTCTCGTTGATTTTGTATTTATTGATACGATGCACTTCATGCTTCGTTCATAGTTGAAGCAATTACTGCTTCTACAATGAACAAGGCAATTATTTCATTTACGTTTCAGTGTATTATTATATGTATAGTACCTGGATGAGATTTGCTCGATATTTTTTTTTTGGTATTATGCTGGAGTAGCTTGTGCGTAGTGTTGTTGTGTCGTTAGAGCAGTTAGTTGCTTCCAATAATAAAAAAAATAGTATTATTATTCGCCAATAGATGTCAGGAAGAATCATAATATTTTTCAGTTTATGTCACGGCTGGAGCGAGTCTATGGCCTTTTCTATGGGTTCATCTATCTTAGCTGACAACTTTCCTCCCCCATTGTGACGTCATATCCGAGTTTATGCAATAAATTAAAAAAACGTGTCATACTCGTACATGATAAATGAGGGTTTTGTAGCGTCGAGATCTTGTCTATGGGAGTATCGATAAAGTTGATTATTGAAAATACGAATAAAACGACATTTTCTAAAAATGAATCCTAGCTAGATCGATTTATCACCCCCGAAACCCCCTGTAGACAAAATTTCATAAAAATCGTTGGAGCCGTTTCCGAGATTCAGATTATATACATATATACAAGAATTGCTCGTTTAAAGATTGTATAAGATAAGATATATGTATTATTGTGCATATTCGTCATTCGTAACTCTTGAAACTGTACTGTAACGCTTCAATATCTTTGTAAAAATCTTCAATGCTTTAGACTTTCATAAGAATCCTTTTAAATTTTCATCTCGAGTCTCCTCTACCTTATATCTGGTATATTATGTTCCATCCTCGAGATCCTACGTCTATTGATGCCGTGCACTTTCAGACTGGTCAACTATTGGAGCTTATGATATTACCTACTCTACAATACTCGATCGAATACTTTAACTTCACTTTAAAATGTTTCTTTCAATTATAGAACGGTCGTTGTAAGTAATTGACTGGAGATCGGTTTGGTGATTAATTCAGTAAGGAGCTTGTTAAACTTTTACTTGAAGTTCGTGTAGATGGTTCTCATGGTCATTGTTCGTTCATTGGTCTGTTCACAAATATCAAAAAATATAAAGTTAAAAACTAAAATCCGACTACATAAAAGTCTTAAACAAGCGTTCACCTATTGTCCATAGCATTTTCTTTTGATACTTAGGTAGTCGACCCCATATACCTAGGGTACAATTAGTAACAAAGGCCTCCGACTACCTAAGTATCAAAAGAAAATGCTATGGACAATAGGTGAACGCTTGTTTAAGACTTTTATGTAGTCGGGGTTTTTTTTACCATACATATATCGATACAATATAATATATTATATTATATCGATATACATATTATGTATATCGATACATTTTTTCATTTACCCATCCCTAGATGACCCGTTGCCATGGTAACAAAAAAACAAGAGGTCTCCATGGCATCGGGTGTGTCATCCTTCACTCATCACATCAAACTAAATTAGACTCGAACTGTAACTAGATGTCGTCTCTTGCAAAATTTTCTCGCGCTATCGAAGTGTTTCAGGTGTAATTTAGACCCAGCTATCTCTTAAGACCCTCAGTTTTGTCGGACACCATATAGCCTATAACCATCGGGGTAATGAGACGAATCAATCGATACCTCACTTGTGGAAATCGAAGTAGTAGTTTCAGCGCTACGTGGGAACAAAGAAATCGGCTACATACATAAAAAAATCAATGGTGCTAAAATCATAACCCTCCGGTAGTCGGGTAATTAATATCAGGTGCTATATTTCCTTTAGACCTTACAGGACTCTTGGACACGTCACAAAGTTGAACGAACGAGAACATGTACCAAAGATGATTTAGGAGGCATCTGATTTTTGTTCGTATTTCTTCTTCTAATTTTATATTTATATATCCTATTCTACTAATATTATAAATGTGAAAGATTGTATGTATGGATGTATGGCTATTTGTTACTCTTTCACGCAAAAACTACTGAACCGATTAGGCTGAAATTTGGTATGGGTATAGTTTGGGACCTGGAATAACATATAGGCTATTTATTATCCAGATAAAACGTGGGCGAAGGCGCAGGCAGCAGCTAGTTATATATAAGATTGTTTCAGTCATAAGATGAAAAATAATTTAACAGATCTGGGTTTCTCAGGATATAGTGTGAGAGTGAATCGTGTTGTATGGTAACAACAGTAAAGCTGTAATTGTGTGGGGAGGGGAGGGGAGGGGAGGGGAGGCAGCCACTCGCGACAGACAAACGGACAGAGACAGATCACCCGTTTATATTAACGTCCGTTACAACTTGTATTTCGTAAAGGAAGCCATACTGTTCAGTGTTTACGGACTGATTTAGGTACATTTTATCATTTTTTTTTTAAATTTAATTTTAAATATACATATAAGCCACAATTGCCCTTAAATTTTGAAAAGCTAGGAAAGTCAGGCTTTTTTAACTTTTACACAGTTACATTACAAATAACTAACCTAATAACTGTTCACCATATGCGTGAGCTCGCATCGCTGGCTATACCTACCTCCTAATGCTTGCTTGCGAAGGAGAAAATATGAAGAAACAGTTCTGTCTTGTAACTAACAAGAAGGTAAATTGTATTATAAACGTGAATTACAGATATTTTGAACTAGAGCGCTTTGTAAACAAAGTTTTAATTTGTCCGAGCAAATTGGTCGGCATAAAGAATAGTTTTTACACCACAGCTCGTTAATGCAATGAGCCAGGGGAATTTCTCGTTGCCAACCCGTCCCGGGTTAAAACAAAAACCGATTAAACCTCCCCGCAAGCGTTCAAACAAATCGCCCCGATCTATCAAATAGTTGCCGAGTTGACCCACCGGAAGCGCCGCCATGATGGCCGCCATTAGCGCGGGCCACTTCCGCTTCAGAATACTTCCGATTTGAGGTTTAGTTAAGTGCGTGTAATGAAGAGGGATACACGATGGTGTAAGGTTAATTGAATTAGGTTTTGTGGGTTTTACATTCTTCTATATTTAAATATTTTTAGGAATCTTCACATCACACAATTTATGTACCTAACAAAAATAAAGCTTATTTTCTTTATCAGCCAATAAAAGTATCGCACAAGGTTGTAAGAACGTCGGCGAAACAAACAAGCGGTGTGGCGCTATCGGGATTCAGAGGACGTGTCGAGTCCGTTACAAAAGAAAGCTACAAAGATCCGTTCCCGCGTAATTTCCACGTCTGCCAGTTCATTAATATTTCATGAATGCGCCCTTACAGGCCCTTGAAGGCTGTTTATTTATACATGTGGTAAGAACTTTACCGTCTGTGGTAGATTTACTGCAGGGTCACCGATAAAACTTTTGGTTTCAGGAAGACAATAATAGGGAAAGTGCTTCTTAACCAGACTTCAAATACAATTTGTGTAATGGCAGGCATGCTAAAAGAAAACGATCGAAAACTCATTATTACCCAGTTTTTAAGATAAGTAAGTAATGTAGCCGTTTTGTGTCGTTTTAGCTTATTGCAATTAATTACGAATAAACTTTACGACACACGTTTAAATTCAGACAAAAACATGGATAATAATCGCATCCATCACAAGACACGCCCCGGCTCGGACACAGAAACAGCCCATAGTGTGACAGAAAACAACAAAATACTATTTATTTACGTCCTCCTGCCACCTGTCACTGTCATCTGTCACTGCTTACTTGACGCTTCATTTCGGGACATATTTTTATTACTTAGGAAGAAATGAAATGGTTGCGAGGAGACAACTAGACAGGATATTGTTACGAAATTGCATATTTACATTTTGCTTTCCTCGAAATTGGAACAAAGCAAGGACCATCTCTAGATCAAATATTTGTAGACGTGAACCAAAGCAAACAAAAGCCGTCTATTCCATCCATGATGTAGGCATGTACCTACTCTATAGGTACATAATCCATGTTCTCTAAAGGTCAGTGGCAAGGACTCATCGATCGCACTATGTATAGTCGAAGGTTGGTCAGACAGAAGCCTTCAGAGTTTGCTGGCAAACCCAATACCTCAGGCTAGGTTATTAAGTGCTCAAAGCGAGACTACATTGCATACGAGAATCGGTGCAATACAAATCCGAGCAACAAGAAGTTTCACATTTAGCCCCATGTTTCACGCCAATTAGAAAACGACCGTGTTGCACAACTACTTGCAGTAGTAAATCTACGTAACAGATGTAACTTTGACTGGAAATCTACAGTTGATTGATCGAAGGACATAACCAAAACCGAGCAGTGGAAATAATTATAAGTGGTCAGTTTCATTTGTGCGCAGTCACGTAGTGAGGTGAGGAGACCCGATGTGGGACAAAAAGTTCCGTTGAAAACATCGAAAAAGCCACAACTTTATAAAATATCTGTTCGTAAAACGATTATCCGCGTTCGTAACAATTGTTCGAACAAGCAGCGGTACCCGCTGCATCTGTATCGCTTTGTCCTTTTGTCCGTTTACCGGACATATGGGGCCAGAGCAGACGAAGGTTTTTATATCTCCCCGGGTCCAGCGGAGATTGGATGAGATTTACAGAGACAGATTCAATTGACGTGTAAAAGTGCTTCGGTTGCCTTATTCCTGAATAAATTATAGACGTTCGCTTTCAATTGAAATGTAGTGCCCTGTTTGAGTCGAGTGGAGTGCTGATAGGTTTGGAGGTTGTTTCTAGGTTGTCGAGCGATAGTTTCCAGATGAATTCATTTCAAAGTGCTGGTTCTCGGTGTACCTACCTTACTCGACCTAAGCTTTCGTAATTGCGGGTACACCTTTAGCCTTATTTGCTTTAAGACGAAGTGCGCTCGGTTTTGCGAGACAAGGATGAGCGAACACCACGCGGGGAAGGTTAGAGAGGAAGGCAAGAGCCACAAAACGGCCGACACGCGCGCAAATCCTCCGATATTTATTTTAAAATTTGGTTTTGCTCTCAAATTATATTCTTTCGCAATAAATTAAAACCAATCCTCTAAAGTATTTATTAGGGAACACGTAGACGAAATTTCATCGAAATATGTTGAATAATCACTAGATGAAATTAGTGAATCGTGTTTCGGCTCCCATAAGTCACTAACTAGAATCCTTTAGATGCTCATCAAAAAATAATAAAAATGCAATGTTTTCTAGCCTTAAAATTGATTTTTCGTACAGTCAAAACGTGGGTTTTGGGACTCACTTCGCCCTTATTTTCATCTGCACTTAGGTACTCATTTAATTATAATCAATGCGTCGGTGCATTCAGAGTCTTCGGATGCCGCACCCGGGATTCAGGTTGGTTTAATTGAATATTCGCGCTCGCCGCCCACGCCCACTGGTGTGGAATTGGGCAGATTGTCAAAGCGCAGCCGGCGGGGCGGACGCGCTAATTGGCAAACAGTAAATGGACACTGTTTGTGGACTACCATACCATAGTCGTCATACTCACACGTACGTATCTACCATTGGAATGAATTCGACACCTTGCTTCTGCTATTTCTACTCTCGTCAGTTTCAGATGCATGGAAATGTGTTCATTTGTTTGGGAGCTACAATCCCACATACATACAATGTGCTGTATGTCTGTAAGTTTAAGTTTTTACGTCGACCGAGTGTTTGGTTACAGTACACACTCGGTCACAGTAGGTACAGGCCTCCTGTTTGATTTCTATGAAGGCGACCCAGAGACCACGGATTCTTTTTGTTATTTCTATTATGCGCCCTAATATAGCCTGCTGGACCGAAAATGGTCTTAATACCCTAGCTAGGAGACGTCACACGTGTGAGAGAAGAGTTGGCCCAAGGAGTACATACAGTGACACACAATAAGTATGTATAACGTTCCTAATGTGTACATTGTGTACATTTAGTAATAAGATTTGTACATTCGTATGTATGTTAGTCTGTAAGGGCCCATATAAACAAATATGTACATATTTGTATTGCCCTAGAATAATTTTATTACCATCCATAACTGTTCTTATGAGGTCTGAAATAAATGATTTATTTATTATATTTATAACACTACATACTTGTTCAGCCGTGGGGCCGCGGCGTACGAATATCGACCCCTACAACTCAACCCGTGGATGTCGTAAAAGCCGACTAAGGGAACCTACCAGAGGAAGGGCAGCAGCTTACTTCTGAGTATTTTTAAACACCAACACTGCGATCACCAATCCGCCTGCCAAGCGTGGTGATTATGGCAAATCGGGGGGATTTGGCTACATGGGAGACCATCCACTCGATGGACCGACGAGATCGTAGCGGTCGCAGGGAGTCGATGGATGCAGGCGGCTCAGGACCGCTATTTGTGGCGTCGTACGGGGGAGGCCTATGTCCAGCAGTGGACGTGTATGGGCTGATGATGATGATGATACTTGTTTTACATAAGAGGTTGCATGCAAGTTTGATAAAAACAATCTGATTATTCTTTAGTCATAATCTGAAAGTGCTACATAGAACAGAGTAGCGCAGCAGCGCGGGGCAATGCAACCCGTGTTTTGGGGACGCTTCCGATAATATGGTTCAGTTATACATTGTTTGCAACAGTTACCTCGACTGTTTTATTTATAACTAGCTGCTGCCCTCGCCTTCGCCCGCGTTTTATCGGGATAAAAAATTGCCTATATGTTATTCCAGGCCCCAAACTATAACCATACCAAATTTCAGCCTAATCGGTTTAGTAGTTTTTGCAAGAAAGCATACAAATATCCATACATCCAAGCTGAGTCTGGGCCTGTTAGACTTACGACACGCGCTTGTCTACTGATTACCAACCCAATGCTTACTAGTGTTAGTATCTACTTATTGTACATCTGTGTATTGTCTATGTGTTATACAGTAGGTTCTAAGTAGTCTTATTTCTTTGTTTATGTGTTGTGTTGGATCTAATAAATAATTTTCTTTCTTTCATCCTTACAAACTTTGACATTTATAATATTAGAACTAGTAATGCACCTAGCATTACTAGTTCTAATGTTTCTATAGTTTAATTGTAATTTTCTTTATTAATAATAAATAAAATAAATAATTCTTTATTAATAAAATAACATAATTATTATTCACACAGTACCTACATAAAGTTTGATAACCAATCTCGTTAGTCCAGGTAGGTATACAGTGTCCCGGGTTAAAGCTAGGCTTATCAGCGAGTGCCGCCGCCAGACAACTTCCCGCAGATAAATAACGAAGTTGATCGGAATAAACAATTCGGGAGATTAACTGCAGTTGGTTTAAATTAAATCGAGGATTAAAGGATGTAGAGTTAAGAGTTTGAGCGCTAATGTCAGTTGGCGGTTATTTAAATGAGTTATAGCAAAAATGTGAGGATTTAAAAGCGTATTTAATTAATGATAAAACTTTGAGCACCTTTCTAATTAAACATAATTGCTAGACCATCAACCTTTTCATTTAAAAACTCTTCTGGCAAGTATCTGGTAGTACCTACCTGTTTTTTTGCCTGAAGGTTACTTATAACACGAGTTATTTTAAATCCGAACACAAATTGCACGACCGTTCACTTTAAAAGAGACTCCAGGCTTCCGTTCTAGATTTCAGAGAGTTTCAGGCAATATCGTGAAGAGCGCTCATTTTTCCATCGCCGCCGCAGCAAAACCGCAATAATTACTCTCCGTGATTGATCACAATCCCGAGGGAGCGAGACGGAGCGAGCCCTCAGCCCGCGAGGGAAAGAGACTGACTCAGCATGTTTTGCTCTATTAGGGAAGCTTCGTAATTATACAAAGTTTTAGTAGGAAGCAGTTTGGGAACGCTGAATATTTTAAACGTAAATTGAATATGTTTCGTTAAGTTTATATAAATTCAATCATAAACTTTGTTATTGCCTACGATGTGGAGGAACTTGTTACGACGAACGGAATGGACGAAGTCCGCGTGGAACATAAAAGGCACAGATTAACTAAAATGTTACGTACTTCGTAAAAGGTTCGATTCGCGGGACAAATATTTAGGTATTGCCCGCGCCTTTGCCCGCCTTTTATCGGGATTAAAAAGAGCCTATATGTTATGTTATTTAAAGGGGGAGGCATTTGTCCAGCAGTGGACGTGTATGGACCTGATATGATGATATATTATTCTATTATTCTTCCCATACCAAACAGCCCAACCAGCTCAGTACCTAGTTTTTGCGTGAAATAGGAACAAACAATCATACTCACAAACTTTGACATTTATAATATTAGTAGGATGAACTGAAAACATTTTATTTCAACTAGTAGATTATTATCTTCGCCCATTGGCTGCATCTTGATTACGAATATAAAACAAAAGTAACAGCGCCCAAAATATTATGAGCGTAACACTCACGCTAACATCTCAATAGAACTGCTGCACTATAGATTAGATACGGTAGCTATTCGTGGCGTCGTTTGGGGGAGGCATGTTTAGCAGTGGACGTATACGGGCTGATGATAGGTCTAGATGTTTTCGATGTTGGATACGGTAACAATCTAACAAGGTGTCACGCACGACACATACAAGATAGGACATCAATTTATGTAGTTCACATAACACAAGCTCACCTATGTACATCCTCCGGAGGTAAATGAACCTGTGTGAATTGTCCAGCGTCATAACAACCACACACTGCACCATCTAACTCAATAAATCATAGCTGATTGAATAGGTATACGATCTGCATGATATTCCCATTCCGTACCCACACCCGACTTAGCCCACCGCTGGATTGACAGGCATCGATAGCTGCCCACATATCCGCTACGCCAGTAACGCCTCGCTAATCCATAATAAATAATATTTACCTGAAAATAAATATTAGAAGTATTACTAATAAAACAATCGGTGTTCATGATATCTGACTCGTGCATCAATCTATCATCCATCAAAGAACTGGACTCCTGCTATAATTTAATAGGACGCCACTCTAAGGATTTAGACTATATGGCTGGGGAAATAGTTAGCTTAGAAAGGGCACTTCATGACGTAACATGTAAATATAAACAGTCCCAAAAAGAAGCCAATGACCGCAATCAGGAAATGCAGGATATTGTTAATAGCAATAGTATGTATGTTGAAGTACGGCATAACTGTACTCAAACAGATTTCGAGATGGCACCTACAAACTGTAATTCTTTAACTAGAGACGGTGCTGTGGAGGTGGTGCATTCATCACCGCTGTTGTCACCATCCGCATTGCTGGCGGCATCACCTTCGCTCGAGTCCCACTATAATAGCTCTAGCAAAAATACAACACTTATTGCACCCATGGGTGGTCCTTCAGTTCAAGCTGCGCCGTCTCTGGTTAAGGATTTAGATCTAGACCACAGTCAACAAACACCGCAGACTGTGATATACTCGGATAAGTTAGGTGCTGGGATGGGTCTGATACTTAGTGACTTGCTAGTACAAAATGTTGTAAACAATTGCTATCCAGATGCTAATATTAATGTAATTACGGATTGTATTCAGAAAAATAACTCTCTGAATAAAAACACCACTCTAATTGTTCAGCTTGATGAAATTTGTGTAAAACGGTCAGCGTTGATTAGGCTAGTTGAGGTACTTCTAGAAAAGGTACAGAATGGACTAGGGAAACTGATTATTTGCTCCTTCCCTTACTCAAATTCATTGACATCAAAGCAAAATGAAAATATATATCAAACAATAACTTGCTGATGTACAATATGACATGTCGTCATAATGATGTATTACTTTTTGATACTAATAAGTTTATTAGTAAAACTTTTTTGACTAGGGATACAATGTACCTAACCAAAAAGAACAAAATGATAATTGCTAAATTGTTAGCATATAATATTTTTGATCCAGTTATAAATAGTATAACGCAGTTGCCTGACGAGCCTGTATATGTAATTAGTAGTAGTACTAATGAGGGCATTAAAGCGATCGTGTCAGTAAATACAAATTTAAACTGACCGCAACGACAACGGGAAAGCAAAAAACACTTCTTATAGTCCATCAGAATATACAAGGCTTACCCAGCAAAATCCTAGAATTAGAACTATTTTTGAATTATTTAAATGTAGATGTGATGCTTAACAGAACACTGGATTGTAAAGAATCAGTTACTTCCCTTTTATCATAACTATTGTTTTGAAAGTTCCTACAAAAGAAAGGCTGCTATACGTGGTGGCTCCCTAATTATAGTTAAAAATAGTCTTAAATGTAAAGAACGGAACATATCATAGTGTGTGTGTACCGCCCCCCCGATGCAAATCAGGTAGCTTTTGAAAGTACTATGGAAGAAGTTTTGCTGAAAGTATTTACATGTACAAAGAATCTCATTGTTTGTGGCGACTTTAATATAGATATTTTAGCGAATCCCCTTGCCGTTAGATTGCTTAATTTATTCAAATGCTTTAGTTTACAACATACTTTTATTGACCCAACTAGGGTTACCCTAACATCTGCCACTTGTTTAGATAATATTTACTGTAGTGAATCTCCAACCAGCAAAACATTAATCAAGCATTTCAAATCAGACCATTATGGTCAGAGTGTTAACTTTAGTTATAAATTGAATGATAGAAACAATGTTGAGGAATATACCTACAGGCCTATTACAGAGAGCCGTATTAAGAATTTTCAAAGTAAAGTGGAACTAGCAGTATCTAATATATCTTGTTCTGATGACCCTAATGTTCTATTTACCAATCTTTTTAATGTTATAAACAGAGAACACAGTGAAATATTCAATCTTAAAACATGCACAGTTAGAGACAGGGTCGGGTTTACTGATTCGGCAACTCCCGGCATTTATAGAAGTAGGGATAGACTATACGATCTTTATGGTGCTAGAGAAGCTATGTTACATGATCCTGCTCGAAAACATTTAAGAAAGTCTGCAACACAGCAAAGTGCCTATTCTTGAGGAAAAAAATTGTAAACTCATCTAATAAAATAAAAGCAACATGGAGACTAATAAATAACGAAACTAGTAAATCAAAGCCACGTAACAGAGAAATAAGGTTAAAAATTAATAATTCAATTCTTATACATGAAAAGGATATTGCCGATGCTTTTGATGCTTTCTTCTCCGATATCCCTAAAGTTGTTACCCGGACTCTAAACTCCTCCCCTTCGATGGCGGTTGAATTATTAGAATCATCTGTTGAAAAATGTAAAGAGGTCTTTATATTTACTCATGTAAATGCCAATTATATAGTCAAAACGTTTAAGTCTATTAACATCAAAAATACTGAGGATCTCTGGGGTATCTCAACCAAAGTACTAAGTTCAATTATAAAGGAAGTGGCTCCCTGTTTGGCCTTTATTTTCAATAGTTGTGTCGACGCAGGAGTTTTTCCTGATCTCATGAAATATAGTAAACTGGTTCCTCTTTTTAAATCTGGAAGTCACACTGATCCGGCCAATTACAGACCAATTTCAATACTTCCAGCAATAAGTAAAATTTTTGAAAAAAATATTCTCACTCAGTTGTCCTCTCATTTCAACCTTAATAGGCTACTCCATAAAAATCAATTTGGCTTCACCAAGGGTAGATCGACAACCGATGCTGGTACAGTTTTATTTAAGCATATATTGGATGCCTGGGATAAAGCAAAAAACGCTATTGGTATATTCTGTGACCTTTCTAAGGCTTTTGATTGTGTAGATCATGCTACATTAATTGGAAAATTGAAACACTATGGAATTCAAAACAAGGCACTGGACCTTATGCAATCATATTTATCTGATAGAGTTCAAAAAGTAGATATTAGTAAAGAAAGATCTAGGGGCTCAAAAATTGAATTAGGCGTCCCGCAAGGATCAATATTAGGTCCTTTCTTATTTTTAGTATACGTAAATGATCTCACCTTTTTAGCAAAAGATCTGTGTGATATAGTCTTATTTGCTGATGATGATACTTCACTGATTTTTAAAGTTGACAGAAATAAATGTAATTATGACGATGTAAATGATGCGCTTTCACACGTGCTAGATTGGTTCACCGCCAATAACCTCTTGCTCAATGCTAAAAAAACCAAATGCATTAAATTCATGTTACCTAATGTAAGAGAATTTCCGAACAAAATATTTTTTTATTACTTTATATGTCCCAAGCAACTACTGCAGAACCGGACGTAGGTTTCACCGGCTATTTGCGCGAGACACGCCAATAACGCACCCACACGCAGAGCTCTCGCACTTCTCAATGGTTTTTTACAGGAGTTCCAACATGTCGACATATTCAACGATAGTCTAAGTCATATCTATTTGTGCCTTAGATCATATCTTACTTTTAAATGAAATATGTTTTTTAATTTAATTATTTATTAATTTTAATGTATTTTCTGTGTTATGTATACAAACTTGAATTATGTGATTCTATTATTTTAATTGTAATTTTAATCAAATATAGTCCTAATATATATTTGTGTAGTTAGTGATTTGGTTTAGACTGTAAGCTAGCTACCTTTTTTGAATACATAAATCTAAATCTAAGCGGGACAAAATGAGAGAGGCTGTCGTTTTCAATCACAATCTTTGTTTACGCAACTTATACCCACGCTACTGAATATTTAATGATGCACCGAGAAAATACGTGCGAGGGACAAATAGAGGGACAACATCAAAAGAAAAATATTGCGCCGAAAATGCAGATGTCACAACGACCTAAGCTTCCGAAAAAAGCGTCATTTAGTAACTAATCTGTCTACATTACATTAAAACTTCGATTTAAATGCGTAATGAGCTCTCAAGCGTTCATCCAAAGTTAATCTTCGGTTTAACTCCACATCCATTCAAAACAAAGGGCGTCCTTTATCCTAATATAACGGCTCCGGCTTGATTACTCCATCGTAAAGCAAGACGAATGTTTTATAAAACAATCCGTGCAGACATTACAATGAAACGATTTCGTCATGTTTAATGTCGTTCTTCTTTACGACTACATCGCTATTTATAATCGGGTGGAACCTGAAAGTGGTAGAACGCATGTTGGGTTCAACCACTGTCAGGTTTTACTGTGATTGATGCAGCAATCTTTGCCTGCCTACCTACCTACCTGCTATATACATATATCCTAAAATGGTTTTCTTTCAACAATATATAACAATATATGTCGATGTAGGTACTTTCTGATAAACCGAAAACCTACCCAATCTCCGTACCGCACGGCACCGCGTTTACCGTACAGCTTGCATAAACATTAATTGCTTTTTAACCGCGTTTCCATTTCCATTATATCAGCCGGTAACCGATTAAAAACATGTCGATCAAAGTAAGAGCTTTAATTCTCGTGGTCTGTGACAGATGACCGAAAATTCCAATTTACCATCCTTCATTTTAAATTTAATTTAAACCGTAAAATCCCGATGTTACCATATTCCGAGTCTTCATAAACCGACGTTAATAATTCTTCTACGCTGAATTGGATTCGCAAAGGCTGTGATGCTGATTTAAAACGCTGTAAATCATATTTAAGAATGCGCTATTCAATGCGAACTAAATCGCTTTTGGAGGTGCAGCCGGTAAATGGTCATACCATAGAGCTTAAAAATTGATCACTTATCGAGTAGGTGCATCAAATTCGTTAGCACCGCAGCCTTCATTTGTGCATTTGATTAGTACCGCAACAACACAAGCATTCCCGGTAATATCATCGCCAATCGAAAACACCGCTCAATTTCGATACACAAAATAAACGATGCGATGCGAATAATCCGCGCGTTGCAAATGCTCAAATTGATGAAAATGATTTATGGGAATAACGTACTTTTTATCCCCCTAGAAATGTGAAATTCGAATTTAACGCTAGTAAGGAATAAAAATGCACAACACCAACCTACAAGGTAGGAGTAAAATATTATAATCTTTGCAAACAGCCCGGGCGCTCGGAAAATTATCTCATCGCGGAAAACATGGAGTAGATTTTATACGTGTCATTCCGTTTTAGAGGAGGCCTGAGCTTCCGCGAGGAATGGCGGATGTGAAAAAGTTACGAGCGTAACATCTGAGAGCGATAAAGATGCTCATGAGTGCTTCGCATTCGCACGCTCTTATCTTAAAATTTATATCGTGTAGGAGACCGATCGAGGACCTGGGAAGCTGAAGAACCAATGGGTGACACTTACAAACATGTTCATAGCCGTCAACTCTCGATGAATTAGCAATTAGCGAATAACTTCGGCGGCGGTCCAAAACACACGTTATGTTTGCATATCTGATAGTCTTGAACTAAGTTGGGTCTATAGCGGTTCAAATGATCAACAGCGTGAAGTTTCTCATCAGTTTAAGCTTTGGCTTGCTTTTTTAATGTGAGTAGAGCTACTTCCTCGTATGAGCCTCGGGAGGGCAACTTGTGAGTGTCTCACGAAGTAGCCACTACGCCCGTGTATCTCCCTCGGAACCTTGTCGACAAAATATTCAGCAGTTTCATGAGAGTTTTCGTTTGCGAAGGACTTTAATTTTAGCATTAATTAGCGAGAGCAGACGATGCGAGGAAATCAAATTAAACGAAAAAAAATTTTTATTAAGCTTTCTGTGAGCTACGTAAAACAAAATGTAAGGGAATCGTTATTTTCTAGGGAAACCTGGTTGAGTTATGCTTATGCCTAGAATTTTCTATTTTATAACGGGTTGTAATGGATTCATCGAATTTATAGTTGAACCGAAGAGATACATCATTACAAGATCATCGTAAACATGAATCTATCAGGTTGTCAACTAACATTTTTAAAACATTTAAATTTGAAATCGATGTCATACTCTAACTAACTGGAGCTCCCCGGCGGGCGGCGGCAGCTCGACGGCGGCGGTGCGCGCGGTATCGGATCAATCGGTGCTGACTGCCAGCAGGCATTAACAATATGGCCGCTATGAACTGTCAAAGTCCGAAAGTCCCTATTAAGTTTAGGTTTTCTCGCCGTGATATTGGAATCTTCTGTTCGCATTAAGACTCGATTTGGTCCAGTATGCGTTGATTCTGCTAGCAAAGCCAGCTTAACTCCGTCCAGAAGCGCAGAATCGCCCTGGGATCTTCTCAGGCTTCGCGGAGTGACCTCAGCAAGTTGAGGATTTCTGTTCGTTGTGCTGTTACTCCCTCGCATTCCAGGACTACGTGGGCTGTTGTTTCATCGTCACTGAGGCATCCTCTGCAGAGAGCTGTCTATCTCCGATGGTGAATACGATAGATGTTTGTTTGTGTTTCTCCATATTAGAATACCCTTTACATACGCACATCAGACTGAAGAAACTGGTCTCTGTGACCTGGGCGCTCCGTGTTACAGATATTACTCACGACGATTACTATCCAGTTTGACATTGCATCGTCTGCTGTTCATCCGGGAGGATCACATCCTTTACATTAAAAACCCTCGTAATTTGGAGGGTCGCTGGAATTGCTTCGGTGCCCAGATGGGGGATGTGTTTGAGGCTAATCGCTGAAGTATGACCGGACCTAATTAAAAAATGCAGATAATAATGTCCTTTTTACCGGACTGCGCAAGGATGATTATGTTTTTCAATAGAGTTCGTGGATTATTTATAACGACCTTATACGGAGATTCGTCTAATCTTAAGCAGCAACCGAAGCACCTAAGCTATGTTAACTAGAGTCAAGCAGTACCGTCTGGGATCCACATGAAAGTACATACGCACTGTTACTGGAGAAGGTTCACAAGGCGTTTCTCAGGTCTCAGTAAAAGCGAGATTTTGGGTATTACCCATATTTGTACCCAACTAGGTTTCCCCAAGGGTGTCTTGGGTATAATTCCCTCCAGACCAGAAGAGCGTACGATCAGACGGCAACACTGTGCAAGGTGCTTCGTGGTATTATCGACGTTCCTGATCTGCATAGCCTTTTGTTTCGACTCTACCTTCCGGACAATTACGACCGCAACAGAAACCATAGACTTTTCTCTGTGCTCTTCAGTAGAACCGTCGCTCGTGTCAACTCTCCACTGCCTCGTACTCTCGCCGGACTTAACAGACTCCTACATCAGAACCTAGACTGCGATATCTTCGCAGATGAATGGAAGAATTTAATGTTAGTATGCCTAAGATTTTGTGAGAGTGATGAATGAAAGGATACATGCTCGTTTTGTTATTATTATTTTAATCTGCATCAATCATTTCAATATTGTCAAAAACTTATTTATTATTTCAATTAATTTATTTGCCCATTAACTGAAAACGATTTAATTTTTAATGTGGTTATTGCTATTATGATTTTATTAAATAATAAAAATAAAAATAAAGTCGCTAAGTTTTCTTAAATGTGCTAAACTGTACAATTTTCTTATTTTTTTTTTATTGTAAGAACTTTCTACAAAATATTAGAAACCATTTTAAAAAATGATGAATGAAATCGGTAAAGCCGTTCTCAAGTTATAACCGGACCAAGAGAAATAGGGGTTCACTATTATATATACATACTATACATGTAGATTATTATGATACAATAAACGGAATTCTAACAAAAGTCCGCGCAGCATCCAATCGATGACTTTGTAAGCAGCTAGAAATGGGTCAAACTAATAAAACAATCTCTCGTCTGACAGAACCACTGATAACGTAGATATACATACCTCTATATACCTAAACCCCGCTGTTCTCGCCGCGACATGGGAAAACGCTTACCGAGCGCTATCTGATCCGCCTCCATTCATTTAGGATGAAAATAATGCGTAATCTATCTACAACTGAAAACTACTAAAAATTAGGATGTTGCTACCTACCTCTCCCCACCAAAAGTACTGAACGGATTGGGCCGAAATTAAGATAGTCAAGTCTAATCCTAGAATTAAACAAACACTTTATATCCCATGAATCAGTGAATATGGGATAGAAATAATTTTTAAAGGTTTCCATAGCAACAACGCGTGCGAAGCCGCGGGCAGAAACTAGCAAGTAGGTAAGGTACATAAATAATAAAGTGTAAATGTACCTAGTAATAATGTAAATTGAAACAATACATAAATAATAAGTAAATTGAACAGGACGCAGGAATAATAATAATATTGGACAATTCACACAGTAAGTATCATCTAGCCTTAAAAATGGTTCTCCTATGGAGGCCCCGAGACATCTCGCGTCGCTGAGCCCTAGGAGCAAGTGTACAACGATCATAAAGATATTTATTTCCACACTATCCGATGTATTGAACTGTATCGTCAACTTGAGGCATACCTACGAGCGTATGCAGGCCTCATGTGCCTGTGTTCACCACACCGCAGTCAAGTCATCAGTCGTCACACCGAAGCACTGCATGCTGGTGTCACCAGAATGAGGTCGTCTTGCCCCGAGGGCGCGGGCGGTCGTGGGGCGGGGCGGGGCAAAGCGAAGGAAAGTCATACCTACTTTACATTTTTGTGTGAAACTTGTAAAGGAGCGAGTTTTACGGCAGATACAGCTCCGCAAATAACACAAATAAACTTTCATTGTGTTGTTAAATTGAAAACAAGACTTTAGCAAAGCGACTAAGTTCGCCAAAAATAACTCGTCAAAACTTTGACCTACCTACCTATGTATGTATATTCTGTGAACATTTTAAATAAAATGTAACTTGTTTAAATGTTCACATAAAATTATGTACTTGGTTACGTTTACCGGTCATTGTAAAACTTGTTACTTGATGAATGTCGGCTCTGAAAAGGCTACTGAAAATAAATGACACTTCCTCTATGGGAAAGACTCACCACTTATTTGCCGTATCACATGGCCAGGGCATTAAATGATTTGTCATGATTATGATAAGAAAGTCCTGTCTCTCTAGTGGTCAGCTGAAGCCTACTTCCTACCCTGGGCTGGATCCGGTCGTCATAAATAATTGTTGGATAGAGCTTCTCTAATTGCCGGACCTCAGCCGTCAGCAGTCGCCGATTGATTTATAGCGAGAAGATTTACTACACTCATGCAATTTATTGATCCAATACAGGTTACGATTTCACGTAGCTTGAGGAATTGCTAGGACGCGACGTAGCGCGCTACGATTCGACGCTGCTGGGTAGCGTCATTGGTACGCCGCGCCGTAGCCGTAGCAGCGAATCTTCGGACGGAATAGTCTGTTCTGGCTTTTTTAATACCACCACGGTGTTCACAATTTACATTGTATATATAAAATAAAAAAATAAATAAATAATGCTGGACACAATTCACACAACATCATCTAGCCCCAAGTTAAGCACAGCTTGTGTTATGGGTACTAGATGACTGATATACATAATACAATATATTACATAGATAGATATTTTTTATTATACATAGAAAAACGACCAGAACACCCTGAACAAATATTTGCAGATCGTAGAAATATTTGTCCCGAGGCGGGAATCGAACCCGCAACCTCCTGCGTCGCAGGCGGACCTTCGCCCACCGCGCCACATCGGTCGCCATACATGTATGTACGTCTCGTTATTTACGGCAGGTAATATTGTATTCCAGGGACGTACCTATACATAATTAACATTATATTGGTATGATACCGGCGTTTTTTATTTTAGCATTATTTTGTGGTTTTTATAATGAACATCGTTTATGGCAGGATGCCTATTATTCCATTTATTAATTATCTTAATACACACATTAAAAACAAAAGGTACAAGAGCAGAACATTAATCTCCCAGCAGGGCCAATGAAGGCTCATCACATCACAATGCGTGCCAGCCATTGTCGGAACAAAGGGAACGATTAGGGCTCCTCCACTTTTCAGAAATCGCTGAAATATTGCAAATAAGATTCTCAAAGTCTGCTTTGAAGTTACGAGTATCTAATATAGATCTGCCTCGGTCGAAAGGTGCGATAAGATTACTATGTACTTTATATCCTTGGATGGAAATATCAATTTCGCTTGTGCGTTAGACAGGGACCAAGATCCTTGCCGATTCATTCTCTATTTTAATCTACTGTGGAATGTTTTACATAGTGTAAGAAGTGCCTTCATTACATCGCTCGCATAGTGCAGGATCCTGTTGCATTCCCTATAATTTTCTTAAATTTGCATAAATAAGACTTGTTGGGAGTTTATTTATATATTTGGTACATAAACGTGGAATATTTTAAATCATCTATAAATAAATTCATAGAAAGACAGGTAGAAATAGATAAAATTGTATTTATTGCCCCTGAAATAAAACGTATTTCTTAAGAAACTGGTGTTTGGAATACCTATTTTTTAATTTTATTTTGGCTATGAGACCTTTACGTATTTTTCAACGGTTGCTTTCATCAAATCAGTGACGTGATTGGACGCAGGAAATTCCCGGTAAAGGTTTCGTACACCGAAATCTTACTTTAGATTTTATTAAATCAACTACTAATTCAGAGCATATTGTGCTTGTTTTGGTTGGCATCCAATTAATTCTACCCGTTACATCTATCCATTTCTCTTTGACATTTGCATCTTTGGGAAACCTTAGAGGACCTAATAATGTCTATTTAGTGACTTATATTGTACTGTAAATGTCTATGGTGTGGTGGTTCTAATGCACAGCATTCGTCGAAAACTAGATAGCCGCAGGTTCAAATCTGTTATCTTTTTGCACAATTTCTTTTTGTTTCTATCGTAACCAAGTACAATGGATGAGCTTATGAAGGCTATTGCTGCCATTGGACAACAGATTCAGGACATCGACGCCAAACTCTCATCAAAAATTGATATTTTGTATGATAAAATAAACATGCTTCAACCACAACTTGAAGAACTAAAAATAAACCAGCAGAGACAAGCCTAGACTATCTTGAGGAAGTGAGGAGCCGCAACTTGGTGTTTTTTGGTGTACCGGAGGAAGAAAAAACCTACATAGAATTAGAAAAATTAATGCTAAATATTCTGAACAAAGATCTACAAATACACAGCAACATAAGTGACATCCAACATGTACGACGCATCGGGAAAAAATGAGAGAAACCTAGACCCATAAACGTGGGTCTCTCAACATATAGCAAGAAAATTATTATCTTAAAGAATAAGAATAAACTAAATCAAACTGGCTACTACCTAAAAGAAGATTTCGCACCAAAAATCCTGCAAGAACGAAAACCGTTACAGGAGCAGCTGAAAAACGAATTAAAAAAAGGAAACCAAGCATTTATTAAGTACAATAAGCTGATTGTCCAAGTACCTAGGTCTTCGCTAGAAAAAAATTATATAAAAGATAACTATTTTAAGAGGACTATCCATAATGAAAGTGAACCAATGGTGAGCAAAAAGGATTATAGCAGAGCTTCAAAAAACATAAAATGTACAACGAAAATAGAAACATAACGCAATATTTTACGACACATACTAGAGACAATACCTAAAAACAATAGGCAAAAAGCGTTCCCTCTTCCAAATGTGAAATAAATGCAAAAAAAAAACAAACAAAACCGAAACCAAGCATCCCAATACGGCTGGTCACCGCGGGAGAGCTAGACCGAAACCTTCCAGCTTAGAAAAAAACAGGAAGACAGAAGAGCATTACCTTTATAATTATACTTATAGCGTAGGATCAAACTGCTTGCTGAACACTACATAGCGAAGAAAAATTATAATAATTAAATATGTAACGCAAGAGAAAACATATGTATGACATACAAGACAAAGCTAGCTTATGAAAACTAAGAACATAAAACATGAACTGGAGGAGGCCTGTACCCGAAAAGGGTCCTAACCAACAAAAATATCTACCTACTATAATTTAATGCGAAGGAAATTTATATTATATGTAAACAAATTCAACATCAACAAATAACAATGCATGCAACTTTAATTGTAACGATTTTGAGAAAGATAGGTACCTAAGGTAAATCTTATTTTAATTTAATTTTGTTTGATTAATTCTTTTGTAATGAAAGTGTAATTATCAATATATGTATATTATAGGAAGATTGAAAAGACAATTACAATTTAACTTATTAATTAATTATTATGCACGATTATGGTTATGGAATAAATGTTTTTTTATTTTATTTTATTATTGTACTGTAAATACTAAACGAATAATTAATTTAAAATTAAAATATACTATTTATTTTTTTATTAATAGATAAAATTACCATCCGACTTGAGTAGGTACATCACTAATTGAGTAGCGTGTTTGACCTTGACGCGCTTTGTTCAAACATAGATTTTACACCGCGCAGAGGTGACACAGCTTTTTTACCTACAAAACTTCTTAAGAATTCAATAACTGTTTCAAAATTTTTTGATTGCAAGTAACGTAGAAAAGTAAAATAAAATGAATTATTATGCTTTTATTTAAACATAGACAAGTTAACAATAGTTAAAAATCCACTAAAATAAGAAGTCAAATAAATTAGTATCTAAGTATGTCCTAAGATATTATTGAATACAATAATTTTATTATTGCATACAAGTACATACTTTCAAGAATTAAGAGTGCGCTTTAGCATCTATAACTGCCACTTTAGTAAATGTCTAGTAATTAATTAATTTCTTAATTTCCTAAAACTTGGATGGGATGACAGACTTCGAGATGACGCATCGCGTTAAGTCTGTCATCCCATCCAACAATCACATATTTTACCTACAACCGGTATTGAAATGGAACATCTGAATTTTTAGTCTATGATTATAATGGCGTGTATATTTATGAAGAATTATTTCTATCTGTTGTGGTATTACGATATAATTACCTATTTATTTACATAATACAACAACTAATTTTACCTACTCGACTAATTAATTGTTATTTCTCGTTATTGACGTCCAGATTCACACTTAACATAGGAGTTTCGTATTAATAGGGTAGCTCCATACGCGTCCACGCTGCGTGAATGTCGAAGCTACACTAAAGTAAGGTGTATGGATTGCAGTACAGTTTAGTCGAAGAAAATGAGTGTTCGCATCGCGAAATCTAGTGCGTAGTACATATTTATCGATGTGTACCTCCTTGGCACACGCACGATTCAACAATTTATTTACGCGCTAGCTTGAATATGCGCTCCTATAAACAATCATGAACAACATACTTGAATATACTATGTATAATCGATATTTGAAAGGCAACTTCATACTTATCTAGTGAGGTCATACTTTGCACTATGTCACACAAGTTCGTTACATTCGTCGACTATAATAATTTGATTGTTTAGAAAAAAAACAAAAATCGTCGTTGAATCCCATAATTAAAACACGCATAACTTAAGCAATACAATTTTTATGGGACCACCTCGGCATCAATCTCTGTTGATTGCGAAATTTTTATTTAAATCGCTTTATAATTTACAGAGTAATTGACGAACATACATAAAAAACATACATACAAACAGCCGAACATAGAACCTCCTTTTTTCGAAGTCAGTTAAAAAATAACATGAATTTAACTATAATGTTACCTAAGTAGTAATCTAAAGGTGTAGTTGTAAATAGCCATGTCGATGAGATTGGGGAAATTCCCCGATCATAGCTTTGTAAAATGGAGACGGTCCCGCCGAGAGATGGATATGGGGTGCCCACGCGTGACTTGAATCTTATAAGAATTACTGAACTTTGGGTTCGAACGAACGAGGCCGCGGCAGCGGCGGCGCCTTCAAAATGTAACATAGCTAATGATGAGGGAGCTTGCTTTACATTTTATCAAAGGAGATATCGATCGATTGACTCAAACATTGGAGGATATTTTTTGACTATTGGACTGCTGCTAACGATTCATGTCTATGTACTCAATACTTACTAAAATCTCTGTTGCCAAGCGTCGCTCGGCGGAACCCTAATAGGTAAATAACGCCTGTTTTGAGATGTTACGAGGCGGATGCTTCATAAAATAGGTGTTCGGGATTATCTCAGCATATTCCCGTGACGGGAACATAACGTGCTCGGTGTATTGAGGGCGGGAAGAGAAGCTTCCCCTAATACTTGGGTATCAATTGGTTGAACCATACAAGTGGAATATCAATTTCGCAGTTTAAAAGAAGGGTGGTTACGTGAACCTGCCGTATTGCTGATGTTATGCAAGGAGCCGCCTTCATAGCCTTGATGCATAATAGTTTAGTGAACTTGTTTCTTACAAAATGCTAAAAATGATTAACTGAATTAAGTTATCAATATTTAGTGCTTATTGTATGAGGAATCCATCGATACAGCACATAATATACTCGATAACGAGGTGCAAACGTTGCCGTTGCCTCGGTGCAGGAGAACAGAATCCACAAAGGGTTATCAGCCTGGCCATTAATCCTGAAAGCCTCGCTGGGGGGGAGGGAGTAGACAACAATGGCAATCCGATACAACTCTGTTAACGAACCATTTACAGGACTGGTGGTGGTTCAACGAGGAGGGAGTCATAAATATAAAAGGCAATAATGTTTCAAACAATCTATGCATTTACTCGTATCAGAGCCTCACTCACAGGTACATACCTATGAAACAGCATTATCGATTATCTTTTTTGTGTCTAACGTTTTACTTAGACTGTATCATGTCATGTGTATTGCAGAAGCAAATAAATAATTTATATCTTAGCACACTCGTGCTAAAATATACAATACTAAAATATAATAAATTAGATACTTATAATTAGGTACCTATTAATTTAGTTTTTCTCATTTAAGCGAATTTATTGTATGTGTTCTTTGAGAAAATAAATAATCTTTAAACCGAAACCGAAATGATTCAAAACCAAAAAACCTTTGAAGTGTTGTCATTTGCTCCAGTGTGTCGTAAAATATTTTTCACCAATATTTCTTAGGTTTTGTGACCCCTTTGTTAACAAAATATATCCGAGTATAGCTGATTGGACAACGATAAACTCAAATGGAAATATTATTACTCGTTATACAGGACCTCTGAGTTTTACTAACAAGGGTAACTTAAGTAGGTCAATCGTCCCGAATGTATACAATTATTTATTAAAACGAATTCCCGTCTAATATTTTATGAAATTGTGATCTAAATTAAATCTTCTCGAGAATTTTACGATAAACATTTTCGGAGGTTCAGATGACTTAGATCAGCATTAAAGCGTTATTTATTTTGAAATATCTTACCAAATACATAGGACAGAATCAGGCAAGTTTACTTTATACACTTACCTATATAGAAAACAATAAAATATTAGAACAGAACATTTCATACCAAATAATACTTCAAGGCACAACACGGCATTGTACTATAGATATGATAAACCAGCCATAATGGCCAAAGAACAAATTTCGAGTAATAACCATACTCGAAATTTGTTTCTACATTTAACCATGCTTCGACCTCATTTTAATAGGTACTTGACCAGCACTAATAACCAGCCTGCAGCCAGCCGGCCGCTGATCCATCCTCCACCGAAATATCAGAGGGAAGGAGACCTGAGGTAACTATGTACTAAATGGGATTTGATGTGCTTGCAGTACAGTTTGCCAGTTAATTAATTAGTAGCCAAGAACCCGGCGGCTTCTCCCGCGTACATTCAGTTTCTTGGGTTTAATCCTAATGCATTTTCTAAAACAAAAGTAACTATTTATAATATTAACAATTAGCCAGTGAAACTTCAGTCAACATTGCTGCATTGGTGAGCCGTTTAGGAGATTTGCAAAAATAAATTCCTACTACAGACAGACAGACGAAAGTTTTAAGAATCGAAGCAAATTTACTTTTATAAACATGTCGGAAAAAAAGCTGTTATTTTGACATTGATATGATATGATATAACAGACCACATAACAGACGCTTCAATTTTATTTATTTGTATAGTAGTTAATGTCAATTTTGTTGTTATTTTAGTGTTAAATCATTACATTACATACTTATACTTTTAACTAGTTTTTTAGGAGTGCGCGAGCTGCAAGCAGCTCGCGGCGGTTGTGTAGACTGTTTGTTTTTTTATTTAGAGCCCCTTGTCGTAACCTACGTTTAAAATTTTGTCGAAATCGATATCCAAAAGGAAGATTTGCGATTAAAAAATGTCAGCCATCTTGGATTTTGAAATGGACATCTTTTTCTTAATCTACGAGTTTGAGTTAGTCGAAAACGATACCCATAACGATACTCAGATGTTTTGGTGGGAGAGGGGTTCAAGGGGACTGGGTGGGACTGGGGGGAAGGGTAGGTAATTTTTTTTCCCCATACAAGAATATACCCTCTATACGTTCCCGCAATCTAAACCCCCCTACGACGACGGCATCTGGGAGCAACCTAAAAAGGGGGGGCTATTTTGGGGGCAAGGGGGGCTAAATTTTGTTTGCATTCGAAACTATTTGACATCCTCTATACAGCCCTACAAAAAATTTGAATCAATATGGCTTCGCTTGGGAGCCCCCCTAGAGGGGGGGAAGAAGGGGGGGGATCGTGGGGGTCACAGCACGGCTCGCTTCGCTCGCCGTGCTGTTCCCCGTCGTCGCATTGCGGCTCGCTTCGCTCGCCGCAATGCTCCACCCGAAAAAAAAGGTCAAAATTAGGCCAAATTTCGGTTTTTTTATAAAAAGGGGGATCTAGAGGGGGAGGGGGGCCAAATTTTTTTATGTTTTCAAAATGATTTTTTAGCCTCTACATGGCGCAAAAAAAAAAATTTCTTTCAAGTCCCCCCACTTGGGAGATACAAAAAGGGGGGAATTTTTTTTGGGGGGGTAGGGGGGCTAATTTTTTTTTTCTTCATTCGAGAAGAAACCTTCTATACGATCCCGCAATCGAAACCCCCCTACGACGACGGCATCCGGGAGCAACCTAAAAAGGGGGGCTATTTTGGGGGCAAAAGGGGCAAATTTTTTTTTGCATTCAAAACTATTTCATATTCTCTATACAGCCCCACAAACATTTTTATTCATTATGGCTTCGCTCGGGAGCCTCCCTAGAGGGGGGGAAGAAGGGGGGGTCGTGGGAGTCACAGCACGGCTCGCTTCGCTCGCCGTGCTGTTCCCCGTCGTCGCATTGCGGCTCGCTTCGCTCGCCGCAAAGCTCCACCCGAAAAAAAAGGTCAAAATTAGGCCAAATTTCGGTTTTTTTATTAAAAGGGGGGTCTAGAGGGAGAGGGGGGCCAAATTTTTTTATGTTTTCAATATGATTTTTTATCCTCTACATGACGCAAAACAAATTTTTCTTTCAAGTCTCCCCACTTGGGAGATACAAAAAGCGAGGGAGTTTTTTTGGGGGGGAAGGGGGGCTAAATTTTTTTTCCTTCATTTGAGAAGAAACCCTCTATACGTTCCCGCAATCGAAACCCCCCTACGACGACGGCATCTGGGAGCAACCTTAAAAGAGGGGGCTATTTTGGGGGCAAGGGGGGCTGAATTTTTTTTGCATTCGAAACTATTTGACATCCTCTATACAGCCCCATAAAAATTATTATTCAATATGGCTCCCCTTGCGAGCCCCCCTAGAGGGGGGGGAGAAGGGGGGTCAGGGGGTCGGAGCACGGCTCGCTTCGCTCGCCGTGCTGTTCCCCGTCGTCGCATTGCGGCTCGCTTCGCTCGCCGCAATGCTCCACCCGAAAAAAAAGGTCAAAATTAGGCCAAATTTCGGTTTTTTAATAAAAAGGGGGGTCTAGAGGGGCAGGGGGGTCAAATTTTTTTATGTTTTCAAAATGATTTTTTATCCTCTACATGACCCCTAAAAGAAAATTTTTGCAAGTCCCCCCACTTGGGAGATACAAAAAGGGGGGGAGTTTTTTGGGGGGGAAGGGAGGGTTGAATTTTTTTTCCCCATTCGAGAAGAAACCCTCTATACGATCCCGCAATCGAAACCCCCCTACGACGACGGCATCCGGGAGCAACCTAAAAAGGGGGGGCTATTTTGGGGGCAAGGGGGGCTAATTTTTTTTTGCATTCGAAACTATTTGACATCCTCTATACAGCCCCATAAAAATTATTATTCAATATGGCTCCCCTTGCGAGCCCCCCTAGAGGGGGGGAAGAAGGGGGGTCAGGGGGTCACAGCACGGCTCGCTTCGCTCGCCGTGCTGTTCCCCGTCGTCGCATTGCGGCTCGCTTCGCTCGCCGCAATGCTCCAACCGAAAAAAAAAGGTCAAAATTATGCCAAAAATCGTTTTTTTTATAAAAAGGGGGGTCTAGAGGGGGAGGGGGGCAAAATTTTTTTATGTTTTCAAAATGATTTTTTATCCTCTACATGACGCAAAAAAAAAAATTCTTTCAAGTCCCCCCACTTGGGAGATACAAAAAGGGGGGGAGTTTTTTGGGGGGGAAGGGGGGTTGAATTTTTTTTCCCCCATTGAAGAAGAAACCCTCTATACGATCCCGCAATCGAAACCCCCCTACAACGACGGCATCTGGGAGCAACCTAAAAAGGGGGGACTATTTTGGGGGCAAGGGGGGCTAATTTTTTTTTGCATTCGAAACTATTTGACATTCTCTATACAGCCTTAAATTTTTTTTTATCAATATGGCTTCGCTCGGGAGCCCCCCTAGAGGGGGGGAAGAAGGGGGGGTCGGGGGGTCACAGCACGGCTCGCTTCGCTCGCCGTGCTGTTCCCCATCGTCGCATTGCGGCTCGCTTCGCTCGCCGCAATGCTCCACCCGAAAAAAAAGGTCAAAATTAGGCCAAATTTCGGTTTTTTTATCAAAAGGGGGGGCTAGAGGGGGAGGGGGGCCAATTTTTTTTATGTTTTCAAAATGATTTTTTATCCTCTACATGACGCAAAAAAAAAATTTCTTTCAAGTCCCCCCACTTGGGAGATACAAAAAGGGGGGGAGTTTTTTTGGGGGGGAAGGGGGGCTAAATTTTTTTTTCCTTCATTCGAGAAGAAACCCTCTATACGTTCCCGCAATCGAAACCCCCCTACGACGACGGCATCCGGGAGCAACCTAAAAAGGGGGGGCTATTTTGGGGGCAAGGGGGGCTAAATTTTTTTTGCATTCGAAACTATTTGACATCCTCTATACAGCCCCACAAAAATTATCATTCAATATGGCTCCCCTTGCGAGCCCCCCTGGGGGCGGGGGGGAAGGGGGGGGAAATCTCAAAAAGTCGGAATTTTCCCCAGGTCCCATAAACCACCCCTATACGATTCCGCAAAAAAAAACATACCTCCCCATCCACCATCAAGGAGAACAATTATGTCAGTGAGTGAGTCAGTCAGTGAGTGGTAATCCAGCTATATATAATATAACTAGTTTTTTAGGAGTGCGCGAGCTGCAAGCAGCTCGCGGCGGTTGTGTAGACTGTTTGTTTTTTAATTTAGAGCCCCTTGTCGTAACCTACGTTTAAGATTTCGTTGAAATCGATATCCAAGAGTGAAAACTGCGATAAAAAAATGTCAGCCATCTTGGATTTAGAAATGGACATCTTTTTCGTAATCTACGAGTGCGAGTTAGTCGAAAACGATACCCATATCAGTTTTTTGGTGAAAGAGGAGGTTCAAGGGGTCTGGGGGCGTAAAGGGAAGGGAAAAATCTTTCAAGTCCCCCCACTTGGGAGATACAAAAAGGGGGAGATATTTTTATTTCCCCCATTTGAGAAGAAACCCTCTATACGATCCCGCAATAAAAACCCCCCTACGGCGACGGCATCTGGAAGGAACCTAAAACGGGGGGCTAGTTTGGGGGCAAGGGGGGCAAAATTTTTATTTCACTTAAAATCACCTGACATCCTCTATACAGCCCTACAAAAAATGTTAATAAATATGGCTTCGCTCGGGAGCCTCCCTAGAGGGGGGGAAGAAGGGGGGGTCAAGGGGTCACAGCACGGCTCGCTTCGCTCGCCGTGCTGTTCCCCGTCGTCGCATTGCGGCTCGCTTCGCTCGCCGCAATGCTCCACCCGAAAAAAAAGGTCAAAATTAGGCCAAATTTCGGTATTTTTATAAAAAAGGGGGTCTAGAGGGAGAGGGGGGCCAAATTTTTTTATGTTTTCAAAATGGTTTTCTATCCTCTACAAGACGCAAAAAAAAAATTTCTTTCAAGTCCCCCCACTTGGGAGATACAAAAAGGGGGGGAGTTTTTTTGGGGGGGAAGGGGGGCTAAATTTTTTTTTCCTCATTTGAGAAGAAACCCTCTATACGTTCCCGCAATTAAAACCCCCCTACGACGACGGCATCTGGGAGCAACCAAAAAAGGGGGGGCTATTTAGGGGGCAAGGGGGGCTAAATTTTTTTTGCATTCAAAACTATTTGATATTCTCTATACAGCCCCACAAACATTTTTATTCAATATGGCTTCGTTCGGGAGCCCCCCTAGAGGGGGGGGAAAAGGGGGGGTCGGGGGGTCACAGCACGGCTCGCTTCGCTCGCCGTGCTGTTCCCCATCGTCGCATTGCGGCTCGCTTCGCTCGCCGCAATGCTCCACCCGAAAAAAAAGGACAAATTTTGGCCAAATTTCGGTTTTTTATGAAAAAGGGGGGTCTAGAGGGGGAGGGGGGCCAAATTTTTTTATGTTTTCAAAATGATTTTTTTCCTCTACAAGACGCAAAAAAAAAAATTCGTTCAAGTCCCCCCACTTGGGAGATACAAAAAGGGGGGGAGTTTTTTTGGGGGGGAAGGGGGGCTAAATTTTTTTCCCTCATTCGAGAAGAAACCCTCTATACGTTTCCGCAATCGAAACCCCCCTACGACGACGGCATCTGGGAGCAACCTAAAAAGGGGGGGCTATTTTGGGGGCAAGGGGGGCTAAATTTTTTTTGCATTCGAAACTATTTGACGTCCTCTATACAGCCCCACAAAAATAGTCAATCAATATGGCTTCGCTCGGGAGCCCCCCTAGGGGGGGGGGGAAGAAGGGGGGTCAGGGGGTCACAGCACGGCTCGCTTCGCTCGCCGTGCTGTTCCCCATCGTCGCATTGCGGCTCGCTTCGCTCGCCGCAATGCTCCACCCGAAAAAAAAGGTCAAAATTAGGCCAAATTTCGGTTTTTTTATAAAAAGGGGGGTCTAGAGGGGGAGGGGGGCCAAATTTTTTTATGATTTCAAAATGATTTCTTATCCTCTACATGACCCAAAAAAGAAAATTTTTGCAAGTCCCCCCACTTGGGAGATACAAAAAGGGGGGGAGTTTTTTTGGGGGGGAGGGGGGGCTAAATTTTTTTTTCCCTCATTCGAGAAGAAACCCTCTATACGTTTCCGCAATCGAAACTCCCCTACGACGACGGCATCCAGAAGCAACCTATAAAGGGGGGGCTATTTTGGGGGCAAGGGGGGCTAAATTTTTTTTGCTTTCGAAACTACTTGATAACCTCTATACAGGCCCACAAAAATTATCATTCAATATGGCTCCCCTTGTGAGCCCCCCTGGGGGCGGGGGGGAAGGGGGGGGAAATCTCAAAAAGTCGGAATTTTCCCTAGGTCCCATAAACCACCCCTATACGATTCCGCAAAAAAAAACATACCTCCCCATCCACCATCAAGGAGAACAATTATGTCAGTCAGTCAGTGAGTCAGTGGTAATCCAGCTATATATAGTATAACTAGTTTTTTAGGAGTGCGCGAGCTGCAAGCAGCTCGCGGCGGTTGTGTAGACTGTTTGTTTATTTATTTAGTTCCCCTTTTCGTAACCTACGTTTAAGATTTTGTTGAAATCGATATCCAAGAGTGAAAACTGCGATAAAAAAATGTCAGCCATCTTGGATTTAGAAATGGACATTTTTTTCGTAATCTACGAGTTTGAGTTAGTCGAAAACGATACCCATATCAGATGTTTTGGTGGGAGAGGGGTTAAAGGGGACTGGGTGCGTTGGGGGTCACAGCACGGCTCGCTTCGCTCGCCGTGCTGTTCCCCGTCATCGAGTTATTTTGGGGGGAAGGGTAGGTAATTTTTTTTCCCCATACAAGAATATACCCTCTATACGTTCCCGCAATCGAAACCCCCCCAATGACGACGGCATCTGGGAGCAACCTAAAAAGGGGGGCTATTTTGTGGGCAAGGGGGGCTAATTTTTCTATGTTTTCAAAACTATTTGACATTCTCTATACAGTCTTTTAAATTTTTTTAATAAATATGGCTTCGCTCGGGAGCCCCCCCTAGAGGGGGGGAAGAAGGGGGGGTGAGGGGGTCACAGCACGGCTCGCTTCGCTCGCCGTGCTGTTCCCCGTCGTCGCATTGCGGCTCGCTTCGCTCGCCGCAATGCTCCACCAGAAAAAAAAAGGTCAAAATTAGGCCAAATTTCGGTATTTTTATAAAAAAGGGGGTCTAGAGGGAGAGGGGGCCAAATTTTTTTATGTTTTCAAAATGTTTCTTTGTCCTCTACATGACGCAAAACAAATTTTTCTTTCAAGTCTCCCCACTTGGGAGATACAAAAAGGGGGGGGAGTTTTTTGGGGGTGGAGGGGGGCTAATTTTTTTTTTCTTCATTCAACAAGAAACCTTCTATACGATCCCGCAATCGAAACCCCCCTACGACGACGGCATCCGGGAGAAACCTAAAAAGGGGGGGCTATTTTGGGGGCAAGGGGGGCTAAATTTTTTTTGCATTCAAAATTATTTGACGTGTCTATACAGTCTTTTAAAAAATTTGAAGCAATATGGCTTCGCTTGGGAGCCCCCCTAGAGGGGGGGGTCAGGGGGTCACAGCACGGCTCGCTTCGCTCGCCGTGCTGTTCCCCGTCGTCGCATTGCTCCACCCGAAAAAAAAAGGTCAAAATTCGGCCAAATATCGGTTTTTTTATAAAAAGGGGGGTCTAGAGGGGCAGGGGGGTCAAATTTTTTTATGTTTTCAAAATGATTTTTTATCCTCTACATGACCCAAAAAAGAAAATTTTTGCAAGTCCCCCCACTTGGGAAATACAAAAAGGGGGGGAGTTTTTTGGGGGGAAGGGGGGGTTGAATTTTTTTTTCCCCATTTGAGAAGAAACCCTCTATACGATCCCGCAATCGAAACCCCCTACGACGACGGCATCCGGGAGCAACCTAAAAAGGGGGGGTATTTTGGGGGCAAGGGGGGCTAAATTTTTTTGCATTCAAAATAATTTGACATTCTCTATACAGCCCTACAAACATTTTTAATCAATATGGCTTCGCTCGGGAGCCCCCCTAGAGGGGGGGAAGAAGGGGGGGTCAGGGGGTCACAGCACGGCTCGCTTCGCTCGCCGTGCTGTTCCCCATCGTCGCATTGCGGCTCGCTTCGCTCGCCGCAATGCTCCACCCTAAAAAAAAAGGTCAAAATTAGGCCAAATTTCGGTTTTTTTATAAAAAGGGGGGTCTAGAGGGGGAGGGGGGCCAAATTTTTTTATGTTTTCAAAATAATTATTTGTCCTCTACATGACGCAAAAAAAAAATTCTTTCATGTCTCCCCACTTGGGAGATACAAAAGGGGGGGAGTTTTTGGGGGGGGAAGGGGGGGTTGAATTTTTTTTCCCCATTTGAGAAGGAACTCTCTATACGATCCCGCAATCGAAACCCCCCTACGGCGACGGCATCTGAAAGCAACCTAAAAAGAGGGGCTAGTTTGGGGGCAAGGGGGGGCAAAAATTTTATTGCGTTTAAAATCACCTGACATCCTCTATACAGCCCTACAAAAAATTTGAATCAATATGGCTTCGCTCGGGAGCCCCCCTAGAGTGGGGGAAGAAGGGGGGGTCGGGGGGTCCCAGCACGGCTCGCTTCGCTCGCCGTGCTGTTTCCCATCGTCGCATTGCGGCTCGCTTCGCTCGCCGCAATGCTCCACCCGAAAAAAAAGGTCAAAATTAGGCCAAATTTCAGTTTTTTTATAAAAAGGGGGGTCTAGAGGGGAAGGGGGGCCAATTTTTATGAATTCAAAATGATTTTTTATCCTCTACATGACGCAAAAAAAAAATTTCTTTCAAGTCCCCCCACTTGGGAGATACAAAAAGGGGGGGAGTTTTTTTGGGGGGGAAGGGGGGCAAAATTTTTTTTCCTTCATTCGAGAAAAAACCTTCTATACGTTCCCGCAATCGAAACCCCCCTACGACGACGGCATCCAGGAGCAACCTAAAAAGGGGGGGCTATTTTGGGGGCAAGGGGGGCTAAATTTTTTATGTATTCAAAACTATTTGACATTCTCTATACAGTCTTTTAAAAAAATTCTATCAATTTGGCTTCGCTCGGGAGCCCTCCTAGAGGGGGGGAAGAAGGGGGGGTCAGGGGGTCACAGCACGGCTCGCTTCGCTCGCCGTGCTGTTCCCCGTAGTCGCATTGCGGCTCGCTTCGCTCGCCGCAATGCTCCACCCGAAAAAAAAGGTCAAAATTAGGCCAAATTTCGGTTTTTTATTAAAAAGGGGGGTCTAGAGGGGGAGGGGGGCCAAATTTTTTCATGTTTTCAAAATGATTTTTTATCCTCTACAAGACGCAAAAAAAAAATTTCCTTCAAGTCCCCCCACTTGGGAGATACAAAAAGGGGGGGACTTTTTGGGGGGGGAAGGGGGGCTAATTTTTTTTTTCCTTCATTCGAGAAGAAACCCTCTATACGTTCCCGCAATCGAAACCCCCCTACGACGACGGCATCTGGGAGCAACCTAAAAAGGGGGGGCTATTTTGGGGGCAAGGGGGGCAAAATTTATATTTCATTCAAAATCACCTGACATGCTCTATACAGCCCCACAAAATAAGTAAATCAATATGGCTTCGCTCGGGAGCCCCCCTAGAGGGGGGGAAGAAGGGGGGGTCACAGCACGGCTCGCTTCGCTCGCCGTACTGTTCCCCGTCGTCGCATTGCGGCTCGCTTCGCTCGCCGCAATGCTCCACCCGAAAAAAAAAGGTCAAAATTAGGCCAAATTTCGGTTTTTTTATAAAAAGGGGGGTCTAGAGGGGGAGGGGGGCCAAATTTTTTTATGTTTTCAAAATGATTTTTTATCCTCTACATGACGCAAAAAAAAATTTTCTTTCAACTCTCCCCACTTGGGAGATACAAAAAGGGGGGGAGTTTTTTTGGGGGGGAAGGGGGACAAAATTTTTTTTTCCGTCATTTGAGAAGAAACCCTCTATACGTTCCCGCAATCGAAACCCCCCTACGACGACGGCATCCGCGAGCAACCTAAAAAGGGGGGGCTATTTTGGGGGCAAGGGGGGCTAAATTTTTTTTGTATTCGAAACTATTTGACATCCTCTATACAGCCCTACAAAAAATTTGAATCAATATGGCTTCGTTCGGGAGCCCCCCTAGAGGGGGGGAAGAAGGGGGGGTCGGGGGGTCACAGCACGGCTCGCTTCGCTCGCCGTGCTGTTCCCCATCGTCGCATTGCGGCTCGCTTCGCTCGCCGCAATGCTCCACCCGAAAAAAAAGGTCAAAATTAGGCCAAATTTCGGTTTTTTATTAAAAAGGGGGGTCTAGAGGGGGAGGGTGGCCAAATTTTTTTATGTTTTCAAAATGATTTTTTATCCTCTACATGACGCAAAAAAAAAAATTCTTTCAAGTCCCCCCACTTGGGAGATACAAAAAGGGGGGGAGTTTTTTTGGGGGGGAAGGGGGGCTAAATTTTTTTTTCCTTCATTAGAGAAAAAACCCTCTATACGATCCCGCAATCGAAACCCCCCTACGACGACGGCATCCGGGAGCAACCTAAAAAGGGGGGCTATTTTGGGGGCAAAGGGGGCTAATTTTATTTTGCATTCAAAACTTTTTAATATTCTCTATACAGCCCCACAAACATTTTTATTCAATATGGCTTCGTTCGGGAGCCCCCCTAGAGGGGGGGAAGAAGGGGGGGTCGGGGGGTCACAGCACGGCTCGCTTCGCTCGCCGCGCTGTTCCCCATCGTCGCATTGCGGCTCGCTTCGCTCGCCGCAATGCTCCACCCGAAAAACAAGGTCAAAATTAGGCCAAATTTCGGTTTTTTTATCAAAAGGGGGGGCTAGAGGGGGAGGGGGGCCAATTTTTTTTATGTTTTCAAAATGATTTTTTATCCTCTACATGACGCAAAAAAAAATTTCTTTCAAGTCCCCCCACTTGGGAGATACAAAAAGGGGGGGAGTTTTTTTGGGGGGGAAGGGGGGCTAATTTTTTTTTTCCTTCATTTGAGAAGAAACCCTCTATACGTTCCCGCAATCGAAACCCCCCTACGACGACGGCATCCGGGAGCAACCTAAAAAGGGGGGGCTATTTTGGGGGCAAGGGGGGCTAAATTTTTTTTGCATTCGAAACTATTTGACATCCTCTATACAGCCCCACAAAAATTATCATTCAATATGGCTCCCCTTGCGAGCCCCTCTGGGGGCGGGGGGGAAGGGGGGGGAAATCTCAAAAAGTCGGAATTTTCCCCAGGTCCCATAAACCACCCCTATACGATTCCGCAAAAAAAAACATACCTCCCCATCCACCATCAAGGAGAACAATTATGTCAGTGAGTGAGTCAGTCAGTGAGTGGTAATCCAGCTATATATAATATAACTAGTTTTTTAGGAGTGCGCGAGCTGCAAGCAGCTCGCGGCGGTTGTGTAGACTGTTTGTTTATTTATTTACTTCCCCTTTTCGTAACCTACGTTTAAGATTTTGTAGAAATCGATATCCAAAAGGAAGATTTGCGATTAAAAAATGTCAGCCATCTTGGATTTTGAAATGGACATCTTTTTCGTAATCTACGAGTTTGAGTTAGTCGAAAACGATACCCATATCAGATGTTTTGGTGGGAGAGGGGTTCAAGGGGACTGGGTGGGACTGGGGGGAAGGGTAGGTAATTTTTATTTCCCCATACAAGAATATACCCTCTATACGTTCCCGCAATCTAAACCCCCCTACGACGACGGCATCCGGGAGCAACCTAAAAAGGGGGGCTATTTTGGGGGCAAGGGGGGCTAAACTTTTTTTGCATTCAAAATAATTTGACATTCTCTATACAGCCCTACAAAAAATTTAAATCAATATGGCTTCGCTCGGGAGCCTCCCTAGAGGGGGGGAAGAAGGGGGGGTCGGGGGGTCACAGCACGGCTCGCTTCGCTCGCCGTGCTGTTCCCCGTCGTCGCATTGCGGCTCGCTTCGCTCGCCGCAATGCTCCACCCAAAAAA
The DNA here is from genome assembly GCA_947859395.1 of Eupithecia insigniata. Lineage (NCBI taxonomy): Eukaryota > Metazoa > Arthropoda > Insecta > Lepidoptera > Geometridae > Eupithecia > Eupithecia insigniata. The sequence continues at coordinate 342,544 of OX402018.1, read as the reverse complement.
AAAGGTCAAAATTAGGCCAAATTTCGGTTTTTTATTAAAAAGGGGGGTCTAGAGGGGGAGGGGGGCCAATTTTTTATATGTTTTCAAAATGGTTTTCTATCCTCTACACAACCCAAGAAAGAAATTTTTTTCAAAATGCTGTGCTTGGCAAATACAAAAAGGGGGGTTTTTTGGGGGTGAAGGGGGGCTTATTATTTTTTTCCTTCATTCAAGAAGAAACCCTCTATACGTACCCGCTATCGAAACCCTCCTACGACGACGGCATCCGGGAGCAACCTAAAAAGGGGGGGCTATTTTGGGGGCAAGGGGGGCTAAATTTTTTTTGCATTCAAAATTGTTTGACATTTCTTTACAGTCTTTTAAAAAATTTGAAGCAATATGGCTTCGCTTGGGAGCCCCCCTAGAGGGGGGGAAGAAGGGGGGGGTCAAGGGGTCACAGCACGGCTCGCTTCGCTCGCCGTGCTGTTCCCCGTCGTCGCCTTGCGGCTCGCTTCGCTCGCCGCAATGCTCCACCCGAAAAAAAAGGTCAAAATTAGGCCAAATTTCGGTTTTTTATTAAAAAGGGGGGTCTAGAGGGGGAGGGGGCCAATTTTTTATATGTTTTCAAAATGGTTTTCTATCCTCTACACAACCCAAGAAAGAAATTTTTTTCAAAATGCTGTGCTTGGAAAATACAAAAAGGGGGGAGTTTTTTGGGGGTGAAGGGGGGCTAATTATTTTTTTTCTTCATTCAAGAAGAAACCCTCTATACGTACCCGCTATCGAAACCCTCCTACGACGACGGCATCCGGGAGCAACCTAAAAAGGGGGGGCTATTTTGGGGGCAAGGGGGGCTAAATTTTTTTTGCATTCAAAATTGTTTGACATTTCTTTACAGTCTTTTAAAAAATTTGAAGCAATATGGCTTCGCTTGGGAGCCCCCCTAGAGGGGGGGAAGAAGGGGGGGTCAAGGGGTCAACGCACGGCTCGCTTCGCTCGCCGTGCTGTTCCCCGTCGTCGCCTTGCGGCTCGCTTCGCTCGCCGCAATGCTCCACCCGAAAAAAAAGGTCAAAAATAGGCCAAATTTCGGTTTTTTATTAAAAGGGGGGTCTAGAGGGGGAGGGGGGCCAATTTTTTATATGTTTTCAAAATGGTTTTCTATCCTCTACACAACCCAAGAAAGAAATTTTTTTCAAAATGCTGTGCTTGGAAAATACAAAAAGGGGGGAGTTTTTTGGGGGTGAAGGGGGGCTAATTATTTTTTTCCTTCATTCAAGAAGAAACCCTCTATACGTACCCGCTATCGAAACCCCCCTACGACGACGGCATGCGGGAGCAACCTAAAAAGGGGGGGCTATTTTGGGGGCAAGGGGGGCAAAATTTTTTTTGCATTCAAAATTGTTTGACATTTCTTTACAGTCTTTTAAAAAATTTGAAGCAATATGGCTTCGCTTGGGAGCCCCCCTAGAGGGGGGGAAGAAGGGGGGGGTCAAGGGGTCACAGCACGGCTCGCTTCGCTCGCCGTGCTGTTCCCCGTCGTCGCTTTGCGGCTCGCTTCGCTCGCCGCAATGCTCCACCCGAAAAAAAAGGTCAAAAATAGGCCAAATTTCGGTTTTTTATTAAAAGGGGGGTCTAGAGGGGGAGGGGGGCCAATTTTTTATATGTTTTCAAAATGGTTTTCTATCCTCTACACAACCCAAACTATTTGATATTCTCTATACAGCCCCACAAACATTTTTATTCAATATGGCTTCGTTCGGGAGCCCCCCTAGAGGGGGGGAAGAAGGGGGGGTCGGGGGGTCACAGCACGGCTCGCTTCGCTCGCCGTGCTGTTCCCCATCGTCGCATTGCGGCTCGCTTCGCTCGCCGCAATGCTCCACCCGAAAAAAAAGGTCAAAATTTGGCCAAATTTCGGTTTTTTATTAAAAAGGGGGGTCTAGAGGGGGAGGGGGGCCAAATTTTTTTATGTTTTAAAAATGATTTTTTATCCTCTACAAGACGCAAAAAAAAAAATTCTTTCAAGTCCCCCCGCTTGGGAGATACAAAAAGGGGGGGAGTTTTTTTGGGGGGGAAGGGGGGCTAAATTTTTTTTTCCTTCATTTGAGAAGAAACCCTCTATACGTTCCCGCAATCGAAACCCCCCTACGACGACGGCATCTGGGAGCAACCTAAAAAGGGGGGGCTATTTTGGGGGCAAGGGGGGCTAAATTTTTTTTGCATTCGAAATTATTTGACATCCTCTATACAGCCCTATAAAAATTATCATTCAATATGGCTCCCCTTGCGAGCCCCCCTAGAGGGGGGGAAGAAGGGGGGGTCAGGGGGTCACAGCACGGCTCGCTTCGCTCGCCGTGCTGTTCCCCGTCGTCGCATTGCGGCTCGCTTCGCTCGCCGCAATGCTCCACCCGAAAAAAAAGGTCAAAATTAGGCCAAATTTCGGTTTTTTTATAAAAAGGGGGGTCTAGAGGGGGAGGGGGGCCAAATTTTTTTATGTTTTCAAAATGATTTTTTATCCTCTACAAGACGCAAAAAAGAAAATTTTTGCAAGTCCCCCCACTTGGGAGATACAAAAAGGGGGGGAGTTTTTCGGGGGGGAAGGGGGGCTAAATTTTTTTTTCCTTCATTCGAGAAGAAACCCTCTATACGTTCCCGCAATCGAAACCCCCCTACAAAGACGGCATCTGGGAGCAACCTAAAAAGGGGGGGCTATTTTGGGGGCAAAGGGGGCTAATTTTTTTTTGCATCCAAAACTATTTGATATTCTCTATACAGCCCCACAAAAATTATTATTCAATATGGCTCCCCTTGCGAGCCCCCCTAGAGGGGGGAAGAAGGGGGGGTCGTGGGGGTCACAGCACGGCTCGCTTCGCTCGCCGTGCTGTTCCCCATCGTCGCATTGCGGCTCGCTTCGCTCGCCGCAATGCTCCACCCGAAAAAAAAGGTCAAAATTAGGCCAAATTTCAGTTTTTTTATAAAAAGGGGGGTCTAGAGGGGGAGGGGGGCCAATTTTTTTTATGAATTCAAAATGATTTTTTATCCTCTACAAGACGCAAAAAAAAAATTTCTTTCAAGTCCCCCCACTTGGGAGATACAAAAAGGGGGGAGTTTTTTTGGGGGGGGAGGGGGGCTAAATTTTTTTTACCTTCATTCGAGAAGAAACCCTTTATACGTTCCCGCAATCGAAACTCCCCTACGACGACGGCATCCGGGAGCAACCTAAAAAGGGGGGGCTATTTTGGGGGCAAGGGGGGCTAAATTTTTTTTGCATTCGAAACTATTTCTCATCCTCTATACAGCCCCACAAAAATTATTATTCAATATGGCTCCCCTTGCGAGCCCCCCTGGGGGCGGGGGGGAAGGGGGGGGAAATCTCAAAAAGTCGGAATTTTCCCTAGGTCCTCTAAACACCCCCTACACGTTTCCGTAAAAAAAAACATACCTCCCCATCCACCATCAAGGAGAACAATTATGTCAGTCAGTCAGTGAGTCAGTGGTAATCCAGCTATATATAGTATAACTAGTTTTTTAGGAGTGCGCGAGCTGCAAGCAGCTCGCGGCGGTTGTGTAGACTGTTTGTTTTTTAATTTAGAGCCCCTTGTCGTAACCTACGTTTAAGATTTTGTAGAAATCGATATCCAAAAGGAAGATTTGCGATTAAAAAATGTCAGCCATCTTGGATTTTGAAATGGACATCTTTTTCGTAATCTACGAGTTTTAGTTAGTCGAAAACGATACCCATATCAGATGTTTTGGTGGGAGAGGGGTTCAAGGGGACTGGGTGGGACTGGGGGGAAGGGTAGGTAATTTTTTTTTCCACTTACAAGAATATACTCTCTATACGTTCCCGCAATCTAAACCCCCCTACGACGACGGCATCTTGGAGCAACCTAAAAAGGGGGGCTAGTTTGGGGGCAAGGGGGGCAAAATTTTTATTTCACTTAAAATCACCTGACATCCTCTATACAGCTCTACAATTTTTTTTAATAGATATGAATTCGCTCGGGAGCCCCCCTAGAGGGGGGGAAGAAGGGGGGGTCAAAGGGTCAAAGCACGGCTCGCTTCGCTCGCCGTGCTGTTCCCCGTCGTCGCATTGCGGCTCGCTTCGCTCGCCGCAATGCTCCACCCGAAAAAAAAGGTCAAAATTAGGCCAAATTTCGGTTTTTTTATAAAAAGGGGGGTCTAAAGGGAGAGGGGGGCCGAATTATTTTATGTTTTCAAAATGATTTTTTATCTTCTACATGACGCAAAAGAAAAGTTTCTTTCAAGTCTCCCCACTTGGGAGATACAAAAAGGGGGGGAGTTTTTTGGGGGGGAAGGGGGGGTTGATATTTTTTTTCCCCATTTGAGAAGAAACCCTCTATACGATCCCGCAATCGAAACCCCCCTACGACGACGGCATCCGGGAGCAACCTAAAAAGGGGGGGCTATTTTGGGGGCAAGGGGGGCAAAATTTATATTTCATTCAAAATCACCTGACATGCTCTATACAGCCCCACAAAATTAGTAAATCAATATGGCTTCGCTCGGGAGCCCCCCTAGAGGGGGGGAAGAACGGGGGGTCAGGGGGTCACAGCACGGCTCGCTTCGCTCGCCGTGCTGTTCCCCGTCGTCGCATTGCGACTCGCTTCGCTCGCCGCAATGCTCCACCCGAAAAAAAAAGGTCAAAATTAGGCCAAATTTCGGTTTCGGGGGAAGGGGGGCTAAATTTTTTTATGTTTTCAAAATGATTTTTTATCTTCTACATGACGCAAAAAAAAAATTTCTTTCAACTCTCCCCACTTGGGAGATACAAAAAGGGGGGGAGTTTTTTGGCGGGGAAAGGGGGGTTGAATTTTTTTTTCCCCATTTGAGAAGAAACCCTCTATACGTTCCCGCAATCGAAACTCCCCTACGACGACGGCATCTGGGAGCAACCTAAAAAGGGGGGGCTATTTTGGGGGCAAGGGGGCTAATTTTTTTTTGCATTCGAAACTATTTGACATTCTCTATACAGCCCTACAAAAAATTTGAATCAATATGGCTCCCCTTGCGAGCCCCCCTAGAGGGGGGGAAGAAGGGGGGGTCAGGGGGTCACAGCACGGCTCGCTTCGCTCGCCGTGCTGTTTCCCGCAGTCGCAATGCGGCTCGCTTCCCTCGCCGCAATGCTCCACCCGAAAAAAAAGGCCAAAATTAGGCCAAATTTCGGTTTTTTATTAAAAAGGGGGTCTAGAGGGGGAGGGGGGCCAAATTTTTTTATGTTTTCAAAATGATTTTTTATCCTCTACATGACGCAAAAAAAAAAATCTTTCAAGTCCCCTCACTTGGGAGATACAATAGGGGGGGAGTTTTTTTGGGGGGGAAGGGGGGCTAAATTTTTTTTCCTTCATTCGAGAAGAAACCCTCTATACGATCCCGCAATCGAAACCCCCCTACAACGACGGCATCCGGGAGCAACCTAAAAAGGGGGGGCCATTTTGCGGGCAAGGGGGGCTAAATTTTTTTTGCATTCAAAATCACCTGACATCCTCTATACAGCCCTACAAAAAATTTGAATCAATATGGCTTCGTTCGGGAGCCCCCCTAGAGGGGGGGAAGAAGGGGGGGTCAGGGGGTCACAGCACGGCTCGCTTCGCTCGCCGTGCTGTTCCCCATCGTCGCATTGCGGCTCGCTTCGCTCGCCGCAATGCTCCACCCGAAAAAAAAGGTCAAAATTAGGCCAAATTTCAGTTTTTTTATAAAAAGGGGGGTCTAGAGGGGGAGGGGGGCCAATTTTTTTTATGAATTCAAAATGATTTTTTATCTTCTACATTACGCAAAAAAAAAATTTCTTTAAAGTCCCCCCACTTGGAAGATACAAAAAGGGGGGGAGTTTTTTGGGGGGGAAGGGGGGGGTCGAATTTTTTTTTCCCCATTCGAGAAGAAACCCTCTATACGATCCCGCAATCGAAACCCCCCTACGACGACGGCATCCGGGAGCAACCTAAAAAGGGGGGGCTATTTTGGGGGCAAGGGGGGCTAAATTTTTTTTGCATTCGAAACTACTTGACACCCTCTATACAGCCCCACAAAAATTATCATTCAGTATGGCTCCCCTTGCGAGCCCCCCTGGGGGCGGGGGGGAAGGGGGGGGAAATCTCAAAAAGTCGGAATTTTCCCCAGGTCCCATAAACCACCCCTATACGATTCCGCAAAAAAAAACATACCTCCCCATCCACCATCAAGGAGAACAATTATGTCAGTGAGTGAGTCAGTCAGTGAGTGGTAATCCAGCTTTATATAATATAATAATAATAAGTTTGAGATAACAAGCCAATGTTCTAATGAAGTTTATGGTCAGTAAAAGTGAATTTACTAATGATAGGATAAACATTAAAAGGTTCGCAAAATAGTTTAGAAACTAGTTGACCTCATTTCTTATCCTGTTGAGATGGTCATCTTCCCTGTTCGCTCAAAGTTCCTGATGGTCCGTTCACTGCCGGTTAGCCACGGATTAATCCGGCTCCCTAACTGTTCACCTTACTTAGCTAATAACTAACAAGATAGTTAATAGTATCAGTTAACTATGTACTTAACAATGTATAAGAGCTCGCTCTTACATATTAAACCGATGTCATACGAGTACATCCTAAAAGGCACTTTATAAAGACAACCTATAACGTTTCACTATCAATTGTGTGAAATAAGTATTGATAAGGTCGCGATTTAGGAATCTTGCTCGATGTCAAGCTGTCTTTTTCAGAGCATATCGAATCCATTATAAATAAATCTTTTAAAAGTCTTGGTTTCATCTGACGTGTTACCAAACCATTTTCTGATACGAAGTGTATTAAACTGCTCTACTTTTCCTACGTGAGAAGTATTTTGGAATATAGTAGTATTATTTGGAATCCAAATTACTCAATATACATTAATAATTTAGAAAAAATACAAAATAAATTTATCAAATACATTAATTTTAAAAATCATTATTATTCTAGGGATTATGATGCATCCTGTATATATCATAATATAATGAGCCTTCAAAAACGACGATCACTGTTGGATATGACATTTCTCCATGGTCTGTGCAAAGGTTATATAGATTGCCCTGAACTTACAAGTAGAGTTTTATGTTTGTCCGTCCCAAAATATCGTACTAGGCATAATCATACTAAATTATTTGCTGTGTCGCAATCATCCACAAATTATGCACGTTATTCCATAGTTAATAGGATACAAAGAAATTACAACAAGGAGTTCAATACAACTGATATTTTTCACAGTAATAAGATACATTTTAGAAGCGAAATCATTAAAGTAATGGAGGAGGGGGATGCCAGCGTACCTAATGTAGCTAACTAATTACTATTGTTTTTTATTAGATTAAGTTTGTATACTTCTGTGAGTATGAGAAGTCTAATATTTTGTAAGAAGTGTAACAACAATTTAAGTTAAAAAAAAAAACATAGCGTTAAAGTATTCAGCATATATTTTATGTATTATACTTATGTATATCTTTCGACTGTCTGTTTTAAAAATCATAGTCTATAAAATGTAAATCCGTTTTTTTGGCCGTAAGTTTTGTATATAATATTAGAATAAGTAGTATTTAAGGGCTGTGGATTTTGTATTATCAATAAAATAAAAATAAAATAAAATTTACTATCTTTGTTTGAATTTCTATCAAAACATCAAACGATTTTGATTTGTTTATAATCGTGTGTAGTAAGTAGGTACACGAGGTTAATTCGCCAAAAATAAACATATTCCAAGTCGTTTCAAAAAGTTTTACTTAATAAAATTCTAACAGCTTCATTCATAAAACAAGCTAAAATTAAAATCACTCTGCGAAAGAGGCCGAAACAAGAGAAAAACCTTATCCCTGAGGCAAGAATTAACGTAATATGTCTTTAGAGGGGTCGCACCACACCGGTCCTGCCGGAGCGACAGATTGAGATGACGAGGACGCACACCGATCACTTATTATTTATCATCATTTTCAATTAGAGTATACATTAATTCATCCATTGACTGGTCAGATTTAGATTCGGACCACCTTTTCAAGGAATTTCTGGCGAATTGCGACCTAGTCAGCAAGTAGTAGACTAACAGGGGATCTAAAAGAATTCTTAAAGTACAAAAGTGTTTCCACGACTTGTGTGTTGACCTGTCGAACTCGTCGTACGTTCAACTTTGCTCGAGGAGTAAAAAGTCACAAATCTGAAGAGTGTTCTGTGAATTTGAGTTGTGAACTAATAAGCTGAAAGAAGGCAACTCAAACAGGCGGAGTCTTTGACACGAGAAACGTTTCAAACGAATAAATAATTCATTGTGGAGAGCTCCGCGGGGGCGCCGCCGCGCACCGCGCTGTCCTGCTTCGCGTTTATCTGACACCGCCGCCATGGGTATACGAATAGAATTGAGGTTTTAAAAGAAGTTACTTAGCAAGTTATTAACAGAATATCAATCTTTTAATTTAGGAATATACGTGATTTTTAATTATATTGAGGCTAGCACCAACGGACTGGTCGTTTGCCCTTACCTACAGCCAAAGTAAAGACCACAAAATGCAAGCTCATTAATACAGCTGATAACTGCAATCTTACAAGATATAGGTATAAAATACCTAATCCGTATTTTATGTTATGCCGTCATCATATACATAATTATGTCAAAAATGTAGGAAGTGTACACAGCCCGACTTCATATCTGGAAATCGTGCAAATATTCCTCCGAGTGACTCTAGCATGCAGTTGCAGGCGGCTGGCTACGAAGCCGGCTTCCTGTGTTGACATGCGGGCGCGAACCAGGGACCGCCCGCGCGCGAAGCGTCTGCGCATCCCACCGAGCCACGATGCTACTGATAAATCACGCGAAATTAGTCGCCGCTAGCGTAAGATGATATCGCGTCACTTGTTACGGAGGCGTGGGCGTCTACTGGTTGCGGTGAATATGATAAAAAAAGGCGTAACTTCCACGTCTTTTGCTGTGTGGTGTTTTTCTTCTAGGTCATCATTTTTAATGAAGGTCCTCACATTAAACGCTGCTTATAGTGGCCTCGGTCAGGTGCTAGGTTCCCAGAAAGAGCTCCAACTCGATCTGTATTCCATTGTGTTGTGTTGTGATGCGATAAAAGTCTGTTTCTCAGAACAGTAAACTAGCTAGGTCGCCGGCCACGGCCGAGGGGCGGAGGTATTCGACTTAAACTTCTAAAGCCCCCTCGAATCTATTTGTAAACATTTTCCAAATAATCAAGTATCAATTACAAAGATATTAATTACGCAGTCGTCCGACGACGGGGTGATTACTGAAACTTCAGTTGAAACTTTGACAAAGCTTATAAACGAGTACTCATTTTCTTTGAGGGGTTTATACATGGTTTATAATAAGTTTTAAGTAAATCTGTTTAAAAGTCGAGCGCTTCGACATCGTTTATGGGATATTTTTTTGAGAATAACTATTTATTTAAATGGGCGATACCGATCGCAGTCTGCTTTACTAAGTTCCCTACCAATGAACAAGTTTGAAAGCGCCTCTCAGAGATATCTACATCTATGACATTTTTCTAATATCCGGCTCGAAACAACTCGAGCTCTTGAAACAGATTACTTTAAAACGTCGATAGCTGCCTTTTTAATCCTTCAATGATAGACAATCAATAAAGTCGTTTCTGATGAAATTGTTCATGATCGTCAAAATGCCATTATTTATTCTTCAAAACTGAACGCGAAGACAAAAATTTCCTTAGAAGGTCTCAGACTAATAAAATTATGCGAGGACTTCCTCAAATAAATGAAGACATATTTTTCAAGCCTAAATAAGCACTACCTACCTACTTCACACGAGCCTGCTTAGCGATTCTGACTCTTATTTATTCTGAGAGCAGCACCTCATTCACCTTATCAGAGGGATTATAAATGAGCATTCGTTTAGTTAGATATTCCTCAGGGAAGTGATGAACTTCCGTGAAGAATCAGCAATTAAGGCAACTTAGTGAGAGGTGGAAACTTGGTGGAGACCATGTTAAAAGCAACGTCACCAACAATATTGTCTAGTGCTAATTCATCTCTACCCAAATAAGATCCCAAGTGTCTTCAATAAGATCATAAAAATAATTCGATTCGTTATGTCTAGGTATTGGCACAATCATTGGCACAGCTGTCGATAGACTTACAGGCCCAAGATTTTTTCAGTATGTACGAGTATAAATAATATCTCAGCTAGATAGCCGAGACACAGAAATCGCGAAATTTATGTGAAAAGCCGACCCCTGGCCCTGGCCGCAAACTCCCAAGGACACTTTAGCTACTCGTAATAAATCAAACGTAACTAAATAAGGTTGCAAATCATTGGGAGCTCGGACTTCGCAGTCCGCTTGTATTTGCATCAACGGGATTCGGAATAAGATTCCTATAAAGGTTCATGTCCATCCACTCGTTCTTTGAAAACATAAAAGAAATGCCAATGATTTGTGAGGCTCTACTTTGAAAATATTTATTTTTAATCTTCTTGGTAGTGTTGTCAACATTATATATTACAAGCAAAGTAACATGATAGGTTCTACTAATAGTATGTATTTCCTCAGGCGCTGTAGTATTAGGTACCTCAGGCGGCGGCGTGGTCAGTGAAGGGACATTCCAATGTCATTAAGTCAACATCCAACAGAGACACATACTTATATAGGTATCTAGGATTCCATTTGTCGTGGGTATCATAAACAACTGGAGAACCTTGTACCTACACATTATAAAATAATGTAAAATTTATGTCTGCAGGACATCTCTTGAAATGTAGAGGCCTTAAGTTAGTTTAATAGCAAACAGGTGACAGCTTTTCACTCAAAACCAGACGGGCTAAGATTTTTGTTCAGTAAACGTCAGCTCTAAACCGAGAGATAATTCATTTATTTTTGCTTACATATAAATTCCTTAGTTTAGGTGAATGGCTAGATGGTAAGTTTGTACATGCACCCTGTAAGATGCCTCGAGAAGTCTTGTGTCGGAGACTGAGATAGATACCCTTTACGCTGAGACACAGTAGGAGGACTAGTAACTACCAAATTAATTCATAACATGAATCGTCAAATACTGAACTTTGTGTGTAGCCCTCTTCGCAAACATCGACTGGCCGTCGTCGTAGGTTAGGTACCTAGTAAGTATCGCGGAATGTTAGCGGAGACCGCGGCTGAGTGATGGACGGAGCGGCGGACTCGTAATGAGTTTACAGCTATGCACACAATGATGCGGGTAACGACAGGGGTGGGGGGACGGAGCAGGTTACTTGATGTATGAACTATCTAGTCATTTTACAGGACTTTCTGTGAGGCGTATGTTTGAAGATTGTGGCGAGAAGTCTAGACGAAGTCCTGCCTAGAAGTCATGAAAATTCTACCTGAGTCATTAGTCTGGGGTAAGTAATCAAGAGTCACATTCACCTACCTAGGTGAATGTGATAAATTGGTCACAAGTGCGACTATAATGTCTGTCTGTTTATACTTTCGGATACTCCACTTCCAAAACACAAGCGTGTTTATGTAACAAACAAGAGACTAATGTGCCGCCCCCGATGAGGAGGGGTAGGTATTTACATAGGTATGTACTGAGATAAGTACTTTTCCTTTAATCCGAGCGAACCTGTGAATCCATTAGGAAAGTGGTTACCTCGGTTGGTAGACGACGCCGATCTGGATTATTCCACCTCAAGCTCGTTATTTCTCGTCTCGACTGCACAAAACGGGTCCTCCGAGATGAATCTCAAAATTAACATTCCGCGCATAATCCGATGCAGTTACCAATTAAAACGTACCAAAAGGAAAGGACAGCCAGGGGTGCGCGTAAAGTGTTAATTACAGGGATGAACTCCATAAAATGTTGAGGACACCTACGTAAAAGCTCTCAAAGAGCTTTCACGTTACGCGATAATCAACTTTAAGTTGAGCGACAATAAGTTGAAAGTAGAGCACTTTATTTGTCGTATAGTTAGGCTAACGGCACGTACTAAGGGTAACTTTGTTTGTTTTACGTTAGAGATAAAATGTCGAATAAATAAATATTTTTATATAGCGCGAGGTTGACGCCTCGATGTTCCTTCTAAAGCTCGATCGTAAATATGACGGTAATTTTAACGCCCTTTAAAATTCTTTTAAGGATCCTCGTGTCACCCCTTCCATTGAACTTGGAATGTGCTCATACGTTATCTCGATATTTTAAATCCATCTGAAGTTCATTTCTATGTCATGTCAGTAATGTTTACCAGAATCGATATGTATAAGAACAATAGGAACACAGGTAGGTATATAGAACAATAGAAACACAGGTAGGTATATCGTAATATAAAGCGAGTGTTCACAACTATAAAACAAAGGAAAGTAGGAAACATTCATAAAACTGATTTCAAAGTTTCTTTTGCTACGTCATGTCGAGCTTTCAATACAAAACTTCCAATATTTGTTATTGGCGAACAATTTTATGATACTACTAGCTTTTTTGCACACAAATTGTCCCACAGAGCAAATACTTATACAAAGATTGGAAATGTTGCAGAAAACACGAGGTTTAGCCTCTAACAATGTCCTCGTGACCGTTTTATTTTCATTCTTCTGATTTCTTTATAATAAAACTGTAACAGGTCTAATTCTGTACATTGAAGATATTCTGAATTTTTTTTTGAGGGCACTCTATTATCGGTACTGATGCCAAAAATGTAATTTTTTTCCATCATGTCTGTCTGTCTGTCTGTCTGTCTTTCTGTCTGTCTCTCTGTCTGTATCTTGGTCGCGCATAGCTCCGAAACTACTGAACGTATTGAAATGAAACTTGGCAGGATTTGAGTTCATAGTACGAGGAAGGACATAGGATACTTTTTATCCCGGATTTCAATAGGGTTCCCTTGGGAGAGGGGATGAAAGTAAAATTTGTTGGCTGCGCATAGCGCCGGAACTACTGAATGTATTCCAATGAAACTTGGCAGGATTTGAGATCATACTATGATGGAGGACATAGGATAGTTTTTATCCCAGATTTCAATAGGGTTCCCTTGGGAGAGGGGATGAAAATAAATCTTTTTGGCTGCGCGTAGCGCCGAAACTACTAAATGTATTCAAATGAAACTCGGCAGGATTTGAGTTCATACTATGAAGAAGGACAGAGTATACATTTTATCCCGGATTTCAATAGGGTTCTCTTGGGAGAGGGGATGAAAGTAAAATTTTTGACCGCGCGTAGCGCCGAAACTACTATATATATTCAAATGAAACTTAGCAGGATTCGAGTTCATACTATGATGAAGGACATGGATACTTTTTATCCCGGATTTCAGAAGGATTCCTTTATGAGAGAAGAAGTGAAATTTTGCGCGTTGCAGGATGGCGCGCGGGGCAAGGGCGGTAGAGAGCGATAGCCCCCCATTGTGGGGCACTGGCAGTGGGGCCCCAGGCAGTGGGGGCCGCAGGCAGTGGGGGTCCCAGAAGTAAGGGCCCCAGAAGTAGGGCCCCTCACGCAACCGGACCTTCCCAGTAGCCCCCCCACAGTGGGGGGCACCGGCAGTGGGGCCCCGGAAGTGGGGGCCGCCGGCAGATGCCCCCCCACATGGCACCGCAGTGGTAACCCCGCATTAGCCCCCACAGTGGGGGCACCGGCAGTGGGGCGCTGGCAGTGGGGCTCTCGGCAGTGGGCCCCCACATTTCCTCGCAGTGGGACCTTCAGTAGCCCCCACAGTGGAGGGCACTGGCAATGGGGGCCCCCGGCAGTTTGCCCCCGCAGTGGGCCCCCCACATTGCCCAGCAGTGGGACCCCCAGTAGCCCCCCGTAGTGCCCCCCCCGCAGTAGGGTAAAGTTTATTGGCTGCGCATAGCGCTGAAACTACTGAATGTATTCAAAAGAAAATTGGCATGATTTAAGTTCATACTACGAGGAAGGTCATGTAATACTTTTTATCCTGGAATTCGTTAAGGTTCCCTTAGGAGTGGGAATGGAAGTGACATTTCTCGGCCTAAAATAGCGCAAAAACTACTGAATGGATTCGAATGATACTTAGCATGATTTGAGTTCATACTACGAGTTACTACATAAAATACGAGTCCATACCCCAAAGCCAACAAAATGATTACTAAATTGTTATTAGTGCCGATAAACGACCTACTGGACAGCATCCGGTTAGTACAAAGCTCTCGCTACCAATGATGTTGACGTCGTCCTGGTAGATCAGCACTGTGACAGGCCGGACATTGTGCTGCGTACCCGGGATGACCGCTTGCAATGCATTAGCGAAACGCACCAGGCATTTGATGCTCTTCAGTCTTTACTCGCTTATATACCTACCGTCGTGGCGAAGACAACTTTGATCTTCGACATGTAAATCCGAAAACTGACGAGACTGGACACTAAAAAGTTTCTGCAATGCAATTCTGCGCCTAGATACATTTTACCAATAAGAGAAGGTTGCATTGCTCCTGCAAAGGCTTCGAAGTTTGTAAAACCGTTTTCTGGTGGACAATTATGCCAAAATTAAAATGACTGGTGGAAACTTACGCCAAAATTAAAACGAAGCGTTTGGTATACATCAGAACAGAACTAATGAGAGAAGACTGCGCGCTGAGAATTATGTAGATCTGCGAGACGCCATGAATCAAGATAGAAATTGTGAAGATTTAGGACGACTGGTGATTCTACCTTCCAGTTTTAGAACTGGACAATAGATGTGTAGTGCCCTATTCTCCAGTAGGTACTATCAAAAGCTTTTGAAGCGCATAATATACCTAGGTAAATGTGGAGCTGTGTGACGTCCAGTCAATAAAATCTAGGTATATTTAAATCTATACTATACTACACTAATAAAAATAAGTAAGGTTTGTGTGGTTGTATGAATCTCTGAATCGACTGAACTAATTTTGAAAATTCTTTACCTTTTGAATTTGTTTAAACACGCTTCGTTTAAACCACGTTATTTGCGAGTTTTATAGACTACTAAAAATGTTTACCGCCCAACGAAATGGGCACGGCTCAGCTAGTATATATATATATATAGTATATATTCTTTATTGACAAAGAAAATAACAATCAAATAATATAAAGAAATTAAACTAGTATTTACAATTGAAACAATTGAGCTAACTGCAGACTGTTGCAAACAATCTACAGATAGCTCAACTGGTCCATATCAATACCAGTCGGAAGCGTCCCCAAGACGCTGGCTGCATTGCCCCGCTGTATGGCAATGCTAATGCGCTGCGCCAGATACTCACTAGCTCTCGGGTCACGCGTCGCTTCGACCAGGCGCTCAGATAATTTTTTGAAAACCCGGAGAGCCTCGGTACCCCACGGACCTAGGGTCTCGACTCCAAGGGGAGCAAATGCGTAGGCTCTGTCGAGACCTGCATATTTGCGCCTGTTGAGATCCTCGGCCAAATCTGCCGCCGAACCAGCCCTCACATATATTATAGTATATATAATTTTTTTTTCGTTTATGGATGATTTTACCCTCCTATCTCAAAAACCGGATTTGATGTCACCTAGTTACCAGCCAATTTCTTATGAGGCCACCTATCACATTTCACGCAAATCGGATCAACAACGGTTGGTCAGTTATGATGATCCAAGTTCCTACTCCACCATACAGGCAAATCATCCATGCTGCCAGTGCCACTGAGAACTTCCTTCACTAATACGAGTAGCTTGAGTGCTCACTGAAAATAATATTTTCTCAGCATCTAGGTAAATGATAACAGCCGATGGGCGACATAACAACAATGGAGGGGAAACACTACCTGTGTTAACGAACAAAAACAATTGCTTACTCGCTAATTGAATAAAAGCAATCCATCGTGCCCTGCCTCCCTGAAAGGGTAGGGGAGGGGCGCGGGGGACTAATTTACTTAAGTTTTACTTATCCCGGGTACGTAGCCCTGCCTTTTTAAGCTCGATGCGGGACACTGCTTTTTCTGAGGTATACATAATGGAGGAAGAAAACATATTTCAATGTATTGTTTTGATTGAAAAAGAAGAACAAACTTAGCTAGGCTTTCTATTGACTTAGCTTCAGTTGTCCAAAACAACGGTCAAACAGTGGATGTAAACGCACGAGTCGGCAGAGCAAATGTCCCCAATCAACTCGTCTAACGAGCACCTGCCATGCCAGTGCGATCACAGCACACCCGCGCCGCCGCCGCCGCGCCGCCGTGACAAACAGCCACACCGTCACACGGCTATCAATTAACACGGAATGGCTGAAAGTGCGCTAATTATTTAATTGGGAGAGACTTGCCGCGCTGCGCCGCGCCGCCAACGCCGCCGCTGTGGCGATGGAAAATATCTGCAATACTAGAATAGGGCCTTTTGCAGTAATTTAATACCTACTTAGATTTTACGTTGTAGTTCGCTTGTTAACTAGGTACTTACGAGTCGGTGCTCTGTTACCTAGAACTTTCGCCTTTCGCCCATTGGACATATCTATTAAGGTATCTACCTAAAATGGTCGCTAGCACAATGTTCACTTATTGTTAGTTGTAAAAACTCCAGGCCTTGACATAAAACTAGTTTTCGCAGCAATTTGTTAGCTTCTTGTACAGAATTAGGTACCTAGAACAAGTTTAGAACTGACGCACGTTAGTTTCCATGAAAACTTAATATTGTTTTTTGTGATTTGTACGCAGACAGGCGCATCTGGCGTCCACAAAAACTAAGCATTGCTATGTTTCGCATAATCGCCGAGCAAATGTATCGACCGCGACCTTAGGGATTAGAAGCAGTTCTTACGACTTGAGCTACCCTTTGACATTAGGTACCTACTTACTCTATGACCCTCTTAGGACTTCTCTACCTTACCTAGGCAGAATACTAATACATACATATTTCAAGTGATAAAAATATAAGTAATGGATTTAACATTTTAATCGTTCACCATTCGTTTCAGTTAATTACAAGTTCGTTTTGCAAAACAGTTGAACCTGTCGACCGCTAGAATCCGCTCATTGAGAGTTCCCTACGCTCGCTTTAGATACCTATATCTAAATATATCGTAGTTTAATATACAAGTTATTCGCGGTGGAGTGTTCATAAATGAGCTCGTTAATAAGGGCGCGCTTCACCTCCATCCAAGTAATTTGATAACTGCGACAATATAAGAGCAGTGCTGCCAGCGCGGGAGTTGCGAGAACACGGCGCTTTGTCATCCATCATCATTGAAGACGGAATTAATTAGCTTACGTAGGTGATGAAGCATGAACAGATGCTGCTTCGAACATCTTTTATAGATGAGATGCCTCTGGTAGTGAAGAAAGTATACCTAAAGATGTTGTTTTATATAAAATCTAAATACCTAAACTCTTTAACGCATCGAAAGCAAACGCTGGTTGCTTCTGTTTTTCCGGTCAACTAGAACCAGGGTCTCTTCAAGAAAAATGTTAAGTAAGTTTCTTCTAGACTTTCGTGATACGTAAGGCCACATCGTGGTGAGATTGTGGTCAAGCGAGTCTTTTCACGATAAAAAAACTTCTGTTCTGCTTTTACCTTAGTTGCACCTACTCACAATCAGTTTTATGCCCCTAACTTTAATATTATTAAGCTACCGTAGCAACCTTCATAGCATATCTAAAACTTAATTAAACCTCAAAACATGTGTATGTATATTTATGTATGTATATTTCTAATATTATGATTATAGATTATTCGTCAATAGAGCCCTTAACGGCTCAGAGCGGATTATGATGATGTCATACAAACTAAATGAAGCTTCATTCACGCAGCCATCATACATACATACATACAGGTGTGTCGACTAGAGGTACGTGGGCTCTGTACGTTTCATTACGTGAGCAGTGAGCACAATTTATTAATAGTAATGAAATTCTACACAACTTAGTTTACGCTTAATTTTGAAATGTGTTCTGTAACAATAATTGAAACCTTATTATTATAAGATTTCAGGTATTCCTAAAGGAGGGTTTTTCCTAGAACATAGGTATCTTACCTATTGTATCAGGTCATCGGTCTATTTGAAATAGTTACATACATAAATAAACTATGTTTTTCTAAATGAAACCCTCGAGTTCTTAGTGCAATGCCGACCGGCCAATTTCAAGCCAAACTCCATAAAAAACAAAGTTGACATTCGCCCTGAATATAACATCACACGGAGCCCGAAATATGTAAATGTTCGTGTAAAATTATCATTTTATCCCTTCTCGAGCCATACCACTGAGAGATTACTTATTCTGTGTTATTGTGACCTTATTTATTCAAAGGTATAATATAATAATTGTATGCAATTGTATTTTCTCGTGCGATTTCCGGCGTCATTTATTTATTTCCCTTTCGGTTAGCTTGTACCGGAATGTTTAGAAGGAGTAATACAATATAATTTGATGTTTTAACATAAACGAAAAACCGACTTCAAATTACTTTAAATATTCACTGTTTTTAGGGTGCCATACCTCAAAAGAAAAAAGGACCCCTCAAGGTCCCTTCGTTGGGATTCTTGGAATGAATAGTAATACCACGGGAAGTAAGTAAACTTATAGGTATGGGACTACACCGGGATCATTAACTAAACAAAACCAAAGCTTCATCAAAACTGGCCTAAAATTGACGAACTGAACTGATTTGAAATCGGTGAACAAACATAAGTACAGCCGAACATAGACTTCTCTTTTATCGAAGTCGTTTAGAAAAGCGAGGTCTGTTCTGAGAACTAAGATTCTAAACATCTAATAGACAGAGAAATAAGTCGTGGAAACACCTCTCCACCTTCAAAGTTCACGTGGGAGTTTAGATCTTCAACCTTTACGTCCCCGTTTACGAGCACCTAACAGTTTTAATAGCAGTAAAAGTAAATAACAAATGTTAGGACTGACCAACCAATCAGCCGCCGCCGATTCGATAAATATTGTAAGAGAGTGTCAGGGAGACAGGATTACTGGACACAGAATTGGAACAGCTATTTGGGTATATCCGATGTCGCCGACGTTTTAACGAGCCTATTATACATTTTATCTACAGATATTTTAATATTAGGGTTTTCTATATTTTATGTCTTCTTAAGTGACGATTCATCGGTTTGGAAATAACTCGCTCGCGGAGACTAATGCGATTTGGTAAACGGTATGTGGTTAGATTGATGATAAATATAATTTGTAAGTCCATTACACTATCGAGATGCACAATGATGAAATTGTATAAAAGGTATGTCGCAATGGAGACGAGCGCATTGCTTTAGTGCTGCTTGAGGACTACACATCGTTATGTTCTATTCAGTAAGTTACTTAATCTAGAACTCTGTAACGCAGCGGGCGAAGGTCCGCCTGGGACGCAGGAGGTTGTAGGTTCGATTCCCACCTCGGGTGAAATGTTTGTATGATCTGCAGAAATGAGTTCTGTCTAGGGTCGAAAATATGAACTGTTTTTGTCTGTGCATTTGGTTTGCTTGTGTCGTGTGGTGCCAAATTTAAATATTAGATACATATTGCTCACAGGTGGTAGCTCTGTCTTGTCTCGTGGCCGTCCAAGCCATGTCGATCCCCATTCTGGACGACGTGTTGGGCTATAGTCTGGGCGGCGGCGAGCGGGGCCTCGGCGGCATCAACCGTGGCTTGGGAGGCATTGGCGGTATCAACCGGGGTATCGGCGGTGTCGGAGGCATAGAGCACTCCGGCAGCGAGTTTGGCCATCGAGGCAGTCTGGGCAGCAGCAGCGGATATGGCAGTCAAGGTTACGGCAGCGAAGGAGGTTCCAGCTCACACGATATCGGACACGCCAGTCATGATTTTAAACAGGTTCGTTTTAAGCTCCACACAGGCTTCATTAGTGGTATGCTCAAATCAAAATGCTAATTATCAGGAAGAATTTTTGAACCAGAAGGCTCCCTAGATCATTGTATCATCATCGTCGTATTATCGTATATCAGTCTACAGTTGGACATAGGCCAAGAGTTTGATCAGCGTCAACAATTTAACTCTTAAACATTCTTCTCTCAAGAATCTCCGATTTGAATTAAAATTAATAATTAACTCCATGGTAGTTTAGGTTTAATTGTAAGTCAGATTAAAATGTTCTCTGACTAACACTTGAACATTCAAATAGTGTAGGTGAACATTCAATGAGGTTATAAACTAACTAAAATGGTTATAAACTTGCAGATTACGGAGTCGCACGTGTCGGAAGGCCACGACCTGGGCCATTCGGGCAGCTACAGCAGCCACGGACACGAGGCGGGGGGCCACCACAGCTACGGACTCGACAACGAAGGCTTCGGACATAATTACTACGGCGGCGGCTCCCATATAGGGGGCTACTAGACGACAAGTTGTCTCCTAAGGTTTTAACTTTGAAGGTTAAACAAAGAACTGGTTTAGTATTTCAATTGTTTATTTAATTAAAGAGATTCTTAGATTAAGTTTTTCTCTTTTGTATGATATAACAGGTTTATCATGTAACAAAGTCTGCTGATACGTACAGGTAAACATTTTGATAAAGCGTTCTAATATGTTATTAATGTGCTGATGAAAAAGATTGGCTTTTCTTTAAACTATTGTTACGTTAGAGATGTCACATTTATCAGAGCAGAATTGTCTCTGGGTCCTGAAAAAAATTTAACGATTTTACAAAGTCTGTCGGGTTGAAAGCGCCAACAATAGCGTGGTAAGGACAATCGAACGGAGGCCTCGCGCCGCGCGCGCTTTCTTGCATCGCCTCACTAAATATTCTGTTTCAATTTTATTATATTTCAGACATTCTGCTAATAGAAATAAGTTCATATAATATTCATTGAAATCGTTAGGAGTTAGAATATGAACAGGGTACAGTGCGGTCAGAGCTTGGAATGTTGAAATGAGCGAGGAGCATATAAGAAAGGTTTTACCGAAATTCCCTTGTGCTATTAGGAACAAAGTCCAGAACATTAGAATATTTCAATTTTGATGATGAGTGGTATCGCGTATAGTCCATTAAGAGCACGTATAGCAATAAAGGTATATTATTTAAGGATACATTTCATCCGGGGAAGTTCCCCCGGGAAGACAAACACATTCTGTACGGGCAGCGCTGCGTCGCGTCGTACCGAACCTAGGGCTGGACCAACTTCCGTTTCTGATAAAACAGCTAGCCGGACCGAACATTACAAACGAAAACTATGCATAAAATATGATATAAATGTAAGTGCATTATATGTATGTGCATCTCACTCTTGCCCAAAACAATGTATGGTTGATGTTGAAAAAATATATTACGATGTTGTTCCAAGTATTAGTTATTGTCATCCATTTTATCTTCCAACCTAATAATCATTTTTCTTTTGATAATACATGAATTTTGATTCTGTAATCCATTGTTCGTTCGCTCGTTTTCTACCATGGAGCAGAGCAAAATAAAAAAACCAGCACTTACTTGGCCGATGCCTTTCAGTTTGGAGGTGTTCGTGAGTTCGAAGCCAAAAACACAGCCATCCCTAGTGAATATAACACAGCAATAGCTTTTCCATGAATAACAGCAGCAAATATTAAACTTGACTAGCCGCACTGTTTACTCGCCTGCAAAGTGCATTTACTTCTAGATAGATGGCTTACTCTAACTCGACTACAAAATAGAGCACCTACTGTACAACTTCTTTACATTATTTACTTAGTCGTATAACTTTTATTTGTGCAGAAAAGTTTACAATTTTGAAATTCGAAGTTTGCGGGTATAGGGGTTCAGTTTGCAGAGGGCAAAGAAGGTCTACATAATTTATTAGTAGTTTCGACGTTTTGAGTAGGGATAAGCAGGAAATCAAATGAACTTCTTATGTGATGGTTCAGGTCAAGGTCGGGTGGAAGTGTGTTGGAGTGAAGGAGCGGGGTGCAGGATACAAAGGGAGGACAGGAACTGGAACAAGATATGAACGATCAGATGTGAAAGTGAGGTGATTATACATACTATGTTAGGTCTTCTCTTGTAATGATAATCGTCCTTGGAACATACCTGCAAAGATAGAAAAGGTTTGTTAGTTTTGGCACATTAAATGCAATGTTATCAAAATAGTTCAAGGCTGAAGAATTTGTCGCCGACAAATTCTCAAAATGATTTGTAATCTAAGTGAAGAAGTGATGCCAGCTATTCATTAACTGATATCAAATGAGGTCACCCGTTCCTCGCCCCGAGGTCATAAGACAAGACAAATTAAACAAAAAACTGTCACATAAATTCCTGATTTCGACAAAACAATTTCACAAAGCTCTTGTCCACGATAAGCAGTGGACAAGACCCCATAAGACCTCATGACACGCAGCGGAAGAACTGAAATATTCTTTAAAATAATTAGTAATCCTGCTCGTCCCGTTGGCCTTATTTATGAGATTTTTTAAAAGAAAATCAGAGCTCAAGACTCGGATAACGCAATTACTTTGACGGTAAACAAATTGGTCCAATTTATTCAAGAAAAATCGTGATACAAATCAAATTAATGCTAGCACAGCTTTCTTGTAAATTTGTTACGAACGGGAATGGTGTTTATCTGAGGCCAGGATTAGGTATCGTTTAAGCGAGCTCGAGCGGCTGCGTGTTGTTAGCTGCATATTTTGAGGTTAAATAATCGTATGCAGTTCGATTCGAGCGGCGGCGGCGGCGGCGGAGCGGCGAGAGGCGCGGCCGCAATGATGTCATCATCGGCAGGTTCGTGCGCGTTCTCGCCATTTCGGGAAGGCTTCGAGTTCAGTTGCGAAACGAACTATTGTTGTGGCTCAAGTTTGGTTTTCTGGGCCAGAGCGCAGCTACTTAGCTATCGCATTGCTTTCCGTTTTACGAGCCTGGCGCTTTACCCATGTTATTTTCATACAATTTACTAAAGAAATTGCGAAAGTAACAGAACCACGACCTTCAACATGAAGTTAAATGCAAGTGTTCCCTAACTTGTACCAATAAACGATTTTTACTTTTTACTTTACTTTACTTTTACTTAGTGAAACCTTCTACCGCCTAGAAGCGCAGAGCTCGCAACTCGTAGGCCGATCACGTGCATGCAAATATCGACAACAGCAAGAATGCACTGCTGAAACACTTATGTAGGACCTACATACATATTTCGAGTGAGATGGGGCAAAACTATCCGAGCAGAACTTTGCATGACGTCTTGACACAAATGGACGCACGAAAAGAAAGGCCTTCTCCAATACATTTACTAGGTACGTAGTACCTACGTAGTACCTACGTACTTAAGTTGAACACTAGTTTTTTGTTAACTTGTTGAAATGCTGTTGGTGTAGTATCTACGTATCGCCAGTAGGTATTTCATGACAGACTTAAGTTTAAGAGGAGCATCTGTTAATATTGTACTCACCAAATCCATATATACATGTGTACAACATTTAACGGTGTTCAGTTAATCATTTTTAAATAAACATTCTACAGAACCTCTTACCTCCCCTAATACAATAATCGATCATCCTTTCGATAATACTTTTACAACTTTTGTGATTAATAATGTGGGGATCACCGAAGCAAAATAGCCGACCTATTTCGTCCAACTCCAACGATCGCAACGAACACTTAAAGGACTTAAAAGCTGGACTCTCCAAAGTTACCACAACTTGTCTAATAGCAAAGGCAAACCAAGTCTATATAAAATCAGAAATTCAAAAACCATGGGTCGCGTCAATTCCCGCCATTTGCAGCAGAACTAAAGCAAAGTTGCACGCCCCAAAACAGCGCTGTCTTTTTTCTTACGCGATAAAACTTTAGTTTTCCGCACGGCTAGTTCGCACTGATACAAAACTGCGAACACGCCGGAAGTCGGGACTTCGGGAGTTTATAGCTGACACTTGATGGGTTCACAGATTCAGTACACATAACTAAACTGAGTGTACACACTTCACAGCTACGTGTATACTCTTGACTGTCCAAAGCTGACAATTCCTGACCACGTCAAAAAAAGATAAATAAAGATAGGAGACAAACGACAAGCCATTGTTCAACTAAAATTTTCAGACGAACTAATTAATCTATTGAAAGCGATTGATGAAGTTATAAAACATGTCGAAATGAATGGAATTATAAGGATTAGGACTCAGGCCGCCCACGCCTACCGGCTTTGATCAATCGCTTGGAGTGGCGTCAAACAAAATAAATGAAAACACGCTTTTAGTTTGGGACGTGGACAAATCGCAGTGAGCCGCTGCCGCATTGCCGTTTCTAGACATCGCTGACGTCATCGTCAGGTTAAAGCAATCGGTCAGGGTCACGACCGAAGCGGGGCGGATGTCACAAAGACGAGGTACAAACGAAATTTCAAAGGTAAAAACTCATTCATCACTAAATTACCTTTAGAAAGCTTTCACACCTTTCTCAGACAACAATCTTGCCAAGAAATGGGATAGGCGTTCACGAAAGGTCGGCTATTGTCCTGGGATAAATCCCTCTTAAAGACCCAAACGTTGACGGAAGCTTCAGGGGAGATTAGGAGGTAATGTAAACTTGTCGCCAGGTGAAGCGATGGCGTCTCAACGTTTGGTGATGATAGTTTATTCCATTCGGCTTGCATCAGGCAAGTTGTCGTGTCAAAGTTCAGTTCGGAGTTGAGCCGACTCCAGCTGGGTGGTGTCTGCTTCGCGTGTCGACTTTGATTGCAGGTACATGACCTGAATGTGGACGCCGCGACAATAGCTCCACGGATTCGTGATTGCTGCACTGGGAGATGTGCATATTGTTCAGAGATATTTGTTTTTATTTATTTGTTTTTCACAGATTCATAATTACATATTCCAGGAATGAAAGAGGATAATTCAAATACTAAGCTCACTTATTTCCAATTTACCTATACCGAGGGGTGTTTGGTACAGGCTAAGCTGCTTGTATAGAACTAACAGATTGCGGCAGCCTCGCTAAACCTGCAAGTTGGTGCAAACTTATGTAAGCGTTGTAATTATTTCATCAATCAATCCGAGTAGGTACTCGAGGTGTTCCGTGTCGGCGCTGCAGTAATCATCGTCTCCTGGCTGGATCCTCGTACATATTGAGCTGTGTGTATTGACACACACGAGATTCGCGTTTAATTATGTCCTCGTTTCGATCCTTTGTCCTGTGCAAGGTCAATGTCATATTCAAACTGAGTAGCCATAAAGTATTCTAGTCGGAGAGATTTTTCGGCTAGTGGCATATTTCACCTCCAGATTAGAGGTGTGTAGATCCGGAGTCATACGGATCCTGGAGTCGAGTCCGCTCCTGGATCCGTGTGTTTCCGCTCCGGACTGGCGTTCTTGGCATGTCCGCGGACACGTTAGCCGCGCCGCGTCGGTCTCGGTTTATCGAGTCGAATGAATGTAACGAGCGATTGGAGCTGTGTGGATCTGAGCTTCGGTTTGGGTTCGGACGTGTTCAATCGACGGATCCGGATCCATTTAAGAGTAAACAAGTAACTACGACAGACAAATATATAAATAAATAAAAAGCCTTTTATTTCTTGAACTTTAATTACAAAAAACCTTTAAAAACATGAACCTACTTATCTAAAGTTTCTTAAAAACTAGCTTGATAAGTTTTAGCACTTGGTAGGTATAGTCCTTTTCTCAAGAACCCCTCTGGTCGAAGGTGAAAGCCTCCTCAAGAGATTTCCAGGTATCTCTATCGTTAGCTGTGTTCATCCATTGTTTGCCAGCCACATGAATTATGTCATCTGCCCACCGAGCAGTTGGTCTGCCTCTGTTTCTGTTGCCTCCTGGTCCTGGCCAGGTAGTGAGACGTTGAGTCCATCAACTGCCTGTCATTCGAGCTATGTGCCCGGCCCAACGCCACTTTAGTTTTTGTGAGTAGTGTAGCATCACCGGTGTAGCATCAGTGACCCTTGTGCGTGATCTAATGTTTTTGTGGTTTAGATTTTCAAAATGCTTCTCTCCATACTTCTTTGGCATGACCGAATTTTGATTTTCATTCTGTATGTAAACTTCCAATTTTGGCTGGCATTTGTTAGTGAAGGAAGAATACAGGAGTCCATGATTCTCTGTTTAACTTTCATTGGCATATCACTTCAGTACTTCCTTAAGGGACCAGAATTTTTTCCAAGAGTTTGTAACTATTCTTTCTATTTCATGTTCATTGTTCTGTTTGTGAAACGCAATTTGTTTGCCTAGATAAATGTAGGAATCCACATATTCTAGCACTTGATTAGACAAATTATACCATATTATAATTTGCTAAATACCTAAATGTATAATATAGGTATCTACTTATTTAAATAAGTAGGTACTGTATTGTATTGTATTTATTTATTTATAAAAACTTATTCTAGATTTTACATTTTAACATTCTCTAAACCCGACAGGATTTGTGTAGAATGTTGCATTCCTCAGTTTAAATACAATTTTAGAAGTGTACGTTTCTTTTTGCGATTACGTATGTACCTATTACAAATAGTTTAAAAATAGAAGTACCTCCCTAAACTAGGTATGCATGCATTACGTAAACATAACACAACAAGATAAAAAAAAGCGAGATAAGTAAGGTAGGTGCTAAACGCGATACGAGGTGTGCTAATTATCAACGCAGTGTTCGGGATTCCTCGGGTGGCCGAGCCTCCCGAAGTACTCGGAACACTGTGGATTGCAATGATTGCGCTTCGATACAGGGTGTACAAACATTAATTCCAATAAAATTAATTTTATCATAGTTTATTAATAGGTACTTACATTATTACTGTTTTGTTTAGTAAATAATAATTTCTTTGATTGGTTATGTCTTATTGATTTTTCAGTTTTTGTATATAGTAATTTTTTAGTTGATATCTTATATTCGTTTGCGTTAATTTATTTTTAGTAGTTAAAGGGATGTTATTTATCAATCTAGGAACTATGTAGTCCACTTTTCTTTGTCCGTAGACATTTTTGGCGTCTAATATTTCGAGCTTTTTCTGGGTTACTTGTCTTGTAGTTATATAATGGCTTTTACAGTTTGTACAGTTGAAGTAGTTTTCAACCAGTAGCGCTAGTTCAACTCTCTCGTAGACAGGTAGTATGTTGCATTCCTTCAGAAGTTTTTCATAATTTTTACTGTGTTTTTCTTTGAGGCTTTTAGGTACTATGGAAATATGGCTTTTAGGTACTATAATAGTATAGTATGTAGTCTTATGAACCTAGAAGTACGAAAGTTTTGTAACTACCTACTCACTAATCTAGAACAATGATTGTAAAAAACAGGAAAGTATTTGTCATAGATTCGTTAGATCCACCGAAACAAACGTGTCAAACAGATCCAATGGACATGTAGGAACCGTTACTGCAGGCGGATCCAAACAGATCCGCGGAGTCGTATCCTGGATACGTATCCGAACCCATCTGGAGTCGGATCAGATCCGATCCAGTCGCGGACACGTTTAGTGCATGCCTATACTCCAGATGAGCAAAAGCCTTTATGGGTTTATTTTATTTCATATCTACATAAAAGAGCTGTCCCCAAACTTGCTGTCCAATTATTATTTGTATTTACGAGCTTTTTGATGAGCGCAGCCGCTTTGATCTAACGTATAATAAATTTGATTATTCAGTCGGGTGTTTATTTATCCATGCCTTCAATTAGAAGGTAAGGACTGACTGAGGGAGAAGGAGCAGACGTCTTATTTCGTCACTGGCCAGGCACGGGCGTCGGGCGAAGTAAGCCGAGGTCAAGGGCCCAATTTGAATTTCATACTTTGATATTTGCGTAGGTCACTCGGCTGGAATCTAAGAGCTACCAATTGAAAGAGCCAACAAATTAGTGGACGGTGTATCTATGCTAGAATTCGTTAGGGAACCAAACCAAGCCATTTAAAAAGACGAACAACTATTCTATATTCCTACTAATATTAAAAATCTCAAAGTTTAAAGGATGGATGGATGGATATTTGTTACTCTTTCACGCAAAAACTACTTAACTGAATGAGCTGAATTTGGTATGGGTAGAGTTTGGGACCTGGAATAAAATATAGGCTATTTATCCCGATAAAACGCGGGCGTAGGCGCGGGCAGCAGCTAGTTGGTTAATATTTTTAAACGCTATGATGCTATTGCCCCATAAAATAATAATCGAGACCAGTCTGTTCTGTATGCCGCAGTAACATTATGATAAACAGAGCGGCTCACCAGCAAATAGGTGAAGGTATTTGCATTCGCGAGTTTTACGACTGCATTATACAGTTCAAGGCGGTTTTAAACGGAATATAGAACGGCTGTTGTCTCAAGCAGCCACTAACCGACTTTGCATAGGAGGATCACGGTATACTTTTTATATGTGCATTCGGTCTGACTAGTCCTTTTTTAAACTTACTTATTTAGTTAAACTACTTTTTTATTATTATTATTAATAATCATTAGGTGCCTATTTAATTCAAATCCGTAAGGCGGTTGCCAGACCCAAACTAGCGCTGCCACCTATTCTATCGTATTATTACGTTAAACAAAGGATTTTTCAAAAATCCTTTGGCCTGTTTCTGATACCTATCATAAGCTTTTTTTAGTGCCTCTGTGATAGTTTTATTTTGTATGGAAGAGATGCGAAGTTGCACTTTTTGGCCACCAAACTCTGTTTTCGCATCTTCTCCTAAACTATACAACATAAAACTATTAAAAATAAGCTTATGATAGGTATCACAAACGGGCCTAGGATTTTAAAAAATTCCTTTGTATTATTTATTAATTATTGATCTAGTACAGAAATAGCTTTCCAATAACACTAGTCATACATGAATTACAATAAAATGGATACAATTCAACGTGATAATAATAATAAGCAAAAATTTCATGTCAAAATAATAAAAACCTACCCTACATAGTCAATTTATATAATAGTAATAATATATTATCTAATAAAAATAATAATTAAGGACGAAAAACAATAAAAAATTAAAACTGGTACCTAACTCGCAAAAAGTCAGGCAGTTTGCGGTCAGTAGTCTCCATGCATCCGTAAATACATCGCATTCAGGATTCGAGTCTAAGAGGGCATTGAGCCATGAGAGAGTACGTGGAATAGGAGATTGCGCGTGAGCAACAGTTCGGCAGTATGGCACCGCAAAAAGCCTATGCTTCCTACCGCGAAGGTAGTTGTCTGGGACGTAAAGCTGCAGGAGCTCATTGTTGAGATCCGGGGCGTCAATCTTTCCTCGAAGAATCTTCAGCATGGTTATGATTTGGTCATTTGTTCTTCTGACCTCTAGGCTATTATAACCAAGGCAGCCCAGCAGTAACTGAGTTGGATACATAAAAGGGTAGTATTGTGTGTATGTAGTGCTTATAAAGGAATCGCAGAAAAGCTTTTTGTACCTTTTCAAGGAGAAGCGCGTATGTGCTTTCATGCGGGTGCCATACACACGAACTCGCTTCTAGTTTACTACGGACTAAGGCACTGAAAATTAATTTTATTACGCTGTTACTTCGGAAATATTGACAGTTTCGCAATACAAAGCCCAACCTCTGGTAGGATTCTTTAGCCACACTAGTAATATGGTCATTGAACGTTAACTTTTGATCGAAGGTAACGCCTAAATCTTTGACGTGTTTGCACCTGGTGGTAGAGTCGGTATTAAGTTTATACAGGAAGCTGATAGGTTGCCTCTTCCGACTGAAAGTCATAGTATAGCATTTAGATGGGTTAAACTCCATTCTATTTACCACACTCCAGTCATAAACCGCGTTCACATCACTCTGGAGGTTCAGGCAGTCATTTACGGACCTTACTTCTGAAATTAACTTCAAATCATCAGCATATTGTATATCGTAATCCTGTGTTAAGTCTCACACACAACACAACACAACACACGCGATACTATTCAATACATTATACTTGTAACTATACTTTCAAACACAAGTACAGGGGATAGAAACACACGTACAATTCAACTCAAATCAGCAGCCCATGACAGACACTGACCAGTAATGAGCTGAGCCAGTCGACTTTTTGTGTTATTTTAAATTTTATATTAGTTATTTATAAGCTATTTATGTTAAAGTTTTTTGTGACACAAATAAATATTTATTATATTCTATTCTATTATATTCTGCTACGGAACGATACGAGGTATTCACAAAGAGAAACTAGGATAATTAGAAAACACGTGAGGTCCGAACACAATTTCCAAGAAAACAGCCTGCAATGTGGTGCGGTAACGTGTGAAGCAGCCCATGGTATATACATATGTATATAGTGTAGGTAAATGCGCATCACAAGTTGTCCGTAAGCCGCGTTCAAGTCTACACTTGCCTCGATGAGCCTTGTTTCATACTTTCATCTACAGCTACGTACGCTACAGCTCCCAGCGTCATTTACGACGCACTTCTCCACAAGCTCGCTCTGGTGAGTCACTGACAGCTACTTCTGCTTCAAAAGCTTTTTAATACTATACCTTTGGACTCTGTGTTATGATCGATCTCAAGAACTTTTAACAGCTAGTTTTATTGGAATTGGAAACTAATTTGTAAAATAAGGTGACCTCAATTGCACCTAATACAAATAAATCGGCTATTAGACGTAAATCAAAATCCCATTCAATAGTTAATTGATCAGCAAAAGAAACTTTGAGCAAAAACAAGCAATTAAGTTAGTGATAATGTCGCTAATTGGCAGTGTAGTGTAGCCCAGTCTAGGTAGGATACTACCTACATCTGTAAGTACGTGTAGCCTCGCAGTCGTATCAGACTCATGTTTATGGAATCCTATTCATTTATTTTAAACAAAACAAAACAAATATTGGTTAAAAATATTTTACACTTGCACAGCATGATACCTATGCTCTAATCGCAGAAGTTCGGAATTATGATGAGTTATTCAAATTGTTTTTAGTATTATGTATGTTTTTGTTTAGAAAAAAATACTATATTTTAGATCTGAATATAGCAAGAATCCAGCGGCTAGATAGATATGTTCTCATCCGGAGTATCCAGATTAGCTCGGGGAGACAAAAACTTGGTCCGACGCAACCAACGAGCCAGAGATCGCGGTTATCGTGTTAATGATACTCAAAGCGTTATCCCGGTTTCAATTTGCGTAACGACATTGTTTCTGAGTGATACTGTTTTCGCTGTATTGGTCACGTCACGACGTCCACTGTCATTCAACTAATTTATTTATTTATTTGGGAATCAAAAAGCTTACTTAATTAACATAAATTTCAAAGCTAGAACAATTAAAGCTTGGACAGCTTCCGCTTATAGAACACATGTAACATTATAAAAACTAAGAAAGTGCCTAATATGAGTAACAACCAAAATTACCAAATGAAAAAATAAACCTAGTACAAAAAATACAAAATATGAAATACGCCTGTCGTCAGTTTACAATGAAGTACCTAGATGGAGTAGCTACGGAAAGGGGGCTAGGATACATAAATACATAACAAAATGGATAAATAATCTATACTATAATCAAACTGTAACAGGTCCAATTCTGTACATAGAAGATATTTTTTTTTTTTGAGTCCACTCTATTATCGATACCGGTGCCAAAAATACTTTTTGTCTGTATCTTGGCCGCGCATAGCGCCGAAACACCTAAATGTATTCAAATGAAACTTGGCAGGATTTGAGTTCATACTATGAGGAAGGACATAGGATACTTTTTATCCCGGATTTCAATAGGGTTCCCTTAGGAGAGGGGATGGAAGTAAAGTTTCTTGGCTGCGCATAGCGCCGAAAATGCTGAAGGTATAAATGAAACTTAGCATGATTTAAGTTCATATTACAAGACGAAGAAAGGGCATAAAATACTTTTTATCCCGGAATTCAGAAGGGTTCCCTTGGGAGAGAGGATGAAAGTGATATTTTGCGCGTTGCAGGATGGCGCGCGGGGCAAGGGCGGTAGAGAGCAATAGCCCCCCCACTGTGGGGGGCACTGGCAGTGGAGCCCCAGGCAGTGGGGCCCCTCCGCAACCGGACCCTCCCAGTAGCCCCCCGCAGTGGGACCTCAGTAGCCTCCATTGTGGGGGGAACCGGCAGTAAGGCCCCAGATGTGGGGGCCACCGGCAGATGGCCCCCCGAAGTGGGCCCCTTACATTGCCCCGCAGTGGTACCCACTCATTAGCCCCCCACTGTGGGGACGCCGGCAGTGGGGCTCTCGGCAGTGGGCCCCCACATTTCCCCGCAGTGGGACCCCCAGTAGCCCTCCGCAGTGGGACCCACTCAGTAGGCTCCCACAGTGGAGGGCACCGGCATGCCAGTGCCACAGCCCCCACTGCCGCGGCAGTGGGGGCCCCCGGCAGTTTGCCCCCGCAGTGGGCCCCCCACATCGCCCCGCAGTGAGACCCACAGTACCCCCAGTAGTGGCCCCCCGCAGTAGGGTAAAATTTTTTGTCTGCGCATAGCGCTGACACTACTGAATGTATTCAAATGAAACTTGGCATGATTTAAGTTCATACTACGAGGAAGGTCATGGAATACTTTTTATCCTGGAATTCGTTAGGGTTTCCTTGGGAGTGGGGATGGAAGTGACATTTCTCGGCCTAAAATAGCGCAAAAACTACTGAATGGATTCGAATGATACTTAGCATGATTTGAGTTCATACTACGAGGACGGACGTAAAATACGAGTCCATACCCCAAAGCCAACAAAATGATTACAAAAATGTTATTAGTGCCGATAAACGAACTACTGGACAGCATCCGGTTGGTACAAAGCTCTCGCTACCAATGATGTTGCCGTCGTCCTGATAGATCAGCATTGTGACGGGCGGGACATTGTGCTGCGTACCCGGGATAACCGCTTGCAATGCATTAGCGGAACGCACTAGGCATTTGATGCTCATCAGTCTCTACTCGCTTATATACCTATGGTCGTGGCGAAGACGGATACAACTTTGATCTTCGACATGTGAACAACGTGATCTCTGAATCTACTGAGCCAATTATGAAAATTCTTTCACCTATTGAAAACCACGTTATTTGCGAGTGTTATAGGCTATATGTACGTATATAAACAACTTAAAATATTTACCGCCCAACGAAGTGGGCACGGGTCAGCTAGTATAGTATAAAACCCTTATTTAAAGAAGTTGGTGTTGATAAGTTTTTTAAAAGTATTACGCCTACCTACTTATAATGTTATCTTGGTTCCTTTATCTCCTCTATTTAACGTTAGTAAAAATAAAAAAGTTAAAGTAAAATCATAAATTTTATTAGACACAAGTAGATAAAATATACAATTATATAAATGTTTCTATTGACTAGACTCCCGAGCTAGTAAAGATTGTGTTTCAGGAGTCAATGGCTTCTTCCACAAAAGGTATTAAATCTTAGAGCGCGCGCGCCCACGGCGACTTTTTGTAGCGCTGCTGTAGCGATGCTGTCGCGCTTCAGTCGCAAGCTGTATACCTTCGCCCACGTAATCACGATTCTATCGCGCTACCGTAGCGATACTGTCGCGCTTCAGTCGCGATGCGGTCGCGCTTCAGTCACGATGCGGTCGCGCTTCAGTCGCGATGCTGTCGCGATAGAGAAATGCCTGTGAACGCTACAGTGAGTGTCGTATGAAATATCTGTACTGTTCAATCCCGTTTCTCCTTCGTACCTCAAACTAAGATTCCAGTTTCTTTATTCTTCTCACGACCTCTAAACTTTGTTTTTGGTGGCTCCAGTTCAGAAACCATCCTTTTAGAGCGACTATTTTAAAGCCGTCAAACTATGGAACGATCTACCTACTGATATAAAAAAAAACACATCACACTTTTAAAAGGAAAGTCTACGAATATTATTTAGAACATACTAGGTAATTTGTCCCTCAAAAATACTACTAGCTATTTGTTGTTATGTATTGGTGTATATTTCTATTCGGTATATGTGTATTAGGATTGTTTTAGTTTATATTAGTATTCGTTTTATTTTCCTATTAAGCACCTGCACCTTTTGATCTTCTCGTATTAGGATTGTTTTAGTTTGTAGTAGTATTCGTTTTATTTTCCTATTTAGCACCTGCACCTTTTGATCTTCTCTTCTAAGGTTTGGTTGCCTGGAAGAAATCGCTTTAGGCACCGCTGTCCACTCTTCGTTCTCCCAATGTCACCTGAGACGGTCGCGCGTTTGCATCGATACGGTCGCGCGACGGCATCGCTACAGTCGCGATGCTGTAGCGTGCTTGCATCGCTTCTGTCGCGCGTTTCAAACACGACTGAATCGCGACAGATACAATGCCGTCGCGCGTTTGCATCGATACAAAAATGCGTCGTGGGCGCGCGCTCTTAGATATTTGAATCTATCCCAAAAATGTGATCATAAAGTGGTTAGGGTAGGGTTACAGCCGTGACCGCGGGCGAGCGGCGGCGGCGGCGGCGGCGCGTCAAGTTGGTGATGCTGGCTGGCTGACTGGCGGCGGCGGCGCGCGGCGCTCTAACGAGGCGGTTTGACTCCCTTCCATGACACTGCTGTGAGCACCCTCATTCACGCTCTAATGTGCACATTACCGCACAAATCACTGCAGTACCCCGCGCCGCTGTTGGCTTTTACATTTACCAGCCTGCTACACACTAATATTTAGCTATTAAATATATAATGAATTGCTGTATACAGCATTTAACCGCAAGAAATTGGAAAGGGAAGGGAAAGGGGAAAAGATAGGCCTTTGCCCAGCAGTGCGACAATTACAGCTGGAAATAATAATAATAAATATTTTACCAGATACAAGTGCATAAGCTAAGTGTCGATCACAGATAAGTGTGTAGTGCAGCAGTGGGATTGCCGCCACACGATGGGGTCACCAGTTTAAGAGGGACGCGTGAAAACTATTTTTTTTTTAAAAAACCTCAATTTTTGCCGCACCGTTTAAAATATTTATGAAAAACAAATCACAGGAAACCAATTACAAAAATACCAATATCATATCAAAATATGACCAATAAGATTGAAAATTAAAAGAAATAGAAATTTGCTCCAATGATTTCTCAAGGCGCTTTAAAAATGTGTGTGCTTTTGTGGTTTTATTATTATTTCACTTCATTCATTTTAAATCTCGCAAAAAAACATAATTTTTTTACTTTAGAAATACAATACGTAACATATAAAACTAATCTACAGTAAAAAAATATATCAAAACGGTGGATCACCGGCCGCGAAGCTAGGCTCAAGCGGCCGGTGACTAGGGCTGCAGAGAGAGGAACTTCCTGACGATACGCGCCGAGTCTAGGAGTACCGCCTTTTGGATCTAAACCTTGATCCAACTTCCTAGCGAGAGTCTCTTAAGATGTTGATCGAGGCTCTTCGCTATTACGCCATTAACTGAAACGACTATCGGAACGATGGTCGCTGAATCAACATCCCACACGCTGACAACCTCGTTAGCCAAGTCAAGATATTTACTAAGTTTATCTTTCTCAGCTTTAACGAGGTTAGCATCATGTGGTATGGTGACATCAGCGAGCACCGCTCTCCGTTCTAACGGATCTATCAGTACAATATCAGGCTTATTCGCGAGAATAGTCCTGTCTGTAATGATAGATCGGTCCCAATGGAGCGTGGCACGGCTGTTTTCGAGAACTGGCGCCGGTGTGTACTTATAATACGGAACGTCAGGACCGGTAAGACCGTATCGGAGAGCAAGTTGCTGGTGGTACTTGATTGTGTCTGTGTCAAGTACTGGGAGTTAGCAAGGTGCGAACAACCCGAAAGTATATGTCAAAGTCAAAGTTTCTTTATTTCCGTAAATACAATAAATGTACACTTAGAACAGGTCAAATTCTTAAAATTAAACACTGATTTGGAAATAAAGTGATATTTTGATTTCGGTCGCTTCGGTATATAGACTAAAGTAAAGAAGCGACGAAGAAACCTTTAGCCGGTTAGGTGTTATTTTTAGAGTTATTTTTCGAGTTGGAGCAAAATCCGTCCCAAGCTTTTTTATCTTCTAGATAGTCTGAAATTTTGTAATAAGCCTTTTTACAAAGGATATGTTTGACAATTTGTTTGAATTTATTTATAGAAAGTTTTTGCAATGACGGATGGTCTCAGCAGGAAGATGACACGCTCGACAGATATCGATCGTGCCATCTTTCATGATATACTTCCGGTAGTTGTTCGTCTTTACCACCTCGTCCATAATTGCACAGACAAAACCTTCGGTTTCCCCAAAGAGGTCACCGAAGCGTAGCCAATTAACAGAACTCAGGAGATCTACATCAGGTCCTGTGATAACCCTAGAATCTCCCGTGTAGCTCTTTGCTCTCCCATATAGCCTTCCTGTCCTGAATGCTCATCACCGTAGGTTTGCGCCAGTTCTCGTTGCACCACAACTGCAACCACATCGCGGTGCATCTGGTATTCGGTTTGGAAGAAATAACTTCTGAGATTGCATACCTCACGGTTGTGTAGGGTTTTGGCGTTTAAAAAGCTTCGACCCTATAGAACGCGCGCATGACATTTTCGTTCATCTTCTGTGTCCACTTCATGCGCCGCGCTCTTCCGTCAGCGGCCGGGACCGATTGCTGGGCAGGGCGCCCTGCAGGTCCCAAGCCAGCTGACAGTGGGGGTTCGGCCTCGCCGCACAGGTATTCGCGGCGGTCGAGGCAACGGCGGCAGCTCGTCTTCGCTGCTCAAAACATCACTCGTCTCAGGCGGCGTTTGGAATTCCTCTTCATCCGAGGACGAGGATGTGGAGCTAGCCGAGGCGGGCTGCGGTGTTAGTGTTTCGAGCGCCTGTTGTGCCGCCCTCGCACGTGCTCTAGTGATCATTTTTTAATTATTCACATGATTATTTAGAATAAAAATATAAATAAAATAAAAAAAATCTCAACGAGACGTATGCCACGGGCGGTGTTTTTTTTTTTATTATTATTATATTCAATATATAAATAATAATAATAATAACGAAACTCTATATATTTTAAAGGAAACATAATATTGAAGTAGTCGTTCTATTGTTTTTTTTATCCATTTGGTGTTCTTTTTTCTGTGAGGATTAAGCCCCACGCTCATATTTTGTTTTATTTCTACAGTTATTTATTATAAAACAACACAAACTATTGTCAAATTAAATATTTTATCGTGTAAATCAAATATTGGTCACATTTTGTGGTTCGTTTTATTACTTAGATGAAGTAAAAAACATTTTAGAAAAATCTTTAAAACGTAGAAATAAGTAATTTTTTACGGAGCCCCCTTTAATATATCTGCTACAGCTTTCCTTTGTAAAAGAAACCTTTCACATAACATCAGTATGGATGGCCGGACACGTTAAGGAAAGAAAGGAACTCGTAAACAAAATTTCCCTGTTAATTAAGAACATAATGAATGCAAAAGACTTCCCTGAAATATATTCCGTTGGAAAAGGCATCGTAAACAAAAAGCTTGACCTTTCCCTTGGGGCTGCGTCGAACAAAAACAATTTGACTGACTTCAAAAAGGGACACACCTGGAAAACTTTTGAATTTGTGTTCAGCATATATTTACAGCAATAATCTGTAAATATATATATAATAAATAAAAGCGCGGGCTCGCTATTGTATGCAATGCAATTGATGAGTCATCTTGCCCGACAAGTTTTAATATCAAATTCGCAAATTAGATAGATAGACAGAAAACTCTTTATTGTATCTACCACACAAACACAAAATACATACAGAAGGAAAAGTTGACAGCAAAGGGCAACAAAGGGCGGCCTTATCGCTTTGAGCGATCTCTTTCAGGCAACCTTGGGATGGACTGGACATAAAAGAACAGTAAAGACGGTGCCGTTAAGAGTTACTTATAAGAAATAAAACAATAATAGTTACACCTACACTACGTACTATAATACCTACTTATCATAAACTTACATAAATATAAAAATAAGGTTATTCTAATTGTTCCACGGATAATAAATAATGTTGATGAAGCAGTTTATTAAAGACAGGGAGAGATTTTGCACGTCTGATATCCAGGGGAAGAGCATTCCATAGACGGATAGCTGGTACAGTGAAGAATTTTTCATAGAAAGTAGTAGAGTGAGCAGGAACTTCTAAGACGAGGGTTTCAGAGGAACGCAAAGATAGAGAGTGAGAGTCGGAGAAGAATTTAAAGCGCTCCTTGAGATAAGATGGGCTGGGAGGATAGAACAAGATACTGTACAAGAGAGATAGTATGTGATTAGTTCTATTTACAAAAAATATTTTCCTTTTCCCTTTGTCTTATAGAGAAATTCCAATAAGAAACCGTAAAATTTTGACAGTGGCTGGTCTCAGTGAAATACTCCTCCAGGGATCGGCGTTTGATACAAATTGCCGGACAGGGAGCTTCAGGTTCGAATTGGCTCTCAATGTATGACTGTACAGTCACTCGCGGAAACCAGCTGACGTAGGAGAATAAAAGAGCAGAGCGTACATTAAATCTTGGGTGAGAGTGGGCTTAGTGGTGTAACTGTCACGGCTCCGTGGCAGCTCGTCGATGACGCCGCGCATAGGTTCAGGGAAACTGGTAGCATACATTAACTTAGGTCTCAGGCGCGTTATGCAGATCATAGTTGAGTATAGATTTTTCAACCTAGTGTATAGATTTTTCAAGTTTTTATTTGAATATTCTAAAACTATCGTTATAGGAATATTCATCCTAATTCAATGGTTGTGTTCAATGATTATAAGTATACAACAACAATAAAAATGATGAATATAATAATAGGTATTGTACATATAATACTGAATATAACATTTCAGAATAGCTGGTTGCTTCAAACATGAGCCGTATTTGCATGAAATAAAACCATAGGTAGGTAAGTTAACTGCGCAGGTAATTATAAAGATGTCGCTATCATTGCTGTACAATACATTTTTGGTTAAATTCATGTTCATGTTTGTCACATAGGTATTTGCCTTAAAATATATTATTTAACAGCACCATCAAGAGAATGACGCCACATAACACCGCCGCTCGTCGTTTGGACAAATTATACGACTATCTACAACAACGGCGTGTTTGCTGATGACTCTAAATGTGTTGAATCAGACGACGAACCAAGTAATCACTCTATTTGAGCGGATCATTTAATATGCGAGAGGCGTGAGGGGTTTCCTTGAAAAAGGTTTTAATTTGATAATTCTTGTAGCCTCTTCGTTAAAAATCCCGTACGTAGATAATCAGTTTATGGGAGACAATATCCTTTGGGATACGATACTAGAATCACCGCCTTTCAGAACTAAAAGCGAGAGATGCCCAGAGAGCCGCCAGACTATGAAATGATAATCCAACGAGGGACTGTACTTAGCTGTTCGTCCGAGCAAGCCTGAGGCGAGATCTGCGCAGTGCACATATAATATACATGATCCTTCGTGGCTCTATGCAGATAAGATACAAATATCCGATGCAAGAGTAAATGGTTATGCACGTAATGCATGCCCCCACCGGTGGTGGATAGATGACCTCATATCTGCGCCCGGTGCAGCTTGTTTAATAACAGCGAATGCTGGAGGAAGGTACCTACCTAGTGTTTCAACCGGTCTAGCGGAAATTGCACCGGGGTGGTTCGTGCTCAGCCGGTAAACATTGATGTTCTTTAAGATTATGAGATCGTATGTAGTAGTTTAGATGCTTGTACGAGCTCTAGCTAGACTCAAATAGAATTCGATCAGTATCAGGAGTTATACTTATTAGATAAGCAAGAAGACTATAGAAACAATAGAAGCGCGGCAGAGTAAAACTATTTGACAATTGTGAAGGTTCAGTTCGTTCAGGTTTTTGTTGGAGATCGGTATCGCGCTCCGTCTGACGTATCGGAGACAGATCCGCGTCTCATAAATCAGCACTTGACGGGCGGGACAAAGGCTGAAGCTGGTTTTAACCGGTTTCATCTGATTACCGATTTCGTCCCGGCTGTCCCGGCGCGGGATTATCTCCTGAACCGGCGTAACTGCACTCGAGGGAAATTCGCCAACTACTGTTCGATACAAATTATGATGTAATGCTTTTGTTCAGCTCCGCAATCCGCCCTCTGTTGGCATTTAACACCTAGGGGCCTATTCACTATGGACAATCCAAACGCATTACACAGATACGACAAGACAGCGGCGTGGAATCGGACAAAATCGTATTCCCTATGTCATACTTGCCATTCCTTACCGCGCACGGTGCTATTAGAGCACGATTTCAACTGTCAAATAAACGCGCTCGCTCCTTGCGTGTTATGGCACAGATTAGCGTGTTCCTGCAATAGTTACTACGGCTCGTTTCTTTTTAGTCTCTGTGTATGTGAATTTTTGTTTACATCGTGTATTTGTACTGTTATGAAAAAATTAATAAGCTAGATGCATTATACATAGAGAAGATCAAAGAGATTTATCAGGCACCCACGAATTGAGAATATACGGACGATTCTAAGACAGCTAAGACGGCTACGGGAGCGGATTCACTCAATGGACCTCAATATCAATGTACCTACCTATCAATGCAAAAAATATGGATACCCACGCATTGGTTGTCTATAGGTATCCCACCTATAGACAACCAATGCGTGGGTATCCTGGCTACTGCTGGCCTTCGCAGGGAACAGCTGCAACTCCAAGCTCGTGCACTAACGTCATTTGGCACTTGAGAGGATCTCCTCTAGTATACATCGGATAGGTAACGACGTCGCCGCCGACGAAATGGAACGGAAAGACTCGGACACGCCGACAATTGGCCCATCACCCAGACTAACTAAGCGTCTACTGAACCTGACCAGAACGCGTCCTAGTGGGGACACTCACAGGGCACTGTCCACTGAACAAACACCTCTTCACCGTCGGAGCAACAGACAGCCCTTTCTGCTGGGGGTGCCTCAGCGACGAAGAATCAGCTGCTCATGTAGTGGAACGCAAGAGAGTAACAGCGCAACGACACAAAATCCTCGACCAACTCATGTCACTCCTCGAAGCCTGTGAAGATTCCAGGAAGATTCTACGCTTTTGAACAAAGGCTGGTTACACTAGCAAAAAAAACCATGCACAATGGACCGGAGTCTCAGTGCGGAGAAAAGAGTACACATACGAGATCCATAGATAGATATACTTTTTTCAGGTTGGTGGGTGGGCAGTGCACCCACCAAACTGAAAAAATTAACAGGATATATGAAATAAACTTGATAAATAAATTTGCCAAATAACAATCTTTGTTTTATTTCGTTTTTATAAACAAGAGATGCACCTACAACAGATATGCGCACACAGACAATAAGACATAATTTATAGATTTATTACAAACAAGAGATGTATAAATGTGCATATTAATGTAGTGGGCTTCTGGGGTATGATCAGCTCTAATTGGTTTTGGGGATAGCCAGAGTCCCCTAGAAGCCACTCAATTTTCCACTGTTGTGCTCATCTTCAATGAACCGGCTTATAGACCATGATTGCTGAACATAACTATCATGAGCGGCCCTCCAAATTTTGCACATATGCCAATTATTTTCAAACCTCTGCGCTGCCACATATCTGAAACAAGGCAGATATAATTTTCATTGTGTCAAATAGATAAAAATAGATGCCATCCTCCTCCCTTGGACAATCTTGCAGATCATCGCTGAAATGCAACTCTGCACAACCATCAAGAAATACGGGCATGATGAACTAAAATGTAATGTACACTTACAATGGCACCATTGATGGCATGGTATCTTTGATACTTACAACAATTAGTGGAAATTAAGTGTTATATCTAAAAAAAAT
Source organism: Eupithecia insigniata (assembly GCA_947859395.1). NCBI lineage: Eukaryota > Metazoa > Arthropoda > Insecta > Lepidoptera > Geometridae > Eupithecia > Eupithecia insigniata. Next base: position 301,039 of record OX402018.1, on the reverse strand, counting down.
AAACAATTATGGGCATATAGCTAAGCTACTAAAATCACTTTACTTGTCAGTTATAAGGATTAACAAATAGATACTAGGTATAACAGCGTAGGTGTATTACTAATTTTATTGATGCACTTACTTTGATGTCTGGTGTTATGCTTGTACACTTTGGAGTCATCATGCTTGCAAGGATCCCGCATAAAAAAGAATATAATTATTTTTGTAGCGCACAAACAATTTAAGGTCCATTGATAGAGGGTCCGCAGAATCCCTGAGTAACCTCCTGTTATTTCTAGTGCTTTGTTGGCGCCAGCATCTTACGCGTCTTCGTAGAAGCATACCTGTTTGAATGATACAAATCATATTTTTTTGACCTCTAAATTTTCTAATCACACTAAATTATTGTATATTACGGTTGAGCAAGCTTATAATTCAAGATATTTCTATCTTGAGTAAAAAATTGGAAACAAAAAATAATTTATAATAAAACCGATAATTTCCGAGTGGACCAGTAGTAAAATTTTTAACGAATCATGTGAAATGATCGAAAAAAAAAACACGGGGCATAGACAACTAGTCTTGTGTCATACAGAATACAATTTATTAGATTCCACACCAAGGCACGTTTAGGAATCGTGTTTGTGTTTAAAACACGTTGTGACGTCACACGGTTTGGGCAAGGAATCTCCTATGTCATAGAGAATCATGCCCCTAGCCGCCGCCGCCGCGCGTTCGGCTAGCCGGTTCGTTTAAAAGGGTTGGGATAAATGTCACCAGGTAATGTTGCAACTCGGACTACAAACAGTCGAAGGCGGCATCGGATTCATCATATTTGATATTTATTTATTGCATACAGTATACACATGTGTACTTATACACTTTGTTAATTAAACAACAAATTAAGGCTATTCATGAATACAACCAATACGGTTTAGGTATAGTCTCTGTATTTCACTACTAGCTGCTGCCCGCGCCTTCGCCCGCGCATTATCGGGATAAAAATAGCCTATATGTTATTCTAGGTCCCAAGCTATACCCATACCAAATTTCAGCCTTATCGGTTCAGTAGTTTTTGCGTGAAAGAGTAACAAATATCCATCTATCCATCCATACAAACTTTGACATTTATAGGTAATATCAGTAGGAAGTAGGATGAATCCAGTTTAAGTAAAAAGTGATAATCACAGCACAGCGGGTAGCTTTAAGCGGTTAGCATTAAAATGTAAATATAATTTATTGCATGCAGCGAACATTTCAAAGCTTGCCTTGATCAAAATCAAAGGTTCGCAAAAATTTTATCCCCATAAAACGCGGGCGAAGGCGCGGGCAGCAGCTAGTGTATTATTAAGTTTACTATACTTTACATAATTGGGACATTTTAAATTATGAGCTTCATTCTTAGTTTTTATTATCTAATTTTAAGGTATACTTGTAGCTTATGTTAATTTACTAAGTTTATCTTATTCAAAGTTGTTTTATCATTCGTTATCTTAATAAATAGTTGAATTTTTTTGGTGATAGTAATATTGTTAAATTTAAAAAATGTAAATCCTGTATTGGCCATAGGATCTATAAATAAGTTTGTCAATCTTAGTTTCTAAGGGCTGTGGATTTTGTATACTAAATAAATAAATAAATATAATCCGAGCATTCACGCGTACTGCGTAAGACCCCCTCACTCACATTTAAAAACTTTATACCTTTATAAATACATTTTTAACCATACTGTGATAGATAAGATCAATTAAGATTAAGGTGGTTCCCTGACCCAAACTAGCGCCGCCACCTACATATTTTATCGTATTATTACGTTAAACAAGGGCTTTTTCAAAAATCCTTTGGCCAGTTTGTGATACCTATCATAAGGTTTTTTTAATGCCTCTGTAATAGTTTTATTTTGTAGTTTAGGAACAGATGCGATGTTAAAACTTTTGAAACTATCAGGTTATTTACAACACTAAAGTTAACGGATATTGGAGAACGCAAAACTCAAATCATGGTAAATATCCCGTTAACTTTAGAGATGCGATGTTGCACTTTTTGGCCACCAAACTCGGTTATTGCATCTACACCTAAGCTATACAGTGTGTCCCTGGATAAAGTGCAACCCCGAAAGGGGGTGAAACTACACTTGCGAGCTATTAACTGGAATCACTTCATCGCTGGTTTCTGCAGACCATATTTTACAGTTTCCATGGAATAAACTGCAGATTGGTGTATACCATTTGAAAAGAAATTTTGTTAGCTTTCGAATGGTATAAAAATTATTTAACTTTAATTAAGTTTTCTACCTTCATTTAGTGAATTATTACAATAGGTCGAAGTTGTGGATGTTTAAATTAATAAGAAGTAATATGAAAATATCAAATTTTTATTTAAAATCTTTGTTATTTCCCGCTTAATATTTTGTATTGCCCCCCCTGGCCCTAATGACTGCTTGTAAACGGTTTTTCATTGACCTAATGAGTTTCCTGATGGAATCCTGTGGAATTTCCTGCCACTCTCGATAAGAGCAGTTTTTAGGTCTTCTATTGACGCCGGAGCTGGAGATCTTCCTCGTACCCGCCTTTTCAGCTCGTCCCACAGGTGTTCGATAGGGTTCATGTCAGGGCTGACGGCTGGCCAAGTCTATTGTGGGAATCCCGACTTGCAGGTTACTACGTACTTCCAGGTATTGTCAAGTCGCACGAACGGTGTGGCAGCGGGCATTGTCGTGCATTAGCAGGAAATTTTCGCCAATAAACCCGGCGTAAGGGAGTACATGGCCCAGCACAATGTCGTTGATATACCTTTCTGCGGTTAGTCCTCCTCCCCGACCTCCACCGGGTACGAATACCAGCTCCGTTTTAGCTTCAATTGAAATCCCCGCCCACATCATACAAGACCCACCCCCATATGCCACTGTTTCCGCTATACAGCATTGTGCGTATCGCTCTCCCGGTCTCCTGTAGACTCTCCGTCGACGGTCGCTGCCATGCAGGCACATCCTAGTCTCGTCCGCGAACAAAAGTCGGCTCCATTGCTGTATATCCCAATCTAAGTGATCACGAGCAAACTGAAGTCAGGCTTGTCGGTGGGCTGTAGACAATTTGGGTCCCGTTGCTGGCCTTTTTGGGGTCAAGTTAGCTTCTTTGAGTCTTCGCCTCACTGTCCACTCGCTGACAGTTCTCCCTCGAACTTTTCCGAGCTCCCGCTGGACGTCAACGCCGGTTAGATGTCGATTTCGGAGAGAAGTGCTGACCATAAATCGGTCATCTCTCGCCGAAGTGCATCGCTGTCGTCCAGATCCTGGTCTTCGGACTAAGTTTCCAGTCTCTCTAAACCTCTTGTATACTTTGGAGACACAGGACTGGCTCAGATGAAGCTGTCGAGCGATAGTACGCTGAGAGAACCCTTGCTGGATTAGGGTGACGATTTGAGCGGCTTCTATTGGTGTGGTTTCCATTTTCTTGTAATTCCAGTATTTTGAGTGACGTGATATATTGGACTGATGACAAAATTGCATAAATTCCCAGTTTTTAGAGGGATTCAGGAGTTTGAAAAAAATTATGTTTCGTTCCAAAAATGTATGTCTTTTGTTTTCACGTTCCATGACATATGATGAACATTTTTTCGCTATGATATCGAAAGAGTTTGAAAGCTAATAAAATTATCTTTAAAATAATATACCACAACCTACAGTTTATTGCATGGAAACTGTAAAATATGGTCTGCAAAAACCAGCGATAGAGTGATTCCAGTTTATAGCTCGCAAGTGTAGATCAAAAATTATCGACAAAAAAATAGAAAAAAAAAATCGTATATACTTTATTGATGAATAAAAATTTTTATTACTCACTAATGACTCTATTTAATAAAAAAATGATTTCTTACAAAGTAGTGGGTCTATTTTGTTAAAATAAAAACCATAATCATGTCAGATATGTGACGAGGACGATAAAATAACAAATAACTCACAAACGAGTGGCTATCGTGACTTAAAGTTAAATTTTTGTATTAAAATTACATTTTTTATACTGTTTTTTTTTTAATTTCCTTTGTTTTGCGGCGCTGATTTGGGTAGCCTTAAGAGGTAGTTATATTATCAGTGGTTTCTTCAACAGAAAACTCTTTAATTTAACGGTAATCTCAGACTTAGATCGTGGCGATAATAATAATATATTCATATCTGACATTCAGAGGGCCAGGTGTAAGGACAGACATAAACTCCATCATCGCCCGCTCATCGCACTCCTTTAACCATATCTCTTCATCATTTTTCATAACAGGCACGGCATTGTCAGTCCACGATCCGCCGTCATAGACAAAATGATCCTTATCAGAACCGAATAAGGAGCTGCCGAATCTTTCTACTCAATCCAGATAGAATACCTATAAGTCGGGAGGACGCGAGCGAAAACGATAGTTAGTGCATCGGAATAACGGCTCCGGATTTAAAACCTTTCGTTGAGCTAAATTCAAAGGCTCGGAGGCAAATCGCGTGTTTTTATACGTATTTTATTGCGGGCCGCGGTCGAGCTCCGAGGCGGACCCTTGCGACTCGGCGGCGTGTCACTTCCATTCAGCTCACATGGAAAAGGAGCTTTATCTACTGACAGTGGCTTGCTTTTAGACTGGCGGGTGCTGTTGCTATCCAATTACCCCAGCCATAGCATAAGAATGAATGTGTATTTACGAATAGAGACAGTTTTCGCAAAACTTTTAATTTTAATTTTAATTCAATACACATACATACATACATATGTTATTTGAGACCATGGAGTGATATGTAATGTACCTACATTCCGGACAAAATTAATATTACTGCGGATGACTGTACGTATGTTTAGTATGAATATGTAAGGCACAGCAGCGTACCTACCTACTACCTTCCTACGTATCTTCAAAGTTCAGCCTGGATACAGGGGATCAGACCTATCCATGTTTGATGTAGGTATGAGTATATGGTTTTATGTAGATGATTATAATGTAACATCCATCTCCGTGGTCACAACAAACTGGTCAAAGAAAGGTGCTGACTGAACGGAGTACTTATCAATAGACTTCCTCACGGCTCTCTACAAATATGTACCTGTAACAACGAAACTATTGTTAGATAATATAACAAATTATTTGTTAGATATGCCAGTTCACCATTAACTAAAACAAACCCCCAAAAACTAGCGAAAAAACTTTCGTACATCACAACATTTGTCTTTGTACTTGGACATAGCTGCTTGCAATGCAACCGTCTCGTAGGTATTCGAGTCCCAAGTATTGTAGTCGAGCAAACGACATCAGATACGATACTATGCGGAGAACGATGCAATAAATATGGAGTTATTGAAGTGCAGAAACTCCATAGCCCGATTGGTGCCAACAGTGTGCAGGCTTCCTGTGCAGGGCCCGTGGCCACTCTGATGGAGAGCATCGAGCGTGCGAGCGACCGTGAAGGGCCCTAGTGGAAAGCATGCTAAGGTAAGTTAGGAGTTTACGTGAGAAACCAGCTTTCAAAACTTAGAGATATTACGAAAAATGAAATAATAAGTAATATTCGACGAGGTTCTATTAATAAAATATAGGAACGAATGCGCGCGGGGGCCGACATCCCTACATAACCGGCTAAGAAACAATTTATTACTTGCATTTAATCAATAAATAGGTAGGTTTTAGTTACATTTACCCTGAACTAGATTAACCTGTATTTCAGTAGCAGTTCAAATGATAAGTCGCTTGGAGTTATACATATGTATACACATACTGCATAACACAGTTGTATTTAGTAGGTAGAGGCAATATCATCAACGGTTAACATTAATTCAGTCCAATACCAAACTATCTACGAATGTCAGCGTTGTTCAGCCCAGCCAGCAGGTAATTTTGTAATTTGCCCCGAGCCACCTCCCACCAACAATATAAAATTCATGAACAAAAACTCTCATTTCGTTCAGTTGTGTTCGGAAGCTCGTATTCATTTGTCGACCCAATTTTCAGTTCGATCAGAAAGAGATTACTCGACGCTGCTGTTCAAATAGCAAACACATAGAAGCATTATGTGTACAGACCAGATTGGATATTCATAGCCGCTCCGATCAAATATATGAAACTGGTATATCTATATTTTCAATATCGGACGAGTAGTACAATGCACAGCACTAAACCGTTTGATGCGTTTTGCAATTTTCCACTTGAACGTGTCAATTTCGCAACGAGTTTACCTTTGTGAGTTACTCCTATGAGGTATTTCATGGATGTCCATTGTCCAATATCCCGATTTCCGTTCCAAAGTTATTTTAACGAGCTTACATTTATATCCAGCATAAAGCTGCAGGATCTCTATTATTATAGGTTCAAATATGGCAGCTTTTTCAGACTCCATCGCGAGTTGCAATCCAAATAGCATACTGCATAGGTAAAGCAGAATACAAATTATAGTTCCAATGTTACGGATGTACTCGTTGCTAGGCAACTTAATCCGGAAAATGCCACTTTATGCCATGAAAGTGGTCTACAACGTGCTACGTCGGGCTGAATCGCAAAACCTTTGTTATAGATATCGATATAAGCATTAATTATATTGATAACAATAATTTGTAGGCTAGGCTGGGTTTTATTTTAATACCCAGTGACCGATGAGCAAGGCACACTTCATGCATTTTTTTTGTAAGACATCGTTTCGTGTATCGCCTTCTTCTAACCTAGCCAAGCGATGGCTTTTTGTTCTGTGCTATTGTTGCCGTTTAGTGTTATCTTGTCGCGAGTTGTTTAGTTATCTGCTTATAACAGCGTCTGTCTGTTCGTCGGAGGCATGAATATGCATCTCCTTTTAATGGCGCGCTCCGTTAGCTTCCTGGCATCTTGGCGACGCGCTCCAATCTCTTTATCGAGCAAGAACATGCTGGAGCCTTCAGGAGTATTGAAAAATCTGGGCGCAATGACGTGCATCACAGTATATATTGCAAAATCGGGTTACGCATAAACTCAATGGAACTCCTACGGGTGTGCCTGCTTGAGCAGAATAAGATATATTGGAGCCTTTGATCTAATATAGGTTTCACTATACGCTCGTAAACTGAACAGTGTGTTTTTATGCTATGCTCGTAAAACTGAATGTATCTCTAACCTAAAGCAAGTGATTAAGTGCCTGTTAGCTCAACAAGGTGAAGATTTTACGAAAATCAAACAAATCTAATGACACTCTTAGTACAAGTCGCCTTGGTCAACATTTTCATGGGTAAATATTTTGCGGTCCAAATCAAACTCATTACTCCAAAGGGAATATTGAAATTGAATTTAGAACATCAAAATATGTATGAAAATGTTTACCAAGATCCTTATAGTGAAATCATGAAATTCGAACTAACCTCTGTTCAGAAGGCAGAATAAACACGGAACCAAACTTTTACTAGTTACTAGCAGAAAGTGTGAAAAGTTGAGAAAGATCAGATTCAGATTTGTTTATTGTCATATTTGTCAAATCATTAAAAAACAATAGTCAAGATATAAGCTTCATAATAATGATCTATCACTCTAGGCTAGATGATGTTACGATGATGTCAGATAATTTTAATACGTATATATACATACCTATGTATGATATGTGGTTTGTATTAAATCGTATATCAGCAAGACACCTCTACACCCACGTCACGCATCACGCCCGCGCTCCACAGCGGCCCAGCACTCACAGCTTCGCTAACGAATTAATCACTGTCAGGAAATATAATAGCCGCATAAAAAACCCGTAAAAGACAAAGCAAGAGATCCCCCGATGAAAGAATAGATTGCAAGCGGGTGGAAACTCGGAACCGTTTTATAACAGACTAATTAATTCTGTTTTTTAACCGTCCCTGTTGGAATAGTTGGAAATGAAAGAACCTGAAGCCTGTAATTAGCTAGATGAAAGAAAGCGAAGGTACAACAAGTATACGGAGTTAGTGAGTTTGGTCTCTGCGATACAGGCTTTGCCTAGTGCGGAGACCGCAGGAAACCTGTACCTGAATTGAAATTTCAAGAAAATACATATTTTTCATTTTAAATTTTTTTCAGTTAGTTGCCTGTTCGAATGAGGATTACTTTTTATGGTGGGCAATTGTTTCAGGAGAGAGAAGAAGCTGTATTTGAACAGAAAATTTGATAGAAAAAAATATAGTATAAAACTAAAACCCGACTACCTAAGTATCAAAAGAAAATGATAGGGACAATAAGTGAACGCTTGTTTAAGAATTTTATGTAGTCGGGTTTTAGTTTTTAACTATATATTTTTTTACATTTTTTGTTTTCTAAAGTTTGAGAATTGTTTACCTCAGAAAAGTTTGAATAACGGTTTCGGTAAGTACAAACAAACACCTTTGCAACGATACCACACACGAGCATATTTACTAACATTGAGATTTCCGACCCTTACTTAGACCCCCGCTATATCGTTAGACCCCCCATTTTTATCTGACGTCACATAGCCTATAACCATCGGGCTATTAAGACGAATCATACGACAACTCATTTGTTGAAATCGGACTAGTAGATTCAGCGCTACGTGGGAGGGAACATAAAAATCGACTACATATATACAAACATACATAGGGTGTCAAACTCATAACCCTCGTCCTTCGGTAGTCGGGTAAAAATTTTAATATTGAGCATCGACCTTATGGGCTTTACCCATTGTAGAGAAGGTAATATAGGTAGCAATATTGCAGATTCTAATACTACCTAGGACCTAAGCACCGGCAATATCGTATGACACTCGCAGTTAGCATGCGCAAGTAGAGCTGTCGTATCCTGTAAGTTAGTCATAGTATATTCCGTGACCGGAATCTTTACAAACTGCTAATAGTACTTCGCTAGACGCATGATCTAATGTGTTAGGAGACTACAATAGATAGACGGTGCATTTAAAAGGACAGAGCTGATGGGTGTGGTTATATGCAAGTGCTTTGTTCAGTGCTCGAGTCAACGGTGATTTTGGTCAACGACAAAGTTTTTGGGAGCTCACTATGCCATAAGTCTATATTAGAATTAAGTTTTATTTTTGGGAGCTCACTACGCCATAAATCTATATTAGAATTAGAAGTTTTAGTACCAACTCCATAAATCCAATACAACAACTTCAAAAGACGACGTACATATCTATTGCCATTTATTAAGAAATTCGTATTTGAAAAAGTTGAGTTGAGATATTTGAAGAAGTTTCCGTCGAAATATCTATCGACCATCCCATAGAGAATAATAGCCACTTTGAAACGTTCCTTTAACGAATTTTCTCCAAATGTCGATAGCACTGAGGCAGCTGCCGCCGCGTCAAGTCTCGCCCGAGATAAAATCCTTCCGCACATCAATAACGGACCTCTGTCTCACGAGCACTATCCATGTGGAGGAGCCCCTCTGCTACTCAACATCATGAATGACTACGATATGATAACATTATTATCTCCTCATAAAGCGACTAAAAGCTTTTTAAACTTTCGCGATTGGTTAAGATATTACAGATTATTTATCGGGTATTTATCCCCTTATTTTTGGGGAAAATATAACAAAAGGTACGCGATAAATACCCGAATAATCTTTAATACAACTAAAAGCTATTTATAAGTACAATTTAACGGGTATTTATCGCGTTTCTTTGCCAATTTTTCCAGATGTCATGTATATGACCGATGTGTTCAGATCGCTTTTATTATTAAATATTATTAATACAATATATTAAATAATTTAAAGATTAGTAGAAGTAGTTATTCTGTGCTAAAAGTACTAAGACTTGGCCGCTGCGCCATTGACGTCGTCGAAGATTACTGAGATCATGTTGTTATTATGTTTTAGTATGCGAAGGCAACATAAACGAGCGAGTGAGACTCCTCCAACATCTACTGTGCAATGATCTGTGGGCCAAGGTTCGATAAATGCGTTCCATTTATATCGGAACAACCCAATTGCCTTTTTAATTGTCAATCAATCAGAGAGTGCGTTACTTTGCCGGTGGCTCAGTGGTTGCGTTAATTGCCTCCCGCTCGGTGGGAACCGTCACCTGTTGACGGCGAGGGAAGACCTTTCTGGTTTGCTCCTTGAAGACGAGCCACTAGGCGTAATTGGACCTTAGGACAAAAGTGCGCACAAGTATTTCATTTCAATTTGCAACTAGGAACAGTCGGACGGTCTGAGTTTACTTTTCTTTTTCTTCATAATTAACTACTAGCAACAAGAAAAACGCTCATTTTTTCTTGGCATTGGTCCCTTATACTCTCTCTCTCTAGGGTACTCCTGAACCGTCTTGACACGTACTGGTACGTAATTAATTAGTTACCAGGGATTAATAGTAGTCGGTCGTATTTCAGCTGGAGTGCAATCGCAACATTTCCGTCGCAAACTTTTACGATATCCAAGCAGGGGGGTACAGAACCGATCCGTTCATTTCAGTGGCTGACTGCGAAGATTGTGTCAGCGAGTTCTGTGGGAATCATCACCTGTTGAGGTAAGCTCAGATGGAAAGGCTTTAATTTCCATTCCGCGTGCAATTCATGACTATATTTCAGGTTTCGCGTGCGTTTTTGCATACATGAATATGGAAATTGCTGGCCTGTGGCTATTCTGCATTTATGGCAGACGCTCCAATTGCATTTAATACAAGAGTACTGCATTTGGTACGGCAGGCTATCCCTTATAATTATTTTTTCACTCTTGCTCAAAAAGTGTATCATAATAGTGCAGCTTAGCGGGCCTAAAACTCGAGTTTAATACCTCGGGCTAAAAAGTATTTTTTCTTTTTAATTTTTGTCTAAAATCATCAGCCTGTACAAATCATTCGTTCTCTTACATAAAAACTCGACTTCTTGGTGCTCCGTCAATCTTTTTTTTTGAAAATAGAACCGTCTTGGTGATGTTCTATGAAGGTTGATTCTTCCCTTCACGGTAGAATGCGAACTGTTTCGTTGCGGGTTAAATAGAGATTTTAAAAAAAAGATGGTATTGGCGCTAAATCTCTAGAATTTTCTTCATTCCAAATCACAAACTTTTACGTTTAACTTCCTAACTTTTACTTCCAAATTGTGAACGTGAAAAATGTCATCAAGTGATAGTGAAGATGCTAATATGCAAATGGAAGAAAAGGGCAAAGAAATAATTATAGATCTGTTGCCGACAAAATCACGTGGAATATATTTAAAGAGTTACGAAAATTTTATGAAATGGAGATATGAGAAACGTGTGGATTCTTTTACAGAAGGGGTTTTTCTCACTTATTTTGATGAATTATCGAAAAAATTCAAATCGTCGACTCTTTGGAGCACATATTCAATATTAATGACCTTACAAACGAAAGACGACGTCGATATTAAAAAATATGAAAATTTAACGGCTTTACTGAAGAAATTGTCCACTGGATATAAGGCAAAAAAATCTAAAGTCTTGACGACACAAGAAATCGAAATATTTTTAAATAACGTTCCAAATAAACAATACTTGGCAACACTACTTATGTACTCTACTCAAACTAAATAAATAGATAACTACCTACATACCTAAATTAAGTACCTAGGTTATTACGATTATCAACACACTTATTTTTTTATTCAACAGGTTGCTTTAATTTATGGAATCAGCGGTGCATGCAGAGGAATGGAGCTTGCGAATATAACGCTAGAAGACGTAGAAACGGATACAAACCTACAAGCTGTGAGTCTGCCGAACACGAAAACAAACAAAGAGCGTAAATTTGTCATCAGTGGAGAATACCTTAATATAGTTAAAGCCTATCAGGAGTTACGTCCCACTAATGTTTCAACGAGAAGATTTTTTCTAAATTATCAAAATGGTGTGCACAAGGCAAGTCATAGGCAAAAATAAATTTGGTAACATGCCTAAAGATATTGCCACTTATCTAAATTTATCAAATCCGGAACTCTACACGGGCCATTGTTTCCGCAGAACATCCGCGACTCTGTTGGCGGACTCTGGTGCGAATATAACGACATTAAAACGGCACGGTGGATGGAGGTCCGATCAAGTGGCTGAAGGTTATATAGAGGACTATACAAAACAAGTATCACGTCACGCAGCGGATTACGGAAGGAATCAATATTCTACCAAACATTACAGAACCCCAAGCATCTCCATCGCGGGATTGGATGAATATGTCAACTCAGCTGAAGCCGCACTCAGATCTTAATAATGCAGGAAACTCAAGCATGAGTCGAGTCTCTCAACTTTTACTCCACAATAATCAACTCAAAATATTATCACATCCCAATCACTGAGAACCGAAATAAAATTGCCCGGGAAAAACATATCACTAAACATTCAAAATTGCTCTAACATGCGCAGTTAGAGCAATTTTGAATGTTAATTTTTAATAAAATTTCTGAAAATTGTCTAATTTTGTCATCCTCCCTCGCTACGCTCGGGAGTATAACAACCTCGTATATAATGGGATGGTTTAGTCCCTTGTAAAACAATCTACTATGACGTGTTTAGTAAAATAGTAGATGGCATAATTCAAAACACAATTATTATCATAAATTGTACAAAGTGCAGCAAGCACTTCATCAGCATTCTAGAGTATGATCGAAGCTTTCGGCTCGACTCGATGTAATAGTTTGTACCCAAATTGAGTACCTCCGTTGGAACAATTTCTAGTTCCCCTGTGGTTTGTAATTGGCTGAATTTCTCATCAGTAAATTGAGTTTCCCGTTGATTGATGTTGGAAATTGATGAATCTTCTCTGGTTACGTAACTTTACAGTTTGGGTGGATTCCCGGTAATAGATATTAGTCGGCATCTTGGTTGGCCGTAGTTAGTTAAGCTTCCATAGGTTTTGTAAGCAATTATAAACTTAGTGATCTTAGTTTATATTGGTAAAGGCTACTGTAACGTAACGTTTTCAACAGCGCCACCTGTGTCCAACAGAGCGAACTTATTGCTCTGGCAGTCTTAAATATTGAGTAGCACTCTGAGTTTCGGTTGGCATTCTGTAGGTGGTGGTGTAAAAAAGTTATTTTTACATTCAAACCAAATTGTACTGTTTTTTTCATTCGTTAGGATCGATTTTGTGTGGAATGAAACGCACGGAAAAATACAGAGGTCATGACATTGATGACGTCTTTTTTCTTTTTCCGCAGTGACTGCAAAGAGTGACTGCACAAAAGATGGTGATTTATCCTAAAATTAATTTAGGAACATAAATGCAGTAAATCTGCAAATATTTTAAGGATTTCAACATACGCGATTGGTGAGTGTTATGTGAATTCTTGGAGCAATAAAGCACCAGACTCATTTTGAGAAAATTGCATTGTTGTAATGACGCGGCCATGTGTCCCGCGCATTCCTACATATCCTTTCTTTGTTTCAGGCAAATACCTAATGATATGATATAACTACGTAGTGTGTTATCTTAGAGGTAACTTCCTTCCCATTGGCAACAGGCGCGACAGGTATGAATTTCTACATAAATTCTACCTATATAGAAAATATGTCCTAGATTGACTTTGTTAACCTGTTTTTCGTTTCAGGACAACTCCAAGCTCAAGTGCGGAGGGAGGGGCGAGAGAATTTAATACCACGTGTCGTGGTCCTCTCGGTAAGAAGCAGGTTGATGATGTGGCGGCTGTTTCCACATGGATTCTGTGTACGCTGGTGTTTTATTTTTTGTACTATCTTTCCAGGAGCGTTACTGTTTCTTTCCATACTCACAATTATCATCCGCATTCATGCTGTGAAGTATCGGAATCCTTGGGTAAGCTGAGTCCTGCACGTCCAGAGGTTCGGAGAAGTATCGACATCGTTGATCGTAAACACTGGAGATCCGAGGTACTGTCTGAATCATTTCTAGGCCGGAAGGATAAAAGTTCCTATTCGCGTCTCATTTGATTAAGACTGAGTAAACAGATAAATAAAGTTGATCCACCCACCAATACGCGGACCGTGAACACGACCCTGTCTTCTCTATAAGACACCCATAGCACGGTGATCTTTTCCCTAGGGTTCTCCTGGGGTTTTACCTAAGCAGCCTTTGAGATCAGTAAACCAACATAATTTGAACAATAAACTTAAAATAAATATCCAACTACTAAACAACTCATTGTAAAAATAGGAACTAGTAAGTATAACAGTGTTAAAGTAGATACATTAAATATCATTTGATCCAAGGCTTTTGTTTCACTTTATAAAGATAAGTTACCTTTTCTGTAAGCCGGGATATCTTTCCTCTAAAACCTTCGGGGACATAGTCTTCACACAAACAGGTACATAATCCGAAACAAATTATACTTCCTCGAAGGCGGTGGAGGAAGGAAAAACTATAAACTTACACTACACAATTCGAAAGGCGTAGTTATGTCGCGCCACCAGCGGCCGGCGCGCGGCCAGTAAAACGGATTGAGTATATACATAGGTATGCCATGAGGGCAACATCTATAACAATCGCATTACCTCCCCGGTCACGTGCAGAAAGGACGTGCCTTGAGGAACTGCAACTCTCGACCTGAGAACATCGCAGGCACTTTACGTCTCAAGCGTAGTACAGACAAGGTCTGCCTTCTCAAAATACGAGTTTAAAATTTTTAAACAATTAGTTAATAAAGATAGATGAGCACCAGGAGTCTTCCTATTACGCAAAGTTAGAAGTGGAAAATTCAACAATACCGGAAACTTCCTATCTCGACCATTTACAAAACAAAAACTTATTAACGTCCTTAATTTACGAAGAGCTCTCAAGATTCGAAATTCTTTTTTCTTAGATGCTCGCAAAATTAGGACTAATTAAGAAAACTTAAAAATGATGTTTATGATGATTAGACAGATCAGAAACATTGTTCCGTTGGCCCGTATCAGGCCCGTATGCAGCAGCAGCATATTTTGACGCGTATAATTTACTACTGAAGAGTATAACATGCCCCTCTGTATAGCGTTTGTGGACTATGAGAAAGCCTTCGATTCGGTCGAGACTTGGGCTGTATTACAGTCCCTCCAGAGGTGCCAAGTTGACTATCGATACATCGAAGTGCTGAAGTGCCAGTACGAAAACGCCACTATGTCAGTCCGATTACAGGACCAGAACTTAAAACCTATTATAATACAGCGAGGAGTGAGATAGGGAGACGTCATCTCACCGAAACTGTTCACCGCTACGCTGGAGGATGTGTTCAAAGTTCTGGATTGGAAAGGGCTAGGCATCAACATAAACGGCGAGTACATCACTCACCTTCGCTTTGCAGACGACATCGTAGTCATGGCTGAGACCATGGAGAGCCTTAGTACAATGGTCGGTGACCTCGGTAGAGCCTCCGAAAGAGTTGGTCTTAGAATGAACATGGACAAGACGAAAATCATGTCAAATGTCCACGTAGTACCAACTCCCGTATTATTCGGAGGCAACACCCTCGAAGTTGTCGACCATTATGTCTACCTAGGACAAACAATCCAACTAGGAAAGTCGAACTTCGAGAAGGAAGTCAACCGCCGAATCCAGTTTGGATGGGCAGCGTTCGGGAAGCTACGTGGTGTCTTTTCGTCCCACTTACCGCAGTGTCTTAAGACGAAAGTCTTCGACCAGTGTGTATTGCCAGTGATAACATATGGCACTGAAACATGGTCCTTCACTATGGGCCTCGTCAGAAAGCTCAAGGTCGCACAGAGAGCAATGGAGAGGGCTATGCTCGGAGTCTCTCTGCGAGATCGAATCAGAAATGAGGAGATCCGCAGAAGAACCAAGGTAACCGATATAGCTCTCAGAGTTGCAAAACTCAAGTGGCAGTGGGCAGGGCACATAGCTCGTAGGACCGACGGCCGCTGGGGCCGCAAGGCTCTAGAGTGGCGACCACGTACCGGAAAGCGCGGTGTGGGTAGGCCCCTCACGCGATGGACCGACGACCTAGTGAAGGTCGCGGGAAATCGCTGGATGCGGGCAGCGCAAAATCGGTCATTGTGGATATCCTTAGGGGAGGCCTATGTCCAGCAGTGGACGTCGATCGGCTGATATGATGAATTTACTAGCTGTGCCCGCGACTTCGTCTGCGTGGAGCAGTGAAAGTGTCGTTTTCATACAAATTTTCATCCCCTATTCCCTTTGATATTTTATTCCCTTGAGGGTAAAATTTGTAGAAACTTTAAATGTCATATATATTTGTATCTAATTAACAGCCTAAAAAATAAATTCCAAACTTTTAGCTTTAAAAATGAATATATGTACTTCTATACAACTTTTCAACCCCTCTTTTAAACACTTACAACCCTTTTTCGCATTAAAAAGTAGGCTATGTCCTTTCTTAGGCTTTAAGGTATCTATCTGTGTACCAAATTTCATTAAAATTGGTACATTAGTTTTGGCGTGAAAACGTGACAGACAGGCAGACAGAGTTACTTTCGCATTTATAAGATTAGTAAGGATTTTATATTGACAAATTGTTGTTATTTAATTTTTGGGCCCACTACAGCCAATCCTTTCTTAAATTCTTAATTGTACACACAAATAATATCTATCATACAAGTAACATGTATGTACAAAGACAAGCTCCTTTGTTTGTTCACTTTTGGTTGTATCTTGATGCATGAGAAGTCATTGTCTGTCTGTTTTTTCTGTGTTCAATCCCGTATGGTGCCTCCTATTTCATTGTAACCATTACTGTAAATCATGTTTTAGAATTTAGATCATATCAAGTATAAGATGTGTAGTGTACCAAAAAAATATGCTGAATCGAAAACATTTTTATCTAAGTTTTGTTCTAAAACAAGACAACGTTTGGTGTGGAAAGGTGGCCAATTTGGTGACATTTTATACTAGAACAGCGAAACCAAGAATAATGTTGTCAAGATTATTATATTGTTTTAAGAATGTTGCATTACTTACAATCATTCGTTCATGGCACGTACTCTCATATTGCATTATTCCGATCGCTTTAGCTCCCTTACTCAGAAACAGAGCGCGTAATTTCAACAATCATCCACTCAGTTGATCACGAAAATTGTTTGGGAGGCATACAGTAGAGGGGCGCGCGCGCGCGGCCAATTTGCCAGCGCCTGGCTTCTGCATCATTAGTTGTCTTCTGAAGTCAAAGTGACACTCCGATACAGCAAGAATGTGGTTGTTCCGAGTTGCCATCAATTATCACTATCGATTGTACGAAACTGGACACAATTGGGGTCGTGCCTTTAAACCCTCTAATTGTTGGAATAGAGAGCCCCACATATTATACAGTTCAAACTAATACAAGTTAGTGTTATATTGTACCTAGTAAATGCAACGAATATTTTTGAAACGATTTGAATAGATATCCAGTTGAAAGCGTTAAAAGCCAGCAATAAGTCTCACAACTTAGCATTAACTTTGCTCCTTTGTGCACAGACAGTGGAAATAAATCTCACCCTAAAGTTTTGAGATAAAATCTACTTAAAAGTACAAACAAATATAGTAGCTCTGTTATCGTGGAAAAATAGCTTTAAAATCAAGAATAACAATTTATCTCTACAATCTATATAGGGTAGCGATAGGGAGTGAGAGAAATATGCGAAGGTACTTTATTATTAAGACAAGTCTCTAAAAGTTGAAGCTTTGAGTTACAATACGAATTGGTTCGACGAATATAAGTATGTAGATTCTATGATACCAAAAAAATAACTAAGCGCTTACTCGAGTAATTGAGTACTGAATGACACTTTCGATGATTTATAAGTGGACAGAATGTTTTTTTAAAGATTTACATTGGTGGCATAAAACTTTTGGGTTTATCGTAAATATCAAGATGGAGCCCACATCAATTTCATTCGTGAATAGATCTCTAGATACATAGGTAGCTTTAGGATCCCTTTCATGCTCAAAAGGTAAGTTGGTCAGTTAGTTCAGTACAGCAGCGCACCGTAGTGACAGTTTTTCGCAACTTTCCGCAGCCAAGTGGGAGTTTTTGTTGGCTTGTCGCTACCGAGCGCCCAACTCCGGTAATGGCGTGCTTGAAATTCTAAATGTTGCTTTTGTGCTCGCGCACTTTTTCGTGTTTCAAATAGAGTTTTTTCAACCATTCCCCGGTTATTTTCGTCGCGGTTAAAGTTACTCTTTATGTAATGAACAAATAGCTCGGGACGACGACGACGCTCAAACGTTCCTACGGTCAACATGTCTCTTTGCCCCGCGCGCGCGGCACGCCACACACAATATTTATTCAGAACATGGAATGTCAAGCTCTGGAGTTGTTTTAACTTTGATCCCTCATTACCTACCCTTGTTCTCTTCTTATCTTAAAACAATTTCTTCGTTTGGCTTCTTCCATTGATCTCATAAATTCATTTAAGGTTTCAGTGGTTGTTTGTCACAGCTGTTTATGTTTCTGTTGACTTCACAGAAGTTGTATTGGGAAGGTTTTATCGAGTTCACGATTGGACATCGCAGTACTTCGCATGCGATGAGGTGGACCGCACTCCGTAAATTAAATCCTCGTTGTGTTCATACATACATACATATTTAATCAGTTTACTGTTAATCGGTCAGTGCAACGAGACACGAGACGTTTACAATGAGTCCAATATCAAGTTTACAGATAGCGTGTATTTCAACGCGCGTACAGGAATAGACGGGCGAGTCTTGCGTCTTGTAAAAACAGACGGTTTCGGAGAACTGTTAATTGCCGACCATAACCTGCCCTAAGGTTAGCCATCGTGGCTGTGATTGATGGACCACATGTATATATATATATCATTAATGTACATGATTATCGGACTTTAGGTTTTACATACATCTACATCGCGGTATCGGTGGTATTGCGGTTTGATGATTTGAGTTACACAAATCTGGCTTTACTGATATATTTACCAAAAATATGTAGTTTCATCCCGTGACGTCGCTCGGGTTGTTTCTACGGAACGGTTCAAATATTATTTATATCCCATGCGATTTTATTCCTGTTTTTATTCTAGCTACCAGCTACCTACATACCAAGTACAACTACGCCAATAAAAAAAAAATTCAGCCCGGTCCATTCAGTAGTATTGGCGTGTAGAAGTAACATCAATCCATCCAAACTTTCGTGTTTATAATATTAGTGTGATGTGATTATAAAGCTAGTATTTTTGATGTTCGAATGTGATTTGTTACCTCCGTAAAGCACATCGTTTCAGAGCCTTCCAATGCCATCGCTGGCAGCCTGCCCAGCAGTTAACGTATCGGAGCTATTTCACAAGACACGGAGATGTTCCTAGTGCAGCCTGTCGACGATAACCTTTCGACAGTACCTACCTACCTATTCAAATGGCTTGCAGAAGCGTTGGGAGCCGCGATTCTATTAAACGTCCTCATTCAGAGTCCGTGAATGTGTTGCAGTGCTGAGAGTGCTCCCAGATGTACGGTACGGTTTATGTCATAAAATATACACAATCAAGAGACTCTTTAAATACCTTTACTAACTTAACAGAGTTATTTTACTATGGATGGAATCATAAAAACGTTTTGAAACTTTAACAGGTTTCTAAAGATAAAAGTCTGAAACTACTCGGACGTTAAATCAATTTGGCGACAAGGTTTACGAACTTGAGCAATCCCGAAAGAAACCTGTGGAATATTCTCGAAGCCTGATGAGGTGCAGCTATAAAAGCCTGTAATAAGTCGTAAACGTTGAGATTTCAATCAGGTTAAGCCCGAGGACATAAAACTCACTCCATTCGGAAAAGCAATAACTGTGATTGATTTGTGCCTAATATCAGATGGTAGGGTCATTCGATTGCTGACGCCTTGCG
Organism: Eupithecia insigniata; assembly: GCA_947859395.1. Lineage (NCBI taxonomy): Eukaryota > Metazoa > Arthropoda > Insecta > Lepidoptera > Geometridae > Eupithecia > Eupithecia insigniata. The sequence continues at coordinate 281,371 of OX402018.1, read as the reverse complement.
CCTGAAGGGACTCGCAACGTTGGAGCGGTACACTCTAGAATTAGTTTGATCACGTGGAATTAGCCTTAGGTCGAGCGAAGAGGAATGTAAATCCACTCTGTTCACAAGTGTGTGTTTTGGCATCAGTAATCGTATGGTTTATGTGAATGAATGATCTTTACTTACAACTCCAATCTATGTAACAGTATAATTAATGAAGAGCACACTTCAACAACTACATACATACATGCCATGGCAGGCTCGACGGCGCAACTCGCGGTGGAGGGCGCTACACATAAAGGGTATAATACAATGCAAAACGCCATTGCACAAAGCAACTTCAGTTATGACTATCGTAGAACGGAATGCTAGAGGTAGCCAAACCTACCGCTAGCACCCCCTACCAGGCATACTAAACGTGTACTAATTAGCCCGGAGATCTACGATCATCCCCGCGTCACGGCTCTGCATTATGGTAATCCCGAGGCCGCAACTTACAACAACTTGTTCTCTGCTGCGTCTGATGGCCGATCCACAACTAGTGCTCAGTACAGTACCTGGAACGAAACAACGGAAAGTTAGACATGTTAGTCGACAACTATGAAACTGTTTAGATAAGCTTGTTTGTACTTTCCAACTGAAATCAATTACGAACTATTTTAGTCGTTGTATTTGTGGAGTTTGCGACGAACAGCGGTTTGCGTAGCTGGTGTATATGTACATTTTACATGTAACATGACAATAAAGCGGTTTCAATGTAAATAATGGAAAGGTAAAAGAAAGGCAAGGCAGCGATAAGAATCAAGACCAGACCCAGGCCGCACACAGTGCAGGTAGAGTCGACGGAGACGTACAGTACAGACACGGAATGTAGGGCGCGGCGGCGGCGGCGGCGCGGTGCACAAACTAGGCTATCAAGTCACTTGATATTGCGCCTCTAGGGTTGACACTAGATAAGTGCCTACTTTAATCACGCTGGCGACACGTTCGAGAACTTTGTGAGTGTCCGAAGAGATTTTAGTTTTCTTTTTCTAAAGAATTTAATAGAGGCATTATGCAGTCACGTTTCATCGACATCGTAATGGTAACAGATGAGAGCGCGAGAGCGCGACCGAACTATATCGAGTCGATATAGAGCAGAAACATTGAATTTACTTTGGCTTCTGCTTGAATTAGGTTTGAACTATGTAGGTATCCTAAATGCCTGATATTATTCTTTTTAATTTCTCTGTTGACTGGCAGCCCTCGCGAGACAGTTGTAGTAAGGCGCCGCACCACACCGCACCGCGGAATGCAGCCGCACCGCACCGCACGAGGCTGCGTAAGTCCGTACAATAGTGTGTCTGCCGAGCCGTGCATACAGACACCGTGTTTACATTACCCGTACCTTACAGACTCATATTTTACAGACCGCTGCTGCACAGTGTTCAGGCAGTGCATGATCAAAGACAACATTGAGACAGGCGATAGTTGTAAATGAATGGATGGACCAGACTCTAAAAGGGAATGCAGAACTGTAACAGCAAAATTATTTGAATATATCAGTGATTGACTCTCTATAGATCAAATATTATCGGGTATAACCGATTAACGGTTTCAGTGAAGGAGTATTTAAGGTACAATTTATCTAGACCAAGAGGGCGTAGCTGCTCTATAAAATAAAGTCACGTTCAATTTATCTAACGTGCAGCGGTATTTGAACATGACAAACATACACACGATTGATTTGCAAATGAACCTCGCGCTCGCTATACATACATATATCAACAATCACGGTAATATCGCGTAATGATAATTAATACGAGGGAACGGCGGCGCGGCGACTATTACGCTGCTGCTGTGGACAACGGTCACTGCGAGCCGGGGCAGTCGACTGGACAATCTATTTATTATATTAAATGGGGATGGTGGTGATACTATGAATGCAGTTGACAATATCAAGGGTGCAGGGTTAACTGAATAATGAAATGGAAGAGGAATATTCTCTAAGCTCTTTAACGACAAGCACAGTTCTTAAAATCAATAAAAATCCAGATAAAGATACTTAAAAATTTTAAGCAAAAATCTCTCGGATCAAACATTAATATAAAGGGTACAAGATTTGGTAAATTTGAACAGTGTGAAACTACGGGTTACTCTCTGCCATGCGGCACCGTCCGACCTGCGGCGACAGCTCCTACATTAGTTGTCGGCATATACGTAAATGACCTAATCCATTTACGGCTCGTTTACCTGCTTAGTCCATCGTCCTTCACTCGGACACTAAACTAACTTTACGTAACTTATATGCAGCTGGACGTGTTCATACAACATGCAGGCTCGGTCGGTAACCAAACACTTTGTTCACGACGACGACACCACTTGACCACTCTTATTTGAAAATATTGTTTGGGAACATCAAGTTATGAATTTGTCTACGCTGGCTTAATGGCTTCACATTGTCTAAAAAGGAAAAACTAATTGTTGAGGTGAAAAGTTTCTAGCTATTTCGCTGATTCCAACTTTTCCGGAAATGGCCGGGTGTAGACAGTCGAATAATAAATGACTCGCCTAAACGTTCATGCTTCCAATGTACCTAAATGAAAAATTACGAGAAGAAAGTTTAAGAGGAAAGAACTGTTCAGATGTCATCGAAGGCGGAAGGAAGCGTTCTTTTAACCTTCGCTGCTATCGTCGTCTGAATAAACAAATTGTTTGGACAAACAATTAGATTTAATCAATATTGTTACTAGTAAATAGATTGTTAACTCCGATTTCGACAAACAATAAATCATCAGAATGATTTAAACACGTTTCTCAAAACCAGGGAAACGGCTTACTCAGCGTCAGCACATCATTACTCGAGTTTCGCAAAATATAATTCCTCGAAACAACAACAATAAGACAGTGTACACTACACAGTAACGTTGGCAAAACAAATGGATAAAGTTATTAATGTAATACTAAAATCTTAATAAGTTATTACTATTTCAGATTCTAAGGATGTAGGCTTCGACTTTACTGGCAGGTCCACTAGGTACATACTGCTGCTTGCTGGGTACGTTTAAAAAAGTGTAACAACGATTTGAGAAATAACTCAAGTAGCAAGTGGGTTCGTTGAAGAAGCTCATTCGAGAACAAAATGCTCTCAAAGGTAAAGATAAGGAAATGATTACTACGGATTCCAAAGCCTCCACATGGGAAATCAACTCATAACGACTTACCTTTATATAAGCAAATGTATTTCCTTGTAGTAGCAGGATTATTGAGATAAGAGGGAAATTATTTATTGAAAGAGCATTTTATAATGAAAATGTGCGTAAGGTATTAGTTTCGTAAATGTAAGAGTTCTTATAATAAAGGAGAATGACGACATTGAAAGGACCAGGTACCATTTGATTCCTAGAAAGATAAGAATCACTCTAAGTCGGTTGTTGATTCAGTTCAGACATCTTCGAGTTGACAAGCCTAATCAATTCAATATAATAGAATATCCTTTTTTTAATATTGTATTAATCAAAAGAGTAAACAAGCCGAAAGCTATGAGGCGATATATCTAGATAAAGACGATATGATCGCCGAAGCACAAGTCAACGAACTCGGAGCACCAGACCGGAGAATTAGCTAGGAACCTTGACAATGGCGCAGCTTCACATTAGATGAAGATGCCCGCTGGGAGTCATAACTACGCAGATGACGGTCATATGCCGGAAAATTAGGTTTTTTTTCGTGGAGAGAATTTTAAAATGTCTATAAAGGCCGATATGGTACGATATTGCATAGGTATACCTACACGTTGTGAACCTGAACCTTTTTCCAATATAGCTGTCATTTGGCAGATATATGCAATACGTATGTATAATAAACGGCTGCCTTTTAATAGCTATAGCAAAATAGGATCCCAAAGGGAGATCCATAATTTAATATGGATAGGATGACTTTGTTAACTCTAATCATTTGATATTCACGATGCCATTTACGCTTTTATTTTTTTAGCACCCTATGTCTATGTATGTATGTATGTTTTCGTCCATCTTTCTACGCTCTCTCTTTCTACCTCTCTACTATAATCTGGTCATACATTACATAACCATAAGTTAACTCCAAACTCTGCTTAACCTGCGGCGAGATACATTACTTTACAAAACTTACAAAACACATTAACATATGTATACATAACATGAGTATATAAATTAGTGTGATGCAAAATTTGGGATGGATAAATGTTCTTAAACTTCTTCACGCCAAATCACATGAACTAATCGGGATAAAATTTTGTATAGATGTAGGTCTAAACCTGAGATTGAATCGCTTCCGTAGAAAAAAGGCGGGCGAAGCCACCGGCAGAAACGAGTTATTAAAATAAACGTAACTTCTTCAAATTGCATAGTTATCGCTTTTTGTGCTTCTGAACTTTACACATTCTGAATGTGATTCATTGAATACGTTGCCAAATATATTATGTACATTATGTACTTATGTATTTGAGCCACATCATTAGGTCAGTGTTGTTTCAGCTGAAACTCCGCTGAAATACTATAAACCTTCGTTACTTAAATAACAAATGTTTTATTAATTAACCTGCTTTATGGCTGGCCTGCCTGACTCACTTGCTGCGGAGTCTAGTCGACTCGCACGCGGAGGGTTCCGTCTCATCGTAGGCTGCCCTACATAACTATAAGTAAGGAAACTGATATTTTGTAAAAATAAAAAAAAAAGTCAACATATCGCGGTCACATTATCCTAGTACTGAGAGCGGCGGACGGACGACGCGACGGTAATAGGTACTCAACTTGGTATGGACTCTGGACCTCTTCATTATTACATTTATTTGTGTTTTTATAACAGCAGCAGTAACCCTTCCAAAAGATCAACTGTCAACCTATTACTGTTCCAGAGATAAAGACCTGACAAAAGTAGAAAAAAAAAGGGTTTTGGATATAATATAATATTAATTTATTTATATTTATAAGGGTATACGCGTATTTATAAATGTTGCACCATTAAACCACACCAGGTTAGTGTTGGTGCTCACACTCCTCTGATACATACATTTTATTTTGCATGGGAGCCCCCTTTAATTATAATAGGTATGTCTTTTATTGTCATTATTTGTTGTTATATCCGCATAAATATACATATTCTGTGAAAATTTCAACTGTCTACCTTTTACTGTTCATGCATGAGATACATACATACTATGTAGGACCGCTATTCGTGGCGTCGCGTCGCGTCGTTTGGGGGAGGTCTATGTTCAGCAGTGGATGTCTACGGGCCGATGATGATGATGCATGACATACAGCCCGCTGAAGTACGAACAGACAGACTACGGAGACTCTAGCGGTAGATATTGTTGTTCTCTGATCTAATTAAATACAGTCTCTAATTAAGTACTCAATTCAGACATACATACACAAATACACAGTAGGTATAATTTAACATTTTCTTTGAGAAGATATCATAAACATTAAAGGTATTTACATGGTGTGCTTGGTATGATACCCAAACAGTGTCGCCGTTACAGTCAACTCCACATATAAAGATGAACGACGTACTCGTTCAGTGTACGTGGACGTGACGCGCTCCATCATGCGAGACCTCGGATGCGGCAGCACAGTATTGCCATCGACAATATAAATAATTCAATGGAGTACAAAGGGATGCCAGCGCCACCCTCAAACGTGCGACAGACATAAGAGTGAAATTAGTTTTTCCTTTTCTGTGTTTCATAAGACGACACGCGTATCAAAGAGAAAGCCTTCGGTCGGATGCTGTTTTATTGACTTGATAAACTAACGCAAGCGTAGTACATCGTAAACCGTAGCGTATCGAACTATTGGGAACATTATCTCTGCTGCGTCAAACAGTTCGTTCCATAATTATACGCACTAGATTTGGCGATGCGAATACTCATTTTCTTCGACTGAACTGTACTGCAATCTGTACACCTTATTTTAGTGTGGCTTCGACATTCACGCAGCGTGGGCGCATATGGACCCGCGCTAATTATACAAAAATCCTATCATAAGTGTGAAACTGGACGTAAATAACGAAAAATAACAATTCAGTAGTCAAGTAAGTTAAATTATAAGTGAATAAATAGGTAATAATATCGTAATACCACAACAGATAGAAATAATTTTTCATAAATATACACGCCATTATAATCATAGACCAAAAATTCAGATGTTCCATTTCAAAACCAGTTGTAGGTAAAATTATGTGATTGATGCATGGGATGACAGACTTGACGCGGTGTTTTTAGAAATATATTTTTAACCGACTTCAAAACAAGGAGGAGGTTATATGTTCAGCTGAATCAGCTGTAGTATTTATGTTTTTTATGTATGTTCGTCGATTTCTCCGTTATTCAACACATTTTCTTTTACTTTTCTACTTTACAAGTACCAGAAAATGTTGAAATAGATAATTAATTCTTACGAAGTTTTGTAGATACAAAACCTGTGCCACCTATGCGCGTCGTAAAATCTAGAGACGACGATGACGTAAGCCCGCTGTCATCGAGCAAGTTGCGGGACGTTTTTGGTTTGGAAGAGCGTCTCTATACATGTAACTCACTGGTTCGTTTGTAGGAGCGACGTAATTCACATTTGTTTAATGAATGTAAACTATTAACATTATTAGCTCACGCTCACACGCTTCAATGTGTGCTACTATTACAATTTCTTCTGTTGTAACATCATTGTTATTGTTGACGACCGATGTGGCGCGGCGGGCGAAGGTCCGCCGGCGACGCAGAAGGTTGCGGGTTCTATTCCCGCCTTTGGACAAATATTTGTACGATCTGCAAATATTTGTCTCGGGTGTTCTGGGTATTTTCTATGCATAATAAAAAATATCTATCTATGTAATATATTGTATTATGTATATCAGTCATCTAGTACCCATAACACAAGCTCTGCTTAGCTTGGGGCTAGATGATGTTGTGTGCACTGTCCAACATTATTTATTTATTATACGTACTTTGAGCGTTCAGACATAAGCATCGGTGGTTCAGTGGTAGAATGCTCGCCTGCCACGCGGGCGGCGGCCCGCATTTCATTCCCGGCCGATGCAAAGCACATTTAACTTTTTGTATACTAATATTTATGTAAAATTTTTGGTTGTACTTTTATACCATAGTCTTCCTTGTATGTAAGTATAGGTAACCTGGCCACAACCTGGCTTTATTTAGTGGCAGCTGTGTCAAAGAAACTTGATGGGGTCGTTCATGAAGCGATCCAGTGAGCCTGAGCATCGAAGCAGGTGCCGGCTAATCGGTCGGAAGTAAGTAATGCAATAGATAGAGCCTTGCCGCCGGAAACAGCCGTTACATCGGATTATGTCCGATTCTGTTCGATAAAGTGCAATGCGCATGTACCATTCATTGCACCCGCTCCAATCTGCAGCGGGAATTTAATATGTTGAGGGCAGTCTTCGATATGCTATTCCGTTTATACAGGGTGGCTTTTTGAGATGGGAGCGGATGGTCAAATCAAAAACCATGAGAGTTACAAAAAAGGCGTGAAAGGAGTCATGTAGGGGAAAACCGCTACCATTCGTACAGCGGGAGCATTCGTACATTCATCATAACTCCGCGATTACAAACGTTAGCGCGTTCATACTTGTATGTGTGCCTCCCCTCTACCACGGCTTGGTAACCTGGCGACGAGGGGGGTAGTGCGGTTGACGACTTCAGTGCAATAACTCGATACGTGTTTTCGCTCTTCGTAAGTAATGTTTGGATGCACCTTGAAAGTATTTAGTACTAGTAAGTTTTACTCAAATTGTAAAAGTAATTTATAGTGTATGATGTACTGATGCCTTAATTTATGGTGTGCTTGTTTATTTTAATATGAAGTTAACCGTTTTTTTATTTTGAATTAATTTTTTAAATGTTTGGGTTTGGGGTACCTTCATACAGTAGTAACGGGGTAGATTCGTACTGTGCTAATATACCCCTCATGGATTGTGAGTGATATTTCATGAGTGTTTATTTACCAATTATTATTAATTTATTTGTTTATTGCAGAACCATGCGGCGGAAATACAAACAAGGGGAATACTAATAATATAATAGTACCATATAATGTAATAATATTTTACTATATAAATAAATAACAATTAAATAATAAAGAAATTAAACAAGTATTTACAATTGAAACCACTGAGCTAACTGCAGACTGTTGCAAACAATCTACAGATGGTCCATATCAATACCAGTCGGAAGCGTCCCCAAGACGCTGGCTGCATTGCCCCGCTGTATTATTATTATTATTTTATTATTACTCCCCCACGTGGGGTAGATTCGTACGATTTCCATCTTTTGGGAAAACCGTCATTGCTTGGTTAGATGGCATTATATCATTATGGATGTACCTTATTATTATAGCCAGATAGGTATGTAGGTTATTTAAAAACATTGAATTTATTTTGAAATTGTAATTCGTCTTTTCAACAAGGCTTACATTAAAAAGTGTACGAATGATCCCCACCTTCCCCTACTCGATTTACGAGAAAACAAAATATGCATATTTAGATATTTTAAATGTTATACTTCTTTTCGAAACGATTGATTTTTCAAAAAATATGACTCCCGCTATTTTTGCACTAACGGATTTCGGTTGCTATTAGGAATAAATTTTTGCAAAGCACCAGTTGTGCGAAAATATTATTAAAAATTTTGACTAACTCATGTTATGAGGTTTGGCCATCCACTCCCATTTCAAAAAGACACCTGTATATCCCGGACGTGTAGGATAATTTAAGCAAATGGCCACTATTCCTTCCGCTGATTTCACATTATTGTAGCTTACAAAGACTTCTTCAGTCTTAACCCGCGCAGGCCATGCATGCATCTTAGTGGATTTATATTTTTGAGACGCGCGGTAGAGGGTCCAGTCATGTTCAGAAAGAAACGGGCGACGCAATAGCTTTTTATCTCGATAAAACGCGGGCGAAGGCGCGGGCAGCAGCTAGTTTAATAATATTTACAATATTCAAGCTCTTAGGAACACGGGACATAAAGTTTAAACCTAAGTAGGATAGCATGTAGTCTTAAATCACCGCTAATAGCTTGCCAGGTAACAAAAATTATTCCCGAAAACACACAGAAGCCGAGGCGAAAAGGCCCTGAGAGTGGCGCTCCGCACGCGACCGACGCTAACTGGCACTTTGACCCGACCACGGGCCAAATGGGTAATGAGGACGTAAGGCCCAACTTAAGGGATTTACCTAGTGTTTGTTGAGAGTTGATATTGCCGCCGAACAAAGAGAAGACGTTCAATAAACAAGGATCTAGCAGGGTGATAAGAAAGTGGTTCAAACGGACGCTCCTCCGAGTCAATTCGTACAACCTAAATAAAGGTACAACTAACAACAACTAAGTACAGAATCCAGATCAATCCCTGCAGCATTTTCTTAGCTATATAATGTTTAACAAGTCGCTGATCTAAAAGGTGATGGCAAAATCAAGGACGTTTGTCTGCTTGATGTTCCATATCTGGCTTAATCAGAACATTTTCCATGAACTCTGTTAGCACCTGTAATAACTTGGAGACGCGGCTCAGTTCAGTTATGAACGCCGGGGGACGGCTATTCTGCCATCACAATATTCCGAGGAAATTAAGGAGTAAATGTTGAGACCAGCTGTTAACAGCTTAAATCGAATCTTGAAAATTTTGAAGAACACCTGTACTCTCTCAAACTAATAACGGTTGATTCAGTAATAGAATTCACGTTCAGTTTTAAGTAGAAGATCGCTTTTAAGTAATGGCTTCAGAGGGGTTTAGTTAATGTTTTATTTAGTTGAAGACCATACATTTCTTTGATGATCAACTGTTTGTGGCACGAAACTCGCAGCGTGAAAGCTTAAAGCTCTACCAAAATACAACCAAGCCTAATTTTGTCATCAAAACACTTAAATTTCAACACCATAATGAAAATAGACACCACAGTAATAATAAGACAAGACGCCCAATAAGGACTGACGTAAAAAAAGGCGGGAAATCGTGATTTATCGCGGACGCCATTTCAGTGGCAGGCGTCTTGATCAAATATTTAATATTCGCGGAATGTAGACACTGCGGTGTCTTCAGGTATAGGATTTTTTTAGAATTGCCAAGAAAAATATTTATGGCTGTCAACATTATCGAAGATATATAAAGTAGGTGTTTATTTTATTCATGGTGTGAGGAGCCGAACTAGAACGCCTCGTTCGACCAATAAATTATCAATTTCAGTGACAGAGTGTTCCAGCCGCCGCCGCTATCTTTTGTTTTAGATTGGAACAGGAACTGTACGTTAATTAGTTCCAGAAGCTGACAAACTAATTGGTCGCTCGTGATTCAGAAATTGATTGTTTAATTGCTTTTGTTGTAAATGTCCTGCAAGCTCCGAGCGGAATAACGAAACCACTTAAACATGCCCACCAACTGGGAAACGTTCCAACATTATGGAATTTACAATTAATTCCAAGCATATTAATCTCCCTTCAGTCCAGCGTAAAGAATGCAGCCGCCAGCTAACAGAGCGCTGCCTTCTGTTTTGTTGAGTGGTGCTGCGTGTGACGGAAGACCAGCGCTATGGTATCTGCTCTACCATAGCACATGCTGAGTGGAGACTGGGCAACAGCGACAGTTTAATACTCTGTGGCTGGTTTCGTAATCCGACCGCAAGCATTCCTTTCTAGACATTCGATAGCTGCGGCTATCCTTGCAGTAGGTATACATAGGTAGGTACTATTATTACTGATCTATAATTTAAGATTATAACTCTGTAATAGCAATGTAATAGCCTATCATAGCAATATTTCTGTAAACCTTAGAAGACTGGTTCGTTGCGGTACGAATCAGCAAAGGTACGATGAATGATACGTGCACATTTGACGAAAACAACTAATGTGAGTCAGTTAAAATGATAATTGTTCGGAAACACTTCGGGGTGCGTTGTTAGCGCTTTTCAAGTTTTCAACCGGGCAGCCGGTGGCGAGTAAAACAAGACGCAAATTACAAAAGCATTTCACTAAAATACGAGTTCATTCGGTCCAAACGGCTGATTCCAATAACCATGTAATTTCATTCGAAGCGGTCTCAAAGGAGCTATAAAAGGCGCCATTTTTCACGAAATATCTTAAGAAAACTTTAGGATTTTATTAGAGCTTCGCTTGGCCATTTCCGTTGGTTAGGGCGAATCTGTTATAGCAATTAACAAGTCAACAGACATCATTAATTATACCACGACGTCTAATAATAACGTATGCCATGGTACTGACACACAACAACACTCGTATGTAATGTAAGCCGGTCCACACCACCAGCCAGGTTTATTGTTCCCATTCGCAGACAAGTTGTACCGTTCCTACCTGAAACAAAATCGGACTAACAATCAAAACAAGTCTCACATATGTACCTCTAGACACCGCAATTGACTAAAAGGAACGATATAGTATTACTTGCCTGGTGGTATCGGAAGTGACATAAATCAACCCCAAATGGTCATCTTTAAATTAATAAAACAACGCGAAAAAAATAACAACACACACACAATGTTTAATTTACGAGATGCTTTAGATTTGGTGCGGTCATCGATAATGTCGACTGGAATGCTGGCCGCAAGGCTCTAGAACAGGAAACTAACTAAATCTACATTGCTATTAAGGTTAACAGAACACCTTTCAGAACAAAACCCGCGACGACAGGGGTAAAACATAGCGTCTCGCAGAGGTAAGACAGAAATGGTCGACCGGACTCTCCCAACACAAAGCGAACGACGTGCTCTATAGTTATTTTTTTCTCCCTCGAACGAAAAGAACACAATAGATATTAGTGCTAATACTGAGAACGACCGGGATTCGAAGCTTTTTATGTTTACTAAACAATATTGAACCATCTGAGGAATTCAAGGCATATAAATTAACAGAGAAATAATAAAATAAATCAAGCTCCAAAAAATATGATTTAGATTCGGAGAAGAAAATTTAAATGATAAAAGAATATAAAAGTAGGAAAATTCTTAATAATCTTAACAATAGGTACTCGTAGGAAATGAGCGAGAATGTCATCAAGTGAAATAATGAGAATCTAATGATGAGCCCCTTAGAGTATCTAGAAAGGGAGTTGCCAAGCGCGTACTAAAATGATTCTGCCAGTTTTCGCGGGAGGCGCGGTAGCACGGTACAGCACACATTTACATAATCACGCACACTAATAATGCAGAAAAATTAAGCGTCACAATAAACGCACACGCAAGTAAAAGCTGTACACAAACACAAAACAAGCACACAATTAAAGAATTACTGTTGTTACACTATTTTTTAGTTACACACTAACACAAAAAAGTAGTGATGGGGTGTAAAAAGACAGATAAAATGAATGATTTCAAATGCATGAAATCAGGGTTGTTCCAAATCATATACTTTTCCTTTTTTTATAGATTTGTAGGGCGTAATTTCTGTAACTACTAAACCGATTTTAAAAATTATTCTACGAATAGAAAGGTACACAAGGCTATATTCTATCTACGCAAGTAAAACCGCGGTGCGCTAATAGTTATTGTATGTACTTACATAATTACAACAAATATTACGCAATTATGAATCTTAGGGTTCTAACTTAGAACATCTTCATAGAAATCGGTTCAGTCTTAAACTTCTAAGTCATGAATGCATTATTTTAATAAATATTTTGTTTCTTAATTGGTGTGGTGGGGTGAGAAAAATAAAGAGCACGAGAAGAATAGCGGCTGTTAGCAAATGTACTGCCCCAAGCGGATATGTAAGGCTAGGAGGTTAAAAAAAATTATATTGTGGTGTTTAATATAAATTTATATTACATAATTTTTACACTATTGGTTTTTAAAATAGACTAATTTATTGTAAATGTGACGTACACATTTCTTTGGATCTGTTTTTTTCATAAGAAAAGAGATTCTAGTATCTGTATACTTTGGCATAACCAATCTTCCTAATTCCATATTGTGATTGACGAAATCATTATCATAGACATGTAGATCAATATTTGGAAATAAGTCCTTTCCTTGAAAATAGTTCAATGATTTTGAAACTATATACGTTGTAGTAATTTGTTTAAGCATTAGGAGCATCTTTGTATTATAAATTTAATATAATATTCAATCATTATCTACTTGTACTGTATTGACATTTCAATCCACAGTCTATTTATAAAGAACTAGCTATGCACCGCAGTTTCATCCAAGTCGTGATGAAAAAAGTAGCGCATGTCACTATCCAGTGACATGGGCTACTTTTTTTCATCTTACATACTACACCAGCTGTACAAAAAATCACGTTTATGTTTCTGCGTTCAAAAAGTACAAAGCAAATAGCAATAAACAAACGACAAAGCACCACCAAAATTTTAAGGGAGCTCCATAAATCGACATGTTGAAGGCAGAATGACAGAGACAATCGCAGCAAACTAGTTTTTATACACAGACACAAATGACTGTTCATGTACCTCAGACTGCGTACGCTCGGCTACTCCCGTTCTGAATGCTCCAAGTAATGTATTCCCGATAGAGATTCTTTCCCCGTGTTTCGTTAACTAATTTGAAATGATGTTGTATACATACATTACGAGTCCAATAAAGAACCTCCTTTTTTAAATCGGTTAAATATGGGTACAAAAAAACCCATGGCATTTTATTCATACCATCATTCACTCAATCAATTTCATTCAACTAGTCCCCACTCCTTGGTAGAAGGCGTCCACACTACGCCTTCTACCAAGGAATTTATACTCATATTACTCACCTACACCCTCTACCAAGACGTTGGCGTCGTATTAAAACTGTCGCAAATGCTATTCCATTTGAATCTAAATTAAACAATAGTACAAAAAACAATTGACAATAATATAGGACTGCTTGTGATAGGAAATACCGTGGTACCTTAAGTTTGATGTCTCTGATCGTCTTATACACCGTCATACCGCACAATTCACCTTTTTCACTGAGCACTACTTCGCGACACGAAACGACAGCTAATGGTCGCGGTTACGAGTGAAGTAGTTTTATATAACGTGTATGGCCATATGGCCGGCAGAGGGGCCTTGCGTTGACATCTCCGTTCTAGATACTCTAAGATGAGCCCATACAAACAAAATAACACACTCAAATTAGGTAGCGATCAAATTATTAGACAATAAAACGGAAAAGTCACCGAATAAGAAACGACTTTGAAGAATCCTCATTTTATTCTACGTCTCGTCTCAGCCAACTATAATTTATGGGATTTTAAGCCATATGGCGTGAGAAATAGCGTTGAAATCGTAACGATTCTAGAGCCGCAAACACTCCAGAACTTTTGTTGAAATAACGTCCAATTTGACGGAGAAAAAGTTCTCAGCGTCTAGCTTCACGACGCGGAATATATAAGTAGTTGTAAACAAACTAAAAAGGAGGCTCGTTTGAGAGGTACAATTGGAGTTTAATTAAAGTGCCGTGCTTTGCTCGTCAAAGCGGGTCACATACTTGGATTGGAAGGGAAGGCTATGACCTGTGGAACTACACGCTCGATAAATTGCCGGGAGGTTCGCTGTTCCCCATCCAATAAGCAGACTTCGTCGAAACAAGAAAACTTGATAACAAGCTCACGGGATTCGTTTTATAGGTTTACATTCGGCAACATGGTAGCATAATGTAAATTTAAGAACAATTTACGGACGATTCTAAGTTTACTTAATGAAGGAATCGCAAACATAATCATTTTGTGCAAATTCGCATATTCTGACAAAATTCCGGTTCAAGTTGGCAATGCCACGCTACAGCTACTGCTACCAATCTAGGTTTCGTCAACACTCCGGAGATGGATTTTTAGAGGACCTTTCACACAAAAGTAAAAAATGTCTAACTTTATCATCACCCTTGGTTAGGATAAAATAATATGTAGTTGCGAATTTTACTAACTTTCCTGATTGCAGCGCCTTGAACATGTTCTTAAGGTAACTTATGGACGAGTAAGTACGTACGTACGTACGTACATACGTCATACATGTCAAAGGCCTTTACATTGACGAAAGCATGCCCGCCGCACACTCGCCAGCGCCGATAGGATGCACGACGCAATGGTATCATTTAAATTCTTGACCAACCCGGAGGCAATCATATTTACCAAGCAAGATTAAAAGTTCACAAGCAATCTCTTTATTTGTTTTCTTATTGGAGATGGCCCTATATAATTTTTTTACGGTATTTTCTCGTTTTCCTTGCGGGAATTTATCGCCGAATGTGTACAAGGAGCCAAATGCCGATGTAATCGGGAAAGAAAACCTTTTCGACGACAAATAAGATTTATAGCTCACACTCGCGCTGCATTTACAAGTGGGGCTCGTGTCGCGTCGCGAACATTTATCAAAAAATCATTAGGTTGCGAGTCAAATAGATGGTTACAGGGAATTTTTGCTGGCATATGCCAATACTTGCGAATTGAAAACGACACTCGTACAGGCGTGTCATGGCAACGATAGCTTTTACACTGAAATGTTTTGCAGAGCAAACATTTACATTCATAGCGTCCGTGTAGGCTCGTCAAATGTTATTTTCATCACTATATAGACGCTCTGCTTTTGGATGACGCTATTTTATATACTTAGGTAAGGTCTTTCTATAAAAGAAATGCTGTTATTCTTTTATGTGCATGAAACATCCAATTAAAATTAAATTCTATACGGATCCCAAAAAGCCTTTCAAGAATTCTTATGACGAGTCGAATATTCCACTACAATATGGAGCAAAACAAAAATCGATCGCTGAATCTGATAGGTAATTTTTCATCTTTGATACCATTCACAACAAAAAGCGGTACGCCGTACGTAATGCGGTGCTCCGCAGATGACACAAGGGCACGGCAGGATCGCTCCATCCGTTCGATTGTGGCATTTTTTTACGAGCCTGAAACCTTGGGCAGTAAACCACTGGGCAAGTTGGGCCGATCGGCCTTCTGATGGGGCGTAAAAGTGGGCTAGTAGGCAGGGTGTCGGTCGGCAGAGGCCAGCTGCCGACCGACACCTATAAAACCGTTTAGGTAAACGTACGAATTTATGTATAACATTTCATATTCATAAAACTATCATGTTTCACGTACATACTACGTGTACCCTGAATATGGATCAGCGATTAGTGAGCATAACGTTTACGAGTAGGTAGGTAGGTAGGTACCTACTACCTACATAGAAATTATTTCTTGAGATGGCACAGTGTAAAATTTACCCCAATTTTGTTTCATCTCATTATTATAACGAAAATCAATAATTTTTATCATCATAAGCACTAGAGTAAAACTCTGGCATCGATAGACATTGTAGTTTTTTTATAAAAAATTGACCAAGTTACCCTAAATCCGCATCATGAAATATACAAAAAAATCAAGAAAAAAAAATGGGGTTACTTATTTAAGTTTTATGTATGTATATACAATACACATAATAGGTAACAGACCATCAAACAAGTTTTTGACTTTCTACTGTGAATAGATTATTAAATAATAATACTTTTACAATTTTTCTTTTTATTTATTTTACTAAATAACGCGGAATTAGCTTATGGTTTTAATACCATAAGATAAAGGTTTGATTGATCAATCGTTTAGTTTAGAAATAACGATCTAATACGGCATTAAAGTGGAGAAAAATAAATAAAAAGAAAGATGATAAAAGTATTATTATTTAACAATCTATTCATAGTAGAAAGTAAAAAACTTGTTTGATGGTCTGTTATTATGTGTCTAACCATTGTATATACATAAAACTTAAATAAGTAGCCCCATTTTTTTTCTTTAATTATTTTTTGTATATTTCATGATGCGAATTAAGGGTAACTTGGTCAATTTTTTATAAAAAAAGTACAATGTCTATCGATGCCAGAGTTTTACTCTAGTGCTTATGATGATAAAAACTATTGGTTTTCGTTATAATATTGAGATGAAACAAAATTGGGGTAAATTTTACACTGTGCGGCAGGGATACTACTTTATGCGTATTTATTTAGGCGTTATTTTAAGTTCAATTGCGGATTAAGTTCGTAATTCTATTTAAACTTTAGAGAAGTTCGAGCTTCAAACTTAGAGGGATCTATTACTTCGAGTTTAATTTAAACTAAATAGGTAAAATAAGTTAAACCAACATGGTGGTATCCGATTTCTGTTCGTATACCTAGGTAGTTTTGAATTATTGAGCTGAGAACAAGGCTCCGACTCCGACACCAATAAACTTTATTAACCTACGTTAAAGACATTGCTAGGCAATGACTTTGAAAAGATACAGAGTACCTTACCCTAATAATGTACGAGCCACCCCCACCCCGCGTCGATTTCGGAGGTTAATGCGGTTGCCAGGGGATACGGCACCAAACAGAAGGAATACGTGGAGTTTGACATAACCTGCTTTCATAAAATATTGGACTGCGTGTACCTTCACTGTAGATACGTTTATCAAACACGTAGCATTATAATATGAGGTCTCGACTATACCATTTCTAGGTATTACGCCTGAAAGAAATTTATTTGGCGCAATTGCAACTGAATCCAACATGAATAATGGAAGTAGATTATTGGCGAGAAACAAATTAAAAGCTACTGGAAGGTTACATAAAACATTTGTTTATTTATAAAGATGGACAATTTCCTTTGTTGAACAACTAGAGCAGGCTGGCAAGGCAACTAGCGACCATCATCGATTTATTAGTAGACAACACCTCGTGGGAAACGACGCAAGTAATTACATAGACGTGGGGCATCCAGAGTAAACAGAGCATTTATACAACGTGTCTACCTACATCGACGTACGACCGCTGCGCTCATGAGCACGGCAACAACACGGGATGATACGGGGAAATTGAATCGACTAAAAGTAAGACAATTCTGTCTGAAAAAGATAAAACTTACCTGGAAGGTACGTGGTATCATCAGCACAAGTCTTTGACTTAGTGTACATACTCCAGGACAAAACGAGTACCGAGCTAGTCTGTCTTTAAAATTGTAAAACCACAATGTGTCTATACTGTGATTATGCTTGTTTTTTACTCCATAAACTAATTATTATTATTAAGGTAAATTAATGCATCACGGGGACTCCTTTCGCTCTGCGCCTCGCCTTGATCCAAGTAAGAGGTAGCAAAGCTCTATGCTTGATACAGAGCTTTGAGCTAAGCTTTGGACGCTACGGTAAGTAGGTCACCACACCACGCGCTCACACACGGAGACACAGCTGATCAATAGCACACGGACTGTACTGTACTGACGACGACGACGGTACGTTTCACACGTCACCCCTAACACTTCAGATAATGATAGCGTAATTCCGATACAAAACAAATACAATGTCTTTCTTAATTGCATAGTAAGTAGATAATAAATAATAACTTGTTACTCAAACCACCAAGAAATCATACGAAAATGATATTCTTAAAAACTGGAATATAAAATATATAAATAGCTAGAATATAAAATCTACTCGTATACCCGACACGAAACTGCTGACGGTTACAGCAAGTTGGCGTTACATATAAGTGGGTATAGCTATTGGACAATATCTCCTACCTAGATCTAGTGCCTTCAGTGTACCAAACAAAACCGATTGAATACGGGTGTCTATGAGTACATTAGCTGTTCTGACCAAAGATTTCTATGTTAGATATGCCCTTACACCAAAAACTGTGGCATCGTCTTTGAATGTGTGCGTTAACATAATGCCGACGCACGCACACAAAGGAGTAGTTACACAGGTACGGTCAGCAAACTCATCAAATTTCACATCGCCGCCGGCCCTCTTACTTCACGATTCAACGGAACAGGCGGCGACGCAGTTGGTCTATATATATTTGGCAATTTATTTACGTAACTAGCAATCCGCCCAGACTTCGCACGGGTATAAAAAAAGGAATATCCCACCTTGAATTGTTTTGTTATATCTCAATCAAAGGGATTAGGCAGCGTTTTCAATGGGAGTTCCCAGGGGGCTTGAGTTTTTCCGATACTTCAAACTATTATCGTTATATTTCAACCAATTTACTCAAAACCTTGACAAATTATATACATAACTAGTTTTGTAGGAGTGCGCGAGCTGCAAGCAGCTCGCAGCGGTTGTGTTTATTGTTTATTTAGTTCCCCTTTTCGTAACGTGCGTTTTAGATTTTGTCAAAATCGATATCCAAGAGTGGAAACTGCGATAAAAAAAATGTCAGCCATCTTGGATTTAAAAATGGACATCTTTTTCGTAATCTACGAGTTCGAGTTAGTCGAAAACGATACCCATATCAGATGTTTTGGCGACAGAGGGGTTCAAGGGGACTGGGGGCCCCGGGGGGACACAGCACGTCTCGGTTCAATTACCGTGCTTGTTCCTCGAAGTCAACCTCGTCATCAATCTCGCAATGCTTCCCTGGGTTAAGGGAAGAGGGGGTTCTTAGGGGGGCGTTGGGGGGTCACAGCACGGGTCGCCGTTCCCCGTTGTCGCATTGCGGCTCGCTTCGTTCGCCCCAATGCTCTACCCGAAAAAAAATGTCAAAATTAGGGCAAATTTCGGTTTTTTATAAAAAGGGGGTGTAGAGGTGGAGGGGGCCAAATTTTTTTATGTTTTCAAAATTATTTTTTATCCTCTACATTACACAAAAAAATTTTTCTTTCAAGTCCCCCCACTTGGGTTATACAAAAAGGAGGGGAGTATTTTTGGGGGGAAGGGGTGGTAATTTTTTCCCCATTCGAGAAGAAACCCTCTGTACGATCCCGCAATCGAAACCCCCCCTACGACGACGGCATCTGGGAGCAACCTAAAAAGGGGGGGCTATTTTGGGGGCAAGGGGGCAAAATCTTTTTTGCATTCGAAACTATTTGACATTCTCTATACAGCCCCACAATTTTTTTTATTCAATATGGCTCCCCTAGCCAACCTCCCTGGGGCCGGGGGGGAGAAGGGGGAAATCTCAAAAAGTCGGAATTTTCGTGAGGTCCCGCAGACACCCCCGCTGTACGTTTCCGCAAAAAAAACATACCTCCCCGTCCACCATCAAGGAGAACAATCATGTCAATGATTCAGTCAGTGAGTGGTAATCGAGCTATATATACCTTCCTCATAAATCACTATCGATTGGGGAAAGCCGCATGAAAATGCGTTCAGTAGTTTGTTTTATAATATGTAGGGATGTGTTAGGTTAGATTGTAATTTTGTGATATTTAGGTCTAGAACGTATATACATAGGAACATAATATTACTAATAAAATAGAAGCTGGTTTTGTGCAAGTTCAATACCATAACTTTCCAAAAGTGGATTCTTTCATGGTATTTGATAACTTACGTAATCATTCTAAGTGCTGAAAACTACAAAGGTAAAGGTGCTACTGGAAGGTACGGTATCTAATCTTTAGGTCTAAGCTGTTAGTGGAAGGTAGGTGTAGCAGCAAGAATGAATGTAAAGTATAGGTAAAGTAACGTATTCAGAACTTATGAATAAGTGTTTGCAGTATCTTGATAAACAAATATTGTTTTCATTCATTCTTAGGGTTCGCCCATATATCACATAAGGCTCGAAAGGGGGAGGAGGTTCGACAAAAATCACGAAATATCACAAGGAGGGAGGGGGGGGGGGGGGTAGTGTAGTGAGATATCACGTGTATTTATTTTGTCGTTGAACGCGCGATTTCTAAACAACCGAAAAACGGCGTGTGAGCATGAGTCGCCGCCGTTGCCAGGGTATTATTCCCCCTCCCGCTACGACAACCGCAAGATTAATACTTACCGGTATTTAAAGATAATATTCATAAATTTTATTGATACTTTGTACAAAAAAAATACACGTGGTTTAGGGGGTGGAGGTTAAAAAGATGCTAAAAAACATCACGTGAGGACGACCCCTTATATAGACTTTACTTTTTAACCTACTTGCGCTTTATATAGTGCATAAACATCAATCAGCTGATCTGATATTTACTAGGAGAGGTCGAATTTATTAAAAAACAAAGTCGTTAAGTTTCATGAGCCCATCAGATATTTTGGTAGAATATATTTTTGCTTTATATTAAACATTTTTTACAAAGTTTTGGTTCCTTTGGTACGTTAAAAATAGATTTTCTGGCGGCTTTATTAGAAGTTTTTTTAGATTTCGGCACTATACAATGTTTATAAATAGTTAAAACACTTAATTTGTTTCAAAGTCAAAATAAACACTGCACGCCTTGTCGCTGCCAAGAGCTAACGGGCGGCGACGGAGCAAGTGACGTCACAGCTATCGCGGCGGCCACTCGGTGAACTCAGTAATTTGGTCATAACTTCGGTAATTTTTGTCGTAGAACAAAAATTTTTGCACTGTTTGTTAAGGATTTTTTAGCTCTATAAATCTGCATTCTCAACTAAAAACGTTACGGATCCTCATTTAAGAATGGTACCTATATTGAATCTGCTAACTCTACCGACCGACATTTTTAGATGGACAAGAGTGCCACAACTAGGGATTGCAACATCCGGATAATTCGGATGTCATAATTATCAAACCCGGATAATTCAAATAGCTGTAAATTTCATAAAATAATTTTTAACTAGCTTTTGTCTGCGGTGTCGCACGAAATTTCCCGGGATAAAAGTATTTTGTGTTATTACAGGTCTGAAACTATATGCAAAATTTCAGCTTACACCGATCAGTAATTTTGCCGTGCTAAGAAAGCATGAAAATAAAAATTGGCATTGCGCCAATTTTTATTTTTATGTCTGTACTCAGGAGGTCGAAAAACGTACGAGTACCAAATTTCAAGTCGATCCGGCATATGGGCTTTTCGGAACTTTATCCTATTTATGCTTTAAAAACTGATATCAACTATTATTATTACAGTTATTTGAACTATCTGGATTTCAATGTCTATATCAGGATAAACAAAATGGACCAATCCGGATTATTCGAAATCTGAATTATCCGGATAATAATTCAGATTTCGAATAATCCGGATTGCAATCTCTAGCCACATGAAGCGTACCGAGAACAAAGTGTTGTCTCTTTTTCTCCCACATAAGTTGCAAACACTACTTTCTCTTTCATGCACTCGCTATTTTTAAATTTATTATTTTGGACAGTGGAAGGAAAAATTATATTATTCATGAAATCACAATACCTACGAGTGAAATGTTACACCTTTGGCTTTATTTGTGTTTCTTGAATTGTTGTTGCACTTGCGAAATGCACATTTTGGCATTTAGTGACACTTTTCAACAAAAATTTGCAAAGTTACGACGCGTTCGGATGACGTTCCGCTCACATTGTGTTTAGAAGTACACTGATTCCAAATGTGTGAGCGAACTCATTTCGCGTGGCACCCAAAACGGCGCGGTCTCACTACGGTAAGGGCCTATCTACGATTTACATCTTTGGTTCTGACCGGCTCTGTACCCGTGCGAAGCAGACAGTAGACGCAAAAGTAATAAGCTAGTAAATCACGTAGGTACCTACCCAACGTACCTCACAAAGTGTTATTGCCAGTCGAAGGCACTACACAATGAACGAGATATTACTGTTGTGATAACGCATAATGGTGTTTCGTTAGGGATTATGTTGATATGATTGAAGGATTATATGTGGTAAGATAAATGTTCTCGGAATTATTGAGAAATCTTGGGACTATTGAATTTCAGAAAGGGCAAGCCGAATCCATCTGTTGAATGAGCCTGATGTGAATAATTCGTCTTTACAAGTTCACCTTTCATCGGTTTCGGTGCCCGTTCTAGTTCCACTCTACTTAACGCAAGGCACCGGAATTTTTAATTCATCACAAAGTGACACATGCTTAACAACCTGTCAAAACTTACAGCAAGCGTGAACATTAGAACTAGGGCCGACATTTTCTCAGAAGCATTAATAATGGCTTAGAAACCCATAAACTAGAAAGCAATAACTGCAGCTTATCGTTATCTTATCAAGTGTCCTGGGTGCAGTGACTTCTTATCGTACAAGCAATTTATTTCGGTGAAAGGCCGGTGCAAGATGTAGGTCTCGAGATGATTCGGCGCTTGAGTCATCGTGTTGCGATTATCGCTCCTGTGGGTGCGTTTTCTGGCAGGTTTCTGATGTTTTGAAATTAGCATCCGCGTGAAAGCTAAATTAGCTTTGATTATTCATAGAATCTGTTAGAGACCATGCGCCGATCAGAAGCGCACGGTAACTCAGCGGAACATAGTTAAAAAACGTATCGACAGGATTCTCATTCTTTGTATGTGTTCGCTGAGTTACCATAGGAAAATCTAAAATTTTGCTATAAACCACTATGAAAGTAGCATGCTAGCAGAGAATCTAAGTTTATTATTATTTTAAACTGAAATACAGATTTAATAGTTTTTTTCATGACGGGGACACAAAAGGGTCGCTTTAAAAGTTGATTCACCCGTTTAGAAATTTAGAACTACCTAACAGGAACTACTACTACCAATATCCTCTTCCAGGTTTCATTCTAATTAGAAATGACCGCATAGGCAAAGGGTGTGGTGGTGTTGCCATCTACCTTCGAGCGGAAATCCCGTATAAAATTGTCGAGCAATCTCCTGGCCAATACACTGGATTTGCTGAACACCTCTTCATCGCAATTATTATAAACCACACTCCTATCTTGCTAGGGGTATATTATCCACCTTCGCTACACGTCAATTACTTCTCCTCTTTTGAATTAAAGCTCGAAGCTTTTACTTCCATCTATGACCATACTATTATCCTTGGGGAATTCAACACTTGCCTGTTGAAGAAGGATTCTCGTGCTCATAAGCTAGAATCTCTTGTTTCCTCGGTCAACATGCATATCCTTCCCCTTTCTGCTACTCACCACGCTCCTCACTGTTCTCCATCTCTATTAGACCTTATTTTAGTCTCGGATGCTGATCGTGTGGCCACTTATGGCCAAATTACTGCTTCTTTTTTTACCACGATTTAATTTACCTTTCATAGCGCGACAGGGCGAAAAGTATTTATAAAAAGTATAGCACCGAATCGAGCCTACTGTCGTACAAAAGGCTCCGCAATCGCTGCAGCAAGATGTGTAGGGACGCTTAAAGACTTCATATTCGGAATTGTCTCAAAGATACAAATCCTCCCCAGATGTGGAAAATCCTCAAATCACTGGGGCTGGGTGGAAAGCCTAGTAATCCGCTAGTTCAAATTGACCTGCATGCTATTAATTGTCATTTTTCCAAATCTCCTTTAACTCTTACCAGTTGTGTCAGGCAAGCGACTCTAGGTGTACTGGCTCGAATACCTAAACCCATGTCCGCTCCCTTTACTAACGGCTGTTGCTGAGCAGGACATCAAGAAAATCCTTTCCTCAATATCGACGAAAGCGGTAGGCACTGATGAAATAAATATTCAAATGCTACTTCCTCTTTCTGATGAACTTGTACCTGCTATCACCTTCATTGTCAATTACTCTCTTGAAACCAGTTTCTTTCCTACTGCTTGTAAATCGGCCTACGTAATTCCCCTTTCTAAGACTTCCAATCCAACATTAGTCTCCAAATTTCGGCCTATCTCTATATTACTTGTCCTTTCTTAAATATTGGAGAAAGTAGTCCAAAAACATCTGTCTGATTATCTCTATAAGAATTGTCTTCTTAGTCAGCTCCAATCAGGTTTTCGTTCTGGCCACAGTACGGTGGGAGCGTTGACTAAGATCTCAGAGGACATCCGCTGTGCCATGGATAACAGACTTTTTACATGCCTAATACTGCTGGACTTCAGCAGCGCTTTTAACTCAGTTAACCATGAAATCCTTCTCTCCATCCTCTCCTCCCATATCTCCTCTTCAGCTATTGATTGGTTCAATTCCTATTTGTCTGGGCGCTCACAGTGTGTTCGCTCAGAAGAGCTTAGCTCGGATTGGTGCAACATAACTGCGGGCGTTCCACAAGGTGGTATGATTCTCTCCTTTACTTTTCTCTGTTTTTATAAACGCCGTTACCCAGAATATCTCGTCCCATTATCATCTGTATGCAGAAGACGTAAATATACACTCACTTCGGTTCAAGCGAGATCTCGGAAGGCATTAGCCAAATCAATAATGACCTCATAAAAATTAATGAATGGGCAAACACATTCGGACTCTTGGTTAACCCCTACAAATCTCAAGCAATCGTCTCTGGTTCTCATTATTTGCTTAAAAAAAATCCCCCAGCTTCTTTCACCCCCAGTGATGTTTGTTAATGAACCTATTCCTTACATGGACAAGGCCAAGAACTCGGGTGTTATCTTTGACAGCCGTCTGTCTTGATCCCCTCAAATCAACAACATCAGCAGTAAAGTCAACTACTCTTTTCAGTCCCTTAAACGTCTTCATAAATTTCTACCTCATGAGACCAAAATCACACTTGCCCAATCATTGCTTCTTCCCATCCTTGATTACGCTGATGTATCTTATTTAGACGTCTCAGAGGAGCTTTTGAATAAACTAGAGCGCCTTCAAAACTTGAGCATCCGTTTTATTTACGGGCTGCGCAAGTTTGACCATGTATCTCAGTTCCGATCCCAGCTAAAGTGGCTTCCCACTCGTCGCCGCCGGGATCTCCACATTTTATTTTTCCTTTACTTTATCCTCTTCGATCCTCTCTCCCCTTCTTATATTCGTGATCGCTTCGAGTTTCTTATCCCCCGTGGCAAGCCCTGTAGAACAATTGCATCTCTTCTTCTGAGAACTCCAGCGCATAGATCCAGCCGCTATCATGATTCTTTTACTGTGATGGCACCCAGACTTTGAAATGCCCTTCCCCACTCAATACAAGCCAGTCCTTCACTTAGCGTATTTAATTCAAAGGTAAAAGAGCACTATCTCTCGCTACAGTCATAGCAGTTATATTTCATATTGCATTTATTTTGCTTACATGTACATTTATACAGCTTAGATCTAAGTAGGTAGCTAATGTCAATAGGTACATGCACCCTGTAAGGGCTCTGCAAAAGAGTTCATGTCTAATTACATTATTAACATATAAATAATCAATAAACATATGTAATAAAAAATCTAAATTCATGCAATGTTATAAAATATAAAAATGATAATGTCAATGAATTATTATGTCATGTAAATATAAAAATAATCATGTCAGTTTGTCAGAAGCAAATTGGTCAACGGAGTAATAACATTTTTCTAATAAAAATAATTTAAGTTTTTTACAAAATAGCGTTTCTTTTTCCTCGTTTTTTATGCATTCCGGTAATTTATTATATATTTTAGATAATCTATGGTTTGGAGATTTACTAGTTAATTTCATTCTTGTCGTGGGTACAGCAATTTTATTTTTGTTTCGCCTATTATAATCTTTGTTCAGATCATATTTTGTTTGGAAGAGATTTTTATATTTCCTAACAAATAACGAGGCTTGCAATATGTAGATAGAGGGCAATGTCAGGATTTTATTTTTTATGAAATGCGGTCTCCAGCTATCCCGTTGTTTGGTATTCGTGAGAATTCTGACACATTTCTTTTGCATGATAAATATTTGATCAAATTCAACGCTGTCACCCCATATAATTATTGCATAATTGAACCAACTATAAGCATATATTTATATAAGTAAGATTATTATTTAATGGTTATAATATACATATATAACATTTATCTCCATATTTACGGTATTTTCGTTCTTGTAATTTATGTAAGCTTTGTATGTAGATTACATTTTTATTTTATTTAATATTATTCTCTATATATATGTTTTTTTCTGTCTTGTATGTAGTACACATTATCTATCCACACTCACAAATTCTCATTGTAACCGTAGGTTTGCTGTAAGAAAACTCTTTTAGGGTGCTCGTCTTTGTACATGTCCAATAGTTGTTATTTTGATGTATGATGTTATTTGTGAGTACAATAAAAAATTTAAGAAAACTACAATCTGAAACTTAATTTGTAAAGTTTCGCTATTTCAGTTTCTCCCTAGGCCTGACTATATAACTAACTAAGCGTTAAGTAACTGGCTATAACACTTACGATGTTTTATGTAATAAAGAATTGATAAACTTAACAAAAACCGATAACAAGGTGATCACTAAAAACTAAAACAAAACTTCAACAACGCATAATTGCAATTTAAGTTGGAAAACGGCATGAGAGACGAATTAAATGATAAATGAAAGCTGCCAAAATAATATTTTGTATCCTTCCAGTAGTCTGACCTCGATCCCGCAAGTTTACATACGTCATTCAGCGCATCACTGCAGATGCGGATGCGACCGACGCGACGGCAACCAATCTCTGCTGAGAGCTTGCCTCCAGGAGATCGTTTTAAATCCCTAGCTTGTTAGCCTCAGCTCCAATCTACTACTTCTTACAACCAGTTCGCCAAGCAGGTGCGCTTTTATGGCGGAAACATCTGCTGACTCGCTTCAAACTTCAATGACACTCAAGCAGGATGGCTGATTTTTTGCTTTGGGAGTTTGTGCATCTTGAGTAAACAAACTTTCATCTGTACGTCTGTTTTCAAACTTGCCAGAATGTAGACAGACAGCTATGAGCTACATGTGTAGATTTGAATCAAAGCAAAAGGGCTTTTTTAATGAGACAGTTCATACAAAACTCTATGTTATTATATGCATGTCGTCTGGCGTGCGTGTTGGTCTCACTTAGCTATATTTTTTGGAAAGTGTGGCAACTGGTAAGGTGCGGTGCGGTGTGGTTAATGTCTAGTCAGTCGGCGAGCGTGCGACGATTGCCAGATTGATTTAGGACCGTTTGTTTGTTTTGTTAGAAATCGATTTCTGAGTTTTACGAAACAAGCAACCTCAGATTCCATCAAATTATTTTTATTTATTCTGCTCATCTAAAGCGCTGGAGCTTGATCTGGTTTTGGCTCGTTTCCATTCTCGTCCAAATGAGGATTAGATTCCACTTAATTCAAACACACACACATAAGGATCTCCAGAAGCAAAAGATTGTGAGAGTACATGGAGGCCATTCTGCATCCAGGGTGGCTTTTAAGATGAGAGCGTATGGCCGGCCATATCATATACGAAACCACGTGATTATTTTGTGCTCACGAGTCCGTTCACGATGTTTCTCTCAATTTTCATAGTTTTCTTACCCCCATCTTAAAAAGACATCCTGTCTGGTACCTAGGTAGGTACTTTATCAGCAGCACGTGCGAAGGAGCTCGTATCTCATGCAATTATGATTAGCATAATCTCTTACGAAACTAAGATCGGAGTACAACTATATAATTAATTCAGTGTCGCAAAGCTCCGTGCTGGACAGCTGGACCTCCCAAATGACGTCATAAGCTCGTGTTTGAGCTCGCGCCCTTTGAATCTCAGATCCGTGCAGAAACAATAGAGTCGCTTCATAATGTTATGTCTGACGGACTGCTGTATTACGAATATTCGCTGCGGGTATACGAGTATTGTTCTCTGTGTTCTCATGTACGATGTAGGTTACGTATAGTAGGTAGGTATGTTATAATATACATATGTAGGTATGCTGTTTCTAGAGACGCATTTTTTTCATTTTTATTTGACTATGCTTTTGGAGGTAAAAGTAATTTTTCAAAAGAAATCTCAACGAAGAATGTAGGTATATGTTCAACATTTTGTCATCACTGACAAGTTAGTGTGGTGCTGTGAAGTGGCTCACAGAGCACTGATAATTTATTATTCAAACACCAAAATTCATGCTCAGACCATGATAATCATAAATTGACTTCTATTGGTGCAACCATTAAATTAAAGTTCTCAATAAATCTACATGAGAGTTTTATGCAGTTCCTGCGTGTAGTACGAGTAGATAGGCAGGTAGATTTGATGGATTACTGTTTGTCTTTTGTAAATTGTAACTACTTACCTGCAGGGCTAGCACAGGCTTTTTTGTCTAGGTAGAATAGATAAAAAATGACATATAGGTGTAGAGAGAAGAAAGTTTTCTTCGTTCGAGAACACGGCCTTCGGAAGAATAAGAATAGAATAGAAGAATAGGTAGAGATGTTTTCTATTCTACCCTAGAGATGAGTCTACCGATGCGAACATGGGGATCAATTTACTCGTTTCTTGACATTTAAGAATAAAAACATTTCTTCTAAAATTGTCTACACCTCTCGAGACCTAGACAAGGTCTTTCTTCCCTCGCATCTCGTAATATTTGGATGTTTAGTTATATTATTATAATACTCTTAGATTTTTGGGGTTTTTGTGTCTAGTTAATGGCCCCGCAGCCATTACGAGCAAATCATCATCATCATCATATCAGCCGATCGACGTCCACAGCTGGACATAGGCCACCCCTAAGGATCACCAGCGATTTCCCGCGACCTTCACTAGGTCGTCGGTCCATCGCGTGGGGGGTCTACCTACACCGCGCTTTCCGGTACGTGGTCGCCACTCTAGAGCCTTGCGGCCCCAGCGGCCGTCGGTCCTACGAGCTATGTGCCCTGCCCACTGCCACTTGAGTTTCGCAACTCTGAGAGCTATGTTGGTTACCTTGGTTCTTCTGCGGATCTCCTCATTTCTGATTCGATCTCGCAGAGAGACTCCGAGCATTGTACTAACGCCCTCCATGGTCTCAGCCATGACTACGATGTCGTCTGCAAAGCGAAGGTGAGTGATGTACTCGCCGTTGATGTTGATGCCTAGCCCTTTCCAATCCAGAACCTTGAACACATCCTCCAGCGTAGCGGTGAATAGTTTCGGAGAGATGACGTCTCCCTGTCTCACTCCTCACTGTAGTGGAATAGGTTTTGAGTTCTGGTCCTGTAATCGGACTGACATAGTGGCGTTTTCGTACAAGCACTTTAGCACTTCGATGTATCGATAGTCAACTTGGCACCTCTACCGAATCGAAGGCTTTCTCATAGTCCACAAACGCTATACACAGGGGCATGTTATACTCTTCAGTCTTCTCTATAATCTGCCTTAGCGAATGTATGTGGTCTATGGTACTAAAGCCTTTCCGAAAACCGGCTTGTTCGGGGGGCTGGAAGTCGTCAAACCTGCGCGCAAGACGGTTAGTGATGACCCTGGAGAACAGCTTATAAACATGGCTCAGAAGCGAAATGGGCCTATAGTTCTTCAGTAGGGTGTTATCACCCTTCTTGAAGAACAGTACCACTACGCTTCCGTTCCATGCTTGTGGCGTTTTTCCCTCGAGGATGACGGAATTGAACAGCTTTTGAAGGGCCTTAAGGATCGGTTGTCCACCCGCCTTTAGAAGCTCAGAGGTGATTTCGTCCTCCCCCGGTGCCTTGTTGTTCTTGAGCTGTTTAAGGGCCATACTAATTTCGTGTAATGCCGGGTAAGTCTAGCTTTTGGGTCTTTTGCTGAACTAGGGACGGGTTTTTGCACCGACGTGTACAGCTGTCCATAGAACCTCTCTACCTCCCTCAAAAGCTCGGGTTTCGACGAGATGATCCTGCCGTCATTGGTCTTCAGTCTCGTCAGTTGGCTTTGCCCAATCGACAAATCCCTCGCGAACACTTTAGAGCCTTTGTTCCGCTCAATAGCCTCCTTAATACGGTTGGTGTTGTATTGGCGTAGGTCGCGTTTCAGTGATTTTGAGATTTGTCTATTGAGCCGCCGGTATTCTGACGCACCCGCTGAAGACTGCAAGTTTAGTTTCCGTCTGTCCTCCATGAGCTTGAGGGTATGGTCAGAGAGTTTCTTAGTTCTATTTATACGTTGGGCCTTATAGAACTTAGACCCTGTCGTAAGGAGAGTCTGCACAAACCCGTCGTTATAATCGTTCACGGATTCAACGCTTGCCAGGCTTTCGAAACGGTTTTGAAGCTGGTGCTGGGCGGAGCGTGGACTTCATCAGCCGAGATCTTTCAAGCTTAGTGTTGATATTCAATGTGCCTCTCACAATGCGGTGATCGCTACCGGTCTTAACCGCGTTGATCACAGAGACATCATTGAATATTTGCGTTTAAGTCGACATGATGAAGTCTATCTCATTTTTGGTCGCACCATCTGGGCTCATCCAGGTCCACTTTCTGTGTGCCCTTTTCCTGAAGAAGGAGTTCATCATGTAGAGTCCCTCCTTCTCCATGAAGCCGGCCAGTAAGTGTCCCCGGTGGTTTCACCACCAAAGTTTCCCACTCTCAGCTCGTCGCCGTTCCGTTTCCATAGTTTCGCGTTGAAGTCTCCCATAACAACGGTGTAATGAGTTTTGGTGATATGCATGGCTCTGGAAATGTCCTCATACATAGTCTCCACCTCATCATCGTTGTGGGTCGAGGTCGGGGCGTAGACCTGTATGACCTTCAGCGAATACCGTTTGGTTATTCTGAGTATAACGTACGCCACCCTTGCCGACACACTGTCGATCTCCACGATGTTGTTTACGAGACACGTGTGAACGATAAATCCGACACCACCTTGGGACTGTTGGTAGCCCTCCCGGAAGTAGAGCAAATTACCGGATTTCAGGGTTATCGAGTCCTCTCCCTGTCGTTGGACTTCAGATAACCCGATTATATCCCATCGTAACTTGCTCAACTCTTCCTCAAGTTCGGTTAACTTTTCGTCAGTCCGCAGTGTACGCGTGTTGTAGGTTGCCAGGTCCAATCTCCGTTTGTGGTGGTAGCCTGGTATCTGCCGGGGATTCTTAGCACCCCTTGCCCCGCCACTTGCTTGGCCGCTACCATAGCCAAGGGTAGCGGTGCCGCCGGGAACTGGGGGCCGATTTTTATTTGTGCCTGTCGTGTTTTAGGGGGGGTTTGCCATAATCGCCACTCTTGGCAGGCGGGTTGGCGATCGCAGTTTTGGTTGTTGGTCTGTTCTACAGGGGGCGCTGCTGCTCGCTCCCCGGTGTATAACCCTTAGTCGCCTCTTACGACACCCGCGGGAGGAGGTGGGGTGGTGGATATACTAGGCCCGCACCACACGGCACGACGAGCAAATGCAACATAAATCGAAGAATAATTAGACAGAATAAAAGAAAAATACATCTTTCAACGAAAGAAATTACCCTTCAAAACATTGTCCAAAATGTCACTTTATTGTATTTGTCAATGTCAATTACATTGACAAATACAATAAAGTGATATTTTGGTGTAACAAATAACGTTTCGTTTTGTGAATGAAAAATGTGTACTATAACTACATATTATAAAACAAAGTCCTCCATCGCATCTGTCTGTCTGATAAACTCAAAAACTACTGAAAGGATTGTAACCAATTGATAGAATGGTATATAATTTGTCAAGGCTTTGTGTAAAAAGTGTTGGAAAAATCAAGCTGCCTGGCCTTTGAGATACAACAAAATAATTCACTGTGGGAAACTCCACAATGGCATATAATCTATCTTTTAAGGAGAGATAGCTTACAATACCCATTATATCATAATAATATGCTCTACTACCGAAGCCGGGGTGGGTTGCTAATATCTTATAAGATTCCTTTACAGCCCGACTTAGCAGACCAAATGAAAATATATATACTAGGTACATAATTAAAAATCAGACTTAGTTCCCATGCTTTTACTAAGAACATTAATAATATAAGTACGTGATCCTATGCTGAAATTGGACTCATCCCAGTTGATATTAAATTGTTATTGAACAATATCTTTATTAAAAATGAATGTATCAACTGCAGGGAGACGCACACTTAGAAGATCCTCCACAGAATAGAAAACAATTAATACGGTCGAGGCTGCCTGTGTGCGCGCTCTGTGTAGGTCTACAAGAGACGAGAACTGGTCAAGCCGGTCCCGACACCTACGCGCCTGACCCATCCACTACACTAGGGCCGCATAAATTAACGCACGAGAAAACTTTCAAAGATGGACAAAACAACCATTCACAAACAATTGTTCAAAGAAAAAATAACGTTACTGTATTTCACGAATTATCAAAGTTTCTGTCTCATTATAGACGGTACACGTTGCTGGTTAAACTTGATCTTTATCTTTTTACTAGTTTTATATGTTTAGTACCAATTTGGTAGTCCCGGAATAGGCGATAAAAAGCCAAATAAATAAATGAGCATGATCTGATCATACCTTCATTGTCGTTGTTTGCCTCGGCGCTGTACACCGAAGCCGCCAAAACTCCAAGGCACAGAACGCTCAGCAATCTCACAATCATTTTAACAAGTTTTATTAAAACTCTGGGTTCACAACTGTCTCAAAAAAAAATTTATACACTCGACATACTCAAAAGTAAAATACTCGCGCCTACCCGAGCGAGCAGCGATCGGCGATTCGCAAATGGCGGCGGATGACGGTCGTGTTCATCGATTGCGGAGGAGTGAGTATGTTTACGAAGTTAGCTTGGCTTACAAAATCCTTGCCATATTCTGAAATGTATTGACAGTCTATTTTAAACTAATATTGAAACCGAAAATAAGCCGAAAAGGAGTCGGAAGGTCCCAATTGTAAATTCGTGAGATGATTGATCGTCACCGACCGCGTCGTTTTTTTTTTGTTTGTTCGACAGGAAAATATTTGAATGCTACGTTACTGATCGTCGACGTCGTCGAGTGGTTATTTGCGCCAATTTAAGGATGAATTACAGGGGCGGCGGTTCCAGGATTCAATTGGTGGGGGGGGGGGGGGCATCTTCGGCCTGTTCAAGGTCTACATAGATAAATAATTTGGCTGAACGAATAGAAAAGGCAATAATTTCCTTCAAACTTAGCTTAGAATCATTTCAAATATGGCTTGCTGCGCCACAGTAGTTTATAAGTTCATTTTGTGTTGTTTTACGGACGTAAGTAGCATTAGCTGATGCATTCACGGGGTGTTTTTCAAGCGTAATGCCACCTGCAGCAATTCGAAAACGTAACAAGCCCATGGAGCGCCTGTGTACCCAGGCGTCCACTTTAGTAGGCAGATGCGCGATCAAAAGCGTTTCTTTTCCACAAAAACGTGGTTCTTTGCTGTGTTTCAAATCACCCACGATTCATTTTGTATTTTATTTTATTAAGGCATAGCGTTTATTATCATCAACCTATCGATCTCAATAGACCATGAAAGTGTGTCGTCACAAGTCTACCAATTAGGGTTGTGGGCATGCCCATCGTGCCACAATGGTGGATCCACCCTTTGAATGTACAGAATATGAAAAATCTAATTAAGCTGAAGATCGACCCAATAATAACATATCCTAACCAGCTTGGTAATAACATAGGATATCACCAAGCTGGTTAGCATTTGCCAGAACTGTCTTTAGTTTGTTAGTTCTGTGTAAAATACACAGACATGGTAGAGCTGCGCCTAAAGCAGACCAAATATATTTTCACAATTACATAGACAAGAATCAAATAATGTTTTGGTCACTTTCTCTCTAATTAAAAATGAATCAGAATCAGAATCAATAACTTTATTTCTTTAGGCTTACAAAATAAGCACTTAGACAAGTCAAATTGTATACTATAAACATAGTTATTATTATCAAATAAGAAATAAGGTGTTATTGATATTCTCTTCACTTCAATTTTTTGTCCACTAGTGGAAGAAGTGAAAAAGAAACCACTAGCACATTATAATATCACTTATGTGTCTAATACATGGTTATTTTGCCTATCTAAATCTAAATTTAATGCGATTTAGATACATGTCAATATTTCTATAAAGCTAAACAGAACATTGAATTTCTTACATACTACTGACAGTGCGGAACGGAGCGACATCTGGCCAAGCATTAACATCATTGATGTAATCATGATAAGATTTTATTTAATGTACTGTTTAAATTTACGAATAGTGAGTTCAGTTGCTTCAGATGGAAGCTTATTATAGAAGCGCACGCAATTGCCCATAAATGATTTCCCTACCTTTCGTAATCTATATGCTGGGATGTGTAATTTGTTCTTGATTCTTGTATTTCTATTGTGAACATCACACTTTTTCAAAAAGCTATCTCTATTTTTGTGCGCATATATACGATTTTCATAGATGTACTGCGATATTACTGTCAAAATATTTATTTCTTTAAATAATTCCCTCAAAGAGTCGCGTGGCTTTAATTTGTAAATTGCGCGTAATGCTCTTTTCTGGAGAACAAAGATAGTCTGGATGTCAGCTGCCTGTCCCCAAAGCAAAATACCATAAGACATAATACTATGAAAGTAACTGAAATAAACTAACCTAGCTGTATCTTCAATGGTAATATATCTAATTGTTCGAACTGCATAGGCTGCTGAACTAAGTCTGCCTGCGAGAGCATCAATTTGCGGTTTCCATTGAAGAGTGGAATCAATATGTAACCCTAAGAAAACAGTAGAGTCTACAAAGTCAACAATCTCATTCTTTAGCATTATCTTCGTTGGAAATTCTCTTACATTAGGTAACATGAATTTAAAACATTTGGTTTTTTAGCATTGAGTAAGAGGTTATTGGCGGTGAACCAATCTAGTACGTGTGAAAGCGCATCATTTACATCGTCATAATTACATTTATTTCTGTCAACTTTAAAAATCAGTGAAGTATAATCAGCAAATAAGACTATATCACACAGATATTTTGCTAAAAAGGGGAGATCATTTACGTATACTAAAAATAAGAAAGGACCTAATATTGATCCTTGCGGGACGCCTAATTCAATTTTTGAGCCCCTACATCTTTCTTTGCCTATAGCTACTTTTTGAACTCTATCAGATAAATATGATTGCATAAGGTTCAGTGCCTTGTTTTGAATTCAATAGTGTTTCATTTTTCCAATTAATCTACACAATCAAAAGCCTTAGAAAGGTCACAGAATATACCAATAGCGTTTTTTGCTTTATCCCAGGTATCCAATATATGCTTAAGTAAATCTGTACCAGCATCGGTAGTTGATCTACCCTTGGTGAAGCCAAATTGATTTTTATGGAGTAGCCTATTTAAGGTTGAAATGAGAGGACAACTGAGATAGAATAATTTTTTCAAAAATTTTACTTTTTGCTGGAAGTATTGAAATTGGTCTGTAGTTGGCCGGATCAGTGTGAATTCCAGATTTAAAAAGAGGAACCAGTTTACTATATTTCATGAGATCAGGAAAAACTCCTGCGTCGACACAACTATTGAAAATAAAGGCCAAACAGGGAGCCACTTCCTTTATAATTGAACTTAGTACTTTGGTTGAGATACCCCAGAGATCCTCAGTATTTTTGATGTTAATAGACTTAAACGTTTTGACTATATAATTGGCATTTACATGAGTAAATATAAAGACCTCTTTACATTTTTCAACAGATGATTCTAATAATTCAACCGCCATCGAAGGGGAGGAGTTTAAAGTCCGGGTAACAACTTTAGGGATATCGGAGAAGAATGCATCAAAAGCATCGGCAATATCCTTTGCATGTCAATGAATAAGCCTATCTCTCCTCTTTTTACTGTAACAACGCTAACTCACCATAGACAAAATTGAAGATGACGCAAATTGCCGTGACATGTTGTTAAACAACAAGCGACAAATGTCAGCCAATTGTCATGTTATGAAAGTATTGTGCGTGTTGTTACTTCTTTATTTTATATAAATATCGTGAATATCTATGTTCGAAAAAGACTGAAATAAATGGCGAAGTGTAGTGCCCTTTCTGCGGCAAGGCGTCGTATTGGAAAACACACGAAATTACTTTTCATCGGTAAGTTTTGTTGTGCCTTACAATATCTCAAATTGTTTTTGGATTACTGTGTGGATATTTGGCGATAATTTGGCATTATTTATACAGTGACTAACTGTTCTATGTCCAGCACAGCTATTCTAACTCGATCGAAAAGTTACCGTGACTCGAAATCTGACACAAATCCGCGCGAAATTCAAATATACCGCGCGATATTCAAATATTTTAGCGGTTTTTATTATTTTCTACGTTTTACAAGCAATATCAATAGCAGAAAAGTAGTTTACCGTAAATCGTAAAACATTTTCTATAAACCCATGTTTTAACTAATTTCGATTCGACTAGACTTTTGGAGAAATTAATAATTTATGAGATGTATTACTAAAAATCAACATCTTTACCAAAAGCCCCCTTAATCGTACTTCATTGGAACATAAATTCATAGAAAATGGTCAGCGATTTATGAAAAACTACTTTTTAGGTAGTTTGTAACGTAGGAGACTGAAGGTCTCCTACGCACAAGTTATTTTAAGTTTTAATTTAAGAGACTTAAGATCCTTATGGTTGGAAAAGGAAAGAGGACAAAATTAGAATTTTTATTAATGATACCTAATGATCCCTAACTTATACGGTAACCTTAGATGTAAGATCAGAAAGATGCGTCTATTGAGAAGTCGGGAGCTGGAGCTGGGTCTGCTACTCGAAGCTCGAAGTCAGTGGTTGTTGGAAGCTGGAGCCAGGACTACTGATCGAAGCTCGAAGTCAATAAGCCAGCGGATACTGTGAGCTCCGGACCTGGGAGGTAGGAGAGATGGGTTTAGAAGATTAAGGAGTCAAGGGTTTCTCAGGGCCGGCTCTTCTTCAGGTTAGGAGGACGTCTTCTTCAGAGGCCAGGGTAGACTTTTCTTCAGTAGGTATTGGAGGTGAGGTACTTCTTCAAGGTAGTAACTGTCTTTTCAAGACCCAGGAGTGAACTGATCCATTCTTGCGAATGTGCTCTATTTATATCAATTTGTTTTTAAACTCCGAAATTCCAATCGAATGGTTTGAATATATTACCAGCCAGCGTTTTTTACAAAGGTTTTAGTTAGATTCCATATAAAAACTTTTACAAGACCCTATTAGCGTAGAGTTTTCGTGTCAATTATATGGAACCTATCACATTTTAGACGATAAATATAGAGTTTTGACAGACATTAAAATGACAGTTAAAGAAATTATCTATGTTTTTCTATAAAAAACATAGCTTTAGAATCAAAATATAAATTTCGGTGTTTTTGCTTTACAATAAGAAATTTACGCGCTATCAATGGGTGTATGAATCATTTTATAGAAAAAAATAAGAAAACGTTGGATTTTCTATCGAAATCACGAGAAACATGTATAAAAGATAGATATGTTAGAGAATGGAGGAACTCGTATCTTCGTTTCCAAGTAAGAATTTACATGTATATCTAACGAAAAGTACACAAATCAAAGGTCGACATTAGTATGAGAAAACTATCTTCGACTTCAAATCAATATTTACATGAAAAGGTAAGAAAAGTACAGAGTTTCCAGATAAACAGACTCATATCTTCGATTCTAAGTATTTACATAAAAAAAAAGTACAATGTTTCTAGATAAACATTACAAATTTTATTCCTTGTAGAACGCCGAAAATTTTAAAAACCGCTAAAGTATTTGAATTCCGCGCAGATTATTTGTATTTCGCGCGGATTTGTGTCAGATTTCGAGTCACGGTAACTTTTCGATCGAGTTAGAATAGCTGTCCAGGATCTCGTAAAACATGTACTAAGGTCGCTTCTAAATAGTCCTGTAATAACATTTATCAGTTTTTTTAAACATTGTTGCTTTATTTTGTCTTTTCATGTACTAGTATAATTTTCAAGAGCCGCATCTAGGTCCAGCCTGGGTCCAGGTTTTTTGGAAGTGTGTATGACGAAGTTTTATGGCGTAGTATCTATTCTTAAGAAACCCTTTGATAGGTATCAAATAGACTGGATAGTATATTTATTTAACAATATTAACATTTTTCAGGTTTCCACAGCATGGATATCAAATATCAAATATCAAAGTGCTTTATTTCCTTTAGACCTTACAGGACTCTTGGACACGTCACAGAATTAAAATTACATAAGTAAAACAGGGAAATAAAGTGATCACTTTGATTTTTTGTTCACTTCAATCTTATTAAGGTAAAGTAAAGAAGCGAACAAGAAACCTTTACCTCGTTAGGTTGTTAGTTTTCGAGTTGGAGCAAAAGTCGTCCCATGTTTTTTTATCCTCTAGATAATCTGATATTTTGTAATAAGTCTTTTTACAAAGGATATGTTTGACAGTTTGTTTGAATTTATTTATTGATAATTTTTGCAACTCACTCGGAGTTTTGTTGTAGAAGCGTATACATTGCCCTTTAAAAGATACACTAATCTTGTGCAGCCGAGTTTTGTGCAAAGCGAGTTTGTTCTTATTTCTAGTATTTACATTATGTATGTCGCAATTTTTAGGGAATCGATCGATATTTCTATGAGTGTACAATAAGTTTTCATAAATATATTGACATGGTACATTCATTATATTTATTTCTTTGAATTTACCACGCGGGGATTCTCTAGGACCCATGTTATAGATAGCACGAACAGCCCTCTTCTGCAGCACAAATACGGTATTAATATCTGCAGCGTTCCCCCATAGTAATATGCCATAAGACATAATACTATGGAAGTAGCTGAAATAGACAAGTCTAGAAGTATCAACGTCTGTAAGATGACGGATTTTTTGACTGCATATGCTGCAGAACTAAGTCTCTTCGCTAGTTTATCTATGTGTGGGCCCCATTGAAGTTTACTGTCTAAAGTTATTCCTAAGAATACTTGGTTGGTAAACATGAACTGAATAAATAGGAAAAAGAAGAACAAATTAAAGGAAATACACTTTATTAGTGTGATTAATGATTATGTATATATAGCTTAATAATCGAATTATTTATTTATTTGATTTTAAGACCAGTGACGAACACGATTTTGATCATTTGCATTTATTGATTTAGGCTATTGTTAAATTTTCTGTAGATTTAAGAATATAACTGGATGGTAAGCAAAGCAATTCAACGGAAAGAAATCATTAAAACAAGTATTTTGTTTTAAAATAAAGAACATACAACCTGTGTTTATTTATTTGTAAATGTGGCAGTATGTTTATCGAAATAGAGTATATGCCACTGTTGTAATTCCCCTCCCCTTTGTCCCCGAGTTCGGCCCATAGATTGTTCATGTGTACATGATATTTGTATGTAGGTGTAATTGGCACGCATAGTTTTAGAAATGTTGATTCGGCTTCCCTATTAGATTTCTGTGAGATGTACTTATTTTGAGGTCTATGAACATAGCCCATAACGCGTTATTCACACTAAAATAAGCGTAAATAACGAGGATAAAATGTGGTTCGCCTACCTTACCGGATTATAATTGTAACAGTCTCGAAAACGTCTTCGTAAATGTTTCAGGGTAATAAGTCAAATGCGTACTTAATTTTATTCTGTTCTGGCAACATCGTAGTTTCGAAAGTTCAATTTCGCATGGCGGACGTGCAAGTGGAGTGTTATTTGTTGGTGATATGATAATATAATTTTATTGCTCGTTGTGATTCCCTATGGAAAGACTCCTGCTGATGCTATTATTCCTCAGTGGCCGTGCTTTATTCATTCCTTAACATCAGATGATGATAGTGTTGTGCTTATAGTTGCATTTGTGAGAACTGCATAGTGTTTTGCTACAATGGGAAAATGTGATGAAACAAATGTGGAAGTGAATATGGGGGACTCTGCGTCCCCCATGAAGCCCGACAACTTCACGTTCACGCCGCCCCCCGAGGCGCCGGTGTTCGAGCCCACGGCTGAGGAGTTTCTGGACCCCTTGGCGTACATCAGCAAGATACGGCCTATCGCTGAGAAATCTGGGATTTGCAAGATAAAACCACCAGCGGTGAGCGCATTTCTTTGTTCCCGACACTTGCCCAGACCTAAATGCCTCGTTATTTTTACAAAATAAACAGTAAGCAGTCGGTTAACAGAGTATTTCTAACCCTAAAACACACGCGAATTACGTGTGATGCAACCATATTAGCTCGCGCTGTTCCGTCCTCCCTTATCAGAATTTATTTTTTTAGAGTTCGAGATTTTGTATTACGTGTCAAAGTGCTGTAAAGGTGAAATAAAGCAAGATTTGAATAGTCAATTTTTACGAAAATGCAGTTGCATATTGTGTCTAAAATTGGTTGCCATCTTGTGTCGTGCCTTCCTGCCTACGATAGTTAGAAAAAAAAAGAATCTGCTGCTTTTTAACACGACTAACATTACTGACCACACATTCTGATGGTTGTTCTTAGATTTTTTTGCCCAAATACCAAATTTTTTAATAGGAAGGTATATGGTTTTTATATGTAGTTAGCAAGGCCCAGTGTATACAATGCTTTGTATTTCTTAAATTATTATTCAAGACCTAGGTACTTAACCGTGGATCTGCTTTCGAAGCAATTTAATGAAACTCTTTTTCCTTAA
Source organism: Eupithecia insigniata (assembly GCA_947859395.1). NCBI lineage: Eukaryota > Metazoa > Arthropoda > Insecta > Lepidoptera > Geometridae > Eupithecia > Eupithecia insigniata. Next base: position 240,351 of record OX402018.1, on the reverse strand, counting down.
AATTTTAATATACCCAACCTCAATGTGTTGTCATTTGATAAGAATTTTTTCCTGAACAATTTGTAATTGTTCTGTAATGTACAAACTTACTAGGTATTATTACATACAATAAAGAAGTAAGTACACATTTATAAACTCTAATAATCCAACTTTATTATAAGTATAATGTAAACCAAGTGTGCCCTCCGGTCTTAAGGCAAATAAATATATGAGTATGTCTTTGATTTGCTATCTATATTCTTATATCTATAATGCAATCATCATCAGCTTAGCTTGGGGCTATAGATGGCGCTACGTGGATTGTCCAGATTTTTTATTTATAGCAGATAATTGTAGAATATGCTTATAAATAGGCAATGCAACCATTATTTTACATTCAGATGGTGGCATAATTTCCATTAAAAATGACATCATGTAGGCTCATCTTAATCAGCTGCAACAATGTGTGCCTTTCTCAACCCACCACCAACCCGATCTGTGCTATCTCCACTGTTCTAAGATAGTGGTAGTCTGTCTCAGACCAGTTTCTCATTTAATGTACATGCTAATATCTGCATCGGCATACAGGATTGTAGTTAGGCTGGAGTTTGTTGTGATCCTGTTGTTTTACTAACAGATCATTCATGGAAGAGTAAATAGTATAAATAAGTATTTATGGGTCATATCACTAACATTCCTCTCACAGGTGAGCAACAATTCCCTCCCCTATGTCCCGCCATGGAGTAGCGTAGACTGTAGACAATCACGAAGAGTTCACAAGAACTCCATATAATCATTATAAGGTAATATGGGGTGTACCTACAATCTATAGACATGTCAAGAAGAGCATCATCTATAAATGCTCCCACCTGGCAAGTAGCTTATATCAGTGTAAATACTGTGTTATTGGGTCAAATTTTTCTTTGATAAATTGGGTTTTTGCTATAATGATCATTATTAGAATGAAAAAATATTTAGTAACAATACCGCGTATAACCTTCTCTGATAGTATTCATCAAAGTAAGTTGTCTACTAGTTTCATCTCTCCACGAGACATCTTCAGGACACCACAATACTCGACCTTGACATTGAGATTGGTCAGCAACATCGACAGAGTCCCGCCAGTGATGTTGCCTCTCCGGGCTCCTCGACCAAGTAAAGCATAAAGAAACTCCCCCGTTCAGTTTCAAGATTTTTGTGCAAAGTAACGCCTGAATCTATTATTTATAATGATCATTCAGACCAAAGAAAAATAAATAAATAGAAAAAGCCGTTTTGCTGAGTTGTGTTTGTCTTCTTAATAATAATATGCAGTCGATTATGAAACTAGTTGAAAATAATACATATATTGGACTACACAAATGTAGATGTTGCTAACGTCAAGGCTCATACATAAGCCTCTTTTATTTATTAATTTTCAATGTTGTTTCATTTGTTAGGTACTTCAAGTTCATATGTATGAAGTAGTGAGATCATGACATGAACCCTGTTGTCTAAGTAATATTACTTAAAAAGTTAGAAACGAAACTTAATAATATGGCATATTAAAAAAGGATAAACTGACTTCAAATTCCCTTACTACACTTATTTTAACTTTTGCAGGATAAATACTAATGGAGATAAAAATTTTATGGGACCTCTTCGGAATCGTTTTCTATACTATAATATTGAAAGAATTTTCAAAATTGATCTAAATTGGCAGAGACATCGCGTAACATACATAAAAAAACATACAGACGAATTGATAACCTCCCCTTTTGAAGTCGGTTAAAAAGAAGAGACTTAAATAAACTAAAATGTTCAACTTGTTTTACTCTAAATAATCTTTCAAGTTATAAAAGCATTTAGACACTAGGAATTCTTTTAATTTTATATAGAAAGTTCAATCCTTTCCTTCAGTGAAGCCATTGTAGTTAGGTGTATCCTGTGCCTGTCAATCCAGATATTTTAAGGTTATTCTTAACATTTAATTTTACCAAGACAACCCTACTTATAATATTTGTTCTTTCCACTATTTTTAAGGCCCCCAAATGTTGGTGTGGCAACCCTGTCCTATTCCCTTTCTTCCAAGGACCACAGCAAGGCAAGGAATGTAGTTAGTAAATAAGTAAATAATGCTGGACAATTCACACTATTTCACACCGCATTATCTAGCTAGCAAGCTTGTGTTATACATATATAACTGATATACTTTAATACAGTACATATGTAGATAGATATATCTTATTTGTTATTTTATTATATACATAGAAAACATCCAGAACACCCTGAACAAATATCTACAAATCTTACAAACATTTGTCTCGAGGCGGGAATCGAATCCGCAACCTCTTTTGTTGCAGGTGGACCTTCGCCCGACGCGTCACAGAGGTCGTCTGTATTTGTGAAGGTTGTAAATGCAAATGTTGGTTTGTTGCAGCACTGGCAGCCTCCCTTCGCGGTGGATGTGGACCGGCTCCGGTTCACGCCACGCATCCAGCGGCTCAATGAGCTCGAGGTCAGTTCATCTTTTCATCACTATAGTTTTTACTGGATGTACACCTTAAATAACGCTCACTCAGTCATCATCATCAATCACTGAGTAAGCTTTCAGCTTCAGTAAGCTTTGGCATTACTGTTAAAATGACTATTTTCTTATTTACTTCTTGTTGGCGATGTGCAGATTATACTTCTAAAGCTAATTATCAAATCACACAACTCCAAGTAATAAATAATGGGTTCTATTTATTTGCTAAATGATGTTTACATATACATTGTGACAAGTCTTATTGGAATACAGCTTGGTCTATGTAATTTAATTTGTTTTCCTCTACTTTCATCATGCGCACTGCTAAGGAATGGATAATGATAAATTAATTGGGAGCTCGCAGTCTGCTAATATTTTTTCGGCCAGTTACAACCTCGTTCTCTTCAAGACAAGAGTGAATAGGTGTCTTCTAGACCTTTCTGATACACCGCCAGCCTCATCGTCGCTTTCCATCAGGTGATGATGAGGTCAAATGAAGGTCAATCGTGTCTAAAAAAAATTACCTCCATACTTGGGCCTCATAGTCAGAATCATCAGTCTATGCTGGTCCACTGCTGGACACCTCCCCTAGCACCATACCACCCTGTCTTTATCTCGCCGCTTGCTCTTCATAGTAAATTTCCGTGGGCATGTGGGTAACATCTGCAAGAAAGCATTCAAGACATTAGGATTTGTACTCCGTCAGACGAATAACTTCACAAATGTAAATGCAGTAAAAACTCTATACGAAGCGTTGGTGAGAAGCCGCTTTGAGTTCAATACAGCAGTATGGGCTCCTCACGAAGCCAAGTATGGTCAAATGGTAGAACGTATTCAAAATAAGTTCACCAGATTTCTATATTTGAAGCTCTACGGCGTCTACCCATTCTACCCGTTGATGTATCCAACCTTGTTTGTAATAGGCATGGTTAGATACAACAAGCTGGAGGTGAGGAGAGATGCCGCGCTAGCTCTGTATTTAATCAAAGTGTTGAGGGGGATGGTCTCCCATCCAAGCATCTTAGGGAAATTGCGGCTGAATGTACCGGACGAGTTCGTGCACCGATGCAGGCGGCCCGCCCTATTGTCTGTACCAAGAGGAAGGACCAACCTGCTGAATAAAGCACCTCTAACGCGCGGCATCCACACGCTTAATCGGCTTGCCCAACGAATAGATCTTTTTTGCTGTCCCATGAGCGAAGTCAAAAAGGTTCTGTTATTTATATAATGTTATTTGAATAAGGGGTGAAATTAATTATTTATGTTTTTTTTTTATTGTTAATCAACGAGTTTTAATGGGTTTTGTTATATAACTTTTTATTGTATTGTGATTAATTAGGTTTGACCAATTTTTATATTTTAAATATTTAGTGTTTGTTGTGTTACACTTTGACTGATATTTTATTTTATTTTTAATGTAGATTTGTTTTGTTAAAATATGATTTTTGTGAATAATAATGTTAATAATAGGTACTCTATTGCATTGGGTACGCCTGTAATAATAAAAGTACATGTTTAATAAATAAATAAATAAACATTGCATAGTAGGAATACCTATCATTCATGTTAAGATTTCTAGTTTCTAAGAGCAGGGTAAAGCTAAGCTTCCTTTGAGTAAATGTTTAAGCGACGAGGAAAGCTATCAACGAGCTTGTTTGTATAAAGTCGCGTCCAATTACAACGTTCATTTGAACACACACGCTACAGCCACAAGACAACACACAAAGGCTCGGCCCGCGCGGGGCGGCGCGGGCGCGGCGGCGGCGGTGCGGTCGGTATCGAGTTATACACTAGATATAAGCACTAACTTGTTTGACCTAGTAAGTAAATCCAGGCTCGCTGCTTACACGTAATAAAATATCGAACTTTGTTGAGCTTATCCATTTGTTCTGACCACTGGCCACCTATAAATCCGAAAGGTTCTTCGCGTCTAGAATAAGAGCGCTTCTCGTATTTCATCTGCAGGGGGCATAGCGATCTCGTTTACTGGACTTACTATTCGAAAAATCAAACAAGTGTAGCGGTAAATATCAAATAGATACAATATTGAAATAATAACGTTGGCCAGTAATTCCTTCGGTTCCGTTCATATTTTAGCGTGTTCGCGCGGGTGTTATTTCTCAGATGTAGAGTTGAGATTAGTCGACGGCCAATTTATCGACGAGAGTGGTTGCAACAATTATTATACATATAAGTAAATCCGCTGTTTTCCAACTGAATGGGTTTGTGCGGGCGCGCTAGGTATTGTTTCTGAACTGAAGCGATAATACTCTTGTGGGATCAACTAAAACGAAACGTATGGTAGCTAGGTAGGTACTTACTTACCTACTTTATATTCTGATTCTCCGTGCGAAACGCTTTAAAATAAATGTAAAGCTACGCCCTTCACTAGGCAGTAAACAGTTTGTTAGGTATACCGTTATTGATTTAGTTGTTTTTACCTACATCCAAGCTCGCAGAACTGTCACGAGATGGCGTTACGCAAATTAGTTGAATCATTATGCTAAGATGAAATAATTTCTGTCACTTCAAAGGATCAATCTTATTGGTGCAAAAGTATCTGCGATGGTGGGACCATAGCCATACGGTCCCTTTGCAGATACATGCTAAATTATAATTGTGAAAGTTTGAATGATTGTTACCTTATCACGCCCAACTTTCTAAAAAATAGGGCTAAAATTATAGATTATGTAGTTCTAGACCTGGATTAAAAAAAACGCTACTTTTTATCCCGGAAAACCTTGCGCCAAGCTTGAGGCGCGGGCAGAATCTAGCGGCCGCACGAAACAAAAAGATGCGGTTGTCGTTAGTTGGTAGGCATCAAGCGTCTACAGGGTGTAAAGGCTACGCTTACAAGTGCACCCTTGTTCCAGGCCATAACCCGGGTGAAGCTGAACTTCTTGGACCAGATCATCAAGTTCTGGGAGCTGCAGGGCAACGCTCTCAAGATCCCCACCGTGGAGCGCAAGCCGCTCGACCTCTACGCGCTTCACAAGATTGTTAGGGAAGCAGGTCAGTTGAAACCATTATTTTATTTATTAGTTTAAAAAACACAGTTAAATCATAATAACATTTCTGCAGTGCATCAGGTATGTTCAGTGAGGCGAACACTGATGGCTTTCACGCCATCATAAGAAAACGTTGTGCGTCGCTCTTGAACAGAACTTGGCCGCTCCAACACCATTCTAAGCACATTGGCGGATAGATGGGACTCTTCGTTTATGGGGCACTGGATAAGCCTGCACGCAACCCTTTTTAATGGGTGTTGCCCCGGTCACTGATGGTCCCTCCTATGTATATTTATCTGTCTATCCGTGTCCTATATTTTATTGATTAATTTTCTGTCTGACTTAGTTTTACTTTTCATTTGATTATTTTTTCATTGTATTAATTTATTGTGTATTTAAATGTAATTTTATGAGTCATGTACTTGAAATAAACAACTTTTATTTTATTTTATAAGGATGACACATAAATTCTGTAGGGTACATACAAATGAGGATACAGCAAAATGAGATTTGCACTGCTGAGAGAGAGAGAGAAACCGTGTTTAATTGCTACATTGGAAACATCCAACACCTCCAGAATTACACTGTAACACATGGCCCTCCCTACCTCAGACTCTGCAAGGGATTAGCATTGTAGAACAATCAGAATCAATAACTTTATTTCTTTAGGCTTACAAAATAAGCACTTAGACAAGTCAAGTTGTATACTATAAACATAGTTATTATTATCAAATAAGAAATAAGGTGTTATTGATATTCTCTTCACTTCAATTTTTTGTCCAATGCAAATAGCAAAAGTTTTTTTACGTGTGAACAAACGCATTAAATCCACATTCGTTCTATTCTCGCCAGGTGGGTTCGAGGTATGTTCCGTGGAGCGCAAGTGGTCGAAGATCGCGCGGCGCATGGGTCACCCGCAGGGGAAGGGCATCGGGTCCATCCTCAAGAACCACTACGAACGAATCCTCTATCCGTACGACGTGTTCAAGAGCAACGGCGCAGTGACCGATCACAAGGAGACTGTCAGTATTTGCCATTATCACCCTGCTCCCGCTGAGCAGCTCCTATAGTGTAGCACTGACTGAACAGACAAATTTTTAATTGAATGCGTTGAAAATTTCAAATTCATTCCTTCAACTTCAATAATTTACTTGTTGACTTGATTTACTTAAATGATTTTTTGTTTGTTGAAAATGTCCGACCTTGGCTATCTGCGTGAACGGTACCGGAGCTGGTATTAATTACGTAGTAAGCACTAACCGCTTGTATCTTCTCCCCGCAGAAGATAGAAGTGAAACGTGAGGCGACGCCCGAGCAGGCGATGGACGGGCCGCGCGCGCGCTCCGCCTCCAAATGCGGTGCTTCCCCGGCGCCCTCGCCCGCGCCTTCCCCCGCGCGCCGTTACAAAGCTGAGCCTGAGGCCGCCGAGGGCTCGCACACCGAGGGAGCCCTACCGCCCAACAGCGACAAGGGCATGAAGACGCCGGTCAAGGAGGAGAGTCCCGAGACTAATAGACGTAGTAAGTACAGCGGTCCGATTGTTTAGTGTCGTGTTCTTGAGTGGAGAATGCGCTTCGGTTATTAGGGGAGGCTGCCGTCCAACTGTGGACTAGCATAAGCAGATATTGTAATCATAGATATACCGTTTATTTTATGAAACTGATGGCTGATTGTAAGTCATGTGTTGTCCCCAGGTCCTCGCGAGAACAAATGGATGTCTTCATCAGGCAGCTGCGGATCGCGCGGGCGCGTGACGCGCAGTGCGCGCCTGCGCGAGCACCGCATGTCCAACATGACGGTGTCCGTGACGCCTGCGCCGCCTCCCGCCGTCGTCGTGCCGCGCCCCGACAACAACAACGACCCGGTGAGTTCTATAACGTGACGCACAGTTGATTATTATTCTGATTATTCAATAAGGGCCTTGTCCAAGGGCGACTGATACAAGAAACGCCCGAGTTGTACGACCCAATAGAATGTAGTTTTAATAAAGTAGTAATGGCTTACTAAGGTCAAGTCTGTTTCATCCCACAGCTGGCCAAATACATGTGTCACGTCTGCGGTCGTGGCGATGTGGAGGAGAATATGCTACTGTGCGATGGGTGCGACGACTCGTATCACACGTTCTGCCTACTGCCGCCGCTCGCCGTCGTGCCCAAGGGCGACTGGCGCTGCCCTGTCTGTTTGGCGACAGAGGTGGGTTCCATTCATACCGGCGCCCTTCATTTATAGACTAAGGAACGCTCGGACTCTCGCCTAATTGCGTCCCCCCTAATGTCGCCTTTGTCTAGTGATTATGAACCTCTTAAAAACCTGAACCATGATCAACTTGGTAAGTAGATTATGGATTGCTGAGGGGACTCTAGAGGACTAAAGAAGATGCTGATAACAATGCAACACGATTTTTTGTATAATTTTCACTGAAATTCCTAAGATCACGATGTTGAGACACGTGCTTAAACCGGAATTGCGTTTCAGTATATGGGGGTTAGATTCCTATAGAAGGCATTGAAATTAATTAATTCCATTACTAACGGATTTGAAATGTCTTGCAGGTGTCAAAACCAGCTGAAGCGTTTGGCTTCGAGCAGGCGACGCGCGAATACACGCTGCAACAGTTTGGAGAAATGGCCGACCAGTTCAAATCTGACTATTTCAACATGCCAGTGCACGTAAGTTAATTGACAAATACCATTCACTGTTGTATAACTTTCAAAGATTTGTACTTATGAATTCTGGTTTTCAGATGGTCCCAACATCAACGGTAGAAAAGGAGTTCTGGCGCATCGTGTCTTCCTTAGATGAAGACGTCACGGTGGAGTACGGAGCTGACCTGCATTCCATGGACCACGGATCTGGTAAAACTTTACTTCTATCTGATGGAATCTAATACCACAGGTCGGCGACACTGTTCGGCAAGTCTTTCGCGTGGCGTGTCTATAGTATGTTTCAGGACGAAAGACTTTCTCATTGTAATCATGAATGTTCCAGGTTTCCCCACAAAATCTAGCGCCCACCTATATCCAGGCGAGCAGCAGTATGCAGACTCCAGCTGGAACCTGAACAACCTGCCCGTGCTGGAGGGTTCCGTGCTGGGACACATCAACGCAGACATATCGGGCATGAAGGTAACCAAGTCCATTAGTAACTAATGATGATGTCCTATCTAGCCGCATTTTGGCCACGGTGGCTAAGTACCGGAGACTCGCAGGACATTATAGCGCACAAGCTGTGGATAGAATTTTTTATTATCATAATTGGTGAATCCCTCGCCGCTGGATCGTAGAATCAGGCCGTTTGTAAAATGGCTAGGTGTGTTTCAGCCAGCACGTTAGTGTACATAGACAATCTCTATAGATCTGTCGTAAGGTAGTCATGGAGACTGAATTGATTTTAATTCCCAACAATGGTGTCAACCTGAATAAAGTAAAAATAGTTTCTTCGATAATACCAGACTCTTTTTATTTCTAACAAATGGTAGCAGAGGGTGGTTACCTGATTACATAATGAAAATAGTAAAAACACTAAAGTGTTGGTTGGATATCCACGTGAGTGTAAAATTTGTACATACCTAAATAAAATTAAAAAATGACATCGGCAATAAATAGCCGAACTTAGATAGAAACATTGACCAAGTCAAACTACGACACCTGGTGCCTACAGGCACAGGCGGTGCTCATAAAAAATGATTTATGGGACATCGTAAGCGGAACAAAAACTTTGGCACCAAACTCTAATCCAGCAACCACCGAGGCCTTCAACAAAGAAGACTTAAAGGCCAAAGCTGAAATCATCTTGTTGTTATCACCCTCCGAGCTAAAACAAATCAAAGGTTGCGAAACGGCGAAGTTGGTATGGGAAACGTTAAAGAAAACTTACCAAAGCACAGGACCTGCCCGAAAGGCTACATTGTTAAACAACTAGTCCTAAAGAGGATGACACCAAATGAAGACATCCGCGACCACATCAACAATTTCTTCGATATAGTTGGTGAACTTGAGGACATGGAAATAAAGATCCCTAGAGAACTACAATGTATCATGATCCTGTACAGATTGCCAAAATATTTCGAAAACTTCCGAATTGCCATCGAATCAAGGGACATACTACCAAGTCCCGAAGATCTCAAAGTCAAAATATTTGAAGAGTCACAGGCAAGAAATAATAAGAGTGCTGAGCAACCGGAGTACGAAGAAAGATTCGAAGCTTTGTATGCAAAGAAAAAGTTCTGCACTATCTGTAAGAAAAAAATCACACAGTACAGAATCTTGTTGGTCCAAGAAGAAAGAAAACAAAACTCCTTCAAAAGTTTCAAATAGAGGCAAGAAGCAACATCAAAAAGGTTTATATACTTGTTTAAACATAAATAATGAAAAAAATCAAAAATGACGTGGTGTTTTGACAGCGGCTGTACATCACATATGACGAGTAACAAACAAATTTTTCTAAATATTTCTGAAGATTTTGTTCGATGTAAAAATCTCATTGGTGTTTTTTGTTATAATTTACCGCTCATATTATTTATTACTAGCCTCCATTCCATGACTATGAAATTTCCATGAACTGGACACTGGCAGAAAAGTGGCAACCCAGACACATATTGCCAATAACAAAGAAGTCAAGTCTATGGTTCTGTAAAATTGGCTACGAATGACCATATAACGCCAGTCAAAGGAATTGGAATGGCACGGGTGAATCTAAGCAACTACTCATGTGACTTATATGAAACCCTATATGTGCCAAATCTCGACAAACCTGCTTTCAATTGGGAAAATCACTGACAAAGGCAAGTTATGTTCGAAAAGCACAAAGCCTACGTCGTGGAACCTAATGGCAAAATATCGCTAAAAGCACGAAAAACTGACGGCTTATACTATATACATAGTACCGAATCCAAAGATATGGCTAACTCAGTAACAGTCGAATCCGAGATGATGACATGGCACAAAAAGCTAGGCCACATCAACGAAAAAGACCTGAAACAAAAGGCAAAAGACGAAAAGTTACGAGGACTTGCGTTTAAGGACGACAAGCTTGAAGCGTGCGAAACGTGCATCAAAGGAAAAATGACACGTTTACCTTTCCCTAAGAAAGATTCTATAAACAGCACTTAACCACTCGAAATAATTCATACAGACGTATGCGGCCAATTCGAAACTAAAACGTTGACCGAGTCAAAGTATTACGTCACATTCATTGACGCTACGTCTACTTTATGAAGAAAAATAATCAAGTATTCACACTATTCAAAGAGTTCAAAGAAGAAGTTGAGAATTATCACAAGATAAGAATACAAAACTTACAGTCTGATAATGGGACCGAATATATAAATAAAGAGTTCGATCAGTACCTTAAAGAAAACGGAATAAAGCGACGACTAACAGCTCCGTACACGCCTCAACAAAATGGCATTGCTGAATGCAAGAACCGGTCTCTATTAGACAAAGCTCGATGTTTACTTATAGACGCGAACGCACCCAAAAATCTATGGGCTGAAACTGTAAATACTGTAAATTACCTTGTAAATAGAAGCCCAACAAAACTACTCAAAGGTAGTACACCATACGAACTGTGGGTGCTCCCCACCCACAGTTCGCATGGTGTACTACCTTCCAACCATCAGCATCGGCAAATCATCTACACTTGTTTGGAAGTAAAGCTTTTGTACTGCGAAAGACACAACGAGGGAAGCTGACACCTAAAGCCATAATAGGTGTATTCATGGGATACGCGTCAAATGCAAAAAGCTATCGTATTTTCATTCCTGAAAAAGACGATATAATAACAAGCAGAGACGTGAAGGTACTAAACCAAATGTACTATGAGAATAAAAATGAAAAATATGAAGATCTCGTCAACAATGAAAACGAAGAGAAAGAAATGAAAGGGACGAATAGAAAGGAAAATGATAAGAAAGGCAAAGCAGAAGCCATTGAAATAGAATTTGAAACGAAAAAGAAAAATGACTCAACTGTTCAGCATTCTGATCATGAAAATTTTGACAAGGAAGATCACACTGTTTACTACAAAGCTAGAAAGATGCTTGAAGATATAAGAAGCATAAAAGGTGAAAAAGCTTGCTTACTAGAAAGAGCACTTTATGGATTGAAACAGTCGGGACGGCGGTGGTTTAAAAGATTAGACACTGAACTTTAAAAAATTGGGGTCGAGACTTCATTTGCGGATCCGTGTGTGTACATATCAACGAAAGGAGGAGATAAGACAGTGATAACGATCTATGTCGACGATATTCTAATGGCTTACTTAGACCCGGAGAGAGCAAAGAAAATAAAGGCTCAGTTATCCAAAGAATTTGAATTAAAGGATATGGGTAAACCGAAGAAACTAATCGAATTCGAGTACACCAATGCAGGCATAAAGTTGTTTTACTATAAAAACTTTCGTAGTTTGATAAATTCTACTCAAGCGCTCGTTCAGCGCCGCGACGCTGAGCGAGCGCGACGCGAACCGCACTCACCCTGAAGAAGTCCCTCGTTAAGGAATGAAACGTTGGTGTTCTTCCAACACAAACTAGGTTCGTAGTTAACCCGCTTACATTCATAATGAGCATAATGTTGTATCAAGGGTCATACATTGAAAAAGCACTCAAAACTTTTGATATGACTGATTGTAAAGTCTCAAATACGCCTATCGAACCCGGTAGCTACCTCATGAAGAACCCCAAGAAAAGGGGGGATAACCTACCGTATAAAAATCTAATCGGTACGCTGATGTATCTTGCGGTTGCCACAAGGCCAGACATAATTTTCTCAATGAGCCCTACCTGTCACAATTTAATGATTGCTATGGAGAGCAGCACTTCAAATGTGCGAAATAGTAGTTTATGCAACTGTGCATAATGGAGAGCATTACAACACAAGTGTGGGTTTAAGAAACGAGCCGAAGGCGAGTTTCTTAATAGCATCACACGAGTGCTGTAATGCCTAATTATGTACAGTTGCATACACTACTTTATCTACCCAAATGTCATAAGGGCTCTATGATGGGTTCAGGAACCATAGGGAAATGACCAGCATTGTTACCAGTGTAATGCAATAAAAAATCAATTGAACACATACAGAAGCAAATTATTTATTCTGAGTCACTATCACTCATTTTCGACAGAAATAAAGAACTTATTCAACTTATCAGAAAATTTGTCTACTCGTAACTGGAAATAAAAAGCTAACGAACAAATGACAGCTCCAGCTACTTTCGAAGTATACTAATTGGTCTATGGACAGCTCGAAATGGCGGCGTTTCGAATATCTGTATTTTTTTTTTAAATGGTGACATACGAACAAAGTCTATTCTTGTGTCACTCGAGATCAAAATGTCGTGCGATTTATAGTTAGAATGTAGATACTAGTATAGCACACTCACTTGAATTTGACACCTGTTCCAAATTTAAACTCTATAACCTACGGTTTTCAGTAGGTTATGAGTTCATTACAGTTCCGTTTATTTCTGTTGGTTGGTAATGCTCGTCATTGCCTATGGTTTTTGGATGCATTAGAGAGGGTTTATGATATTTGGGTAGATAAAGAGTATTAAGATACTTAAAAGGAACTAAGAGCATGGGAATAAATTACAAAAAGACAAACGAAATGTTAATTGGAATGGCCGACGCAGATTGGGCTGCATCAAAAGATGACAGAAAATCCTTTTCAGGATACGTATTTAAATACGCAGGAGCAGCCATCAGCTGGGCAATCAAGAAACAGCGATCAGTAGCACTATCGACGGCTGAAGCTGAATATGTTTCACTAACGGCAGCCGCAAAAGAAGCAATTCACCTACATTCGCTGCACAAAAACCTAAAACTACGGCAAGAAAAGCCAGTTATCATATTTTGCGATAACCAAGCAGCGATTAAACTAGGTCAAGCCTTATATCTATATCTTCTAAGTCCAAACACATCAATATGATGATGAATTTTATTAGAGACTGTGTTGGGGAAAATAAAATAGAGCTGAAAACGAAGCCGACCCCATGACAAAAGGAATGCCCGGTCCACGTTTTTCAAGATTGAGAGAGCTGTGGGGGCTCAGGGCATGAAGCAAGCATGCAGCATGCATGAAGCGACACTTGAATCCTGTACACCATCTGTGCCGAGGAGGAGTGTTGTTCAGCCAGCACGTTAGTGTACATAGACAATCTCTATAGATCTGTCGTAAGGTAGTCATGGAGACTGAATTGATTTTAATTCCCATCAATGGTGACACCATTGATGGGTCCTGAATAAAGTAAAAATTGTTTCTTCGATAATACCACACTCTTTTTATTTCTAACACTAGGCCATTGAAATACGGTGCTATTCATTCAATTGCCTATGCTGATTGAATATTACGCTTAAAATTAGTAAGCGTGACTTAGCCATCTCGCCCAAAGACATTAATTAGTGATTCCCAATAATCAGTTTTCGTTTTACAATCGGCCTAGCCATTCTACAGAAGGTCTGATTGTACTATCCGGCGGCGACATATCTACAATGTGAGCGAAGTCCAGACATCACCAGACTGTAGCTTAGCGACACAAAGTGAGTCTTGACCGCTGACAGAAGACTTGTCCCAGGCATCTCAGTTCTGAGTTGTCTTTCGCTTATAGCGTTAAATTCGCGGAGATCGTCTTCCACATAGTCTATCCAACCGGTCCCAGGGACACCAACGTCTTGTCTCTGATCTTTTCTCATAAATAATATGTTCACATCAATAATAATCTTGCATGTTTCAGATCCCCTGGCTGTACGTCGGCATGTGTTTCGCGACCTTCTGCTGGCACAATGAGGACCACTGGAGCTACTCCATCAACTACCTGCACTGGGGGGAGGCAAAGACTTGGTGAGTCCCTAACACAGTAGCAAGCTCCACTTACCACAATCAACTTGGAAGCATGTTTGTTGGATATTATGATGGTTGTTCATTTCAGTTCTATGGAGCCTGTTGTTATTCATCTTCTGGTGAGATTCCTTTGCCGCCGTATCATGAGCGAGAGCATTTTATACGCGGAATGTTTCATATTATTGCTCCACTTAACGGAACAAGTTGGCCGGTGGATTAATTATTGCTAATAACGATTTTCTATTCCGGTGTTGTCCTCCTTTTTTGATTAATAATTTTGCAAAGTGTCATAGTAATTTATAATGTCCGACAGTTTACAAAATAAACACTCAGACAAGTCAAATTGTCATATAATCTGTTGGACATATATTATTTTTTATGCAATAATCTATTTTTATTTATTTTTATTGGGTTTCTCACTGTTGATGATTTCCAGCAGTCGCCTTCCTTCCATAGACATCTATAGAACTGAGGCTCTCGCTAGATGATAGAGCAGGCGACGATAGATGGCGGTTTTAATTGGTGGAAAAGTGCTGTAGCAATGTTTGATAACTGTCTAATCCACATTGTTTACCCCCAGGTACGGAGTGCCAAGCTCGAAAGCGGAGCAGTTCGAAGCAGCCATGAAGGCGGAGGCTCCGGAGCTGTTCCAGCTGCAGCCGGACCTGCTGCACCAACTCGTCACCATCATGAACCCTAACGTCCTTATGAAGGCAGGGGTTCCGGTCTACCGGTAACTTTCGAATGTTGAATAGTATCTATACCTGTTTTATGGCTTTGCGGTGCGGTGACTGTACCTACTCCTCTCCCTACACGCATTTTACGTTTCTTTTCTTTTTGACAGATCGAGTGATAACCAAATAGCCATGTCCTAATGCTTTACCGATTTGATTTTGTTTATTAACAAACTGTACCTAGTAATAGATTTGTTACAAACAAACAACTCGCCATTACACGCCTTACAGTTGGTGTCGTCGCTGATTTTATAATTTCCCTGCGATATATAAAACAGCGTATATTTTAATCCAGGTCTAGAACTACTTCCATCCATGCATCATACTTCAGCCCCCGATTATGTTCAGTAGTTTTGACGTGAAGGGGTAACAAACATTCAAACATCTAAAGAACCAAACTTACGCTTCTATTATATTAGTTTGATGTAGCAGGAACAGTGTCTCAGGGCCTCGCCTAGATCTCGAAATACAGAAACATAAAAAAGGTCCTACACTCATTGGCCCTGCTTTCACACATGAGATGTAAGATCTCCTTCACACTAAGTCGCAATGAACCCGATTTTCATACCAGATGGCAGCGCGGCAGCTGCGTGCGCCACCGCGTGTATATACAAGTCGTGCGGCTGCCGCATTTGCGTTTTCGACCTAATGTGAACTTGCCCTTACAGTCAAAAGGAGTTAATGTTATGTTTGTCTGACACAGATTGGACCAGCACGCTGGAGAGTTCGTGGTGACCTTCCCTCGCGCCTACCACGCTGGCTTCAACCAAGGATACAACTTCGCGGAGGCCGTCAACTTCACGCCGGCAGACTGGGTATGTACATCAGCACACCACTCGACTTAGATCATTACTTGTTTCTGAGCCGAGTAGAAATTATCATTTCTGAAAGAAAGGTCCATTTGCGACGAAACATGCCTTCTCATTGTCTAATATTTGATCTCTTTTATCTGCATCTCAATTTCACTAGCTGTTCTTTGTAAATATTCTGGGCCTGTCTCATGACTTTTATTAGTTTCAAACTCCGCTCTCCTGTCCACCGACTGAGATACATACGTCTTTATAATAATAATACTTTTATTTCAGACACATGATCCATATAAAATATAATAATATTTTTTTTAAATTAAACCTAAAATAAGACCAGTCAGGTATCTTAAACATAATATTAAAACAAATTATATAATGCACCTATGCTCAGGATGCTATATGCATCCAGCGTTTATATGTATCTGTTTGAATCAGACGCTCAGACATACTAGAAATTATACTATTTTTACACCTGCCAACCCTGGACAAGAATTTAGCGATGCGAGTTCTTTGGATGGTTTCAAAGGAGCTTACTCTTGCCTCAAAGAACATCCCGAAGGCGCTGCAGCACCATGGTAGGCCAAAAAACTGCATAAAGATGTTATTGTAAGCAACCCTGATGCCTTCAAGCGCTTTTTTTGTGTATTGTGTCCAAAGTTGGCAAGTGTAAAATGACTGACAGAAAGATCTAAAGAGCGTTAGTTTTAAATCTTTGGATGAACGGGCAAATTTTCTTACGATCATATTTCCGACTGTAAAGAGCGCTCTTCTCTGTCGCTCGATATCCTCGTCATCTTTTAGGCTTGACGTCACAATATGACCAAGGTACTTGAAGCTCTCTACAATTTCAATCGTCTGTCCATTAAGACGTACACTTGGAATATTATCGGGTCCCTTTCCCGACCTAAATACTACCATTTGTGTCTTCTTGGTGTTATAAACTAAGCAGTGTTCTTTAGCATAGCGTTCGCAGATGTCCACTAAATGTGTTAGACCTTTAATAGAGGGGCTGAGCAGCACCATATCATCAGCATAACTCAGATTGTTGACATATCTGTCATCCAATCTAAGTCCTACTGGGGTGCTGCTCAGTTCCTCTATCAGATCATTAACGTAGGCATTAAATAGGCCTGGAGAGGTGACTCCCCCCTGTCTTACACCACAAGGTAACCTGAAGCTTTCAGATAGATCGCGATCACACCTTACGTTGTTGGTCTGGTGCTGATACCAGAATCGGAGTAGTCCAACAACATCATCCGGTACATTCGTCCTATTAAGCTTCTTCCATAGTACCTCATGGCTAAGAGTGTCAAATGCTCTGCTTAGATCCAGAAAGCATGCGTAAACGCTTGTGTTACCTGCCTTATAGTAATTAACTACCTGTTTTAAGGAGAAGATGGCCATGTCCGTTGAAACATGCGATCTGAATCCAAACTGAGCATCATCAATCACAAGATTCGGCGATAGTCTATCTTGAAGAATCCTTTCAAGTACCTTAGCCATGACGGTGGCGAGGGAAATGGGCCTATAATTAGGCATACTGGAGACGTCGCCCGTCTTATTCTTTAGGATAGGTACGACCAGAGTGGTGATCATATCACTTGGTAAGTAGCAGTGTCGCATGCATATATAAAAAAACGAGCAAGAATAACACATATGTCCTGGCCCGCGTATAGTAAGTGCTCAATACTCAGGCCATCGTGACCCGGAGATTTACCACGTTTCATGTTCTCAAGTAATTTTCCAACATCGCCAGCTGTTATAGTTACAATACGAAACTCTTTATTGTACACCACAAAGACAAATAAAACATATATGTAGACATTAACATAAACAAGTACAATGGGCGGCCTTATCGCTTAGAAGTGATTTCTACCAGGCAACCTTAGGATGGATAGAAAATTTTCAATTTAAGAAAGGCAAGGGTGTATACAACATTAATACATAAAATAAGATTAACAACAATATATTTATAGTAGAAAATATATTATTTATATGTAATAAATAAATAAATACCAAGATATAGAATAGATAGGTACCAATAATTACTTTTCCGACAGATAAAAATCTTTGACGCGAGCTTTAAAAACAGGTAGAGTCCAGCTTTCCTAATAAACTCAGGTAGTTCCACAACTTTACGGCCTGGATAGAAAAGGATTTGCCATAGAAACTGGTTCGGTGGAGAGGCATGTTTAATACCAAGTTTTCTGAAGAGCGAAGGATACGAGAAGGATGAGGATGGGAACAGTGGAGAAACTCAAAACGCTCCTTTAAATATAGTGGAGTGAGAGGGTTGAAGAGTATGTTATAAAGAAGAGAAAGTATGTGAGAATCCCGGCGAAGACGGATAGGAAGCCACTTGAGTTTTGTACGGAACTCCGAAATATGGTCATACGAGGGGAGTTTAATGTATTCTCGGTATTGGTATGAAAGAATAAGCAAATAATTCTGAATAAAATTTATTTTTCAATGTAGTCTCCTAGAATCTCAATACACTTATTTGTTCGGGAAAGTAACTTTTCAATTCCCTCTAAAAAATATTTTTCTTCCTGGCCTGAAAAATGTTCATTTATTGCTGCGTTCAACTCTTCGGTGGGTCTGTTCCTTTTCTATGCCACTGCATAGACTCTTGTTTGCTCTCAGGGTCATAGTGATGAACCCACGTTTCATCACCAGGAACAAGCCGATCGAAAATACGGATCATCACAGAGCTCCAAAAACTCCTTGCAACAGTCAACTCGCACTTGTTTCTGAAGCGCTGTGAGCATTCGCGGCACCCATCTTGCACTGACCTTTGATAAATTCAGACTCTCATGAAGGATAGTGTGAATAGTACCCACTGATAGCTTAGTTCTTTCTACTAATATTTTCACTCTTACACGGGTATCTTCGAGTACAAGTTTCTCGACGAATTTGACGTTTTCTTCAGTAGAGGCAGTAACCGGCCCACCGGCACGGGGATCGTCTTCAATGCTCTCTCTACCCCGTTTGAATTCACTTGACCACTTCTGAATTGTAGATAATGAAGGCGCAGAATCTTGGTAAACAGCCACCATTTCTTCGTGAATTAATTTTTGAGTTTTTCCTTGTCTTGTGAGGAATTTTATCACAGCGCGGTGCTCGATTTTTTTCATCATTTTCGAATCAGTCATCGTAGTTGTCTTTTCGCAATGATATCTTGAATACTAATGGTGACAATTTAATGAAATTATGTATTTATACCCTCAAAGAGTGTCATTAACTAATGAGATAATTTACCTACCCTCATCATTAGTATATCACTTCGATACCGAGAATATATTGAACGCCCCTCGTATTTGCGAAGCCCAAAAATAAACCGTTTTGGACACAGACGTTTTGGAGACGTTCAAGCTTATTGAGCTGCTCTTCAGTGAGGTCAAGGTAGCAGACGTCTGCATAGTCAAGGATAGGAAGTATCAAAGATTGAGCGAGCACAATTTTAGTAGCAGTAGGTAGAAAATTTCGGAGTCTTCTCAACGAGGCGGCGGAGGCAAAAATCTTACGGCTCACAGCATCCATTTGTGGGGCCCAAGTCATGTCGCAATCCATTAAAATTCCCAAATTTTTAACGCTATTACTAAAAGGAACTGTGACTCTATTAAATTCAATATTGGGCAGAGTGGACCAGTCGATTTTAACGGAAGTGCGAGAACTACCTATTATAATAGCCTGTGTTTTATTTGGGTTAATCTGGAGACCATAGACTTCGCTCCATAGTTGTTATATACATATATACCATAGTCGCTTATAGTTATGTGCGAGGGTCTCCGAGTTCCCACGTCCGTGTTGGCAGCGATTATTCGGCATTCTATTACTAGTTGAATTTAAGCTATTATCTATATTAAAATGACTTCTAAATAAATTTGCAATATTTTTCTTATTTTCTTCACCTTCAATATTTGATGGAATGCTGTTTTTATTAGATTGTAATTTCTTTGTTTCCTTCCAGAATTTTACAAAATTACCTGATGAATGCTCGCGGGCCAATATATCCATTTAAATTTTCTGTTGATTATTTTGAAGATATTTTACAGCACTTTTAAATGTCTTCGCGAAGATGACATAGCTTCATAACAAGGTCCAGAGCCTGGCCTACCATGGAACACCCACTCATGAAAATGGTATCGAGCTTTCGCGTGTTGATCTTTTACATGATAATTCCAACGTACTAGTTTATTTTTAAATTTCTTTCTATAAGCGCTCTGTACAGCCGAACTTTGCAAGATATGTATAATTTCATTGTATAATTTATCGATACTTCGTTATTCGATCTTTGTTAGGGTTATTATGTGGTGTTGAACTCTATGCTCCATTGCGTATGTAAGCACGATATTGTATGTTTTCTGTGTTGGTTTCCAGTTAAAGATGGGTCGCGAGTGCGTGGTGCACTACAGCACGCTGCGGCGCTACTGCGTATTCTCGCACGACGAGCTGGTCTGCAAGATGGCGCTGGAGGCGGATGCGCTCACGCTGACGGTCGCGCTCGCCGCCTACCGGGACATGCGCGCCATGCTGCACAACGAGAGAAGACTGCGCAAGAATCTATTGCATTGGGTACTGTGTGCTACCGCTCTACTTAATAAAGTCTGAATGTTGATTATTATCCTTAAAAAGCTATTAAAAAAGTAGTGAGAAACATTTATCATTCTAGTTTATTTAGCCACGCGTCCGTCAATTTTACGGTACTGCATCACATCTTGGGGTGGGCACATAGACTAAAGGTTGTTGTCTACTGTTGCAGGGCGTGACAGAGGCAGAACGCGAAGCCTTCGAGCTCCTCCCGGATGACGCGCGTCAGTGCGCGGCATGCAAGACCACTTGCTTCCTGTCGTGCGTCACGTGCGCCTGCACAACGCACGTAGCCTGTTTGCGCCACGCTGCACTTCTATGCGCCTGCGCACCCTCCAAGCACACGCTCAGGTAACACAATAATTCCTTCTTCTATCATCAGCTTCTATGAACCAGAGAAGAGAGTTAGTACCGACTGCTTCGGTTGTAGGCCAATGGTAGATATTTCACACAGCATTGCCTAGCCCGGAAGTGAACAGAGTTTGTTTTATTGTTTCTATATAGTGACAGATAATACTTATAAAACGCCCAGATCCAGAACAAAAATCTTTATATCTTTAGTCTTTCCGTAATTTTGCTGACACGATGACGCCTGTTGCTATCAATTTTTTGTTCATATAAATAGTACCCTGTTGTTTCCAGATACCGGTATACCCTAGACGAGCTGCCAGCAATGCTCAGCAAACTGAAAGCCAAGTCGGAGCAGTTCCGGTCGTGGGCCGAAGCCGTGCAGAACGCGTTAGACCCTGACACGCCCAAGACCTGTGACTTGGACGGGCTGCGGCATCATCTGCACAAGGCGCACCAGCTCAAGGTAACCAGGAACCAGCGGCCGGGCGGTTAAAGAATGTTGGCAAAAAAATTTGAGTAAAGAAGCGTGTTTTAGGCCAGGGGATGCAGTCTCGACAAAGATAACGATCGCAAGGCGACCGACATCGGTCGCAAAGTTTTACCGGTCACATTTTAAGGATTTATAAGAGGAGAGAATGATGGCTATAACAACGCCATGCTACAAGAGGGCGGGTTGTGCAAGATGGAGGCTCGAAGGCGTCACGTCGTTTTCGAAGCAAAATAGTTATTTGTTCAACAAGTGGGCAAAACGATTTGTTGTTGAACGTGCAGTTATTAAATCGTCGAAACAAAAAACATTTGCTCTCGAGTTAAACACAAATTTTCACCTCGACTGGAGAGAGAAAATTATGTGTTTTATAAAAGAGTTCGAAAGTCAGAAGTTCATTTTGCTCAACAACCACAAAGAGTTGAAATACTATGCCTCTTTCAAACCACAAACGAAGTATATAATTATTTTCTATGAAGGTAGAACACTGTACAACCTCCTTCCAAAAAGTCAAAAATTCCTTATTTCCATAAAGAGGTCATAGCCTCGGAGTAAGACGTGCAACATCAAATACCCACATCGGTCATCACTTCCTGAGTAACCGAGTGGTGCCCAATTGGAACCGGCTCCCCGAAGAAGTTGTAACAGCTCCATCTGTAAACAGCTTCAAAAACAGACTTGATCACTGGTTACGAACGCACAATCTGACCGCTATAAGAGACAAACTAGTGTAGTGAAGAACTCTGCACTGTGATATAGACATATCAGCTCTCAGTTGCTCGTCTATTATTAAATAATAATAATAAACCTACAGGGCAGCTTGTGGCGAGCTGTTGCTGAGTAGCGACACCACGGTTATACCGAGTGCTCCCGGGGCAGTTCCCGGTTCTCGTCTCCGCTTGCAGAGTGGTACCCCAAGAGAACTAGATCCCCACCTCTTTCTTGCCTTCATTGACCGGTCTGAGTGGAGTCGCGAGAGATGCATATTAGGATGTAGACTCGGGGGTGGAAGTGTCTAATGGCGTAATAACGAGGAAGCCCGCTCACGTGTCTTCGTGATGGTGAAATCGGGGCCGCACCTCTCGACACCGACTAAGGGTAGTTGTTTGCACCGATCTTGTTACTTTACCGTCATTTACGCCAACATTTTGAGGAACCCAACCTGCATTTTTTTGTATTTATTTTGTATTAATTTATTTCCACCGTAGGTAGACAGGTTACACTTGATGTTGTTAATTCTATCTATAATATAATATTCACAGAAACTTTTCACATAGGAAACACTATAGGGGATTGTACAAAGAAAAACAGACAAACATGTGATAAGTGCATAATGTATAATAATTTAACATGATCAAAAAAAATAATTAAGTGTCATAATATAAAGTGTCAGTAAAAATCAAATCTAAAATTAATTTAGTTTCATAATTATGTCAATACTAAAATAAAGCTGCTGTATATGGGCATTGTCAAATAAACTACAATAAAATTCGGCAAGCCACCGTCTGTCGCTTGTAACAGTATTGAGAGTATGTTTATGGCAGGCGTCCATAGTTTCCCCCATAGCCCAATTACCCAGTCCATCCATTCACCACAATAACATGGCTTTTTTGTTATTTCCTTTTTCCTTTGCAATAGTCTCTACACCTGGCGGATATCATCTTCGGGTGTATCATATTGTGTAACCAAGGATGCTACCCGCTATGTGTCTCAGACCTACTACCCGATTTAAACAGTGGTATTATTTTACTATGTTTCATCAGATCAGGAAAAACGCCACAATCAATAGATTCATTAAATATAAAAACTAGATCTGGTGCAATAGTATCAATCAATGGTTTAATGATTCTAACGGAAATGCCGCAGAGATCCGCAGTATTTTTTATATTTAAAAGTTTAAAGGCTTATTTAATATCGTTTTCATCGACATGTTGGAAATTAAATTTATTTTCACATGCAGGTACATTTTCTTTTAGTAATGAATGACTCAGCGATTACTTGAGAAGAGTTCCTTTCGATAAACTAAATTGAATGCAGCTCCCAGAATGTGCAACTGCCTATATGGCAGTCCAAACCTGTTGTTTGGGAGATTATATAAAGATGGTGTTGTCCGCCTAGAAAAATGGTCTTCACAAGCCAAGTTGTCAACCTACACGAGGTAGGTGTGTACCTAGTGTGTACTAGGGCATGTAAACCGATTAATCGAAAATAATTAAGTGTCATAATATAAAGTGTCAGTAAAAATCAAATCTAAAATTAATTTAGTTTCATTAACCGACTGATTTTACGACGGTTATTAACCGGTTTTTTTTTTGACAAAATAACCGGGTTTTCGTTTTTTTTTTTATGAGTAATAAATGACAAATTTATTTCAAACTACAACGCCTTGCAAACTTTATTTAAAACGACCATAACAATATTTTATCCTCTTAATTATTTTACAACATTTTATGCGTTATAGTTACAAAAATTCAAATAAACACCTCGGAAAACTTTGGACCGCATAAAAAGTCGTTACTGAATGTCGTCGTCGTGCAAATAAGCTATTATTATTAACTGGGTAAAGCAAGATAGCGACGGCGGCGTTGCATAAGCACATTGGGCGCCACCGTCGCTCGCTGTGGTTTACTGCGGTCAGCGGTTGAACTGTTCGTTTGAGGCTACTCACGACTAGAATCAGCGATGAAAAAATCTGAAAGGCGACTGATCGCTTTTTAGGCTACTTCAGGGACAAGCCATGTTAAATAGCCGAATGGCAAATAAAAAGCTTATAATAAAATTCATAGTCACCCTTAGGTCTGTGTTATTATGAAACCAAATTACCATATTTATTTCATCATCATCATCAGCCCATACACGACCACTGCTGGACATAGGCCTCCCCCGTACGACGCCAGAAATAGCGGTCCTGAGCCGCCTCCATCCATCGACTCCCTGCGACCGCTACGATGTCGTCGGTCCATCAAGTGGATGCTCTCCCATATAGGGGGGGATTTGCCATAATCACCACGCTTGGCAGGCGGATTGGTGATCGCAGTGTTGGTGTTTAAAAAATACCCAGAAGGAAGCTGCTGCCCTTCCTCTGGTAGGTTCCCTTAGTCGGCATATTTATTTATCAACTGAATAAAGCGATCGGGATTTTCATAACTATTTCGCAAAAGAAACCTGTTAAAAACGGTTTCATTATTCGAAAAAAGTGCTCATACAAGTACTGACCTCGCCCGACGTCGTCG
This sequence comes from Eupithecia insigniata, assembly GCA_947859395.1. Lineage (NCBI taxonomy): Eukaryota > Metazoa > Arthropoda > Insecta > Lepidoptera > Geometridae > Eupithecia > Eupithecia insigniata. The sequence goes on along the minus strand of OX402018.1, from coordinate 215,817 downwards.
TGTAACTATAGTGAGCGGTGTGGGCGGATGGTAAAGGTTGCCTGGAAGAAATAGCTATTAGCGATAAAGCCGCCCATTGTGGAACTATTTCTGTGTTTGTGTTTTCCCGTCTTGTTATTCTATCTTGGTGTGCAATAAAGAGTATTTCTATTCTATTCTATTCTATGGGCGTTAGGGGTCTAACGCCCGTTAAGTAATAATATTATTTTTATATTTTATTAAAGCGCGGCAATACACATCCTGTCAAAATTTCAGTTGTCTACCTTTTATAGTTCGTGAGACGTAGCCCGCGGATAAACGGATGTACATTAAACGTAAGCTTAATAAGAATAAGAGAGAAAGAAACAGTTTTATTACTACCAAATAAGAAAGGAAATAAAACTAAGGAGTTTTTAAGACTCATTTATTGTAAAGTTTTAAGATGTCTATTTTGTTGATTTTTATATTTATTTGAGTAAGAGAGATATATAATACTACCAAATCAAAAAGTTAATTTCACTTATTAACTTTTATGACTGATTATCATAATGTTTTCGAATATCATCATCATCAGCCCGTACACGTCCACTGCTAAACCGACATACTCTACAACAAGGCAGCGGGGTGCCTTGTTGTTTTTAAGCTGTTTGAGAGCCGTCCTTACCTCGTAAAGGCTGACTGACGTCCGGGATATCTTCGGTATAGTGTCGGGTTAAACGGGCTCTTGCATCGCCTGCCGTGCTATTTGCAGGGCATTGCAATGATATGTAGAGCTGTCCATAAAACTTTTCAAGCTCTCTCAAGATCTCAGGCTTGGAGGAAATGATGCTGCCGCAACCGGTCTTCAGCTTCGTCAACTGGCTCTGCCCAAGCGACAGATCTCTTGCGAACACTTAGGAGCCCTTGTTCCACTCTATTGCGCTCACAATACAATTGGTATTGAATGAGCGCAAATCGTGTCGCATAGACTTCGAGATCTGTTTGTTGAGCGCACCGTATGTCGACATGTCTGCCGAAGACTGCGGCCGCATTTCACTCCTCTCTGCCTCTGCCTCACTGTAGACCCGAGAGTCTCTGTGTTTTATTTCTGCGGGGGATCCTAACGAAGTCCAACCCGACCGCACGTACAGTTACCACCAGCCCGTTATTTAGTTCGTCCCTTGTTGCGCATTCCGCGAGGCATTCAAAGCGGTTCTGTAGCTCCAACTGAAAGCTCTCGGCTAAAAAAACCGGTTAACCGAAAATAAAAACCGAAAAACCGGTTTTTATCAAACAGCCCGATTTTTACATGCCCTAGTACACACACGTAACGACATACACTATAGGAATCGGGCACTGTCTCTCTTCGATGAACGATGTACTGTTATTATATAAAGATGGCGCTGTCCGCCTAGAAAAATGGTCTTCACAAGCCAAGTTGTCAACCTACCCGAGGTAGGTAGACACACGTAACGACACACATGATAGGAATCGGGCACTGTCTCTCTTCGATGAACAATGTACTGTTATTATATAAAGATGGCGCTGTCCGCCTAGAAAAATGGTCTTCACAAGCCAAGTTGTCAACCTACACGAGGTAGGTAGACACACGTAACGACACACACGATAGGAATCGGGTACTGTCTCTCTTCGATGTACAATTTACTATTATTCCGCATCTGAGTAAAACTTGATTTTGCTCATACGTAACATACGCTTCAGATTTTGATACGAGTAGAGCTTAGCAGCAAAGTCACCGTTTTCAGGTGGGAGTGGTGAAAAATCTATTTTTAGTAATTTGGACTGCCAGCAACAACAAAAAACACAAAGTATTTAATTTGTATTACGAAACTATTCTATATAATTATCTCCTCAAAACTATCCCACAGATGCAAAAGACCGAACTGGTGCGAGCGTTAGAAACAGCGATCGAAGACGCAGAGAAATGCGCGTCAGTGATCCAACAACTGGACCTCAACAAGATGCGCACGCGCACGCGGCACCACGACCCCAAGTACAGGCTGTCTATACACGAGCTCACGTTGTTCGCGGCCGAGATCGACAGCCTGGCCTGTGTTCTGCCCGAAGGTAACTTTAACTGAAAATCGGGTAAGCTGTTTAACGCAGCCGCGAAACTCTTTCAGTGTTCGTCTTTCCCATTTGTTAAAACCTGTTGAATCTATAGCTGAGTGGTCGCCTTCCTTCAGGGTCTGCCGTGAAGGAGGTACTGCGTCAGACGTCAGAGTTCGAGACGCGCGCCAGCGAGCTCCTCAAGCACGATCTGGAGAAGATCGAGACATCCTACGTCAGGGATTTGGAAGAGGTCAGTTATTAAGGTTTTTAAAAACCTTTGAAATAAGCAACAGCGATACCTCTCGTCAAACGATCTAAATGTAACTTTAGACTTTGAGCAGGATTGGATAACTTCAATGTTTCCTTGTAGGTGGAGCTAACGGCGCTATAGTCCGTAACTCCCAAAGATTTTCGACGGATCGGGTACTTGCCTCCGTGGCGCAGTTGGATAGCGCAGCCCCGTATTCAGGGGAAGGTCGCGGGTTCAAGTCCCGCCGAAGTCGTAAATTTTTGGGATATTAGTAAATTCTTTAGGTCAGTTATTAACATGACAGACACATATCTCTGGTAAAGCCGTCCCGTATCTCAAGTTCTCCTGCATTACCAGTAGCGGTTGTGTCCTCAGACGGTGGAGTTGGGCGGGCGGCTGTGTATCGTCCTGCCTCAGCTGGAGGCGCTGTCGGCGCGGCTGGCACAAGCGCGCTGGCTAGAGGAGGCGCAGCAGCATCGCGAGGGCTGCACCACCCTCACGCCCGCCGTGCTGGCCGCGCTGCTAGCGCGCGCCGCTACGCTGCCGCAGCACAGAGCCATCGAGCACGAACGGGCGCTGCTCTACAGGCTGCAAGGTACCAACAGTTGGAGGTTTAGGGATGCGGAATCCATTGCCCCGAGAAGCCGATCCCTAGGAAGTAGTTTCTGCTAAAGAAGCGAACGCATTTTTCTGATAAACCTTTAACGTTTCATGGTAATAATGATGACTTATTTTATTAACGAGAGCATCATTTGTGTTTCAGTGGAAGTAGAAGAATGGGAGAAAAAGGCACAAGCGGTCCTCATCGACACCTCCAAGTCTCCCCTCGATGAAGACAACCCTCAGTACAGCACGCTCGCATCGCTGAGTGCGCTGCTGGCGGAGGGCACGGACATCGAGGCTGCGCTGCCTTCCTACCACGCGCTGCAGTCTGCCATCGCGCACGCCAAGGACTGGCTGCACAAGGTACGGACACACCAGCTGGAGACATCTCCAAATCTGTAAATACGATACGATCATACGATCTATCGATATCGTTAACAGCTCGGGACTGAAAATCGTTCGCTTCGCTCGTTCTCGCTATTTCATGGGATGGGATGATGACATCAATAATGCCAACGAAAGACCCTCAATATATTTGGATTAATGTAGTTTGAGGCTCCTCGGTTTTTGTTTGAATTTAATTTGAATTAAATACATAATTCATACCGTAACGTTCTCTCGTCGCCCTCAGGTGGAAGAGATGCAGTCCTCGGACCTGTACCCGTACATCCACTCGGTGGCGGCGCTGGTGCGGCGCGCTGCCTCCCTCCCGCTCGCTCTCTTAGAGAAGGAGCAGCTCAACGCGGCGCTGCACTCCGCCGAGGAGTGGCGCCGCGGGGCTGCAGACATGTTCCTCAAGAAGGTACGTCACGGACCATCACGTGTAACGAGTTACATTGCTCGCTCATGTCATTAATGCATGGAACGAGAAACCATGTGAGTTAGAGAAAAGTCGTTATCTCGATTTGTATGAAAACAAAATCTGCATACCTTGTTTTTTATTTTACAATAAATCGAATCGCCCGGTTTTCAAAAAGTTAATACTGTATTTTTACAATAATGGATTCCGTCAGTGATAACCGTGGTAAGAAACAATCTGTGCAAAGAAGTGCGTGATTTAAAATGAAAGGAAATGGCTAGTTTTAAAATTTTATACTGTATGTTCCCCCGAACAAGCACCCATATAACATTTTATACTGTATGTTCCCCCGAACAAGCACCCATATAACATTTTATACTGTATGTTCCCCCGAACAAGCACCCATATAACATTTTATACTGTATGTTCCCCCGAACAAGCACCCATATAACATTTTATACTGTATGTTCCCCCGAACAAGTACCCATATAACATTTTATACTGTATGTTCCCCCGAACAAGCACCCATATAACATTTTATACTGTATGTTCCCCCGAACAAGTACCCATATAACATTTTATACTGTATGTTCCCCTCGAACAAGCACCCATATAACATTTTATACTGTATGTTCCCCCGAACAAGCACCCATATAACATTTTATACTGTATGTTCCCCCGAACAAGCACCCATATAACATTTTATACTGTATGTTCCCCCGAACAAGCACCCATATAACATTTTATACTGTATGTTCCCCCGAACAAGCACCCATATAACATTTTAAATAGTAATTACCAACATCTGATGTTTTAATAATTTTTAAGGCGGCTCAGGACCGCTATTTGTGGCGTCGTACGGGGGAGGCCTATGTCCAGCAGTGGACGTGTATGGGCTGATGATGATGATGATGTTTTAATTGCTATCCTCGATAAAACATTAATTCATAGAGAATTTGGTAAACTTAAATGAAAATTTATTAAAATAAACTCTAAATAAGTACATTATTCTGTTTTGGTTCCTCATAAATTGAGCCCATCACTCCTTTCACTTCTTTTCTCTAACACTTATGGATTTCGGATTTGTACATCCGCTCCCATCGCGAACAGATGCACCTGTAGAGTTGGTTAAGAACTGTTGGCTGATTCTAGTCACGACTTGTGTTGTAGAACTGGAAAGGCGGCCTCCTCGAAGCGCTATCGCCGCGCACGTCATTCGGCGGTGGCGCGGCGGGGCGGCGGCGCGGCGCGGCGGGTGGCGCTGGCGGTGGCGGCGGCGCGCTGGCGGACAAGTTCACCGAGGAGAGCACGCCGCACGAGATCGTCACCGCCTTCAAGCAGGCGGAAGCCAGCGAGCTGCAGGCCATCAAGGAGCTCAGGTATACCTCATCCGCGAACATACCTACACTTCTGGACGTGACCGTCACCACCACGCTTGGCAGGCTGACAGTGATCGCAGTGGTAATGCTAGACTAGACAAACACAGATGGAAGGGAATAGGAAAATTTTTGTTTGCTCAAGTGAAATACTCTGAGACCCCGGGCCTGTGGACGAGATGTGTCGTCCTGAAGTAGGGGAGATAGCATAAGACACCCCTCCGCTGTTATGTATGCCACACTAAGAGCAGTGTATGTTCGCAGAGCGCGCAACACGCGCAAGGACGTGCGCGCGCCGCCCGCCACCACGGTCACCTTTTGCATCTGTCAGAAGCGTCAGTACGGAGTCATGACGCAGTGCGAGCTCTGCAAGGACTGGTTCCACGGTAACTATACCTCTTGTCACGTTCATTTATATCTGATTGAAAGTGACGATGTAATAGGAAGGTAGTAACATAGAAGGAGTGCCTAAATGTTTATCATTTTCTCTAGTCACTTGGATCCTCGTGAGTGCGCGTTATTTCTTATATGTTATAATGAATAGTTTATTTGCAAGAATACTAAATTAATATTGTTTTATGCTTTTAGTGTTACTTACGAATGGTTAGTTTAGCGAAGTGTTGCTTATTTTCGTTTTCCACCTCGACATTCCCTCACGTTTTCTTCAATATGTATAGTTTTCCTAACTGTCACGAAATGTGTTATTATCCCAGCGTCCTGCATCGCGAACGCGCGCGACGACCGTGAGGAGTCCCCGGACCGAGAGGGCTTCCCGAGCGCGGAGTCCAAATTTCTGTGTCCCGACTGTGTACGGACCAAGCGACCGCGGCTCGACCGCATACTGGCCTTATTGGTGAGTACAACATACTTAACATTAAAACGGAGGACCGGCGCTGTGTCGCTGATTAGGGGAGGCCGCCAGCCGGTGGACTATATATATCCTGATGATTATGATGATGACATGCAGTAAATGCTTCAGATTAAGCGAGGGTTCGTCCTCCTTCCCCGATTATGCATCCTCCATTTGTTCTCCACTCCCTTCTCGTGCATCTGAATGTCCAGTGTATAACGTGGTGGCTACCCCCCAGGTGTGGCTGCAAAAGCTGCCGGTGCGGCTGCCGGAGGGCGAGGCGCTACAGTGTGTGACGGAGCGCGCCATGGCGTGGCAGGACCTGGCGCGCCACGCGCTCTCCACGCAGCACCACGAGACACAGGTACCCACTAGTTCACTGTTGAACATGTGTCCCAGGAACTCTTAGTGTACATATCTAACTTCTGTTGGAACTGTCTGTGTAGTTGAGATAGCGTTAGTCAGAGGTCGCTACTCTCAACGATAACCACAATGTGAAGTCAAACTTGGGATGGGTGTTACTTCAAGGCAGTGGTTTCTTATTCAATTCTTTACCTTAAAAAAGATTGAGGTGAATAAAAAATCAAACGTCAAGTGCGAGTTGGCCCCCGCGCACCGAGAGGGTTCCGTAAGTATAAGATAAGACCTTGTTGCCAAATTCCATCATTCTAGGTCAACTAGATAAGATAAGCAAAAAATAAGTATAACGATGCTTAAACACATGTTTAGTTAGACAGTGTCTAAGAGATAAACACTGCTAAAACAAGTGTTTAAAATTACCACAAAAACATGTTTAACGTTTAGTTAGCAAAACACTGTTAATGTGCTTAAAATTGACAGTTGACACATGCCAAGTTAAAACCAGCAGTTTTAACTTGGCAACCCTTAGAAACGTTTCGTTCTAAGCAGATTTCATTCGTTGAGCCTATGTATTCCTTAACGATTCCTTTTTGTTTTGCTTGATAGTACGGAATAATCAAAATAGAAAATTCAAAATAAGTACTATCATGTAGTATTTAATTAAATTTACACCTAGGTCCACCATTTGTAACGGCTGGTATAAAACATAAATGTAAAAAGATTTAGTTCATAAACAACGAAACGTTCTTTTGAAACAAATAGCAACAAACGAAGGGTTAGGTAATAGAGACAAAAACTAAAGACAAAGGACGCGTACCAGATGTGATGGCGGGTCCAGTTTCGTAAGCCACAGGCAACTTGAATTTGAGGATCTACCTGCCACGAGAATTATGATTGTGGAATATATATTATCATCCTGGATTAGGTAAAAAAAAATATCGAAAATTTGTTGAACCGGTACAGTTTTCTGAATTGTTTGTGATGTTCGATAGGATTCACTAGCACTCTCTAGTCACTAGATAACGATTGCTATACATTAATTTTATGTTGTGTAATAACATCAGCATAATGGAAAATATCCAGTACCTTTGCTATTAAACTATCTACTGAGAGAAAGCAATATGGCGAGGATTAAACACGTGTTCAACAGGGGGTGGTTGTTGTTTTAATTTACACGCTGTCTTAGCCATGTCTAACTCTAAGCAATGCCTAAACATTTTTACACAATTTTATGGTACCGCTTTTGCTAAATAACTGATAAACAAGTGTTTAAGGCGTGTCTATGTTATTTGGGGTAAGGCTGTAAATGTTTTGGCCGCTTGCAAAATCCATTTTTTTTTTGTTGCACTACATAATTGCTGTTTTCGGATTTTTTCCTTTAGGTACTTGTGCTATACGCACACGCTATGCTGAATTTTATGGTTCTAGGTCAACGGGGTTTTCGGTCCATGGTGAGAATCAAATTCATTTTTTTATGTGAATAAAATATAAATTCACGGTATTCGGATTTTTTCCTTTAGATGTGCTATACGGCCTCGCATCTTGCCCATGATTCTAGCCCAACGGGAAGTACCCTATAGGTTTTGTGTGCATTTGAGTCCCATACAAATTTAAAAGAAATTGGGCATAAACGGCTATCACTTTTGATTGCGTTGACTTAGAAGTTTAATTTATATCACGGCTCCAAGAGTTTACTGTTAATTTGAACTCGTTAGCTCCATGCGTTTCTGAGAAAAGACAGAGAGAGAGACAGAGGGTTGACAGACGGACAGATGGTCAGACAGACAGACGGACAACAAAGTGATCCTATAAGGGTTCCGTTTTTACTTTTTAGGTACGGAACCCTAAAAATCAAAGAGGCCAGTATAAATATGCTTTACCGTATTTAACTTTTGTACGGAGTACCGCACGATAGGTAGAGTCCATGAAGTAGGCCATGTATACCTAAGCAGATATACACTCAAACACATGTACTTGCACCAACTTGCTTACCTACCTACTTTGTACAATTATATTTGATTCGTAGTTAATCCTTCCCTCTATGTATTTGACTATTAACTTTACTTACTACTGTAGGAACCCTTACAACTTTCTTTACACTATTTATACAAAGCATACACCATCTCTTCATAATATATAATAGAATTAATATAATATTACATGATTATTGTACAGAAATTGTAAGATATACGAGAGCAGAGTTGCGTGCGAGAATGAACGTGCGCGCGTATATACACTGGTGGACACATAATTAGAGACACCCCCTAATTGATCACAATAAACTTGATTTTGGCACTACCATTAGCCAAAGTAGGTATTAAATTTAATGTAATTGTTACTAATTCATACATGACGTTGTATTCTTAAAATGGGTAATAAAAAAAGTTGTATTGCTTAGTAGTTTAGACTCTGCTCACTATTCGAATCAAACTTTTTTAACGTACCTGTAGCTGGCCAAATTAAAGACAGTTAACGATGTGTTCTGAATTTATGAAAGAAAATATAACTACATTCGGTTTTTCATTGTTTTGCCGCGTATTTGCATGAAATGTCGACATTAATTATAACATTTTACTTTTTGTATTCAAATTAATACGTTTTATACCAATCCATATGGGAAAAACCTGGAGTTGCGATTCTTCCACTAGAAAGATTAATCTTGAACTTTCATAGCAAAGGTTGGTCATACAGAAAACTCGCAAACCATTTGAGCTGTTCTAAGGACATGGTTATGAATGCTATAAAGCATTTCAAGAAGTTCAATACGATCGAAAACGTACCCAGAAAACCGAGACCTAGAAAATCTACTCGGCGGGAAGACTGATCCGAAACACACCGCTAAAGTAGTAAAAGATTTCTTAAGGAACTAGTTTTTTATAGGTTTTGATTGCCCCCCCCCCTACAGTCCGGATTTAAATTCAATCTAAAACTTGTGGTACCAGGTGAAGAAGACAGTGGCGGCAAAGCGTACATCAAACGTCGATCAACTTTACACAGCTTTTTCAGAATCGTGCGAACAAATTCCGGTACAAGCTTATACAAAATTGATAGCTTCCATGGCTAAGAGATGTCGTGCTGTTATTGCTGCAAAAGGACATGCGTCCAAGTATTGATACGCATCGGAATGCTTTATAAAAATGTGTAAGAAATCTTACGTACTAAGAACTAATTGCAATGATAACTCATTTTTTCTCGATCTCTCAGATCTCGAGAATATGAGATTAGTAATCTTATTGTTTATTTAAACTGCTTACATTTAAGTAAGTTTTACCGAACAAAAGGCAAGTTTTAGTGTAAACGTAAACATTACACAATAACAACACAAATAAAAAAGAATTGTGCAGCAAGTAACAATGGCAGTCTGATAAAATATATACAGAGGAATAGCTTAGTTATTTCAATATGCTTCCAGTGTCTTTAATTATGTGACCACCACTGTATGTGAAGTATCGCCGCGCACCACCTCACTGCAGCCCGCCGCATGCTCTCACGAAGGTTCGGCAAGCGTAGAGGCGTGAGCAGACCACTTTGTTTTGTTTTACAGTTTTATTTATGCTATTTAAAATATTCAATGTGCCCATGACTGACTCCTGTATGGTCAAACGGAAAGAAAGCACTTTGAGTTCGTCATGAGGTGAGACATGTGGTGTTGTCCGCAGGCGAGCCGGGAGAAGGCGGACAAACTCAATTCCGAGCTGAAGAAGGCCACCGCGCGCCTGCACGACCAGCACCACTCCAGGTGAGGAGACCACTCGAAGCATTACTAATTTATTGTTGTTTCGAAGTTTGCAGACTGACAGTTAGTTTTCTGTTCCTTAGGTCGTCAGCCAGCGTGGAGCACGCGTACAGCGCGAGCCCGCGCGGCGGCGCGGAGGGCGCTCGTCTCTCGCCCGCCGCGCTCGGCAAGCTGGAGGACCTCATGCTGGAGGGAGACCTGCTGGAGGTGAGTGTGTATACCTGTGTACGTACGGTGTCGTATACAGTGTACTGTATACGAGACGAGAGGAGAGGAGAGTGAGATCGTGGTCTCTGCGCAGGTGGTGCTGGAGGAGCAGCGGCTCGTCTGGAACGCGGTGTGCAGCGCACGCGGCGCGGCGGGACGGCGCGGTGCGCGCGTGCTGGATGCGGGCCGCGCCAAGCGACGCACGCCGCACACGCACCGGCACGCCAAGCGCACGCGCACGCTGCATGCGCCAGGTACTACATACACACACAGCGGGGTGGGGCGGACCTTTCCATTTGTTTGCACAATACACGCCTAAGTAGTAGAATGTGTCCGTAATGTGAGATTGTTATTGCAGGGGGCGCAGCACCGCCCCTGCCGTCCACGTCGAAGGCGAGCGGCTCGCGTCGCGGCGCCGCTACCACCAACTACCTCAACAGGAAACAGGTATGTCTATTGGACCTGACACTACTACCTGTTTAACGTTTATATTCGTGCGGGAATATACCCCGAGCCTCTCAAAAGAGTAAAAATATCCCCTCTTAAGGAAAAGGAAAGAAATCTGAAATAAAGTCTTACCGGCCGATTTCTCTGGTTCCTGCCCTCAGCAAGATCTTTGAGGTGGGACTCAATAAAAGATTGCTATCTTTTATCGGAGAACGAGACATTATGTCGGACAGACAGTACGCGTATAGAGCCGGGCGCGGCACCACAGACCTAGTGAGAGAGGTGGTATGGCGAGTGCTGTGCGCGCGCGAAGATGGTCATTGTGTAGCGCTGCTATGCTGTGACCTATCGCGCGCATTCGATACCGCCAGCCACCACCTCATCTCCGACAAACTCAACTTCTACGGAATAAGGGGCCCGACTCTATCCTTGCTAGGCTCCTTCATGTCCAACCGCACGCAGACCATAGTAGGTGATCATAGCCGTTTGAAGTCAGCGGAGTTGATGAACACCATAGGGGTCCTCCAAGGCTCATGCCTTTCAAACACGTTGTTCAGCCTTCTGTTGAAGGACCTCCCTACAGCCGTCAACGGAGCACAAGCATATATGTACGCCGATGACGTAGCCGTCATTGTGACTGCGCCGAACACGCCCGAACTGGAGGTAAGGCTGAACAACATAGTGCAGAGCTTCGAGCGGTGGTTCCGATCGAATGTCCTAGCACTGAACAGAGAAAAAACCTGCTACATGACTTTCCGTCTGAACGGCACACCCAGGCAACTGCTCGCAGTGACCGCTGGAAACACCACCCTACAGATGGTTGAATCCACAAAACTACTAGGTTTCCAAATAGATAGTGGTCTCACATGGGAGAACCACATAGAAGACCTCTGCTCTAGACTAGGCCGCACATGCTTCGCACTGCGCCGCCTCGCCGCGACCGCTACCCGCAGCGTGGTGCTGGCGTGCTACCACGCGACGATACACAGCACCATCACATATGGCGTGGAGCTTTGAGCGCGCGCTGCTGACGTAGACAGAGTCTTCGTCATGCAGAAGCGCTCTGTGCGCGCCATCGTTGGCGTGCCAGACGACGTGTCGTGCCGCGAATATTTTAAACAATTAGGGATAATGACGCTCGCTTGCGAACTAATCCACCAGGTGGCGATGTTCACTCACAAAAACATTGATGTTTTCAAACGTAAAGGTTTGAACACCACCCGAGCTCTCCGCAGCAATAAACTAGCACATATTTTAGTCGCACCAACTCATAAACTGTGTAAATCGGAGAGGTCCGTGTACGTCATGGGTCCCTCTGTATACAACAGGCTGCCGGACACAGTCCGAGGGGATGCAATCTCCACGACGGCCTTTAAATCGAGGTTACGCAAATGGCTCCTGAAAAACTCGTTCTATACGATTAACGAGTTCTACGCATTGCCAGTTTGTTAATAATAATTTTGAAATGTACAAGTAACAAGTAATTAATTTTTATTATGTTATAATACTTTTTATTCTTTATTAATTATGATATCAAATAATGTTATTTAAAAATAACCTACTATTGTACTTAAGTACCCGACTTATAACGCAGTGTTATCAATAAATATATTGTATTGTTATTGTATTGTACACATAAACGAGTGAGTATGTAGCGAGGCCGATGTGTACAAGAGAAGTGAGGTGCCCTGCGCTAGAATACCATTGTATAGGAGTATTCCAGCGCGGACTAAGTATCGCAGATAGTTAACTAACTACGTGCCCTACCTTTCTGCAGGGCATGTCCTCCGCGTCCGGCCTGATGATGCGCAAGCACTACATGGCGCGCCAGGAGCGACGCAAGCGAGGCGTCGCCACCAGGCACAGAGGTACGTTAGGTACACATATCGAGGGCATCATAACAAAGGGGCGTATCCGCCAATGAAGTAATCGGCGGATGGTCCCTACTTGATGACCACTGAGGCGATATCTATTGCCGATCCTACTTATGTATGTATGTTACTGGAGACCGTCCAATCATCAATTTCCAAATTTCCAAGCTAAGCGTGTTTTGCTAGAGCTAAATCCCAAATTTGTAAATCTAGCAACTAGACCAATTCAACAATCGGTCGAAAAGCCCCGCGGATTGGATATGCTCCACATATCGGGTTCGCCGGACCTGGGAAGGTCACGGCCACGTTCTACTCCTACGTTTTGTCTGACGAGAGGTTTGGAACCTCTCGTCAGACAAAAGGCAACCGTATAGATCTTGCCACTGATTGTGAGTGTAATGTTTGTTTGAGCAGGCGGTCGCGGGCGTGCGGCGGGGCGCGGCGGCGGCGCGGCGGCGGCGGCCCCGGACTCGTCCTCCTCGTCCGCCTCCTCCGCTGATGATGAAGAGGACTGCGCCGCAGACAACTGTCTCCGACCCACCGGTATGCACCTCATATTATGTTCCAAGCAGGGGGCGGGCCGACCTACATAATATATATAGTCTTGGTCTGCTAATTAGGGACACTCTGTAGTTAAACCAAATTACGTGTATATGAATTTAATTTTTCTTATCCACCGAATCTAAAGAGTTCCAGATTCTTTACATCTAAATATAATTAGTTATTAAAAAAACAATAACAACTCCTCGAAGACTAGCTTACTTCTTTGACTGTTCTGGATTATGGAGAAAGCAAAAAAACAATAAGAATTCCATTCTTGATTTTATTATCGACTAGCGCCCGCGACTTCGTCCACGTATAAGTCGAAAATGGTTCTAATAAGATTTTTAAGTTATGAATTTTGTTATAACATATAAATGATTATGTTAAAATATTAGAGTTCTTATAAAATATAACAATCTTTATTATAGTGTAGATTCAAACGTTCAATAAACATGAAAATAAAATAACATTTGTAATATTATGTGAACACGAAACTTGGCCTTTGATCTGGTGGAAGTAACAAGGAGGTACTATCTCTTTACAAGGAAGTCTAAATACTACATACCTACCGCAGTATTTTGTTGTAAACAATATTTTTAGTGTTTCCTTCGCGCGTCGGGAGCTAGAGTCACCAGGCTCGTACTCTGGAGCATGCCACATCATCATCATCATCTATTCCCGCTACCTTAAAGTTTTACCTTGAGCTTTGTTTATAGTTATTGCGAAGCAGACTTTGATGGGAAACTGCAATCTCTTGAATTCGAAAGGGTAATTTGATGGTCTTATGGGAATCCTAGGAATAAATACAGACTCTCCTCGAGAACAACCGGTCAGTATAGTTGCCTAAAGATCTTGGGAAAAACGTAACCTTTTGATAGGTTCTTCTGTACCTACCAAATTTGTTTATTTATTTACAACATTTTGGGAAAACTTACAGCTAGATTTGGAAAATACAGGTGAAAATATAAGAACATACCTGGATAGACCAGGGCATATTTGATGATGGCCAATTAAGTTTCCACAGACAGGTATACTATAAATAGCATGGTACAAAGTAAGTTGACGACTTATTGAAGATAACATAAATATAATAAAATAGAAAAAATTATGAATGAAAAACAGGAGAATTCTTACACTTGAAAAAAATTATCACCAAGTAAGCGTTTAAGCTTAGTTGTACTGGTGTTGAATAAGTATACCTCACTGTTTTCATACACTAAAGAATAAAACGAGCAAGAAGCTCTATATATATATAAATGCATTTTGCTTATAATTGGTCCTCACTATAGGAACTTAAAGTGTGTTCGGTTTTCTCAGTGCAACCATGCATGTGCGCAGTCCTATTTGCTCAAGGAGCTCCGGGCAATCAACAGTCCCGTTTGCTATGTTCATTAAGTAAGTCAAATCAGCAATTTATCTGCGTTTGAAAAGGCGAAGAAAGTGAAATTTGCGGCATCTAGTCTCATAGTCATTAGTCTATGACGCATTATATCACCACCTCCAGCCACTCGTCTCCCAGACAGCACGGTTTTATTAGAAAAAGGTCGACAACCACTAACCTTCTCGAATACAAGCACTACTTATGCGGCGCTTTTGCCAAAACTAAACAGGTAGATAGTATATACACAGACTTTTCCCAAAGCATTTGATAAGGTCAACCACTCCATTCTGTGCTCCAAACTATCGTCTTACTACGGGATACATGGAAATCTCTTACGCTGGGTTGAATCCTACTTATGTAATAGGAGCCAGTTGGTAGCTATTAAAGGTCACATTTCTTCTCCAGCGGCTATCACTTCTGGTGTGCCGCAGGGCTCACACCTCGGCCCACTCCTTTTCCTTGCCTTTATCAATGATCTCGTTGATTTACTCTCATGCCCTTGTCTATTATTCGCAGACGACTTAAAAATATATAACACTATCAATTGTATGGACGACTCTATTAAGCTTCAATCTGATATAGACACGGTTAAGAATTGGTGTAACAGCAATGGCATGTATCGCAACGCTAGTAAATGCTTTGTCATTTCCTTTACCAATAAAATCCAGAAGCAAATGTTTTGTTACAAATTGAATGACGCTGTTCTCGAACGTAAATCTGTTGTTAGATATTTGGGTGTTCTCTTTGACGAGAGACTCACTTTTCATCCTAACTATGATAGTATCGTAGCGAAGAGTAGCAAACTTCTCGGCTTCATAGCGAGGTCCACAAAGCAATTTAAAAACCCTAAAAGTCTTATTTATTTATACTTCTCGCTAGTCCGCAGTACTTTGGAGTTTAACGACATAATCTGGTCGCCATTTTACAAAGTTCACATGAATCGTTTGGAAAAAGTTCAAAGTAAGTTTCTGAATATCCTGTGCTATAGGTGTGGCATGACCAAAACAAGTATACCAAGCTATAACATAAAGCTTGAAAGATTTAATTTGATGTCTTTGGAAAACCGTCGTAAATTACATGAACTAATAAATCTCTATAAAATAATCCACTCTCATATTGATTGTCCTAATTTGCTTTCGCAAATTAGCATTAATATCAAACCAAGGTCAAGAAAACCATTTCATAATACCTTCGCCCTGCACGTTTACTCAAATAATACTTCATATTACAATCCGATTGTAAGAATGTGTCGCTTGGTTAATGATTTATTGTTGGTCGATCAAAACATTGACATATTTGTGAGTAGCCTAATAAAATTTAAGAAATTAGTTTTGGCCACTCTGGCTACAGATTGCGCTCAAAGTTCGAATTGATTCTATATGTTGAATGTAGGTAGGTAATTTTGGCAATTTATGTATGTTGTTTTTTTAATTGTTGGTTTTAAATTAGATTACTTATTTTTTAACATACTCATGTAATATCTTCATTTATTTAGATTTATTTTTAGGTAGCTATTTTATTATTGTATCATATTAATAACACTACTGTATTTAAATTTTAACATAATTGTATAGTTATAAATTGTAATGCGTTTACTGCTCTATATATAATCATGTTGTGTATGCATGTTTTGGATCACAATCTAGTCAATGAACCTTAGTTATAATTTTTCTATTTAATATTGATGATACGATTGTTTTCTATTTTGCATATCAATAAATAAATAGTCTGGTAAATAAATACGCGCTCGATATTGTGGGTATCGTAGGAACCTCCTTTGGATGGAACTATAGTATCAACGTGTTGATCGAATTACTGTCAATTTACTGTCAAAAGTCACACCTAAATCTTTAATAGAATCAACTCGAGTTAGTATGGTGTTATGAAATGTGTAATCAAATAATATTTTAGTAGGTTTACGAGTGTATGTACTAACGTAGCATTTAGAGACATTTAGCTCCAATTTGTTAGCAGTGCAATAATTTTGGAATCTAATTAATTCGTCTTGTAAGAAGCGAGCATCATTCACATCATCTCTTACGAAGTATTTTCATGTCGTCGGCATATAAAAGTATTTTGGAGTTAAAGAAGCAAGAAGCGAGATCGTTTACAAATATCGTGAAAAGTAAGGACCCTTGGGGTACACCAGAACGGATGTCCATAGACATAGAAGAGTAACCACCTAGAACTACTGTTTGACAGCGATTTCAGACGTAAAATGAGAACCATCTAAATAAATTACCCCCTTATACCTATTCTTTGGAGCTTTTCTAACAGAATCAGAATCAATAACTTTATTTCTTTAGGCTTACAAAATAAGCACTTAGACAAGTCAAATTTTATACTATAAACATAGTTATTATTATCAAATAAGAAATAAGGTGTTATTGATATTCTCTTCACTTCAATTTTTTGTCCACTAGTGGAAGAAGTGAAAAAGAAACCACTAGCACATTATAATATCACTTATGTGTCTAATACATGGTTATTTTGCCTATCTAAATCTAAATTTAATGCGATTTAGATACATGTCAATATTTCTATAAAGCTAAACAGAACATTGAATTTCTTACATACTATTGACATTGCGGAACAGAGCGACATCTGGCCAAGCATTAACATCATTGATGTAATCATCTATGGAGTAAAAGTCCTTCCTGATAAGATTTTGTTTAATGTACTGTTTAAATTTACGAAAAGGGAGTTGAGTTGCTTCAGATGGAAGCTTATTATAGAACCGCACGCAATTGCCCATAAATGATTCCCCTACTTTTCGTAATCTATATGCTGGGATGTGTAATTTGTTCTTGTTTCTTGTATTTCTATTGTGATCATCACACTTTTTCAAAAAGCTATCTCTATTTTTGTGCGTATACATTAGGTTTTCATAGATGTATTGCGATATTACTGTCAAAATATTTATTTCTTTAAATAATTCCCTCAAAGAGTCGCGTGGCTTTAATTTGTAAATTGCGCGTACAGCCTTTTTTTGAAGAACAAAGATAGCCTGGATGTCAGCTGCCTTTCCCCAAAGCAAAATACCATAGGACATAATACTATGAAAGTATCTGAAATAAACTAACCTAGCTGTATCTTCATCGGTAATATATCTAATTGTACGATCTGCATAGGCTGCTGAACTAAGTCTGCCTGCGAGAGCATCAATTTGCGGTTTCCATTGAAGAGTGGAATCAATATGTAACCCTAAGAAAACGGTAGAGTCTACAAAGTGAACAATCTCATCCTTTAGCATTATCTTAGTTGGAAATTCTTTTACATTCGGTAACATGAATTTAATGCACTTTGTTTTTTTAGCATTAAGTAAGAGGTTATTGGCGGTGAACCAATCTAGTACGTGTGAAAGCGAATCATTTAAATCGTCATAATTACATTTATTTCTGTCCACTTTAAAAATCAGTGAAGTATAATCAGCAAATAAGACTATATCACACAGATCTTTTGCTAAAAAGGGGAGACATTTACGTATACTAAAAATAAAAAAGGGCCCCATATTGATCCTTGCGGGACGCCTAATTAAATTTTTGAGCCCCTAGATATTTCTTTGCCTATAGCTACTTTTTGAACTCTATCAGATAAATATGATTGCATAAGGTCCAGTGCTTTGTTTTGAATTCCGAGTGACTCAATTTTCTAATTAATGTACCATGATCTACACAATCAAAAGCCTTAGAAAGGTCACAGAATATACCAATAGCGTTTTTCGCTTTATCCCAGGCATCCAATATATGCTTTAGTAAAACTACCAGCATCGGTTGTTGATCTACCTTTGGTGAAGCCAAATTGATTTTTATGGAGTAGCCTATTAAAGACAAAATGAGAGGACAGCTGTGTGAGAATAATTTTTCAAAAATTTTACTTGTATCTGGAAGTATTGAAATTGATCTGTAATTGGCCGGATCAGTGTGACTTCCAGATTTAAAAAGAGGAACCAGTTTACTATATTTCATGAGATCAGGAAAAACTCCTGCGTCGATACAACTATTGAAAATATAGGCCAAACAAGGAGCCACTTCCTTTATAATTGAACTTAGTACTTTGGTTGAGATACCTCAGAGATCCTCAGTATTTTTGATGTTAATAGACTTAAACGTTTTGACTATATAATTGGCATTTACATGAGTAAATATAAAGACCTCTTTACATTTTTCAACAGATGATTCTAATAATTCAACCGCCATCGAAGGTGAGGAGTTTAGAGTCCGGGTAACATCTTTATAAATATCGGAGAAGAATGCATCGAAAGCATCGGCAATATCCTTTTCTAGTATAAGAATTGAGTTATTAATTTTGAACCTTATTTCTCTGGAACGTGGCTTTGATTTACCCGTTTCGTTATTTATAAGTCTCCATGTTGTTTTTATTTTATTAGATGAGTTTATAAGTTTTTTCCTCAAAAATAGGTATTTTGCTGTGTTGCAGACTTTCTTAAATGTTTTCGAGTAGTTGGTTACATACAAGAGAAACACAGGATCATGTAACATAGCTTCTCTAGCACCATAAAGATCGTATAGTCTATCCCTACTTCTATAAATGCCGGGAGTGGCCCAATCAAACTGTGCATGTTTTAAGTTTGAATACTTCACTGTGTTCTCTATTAATAACATTAAAAAGATTGGCAAATAGAACATTAGGATCATCAGAACAAGATATATTAGATACTGCTAGTTCCACTTTACTTTGAAAATTCTTAATACGGCTCTCTGTAATAGGCCTGTAGGTATATTCCTCAACATTGTTTGTATCATTCAAATTATAACTAAAATTAACACTCTGACCATAATGGTCTGATTTGAAATGCTTGATTACTGTTTTGCTGATTGGAGATTCACTGCAGTAAATATTATCTAAACAAGTGGCAGATGTTAGGGTAACCCTAGTTGGGTCATTGAAAAGATGTTGTAAACGAAAGCATTTGAATAAATTAAGCAATCTATTGGCAAGGGGATTCGCTAAAATATCTATATTAAAGTCGCCACAAACAATAAGATTCTTCCTATATGTAAATACTTTCAGCAAAACTTCTTCCATAGTACTTTCAAAAGCTACCTGATTTGCATCGGGGGGGCGGTAAACACACACTATGATATGCCGCTCCAGTTCCACACATGAAAGTTCAATAGTCCTCTCAATAGTGAGGTTTACAATATCTTTCCGTTCTTTACATTTATGACTATTTTTAACTATAATTAGAGAGCCACCACATATAGCAGCCTTTCTTTTATAGGAACTTTCAAAACAATACTTATGATAAAAGGGAAGTAACTGATTCTTTACAATCCAGTGTTCTGTTATGCACATAACATCTACATTTAAACAATTCAAAAATAGTTCTAATTCTAGGATTTTGCTGGGTAAGCCTTGTATATTCTGATGGACTATATGACGTGCTTTTTGCTTTCCCGTTGTCGTTGCGGTCAGTTTAAATTTGTATTTACTGACACGATCGCTTTAATGCCCTCATTAGTACTACTACTAACTACATATACAGGCTCGTCAGGCAACTGCGTTATACTATTTATAACGGGATCAAAAATATTATATGCTAACAATGCAGCAATTATCATTTTGTTCTTTTTGGTTAGGTACATTGTATCCCTAGTCAAAAAAGTTTTACTAATAAACTTATTAGTATCAAAAAGTAAAACATCATTATGACGACATGTCATGTTGTACATCAGCAAGTTATTGTTTGATATATTTTCATTTTGCTTTGATGTCAATGAATTTGAGTAAGGGAAGGAGCAAATAATCAGTTTCCCTAGTCCATTCTGTACCTTTTCTAGAAGTACCTCAACTAGCCTAATCAACGCTGACCGTTTTACACAAATTTCACCAAGTGGTGCTTTTATTCAGATAGTTATCTTTCTGAACAATATTATATGATCAATTCGATCAAAGCATTTTGAATAATCTCTATATAATGTCTATTTGGGAGGGTTCAGACATATGCCTAGAGAGCGATTCAACACAGAGCAGAAGATTTGAAGTAGTAGATCCATGTTGATCGAGCGAAATACATTGCTTGAGTACAGGATAGAGTTGTGAATAGACAATTTTTTCTAGTACCTTCGCAAACAAACATAGCTTCGATATAGGCCGATAGTTTTCTACCTGATTTTTAGGGCCCTTTTTGTGAATGGATGTGATGAAAGCGGGCTTCCATATACTTGGGACGATGCCTTCCGTAAGAGAGCGACGGTATAGTAGAGCGTGAGGGAGAACTAGACTTTTCGCGCAGTTTACTATAATATATTGCCGGTATGTTGTCCGGGCCCGCAGATTTAGTTAGATCCAAAAATGTTATCAACTTAAGCAGCCTTCGCCCGCGTTTTACCGGGATAAAAAAGTAGCCTATTTGTTATTCCAGGTCCCAAACTATACCCATAGGTACCAAATTTCAGCCTAATCGGTTCAGTAGTTTTTGCGTGAAAGAGTAACAAATATCCATACATCCATACAAACTTCGACATTTATAATATTAGTAGGATAACCTATGAAAGTAAAATAAAATAAACTCACATGAGTTCGAAATATATCTTATTCTTGATTATGACTAAGTTGGTTGTATCTAGGATAAAGATGAATACAAAATTTACTTACAAGGAAGTTTTCACGTTCCTAAACTCAGACGAGCAAAATTCCTTATTTGTTGCGAGGAAAACGCCCAACATCAATGCTAGGCAAATTTGAGCTATTTGCCTTAATAAAGCTTGTTTCTATTGTAACAGTAGAGTGGAGTCGATAAAGCACTCGTGTAAGAATACGAAATCAATCCAAATGTGTATTCACAACAACAAAATACAGCTGACGACGTGAAGTTTACTAAGCGTGACGTCATGCACTGTGATTGGTGTTTCAGTCAAAATGGCCGATTGCAGTATTTTAATGTTTTATTTTATGAAAACATTATTAATCTTAATTTTTTAATTAAAGCTTATTACCAGTATTTTAAATTTATTGAATATAAATGTTCCCCTAATAACATTAAATCGATCATTTTTTGATACTGTCGTCATACCTATTGTACAAATTCGCAAGTAGTTACCAAAGAGCGGTGGTGGGGATCTTCTGGAATAAGCGGACACTCACAAGCACTAACATCATTGACATACAGGTTGCCATTTTGATACACTTCAAATAGAAATGGGTATATTTGACCGGCTGCAACTAACTCGCCGAAACCGCCATATGTAGTGTTGTAACATATCTAATGTATACTCTTCTTTTGTCCCATAATTGTTGCCATGACGGTCATGAGACATACATAACAGCAAATTCATCCCAATTGTTCGTCACATGACACACAATTTCTTTACGAATATCCATTGAGCGTTCTTGTTGTGTGCCGTACAAAAAATAAGAAAGCGTACGGAAAAGGCATGCGCCATCCCCTACTATTGGTATAATAAATAGTAAGATTCATTAATTTCCCATTGAAGTTAACCAAATCTGCTCCTATTTTTAAAAATAGACACAGACAAATTGGTATATTTAAAAAAAATCCAAAATCAATACACACAAAATTAAAAAGTATTATTACGACTTTGACGGTGATTTTCGAGACATCTTAATTTTAAAGAGTTTTTGCTTATGTTTTTAAGCGAATTCAACCTTTTTTGAATAAAATTTGACTGAGCTTACAAACATGTGTCAAAATAAAATGTAGTTTAAATCAAAAGTACTAAGGAGTATTGATATCAACTTCGAAGCAAATCACCGCTAAAATAACTTTCTAACCCTTTTTAACACATAAATTTCAATAAAATACGAAAAATTTCTTCCATCAATTCTGATAGGATTCCTATCAATATGCTAAGCTGGGTTAAACGCTAAGGGATGCTAACTAGCTGAGGCTGGTAAAAACTCCGAAGAGAATAAAACAACCGAACCCGTTGAGTGATGGTAGAACACCGCTTCAATGCAACCTAAGCTAATTTACATAAAATGTTTGAGTTTGTATGTACCTACTGCATGTATGTACATGCGATAGCTTGTATAAATTCTGTTAAAAAAGGTTTATGCAAAATTTGAAGTAGATTGGACCGAGGAATCACGATGTCCCATACAAAATTTGCTCCCATTTTTAAGTTTTTTTTATTTCCTGATAATGTTTTCATATCGGATGCCTACAAAGAACCACCCTCCAAGTTTCAGATATCTACGATGAGTGGCTTAGGCTGTGCGTTGATCCGTCGGTCAGTTATTCAAGACAAAGCATTTTATAGGTATAGATTTTTCTTATACCGATATTCTAATGCACAAATTTAGTGAAACACAAAAATGAGGTAGAATAATATAAAATATTTTCTTGTTCCCAAGTCTGTATTTTCGCAATGTTAAACGATACCTAGACTAGAGAGTATACCAGACGTACAGGGCAAGCTCGCAAAAAAATGAAAAAAAGAAAAATATTTATTTTCTTGAAATTTCAATTCAGGTACAGATTTCCTGCGGTCTCCACACTAGGCAAAGCCTGTATCGCAGAGATCAGAAGTTTGATTTACAATATCTAAATTTCGGACTACTTACTAACTATTAGCGTAATAATTCAATAAAAATAGGGTTTATTTGGGAATTACCAAGCATAGTGCAAAAGAGTAAAAACCGAGGACGGCAGATTTATTGTAAGCAGTTTTCGCTTCGACTTGTTCCGAGGTATGAAAAAAGCTACAGGAAGCTCGACAAGTATAACAGTTAGCACCAAAACGGTCAGAACAAGAGTTAAGGCAGCTGGTCTAGGGGCATACTTCTAATTCTAAGTAGGGGAACTGAGATCTGCCCTGACATCTCACATGGGATGTGTGTGTGTATTGTGCATTATCCCCCTGCCTAAACAGGCCCTAACCAGCCCAGCTCCTTAAAGTACCGGAGCAGGAATGTTTGACAGCTTCGTTTCAGCTTCTCTGTGGGTGTGGCTGTGGTTGGTGTCTCAATAGACTCTTCAGCCCAGTCCTGTGTCTAGCCTCCTCTGTGGCCGTACATTGTACCACAACGTGTTCCACAGTTTCTTCTTCTTGGAAGCAGCCACGACACAGGCTGCTGTCTGTGGCTCCAGTCTTTTAAACATGATGGTTCAGTTCCCAGTGATCTGTGATGATGCCGACCGTTATTCTTAAGTCCTCGCAGCTCATCAAGATGAGCATCGTGTTAGTGGTTTTCCTATCTTAAGAAGGGAATAATGATTTAGTATGTTTGCAGTCTGTTCGACGCTCCCATAGTTTTTGGTGTTCTTTTTCTGAGTTTAGTTTCAGTCCATTTTTGACTTCCGCTGTGGGCGGACTAGAAAAACTATCATGTTGTGTTGGAGTCTGTCTCGCTCCTTCCTTTGCTAGTCTATCTGCGTTTATGTTGCCTGGACGGGATCGAATCAGTCCATTCTACGTAGACTTTGCTGTGTTGAGACACATCTTGTAGTGCAGAGCGTTGTGTTGTGGCATTCTACAATTGATTTTGATCTTGCGTCTGTCCTTT
The DNA here is from genome assembly GCA_947859395.1 of Eupithecia insigniata. NCBI lineage: Eukaryota > Metazoa > Arthropoda > Insecta > Lepidoptera > Geometridae > Eupithecia > Eupithecia insigniata. The sequence goes on along the minus strand of OX402018.1, from coordinate 191,871 downwards.
TGAGTGCGTTTATTAGTGCAGCGCTGTCTGTTTGAAGACCAGCTGCATCGGTCTGGTTGGCTCTTTGATGGTTGGTTCCAGAAGCATCTGATTTGTCTCCAGTTGTAGGCCCAGTGTTTCGGCGTGAAAGGCCGTGGTAGCTGAGTTACGTAAGTGGTTGGGCTCTTGAGAGTCCGATTTCGGGACAAGAGTAGCCGCAGCTAGCTCCCGTTTTATTCTTGGCCTCATCTGTGTAGATGTGATATGTGATGACGTCATGCGAGGTGATCGTTTCGTGCAGGGGCATACTTGCCGGCCAGAGGTCCATTGCTCACTTGTCCATTGGTCATCGAGTAGCTCGGTCCAGCTTAGCTCGTTCGCATCTTTATTGAGATGATGATGATGATGATTGGGGAGACGTACTCTTTACTAATGACTTTAGATTCGGTCAGAAAGCCATGGAAGGACCAAAATATGGAGACGGAGAAAGATACGCTGTCTCGGAATTTCAAACCGTCATACAACTCCGGAACCACTCGGTCGGGACAGACCGAGACCCGTTATTGGGTCTCTAACAAATCAAAAGAATGAAACTAAAACGGTCACGACGATATTGTTCAGTGCTAACTACTAGTGAATAATATAAGGGGAATGTTTCAGGCAAGGTGGACTGGGTGCAGTGCGACGGCGGCTGCGACGAGTGGTTCCACATGCACTGCGTGGGCGTGGCGCGGCATGCGCTCCGGGACAACGACGACTACGTGTGCGGATCCTGCGCGCGCAGCCCTGCGCGCGCGCGCAATCCCGCGCGCAGCCCCGAGCCCGCGTAGTATCTGCCTCACGCGTTGATAGCTCCTATCGTGCCGCGCGATGCCAACCTCGAATATAAACAACAACGTAACGTACGCATATGGCAGCCGGTCTGATCGTGCAACATATCTGCAACCATGATGAATATGTTCACTGCAGCTCTAGATAGTCCGCTCCACTGGCTCAACTGATGGCATCATCTGCGGCTATAGACAAGCTACTAATAAAATCTCGTTGCAGTCTTCTGTTAAATAGAGTTACAGAATAATACAAGAAGTTAGTATGCGTTGACTCGCTCGGTCCCGAGCGAAGGGCAAAACTAAAAACGCCTCGCCGAGAGTTGAACAAACTTTGAACTTTATTAAATGTATACTAGAATATCGTATTTGATAAATGCAATGTACGGTAGGAGTGAATTGTCGAGTGCAACATACATACATACATACATATGGTACTGGTAAGGAAATGGAACACTATGTATTTTGATAATGTATGTATTTGAATGATCCGGTGAGTATTTTGTAAGATTATGATATCAGTGTCATGCACTGACTGTCTGTCGATGTGACACAATATCATGTGACATTGCTTCCATTCTGAATGGACAATAATGGTGAATGGTACTTGTATTGGCTGTAGTTGTAGGTATGCCATGGATATAATAAAATGAACTTTTGAGAGTCTATTGTGCCTAAAACTATTAGCAGATGAGAATTGCTTAGTTTTTGTATTAATTGAATAAGTTGTTGTTAGGTTGAATGGTGAATGGTGTGCTTCTCGATAGATATCAAAATATTTAAATTGAATATGTATGTACATGTGGTAGGGTGTCCCTCGCTCGGTCCCTTACCGTGCCATCGGGACGGTGTTCCAGATCCTTCGGTGTTTATAGATAATGTTCCGTCTTGTATCATTTGTATACATCTGAATGTATTTAGACAAATGTTAACGTTAACTCCATTCAATTTTAGCAAATAATGAACCTGCGACCGTTACGAATGTTAGTCTCGAGTTGGATTCACATTATATTGATAAGAGATATGGCATCCTGTTTGACCCCATTGTTGAGATTGGGAGCCACGGATGTGATGGTGGTGCCCGATAGCAGGACGTTTTCTGTTTTAACCGACTTTGAAAAAAAGTGTAAGTTCCACGTTCAGCTGTGTATGTAAGTAAATAATATGTTTATAGATTTCTTCGTGAGCTCTTCGGGACCGATATTAAACATTATTTCGCTATAGCTCGGGATCATTCTCCTGAGATATTTGTTCCGCAAAACGTGAAAATTGTGAAATGAAGAGATTGTAAGTCGGTTTTGGTTTTTTCAAAACAATCAAATTATAATGTTACAAGGCTTAATATGTTTTCGTATTATATTGAATGATGAATCCTAGGTAGTATGATAATGAAATGTGGACGACCGTTTACTATATTTAGTCAACTTTAATATAATGCACTATCTAATGTATGTAGACACATTCATTGCTTTTAATTTAAGCTTTGATCGAATGTTTGTTTTATTTTGTTCGCGCGCGCGCAGGTGACCATGAACTGCAAAAACTGTTTCAATCACTTTTCAATGAGAATACTTATTTTAATTGAAAGGTTAATGACAATTTTAGGGTAAATTGTTTTTTTTTATACAAAAGAAGTTTTTGTAAATATTTTTATATTGGAACTAGTGAATGGTAAATAAAATATTGTTAGTTGTGATGTGTGTGGGTGTGATGCGTGTGTGTGCGGAGTGCGCTGCAGCCGTCGAGGTGTTGCCGCAGGCAGGCGCACGCTTGAGGCACGTCTTTGGCTCCATTTCACCGATCGTTTTAAACACTTTAGTGGGACCTAGACCTAGCTCCCTTACGATATATATACTAGAATAGCGTCATAATACGTCAAAATAGCGTTTATTTTAACGCAACGAGAACTGAGTTTAGAGAGAAAAGATCGTTTACTTTGAACGGTGCTGTGTAGCCGGACGTCAGACACGATTTGTCAAATGAGTCTATACAAAAAGGCCTATGTCCAGCTGTGGACGTGTATGGGCTGATGATGATGATGATGATACAAAAACAAATTTTATGAGAAATAAATTAAATTAAATATATGAGAATAAATATAATTTTTTTTAATAATGTTTTACGGACGTTGTTATTTAGTGAAACTTGTCTAATAGAGGTCTGTTAATATTGCCACTTGGGCTTCTCTTTACAAATACTTACCTATTCATTACTTTTGAATAAATCTGTTTTGACCAACTAAATACTTATTAAAGTAACTAACAGTGTAACTCATGTAACACACTAGTTATAGTTGACTTCGTCCCGAGCATTTTTAACAAATCTCGGTGTAAACTTGTAACTCAGCGCTACTTGTAATTTGTTTTAGGTTCGTCTATTGGATCGTTACGTGGTACGTTACGTGTAACGTCACGCGAGCGTTTCGAGACGCTGTCTGTCACCGTCTCATTGTTGATGTTAACATTTTCTGGGCAACGGACATCCTCGACAAATTGTCATGTAGATAAATATTAGAAACGTGTAAATATTACTGCAGACCTTTATGTATAGTGAAAGGTGAAATGCGCCTTATTGTTACGGTAATAAGGAGCTTGCGATGTCTACACGTTGCCACTACCTATTGTAAGGTTATTATTATATTAATTTTTGTGGTAAAATATATCTTATTTTGATCGATATTCAATTCATTTTCTTTTTTTTACTTTGCGCTCAATATCTCTCAAATAAAGATTAAGATAATTATTGAGTGTGAAAGCTAAACGATTCAAAATAATCAACTCACCTTCGCAATACTAACCCGGAGCACTTTACTTACACACGATGCGACGTCCATTCGCAATAGATCTAAGTATTTATGTTAATCTTGAACTCCACGACATATGTACCTACTATGAGAGCTCAATATAATATAACACGTTTAATAGTGCAGGGAACAATGAACAATGTCAACTCAGACCTTAGGTACCCACGTCTCATCATGTCGTAGTTTCTTTGTACCCCGTTGGTAACATTTTTGTGATGTAGCAAGTATTGCATGTTGGATTGTTGTAGATATTTGTGCAAAGGTCGTCGCCCCAGCGCGGCGGCCAACAATGAAACTACCTATTTAGGATTGTTATTAGTTGTTACAAGAACAAAAGGGCCGTCAAATGTAATGTTTAAGAGAAGTCTGATCTCTGCCGCCGACCCCCATCATTTGATCTGTAAGTATTCTTGTAGCGTTATGTATATATGTACCTACTGTACATAAGAGGTTCGTTTGTCCAACCATACAAGAGAACCGGCAAACTGTTCGCCTACGGCTCGTATGTTTTACTACTTTAGTTAGGGCAATTAATTTTACAAGACAGTACCTATATTAATGGTACCTTTATAAAGAGTGCCAACCTCACTTTTATCGTTGGACAACACGATATTGTACCAAATAACAGATAATATAGAAAATATTATGAAATAATAAAGTATTTTACTTAAATTATCCTTTAATTGTTATAAGATGGTATCTGTTAGGATCGTAGTAAAAGTTTTGAACTAGTTCAGGAACCTATACCTATCGACTCGTTACTGGCTCTAAACTTAAATATGTATGTCAATAACGAGGGTAGGAATATTTCACCCCCTTTTCTTATCTAACTCTTTAATAAGGAAGAACATGAAACACTTCACTTACCCCGAATAATGAAACAGAAATAATATTGAGGTCCCTGCTCAAATATTGCCATTTTTTATCTTTGATAAATAGGTCATCTACATATATTAATAAATAAATAATTCTGTATTGAATGAACATTATCTAGCCCCAATCTAAGGGGCGGCGGAATGTTGATCGGAGGGAGCTAAGGAAGTTCTCGGTGGCAGCTTGGGCGATTTGGCTGTATGGCGCAATAGTCACTACTAACAACTTTAGCACCGTTAATTAGTGATGTCACGGTAATGTTATCTTCTGTGGTGATGTGCATGAAATGTGCTTTACGCGAGAAGATATAAGTAATGTCATCGTAGCTGTAGGTAGACAGTGCTACGACGTACATCGTAGCTGTAGACAGTGCTACGACGTAGTAGCTGTAGAACGTGCCACAACGTATATCGTAGCTGTAGATAGTGCTACAACATTATATCGTAGCTGTAGGTAGACAGTGCTACGACGTATATCGTAGCTGTAGACAGTGCTACGACGTAGATCGTACCTGCTGTAGACATTACTACGACGATGTAGATCGTGGGCTCATTCAATACCTACCAATTGAAGTGTGAGCGCAATAGAGCGGAACAAGGGCTCCAAAGAGTTCGCGCTTGGGCAGAGCCAGTTGACGAAGCTGAAGACCAATAGCGGCAGCATCATTTCCTCCAAGCCTGAGATCTTGAGAGAGCTTGAAAAGTTTTATGGACAGCTCTACACCTCATCGCAATGTCCTGCACATAGCACGGCATAGGCGATGCAAGAGCCCGTTTAACCCGACACTATACCGAAGATATCCCGGACGTCAGCCTTTACGAGATAAGGACGGCTCAAACAGCTTAAAAACAACAAGGCACCCGGGGATGACGGAATAACGACAGAGCTTCTGAAAGCGGGTGGATCACCAGTACTTAAAGTCCTTCAGAGGCTATTCAACTCCGTCATTCTCGAGGGATAAACGCTAGAGGCGTGGAACAGGAGTGTGGTGGTACTGTTCCATAAGAAGGGTGACAAAGCCCTTCTAAAGAACTATAGGCTCATCTCACTGCTGAGCCACGTCTATAAGCTGTTTTCGAGAGTAATCAGCAACCGTCTCGCTCGAAGGTTTGTGTGGTAACGATGTTATCGAAGTTGTTGATCATTATGTCTACACTCTACCTAGGTCAAATGGTCAGACTAGGTAAATTCAACTTCGATAAAGAGGTCAGCCGACGAATCCAACTCGGATGGGCAGCGTTCGGGAAACTTCGCAATATCTTCTCGTCACAGATACCGCAGACCCCCAAGACGAAAGTCTTTAACCAATGTGTGTTACCAGTGATGATTTACGGATCCGAGACGTGGTCGCTCACTATTGGCCTTGTGCATAAGCTCAAAGTCACCCAGCGAGCTATGGAGAGAGCTACATATGCTCGGAGTTTCTCTACGCGATAGGGAATATGGAAATTCGTAGTAGAACCAAAGTTACCGTCATAGCTCTCAGAATTAGCAGGCTGAAGTGGCGATGGGCATGTAGCTCTTAGAACCGATAACCGTTGGGGAGTAAAAACATAAACATCGTAGCGGTCACAGGGAGTCGTTGGATGGAGGCGGCTCAGGACCGCTATTCGCGGCGCGTCGTTTGGGGGAGGTCTATGTTCAGCAGTGAACGTGTACGGGCTGATGATGATGATGATGAAATCGTGGGCGCCGGAGAGAGCGATTCCAGTAGGGAGCTGGTGGGTTCGGAGAAAAGGTCGGAACGGTTCAAGCCTTGACTGTTTTATTTTACTATTTCCCTAAAACAGCTGAGGGGTTTATCCATGATTATTTACACGGAAATGCTAGAATGAATGGATCATTTTAGCGTTTCCGAGGTTCTTACCAAATCCCCAGAGATTTAGTGAAATCACTGATGTAACCTAATTTCCCTGCGACATAGAGACAATTTGAAAGTGCGCGAGCCGAAACGCGGGCTTCGTTATGGCTCCACTGGAATAAAAGGCGTATGATAGTAGGTACGTACGTGTTAACATTTGGAAAATTCCCTATTGCTATATACTACACAACTGCGAAGTATCTGAGATAATTCTTAAGATTCCTACGTAAATACATTGAAGAAAATACCACTGTAGTTATCAGTCAAACATTGATCACTAATTTGCTGGATGGATATGACAAGAAGCTTCTGAAAACTAAACAGAACAAACATTTTCCATCCTAGAATTTAAGAGTAGGTACAGAGGGTACCTACTTACTGTTCTCCTACAGGGGGTAACCTATGTATGAAATAATGAAACATTATAAAACATTTAAGTACCTTGGCTATATTGTATACAAAAGCACAGCATCAGTCAAAAACATAGAACATAGTCCTAGTAGTAATAATTACCTTTATTAATTTCATTATACAAAAAGAAATACAAATGAAGGTACTTGTAAAATTACTTTGAAGCTTCGAAGCCAAATCACATAATAACAAATAAAGACAAAATATAAATATGAACAAATTACAAGGTACCAAATTACATAGCTCAGTTTAACAATAAGTACAGATATTATTTAGTTTCCACTCGGAAGCTAAATTACAAGCAATATTGCCTATGTATTTGTAGGTAAGTACACGGAAAGACACATGTAAAGGAGTATAATAACAATGGTTTACTTAACTTTGTCACCCAAGCTGCACAACACAAACTGCTCCCTCTTTTAGATAATATTCCTTTTATATTGCTCCTCAGAGCCCATACAAAATCTTTCCTATACAAATATGGTGTTGTTTGTTGAATCACCAGAGCCAATCCGAATCAAGTCGTATTTATATTTTGAATCTAACTCTTTTAGAAACAAATAACATGGTAAACCTATGTTGAAACTTATTCTAAGACTCTTGTGATTCATCAAAATCCCTGAGGTTAATATAGTCATATTTAGGAGCCAGTTGATGAAGCAACATAATTTCTAATATGCCAAACTGATATATAAAGAAATGATATCTTAACAAATCTTTTCTTAAATTCAACTAATGGTTTATGAATACTATCTGCTTCATATATTGTTAGGTACATAATTAATTCGTTAGTTGCTAAACTATCACAAAATCAGTCAATTACCATCATATTTACAATTCAACTGATGTAATCGTACACCAAACTTATATCTAAAGAAATAATAACTTTACGAAGCATCTCTTAAATTCAAATAATGATTTATGAACATTGTCTGCTATATAATATTGATACCGATTTAATTAGTTAGTTGCTAAACCATACACAAAATAGGGTACCTTTACAGACGTATTTAAAGCGACACCTGTTACCTTGTTCAGATACTATTTTGATAGAGTGTTTGCATCGCTTCACCACCTATCCTATCCATCTCCTATCCGTAAACAAACAGTTTAACCCGATTTCACTAGGTGGCAGTGTATTTAAATGTTACTATTGATAAATTCTTCGATTTATTCATTGAAATCCGTCACACGCAACTACATAACATAGAGGTATTACAGTATAGTCAGCGTCAAATTGATATGAGCGAAAGGTAAGCATTCTGGTACTAGAAAGGCAAGGCAACCTAAGTACTTAGTTCTAGACTTCGCTGGAATAACCAACTGGCTAGTTGTTATCCCTAGATACTTACCCCCTTATTCATAATAGTCTGCTAACTTAAGTTAGAGCATTGCTAATTCTCACTCTGTCTCCTTCTATTGACATAAATAAGACAGGAATAACACTACTTAGCAGCTGTTTTAAGTTAGCAGACCATTATGAATAAGGGGGAAAATGTTTATTTCATCACAATGCATTGAATCAACCAACTTAGCCTTTCTGGTCGATTCAATCTGATGTATTTCGTGAGTGCAGCACTCATATTCTGTTTTCTCCGCCCATTGTACGAATAAAAAACAAAAGTTATATCCAGAGCGTTGAAACTTGTACTTGTGATAGGTTCACTCACCAATACATCTCTGAATAGACCTGCATGTAGTTGCTATAAGCTAGTGCCCAGGTGCTATATCTGGCTGTAGCTAGACCAGCATTAAAATATAGGTACCTACGACCACCTTTCTGTATGCCTACTTACCTACTATGTGGTGTATACTGCTACCTACATTGTAGTGTAGAGTAGGTAGGTTCCTACTTACTCGCTGCGCTGCTTTCGTTAAATGTCGTCATACAGTAGGGTTTAGTGTGAATCAGGGACCGTACAACCCCGAGTTTGGGTTAACCCCTTCCAATCTTTTATCGTCTGCGCATTGTGATTGTTACACGTTCAAGTTACCTTAGTAAAACCCATGTGAAAGGGTAACCCTTTCATTGAGAGTTTCATGAGATAAGTGCATTCACAGTGTGAATGCATTATTATCGCCATATTGCACGCAAACATCTTTGATTGCACGATGCAAAGTGCATAAGTCGCCACTAAGCTCTGTGTGCTTGACTCATCCACACCCTAATTTGATAATTGAGAATAGATGAACCTAGAATGAATTCATTTATTAACACTGATGTCTGTTAAAAGCAAATACCTACTAGGTACGTGACCCTTAACTCTGGTGGCGGCGGCGGCTGCGCAAGCGAGGCCCCTCTATTAGAGCAAGGAGTCTTTAGCCATAGATAAATACTTCTTGTGCAACTTAAATTTCAATGGGAATAATATTTTGACTTGGTGAATATTAGACAGGGTGTCAGATTTGAATATTATTGCGAATAACTTCAAGTTTTGGTGTCGAGAAAAATACAATTTTTGTTTTGTCAAAAAGTATTTTATTAGTTTATTTCCACATAACCCAGAGGTCCGTAGATCATGACCACGTTCTGCCACCATCAGGTTATGGGCCCCTAGCAAGATTTGATGCTCGACATAGGTCTACAGAGTGTCAACTTTGGTGGTGAAACGGAGACACCATCGAAGTAAATTTAGTCGAAATGGCAAGTAGTAATGGTATAAGCATGCCACCAATGGTGCGACTAGAAGGAAGCTCAAATTATGCTACGTGGAAAGTGCAAATGGAGATGGCACTTGTCTACGATGATCTTTGGGAGTTCACTAGCGCAAAGCCAAACCCGACTGATGCAGCTGCCAAGAAAAGAGACCAAAAGGCAAAAGCCAAAATAGGTATGATGGTTCTACCTGAATGTCTTGTGCATATACGGTCTGCGAAGACAGCAAAGGAAGCTTGGGATAATCTGAGTCAGACGTTTGAGGATAAAGGCGTAAATAATCGCTGCCGCCTTCTATCTAAAATGGTCAGTTTGAAATTGGAACAATTTTCAACGGTACGGGGGTATGTGACAGCTGTATTGACAGTAGCCCAGGAGCTAAGAGATATTGGAAAGGAAATCGATGATGAACTTTTGGCTGCCCTCCTCCTACAAGGTCTAACGCCGGAGTTCCAACCATTGAGAATCACGATTGAGAATAATCAAACTGCACTCACGTCAGACTATGTGAAGAATAAATTGTTTCAAATGGAAGATACATACAGTGCTTCAAGTAGTGGAAGCCAGACGTCAACATCAGCACTACTGACAAAGAATAAAGGAATAGCAAGGGCAATACTAAAAAAGCTACAAAGAAAGTATTGAAGTACTACATCTGCGATGGCCCTCATAAATGTTTCCAATGTCCAAACAAACAAAATTCAAAGAGAGAAGAAGGAAATTCAAAGTAGGAAGCTCATCAAGCATTTGCCTTCGGAACTGCGCCTAAACCTGCAACTAGAGAAGATTGGGTGATCGACTCTGGGGCCTCAACGCATATGACGAAGACGAAAGCCTGGCTGAAGGATTTGAAGAAGACTCCTAGACCATTAAAAGTTGTGTGCGGATGGAAACGAGGTTTTGGGCGAAAATATTGGTATGGTTGTATCTGACAAGATGACGGTAAGCGATGTAACTTTTGTACCAAATTTAACATCTAATTTATTGAGTGTGAACGCTATAGCTAAGAAAGGTCATGTGTTAGTGTTTACAGAGAACGGTTGCGACATTTTTAAGAGTAACGGATGTGAGGTCTATGGCGAATATGTTGGCTCGGGTGTGGAAGAACGGGTATTTACAAAATCAAGGATTGTTTATACGGTTCTGCACTGGCAACTACAGAAGGTGAGCCAAACGACCTGATTTATGGCACAGACGTATGGGTCATCTGGGCTTGAGAAACCTGAAGTTACTGAGGGACAAGATGGCAACTGGGGTAAGTTTTCCAAATTGTTCTTGCAAATTTGAATGCATTTCTTGTATCATGGGAAAACAAACGAGGCAACCTTTTACTAGAAACAGTACGAGGGCTACTGAAGTCCTAGGTTTGGTACATTCTGACGTGTGCGGACCTATGAGTATTCCCTCAATTGGTAGAAATCTTTATTTTGTTACGTTTATTGACGATTTATCGCGTAAGACTTTCGTATATCTTTTGAAACAAAAGAATGAAATTTTTGAAAAGTTTATGGAGTTCAAAGCTTATGCTGAAAATCAAACGGGCAAGAAGATAAAGACTTTGCGATCAGATAATGGCACCGAGTACGTCAACAAACGGATGGATGACTTCCTAGCAGTGAACGGGATTCATCATCAATTGACTTGTGACTACACGCCGGAGCAAAATGGAGTTGCAGAAAGGGCAAACCGTACGATCTGTGAGAAAGCGAGAAGTATGCTGCAAGATTCTGGACTACCTCAAAGATTCTGGGCAGAGGCTGTCCATCATGCAGTATATTTGAAGAATAGGTCACCAACCATTGCGGTGGGAAGCATGACACCGGAAGAGAAGTGGAATGGAAAGAAATGGGATCTGAGCATGCTGAGGGCTTTTGGGTGTAAGGCTTTCATGCACATTCCGAAACAGAAGCGAACCAAATAGGATGCAAAGAGCATGGAGTTGGTTCATACTGATTTTTGTGACAACACTAAAGCCTACCGCCTTATAGATTTTGTAACAGGAAGGGAGTACAAGTCTAGAAATGTGGTATTCCTGGAAAACAGCAAATACACAATTACAGAAAAATCAGAGGAAAATCTAGTGGAGTTTGTAAGATATTTTAATTTGTTTAGTTATAAATATATAGTGTAACAAGTGTATGTTGTGGTAAACAATAAGATTTCAAAAGATATTCAATGATAAAATGTAATAGGCTTGATTTCCTACATGTTTTCCGCTCAAATTCAAATACGAGACAAATTAGTTTTGTATAATGAATATGCTATTTCATAATGTCTTTTAATCGATGTAATCAGTACTTTAATTGTTGATTTAATATTTAAGAACATTTGCCATCGATAAATTATCATATAAGAAGATATATCAATGTAACTAGTTATGAAACGAACACTCGCCGGTGTTTGACAAATTGGCGCGAGGCATAATGACAACAAACGACGCGACGGTTGTTTGAACTAATTTTATATAAGACCGACGGTGAGCTGGCTCTGCCTCTCTTTTCTGGAACTGTGAACTGAAACCATCTCTCAGTATGGTAAGCTGTTGTACATTATAGAACCTTTATCTAGATGTGTCCTAGTTTGTTTTAGCATCTATATTTTTGAGTGTCAAGTTTAAATTATAAGGTTATCTATTCTTTTTAGATATAATACACAGGTGATAAATATAACTGTATTAGACATACATATAAGTCTTGTGAAACGTCCTAGTGGTTTCTTTTTCACTTCTTCCGCTAGTGCACAAAAGATTGAAGTGAAGAGAATATCAATAACACTTTATTTCTTATTTGATACCTAATAATTTATGGTTTCGATGTTCGACCTGTCTTTGCTTAACTATAAGCCTAAGAAATAAAGGTATTGAATTCTGGGTTCTGATTTCATTATTCCTAATTACCAAATTGTTAGGTTGCATTGTAGGGTAGGCAATTCCATGATTCTATCCAAAAATATAAAAGGTAGGTAGATAAAGCCCACAATTCTGACAAGTTCATGATATATCCTGAACCCGAAAGTGAGGAAGCTCGAAACACTGAAGGGGCTGTACACACGCCTCCAGAAGAAGTTCTTGGTAGTCGGGATCCAAATGCAAACGTAAATGTGGAAGTTATACAGTTTGGATCTGAGAGTCCGAGATCTGAGAACGAGGAACGTGGACCAGATGCTGAAGTTACGGAAACAGAAATTGAAGTAATGGAACCTGAAACTGAAGTCACAGAACCAGAAACTGAAATATTTGAAGAATGTGAGTCAGTTGACGAACCTGAAAATGTACAACAAGAAAACGAAAGGAGATATCCACTCAGGCATAGAAAGAAGAAGGAGTTCCCTGACTACGTCCTTTACCACGCAGAGATGGAACGAGATCCAGTGACAGTGCGCGAGGCACTATCAAGATCAGACAGCGAGAATTAGAAACAAGCTATTCAGGAGGAGCTTGATGCGCTGAAGAAAAATGGGACATGGGTTCTCGTGAAACCGCAAAAGGCGTGTAACATCGTTGACTCGAAGTGGCTCTTCAGAGTCAAAGAAAAGGCGGGGAATAGAAGACGCTATAAAGCACGCCTTGGTGCAAGAGGATTTCGTCAAAGGTACGGAATAGACTATGAAGATACCTTCGCGCCAGTCGTGAGACATAGCTCTCTACGAGCACTTATTGCTCAAGCTGTGAAACAAGGACTCAAGATCGACCAGATGGACGTTAAGACAGCATTTCTTAATGGAGAACTCAATTAAACTGTCTATATGAAACAACCGGAAGGCTTCCAAGAAAAAGGGAAAGAAGACCATGTTTGTTTATTGAAACGTTCATTGTATGGGCTGAAGCAAGCCCCAAGGGCATGGAACACTAAACTCAACAGCGAGTTACTACAGCTAGGATTCAAGAGATCGAAGAATGAACCCTGCGTGTACACACTAGAGATGAGTCCGGTATTCAATAACTAACTCAGTACCTGTTAGCATGTTCCTAAAATATCTAACGCTATTGTAAAATCCGCATACCGCTAGGGAATAACTGTGCAAAGCGAGCATCGCGCCTAACCGACCGTGAGCCATAACTACCCAACGCTTCAATACATATACTTACCTAACTATCATCAACGCATCAACGCTAGCGGACCGTTCACCCGTAAAGTTATGTAGCTGCAACAAGTATTTGGCTAACCGTAACCGATTTCTAACGAAATCGGTTAGATGGTATTTCTAACCAAATCGGTTAGAAATATATTGGATAGAAATCAGAACAGGTATAGAGTATTGTAACGTTATTGGGTACCAGTTGGTACTAGCGGTATTGAAACAAAATACCCAACTAATAACCGGTAGCCAAAATATCCAATAACTCCCATCCTTAGTACACACGGTCGAAAGGCAACAATGTGATCATACTAGCTGTGTATGTTGACGATATGTTGATTTTTTGGAACAATGCCGATGAACTACGGAAGGTCAAGTAGGATCTCATGTCTAAGTTCGAAATGAAGGACCTAGGAAAAGCCGAACTCATCCTAGGAATGCAAATAACTCAGAGTGAGTTAGGGATCAAAGTTGATCAGACGAAGTATGTCAACAAGTTGTTGAAGCATTTTGTAATGGAAGACTGCAAGCCAGCTGCTACGCCTGCGGTTACGGGTCTAAATCTAAATAAACCTGGATTGAAACATGTACCCAATCCTGACATACCTTATCAAAGTGTGATAGGTTTCTTGATGTACCTATCTGTGTGCACAAGACCAGATATATCATATGCAGTAAATTACCTAAGTCAGTTTAACAGCAACTAAAAACGTGTACTGCGATACTTGAAAGGAACCAAAGATTTTGGTTGATGTTTAAGAGAGGAACATCAGGTGACATTCATTGCTATGTAGATGCAAGTCACGCTTCCTGTAACGATAAGAGATCATATTCAGGAGCAGTATTTTTGCATATGGGAGCTGCTGTCAGCTGGCAAAGCAAAAAACAGAAGACCATTGCACTATCCACAGCCGAGGCAGAGTACGTTGCAATGTCAGAAGCTGCGAGAGAGGCAAAATTTCTGAAAAGATTTGTGGCTGAAATAACTGGCCAAACCAGATTTATAGTGACAGCCAATCTGCTATTGCAATTGCGCACAACCCTGTGCATCATTCAGCGCACAAAACATATAGCTGTACGCGACCATTTTGTGAGAGAGGCAGTTGAACATGGGCACATTGAGTTGGAGTATGTTCAGACAGAATGTATGGTTGCTGACTCATTGACCAAACCTTTGTTGAAAGGAAAGTTTCTGTGGTGTACTTTGAGTATGGGACTTGTATGAAAGTTTGTATGAAGTCAAAGTTGAGGAGGAGTATTAGAGCAAGGAGTCTTTAGCCATAGATAAATACTTCTTGTGCAACTTAAACTTCAATGGGAATAATATTTTGAATTGGTGAATATTAGACAGGGTGTCAGATTTGATTATTATTGTGAATAACTTCAAGTTTGGTTGTCGAGAAAAATACAATTTTTGTTTTGTCAAAAAGTATTTTATTAGTTTATTTCCACATAACCCAGAGGTCCGTAGATCATGACCACGCTCTGCCACCCTCGCGCCGCGACTCGCGGGCGAAAGTGCATTGCGCAACGGACGCGGTGAGAGGCGCAGGGCGGGGCCGCCGCCGTGTCGATGGATAGAAGGCTATCGATATAGGTTAGATAAATGAGTAAATACTTAATGCCGGACAATTCACAAGGCAGCATCGAGTCCCAACCCAATTTGTTTGGTAATTTGCGAGGATATATTTTTTTTAATATAGAAAGCACCCAGATCACCCGGAACAAATATCTGCAGATAGTCTAACTAAGTACCTACTTATTTTGTAAGCCTAAAGTAATCTATACTTATAATAAAACTGTAACAGGTCCAATTCTGTACATTGAAGATATTTTGAAATTTTTTTTTGGAGGGCACTCTTTCATCGATACTGAAGCCAAAAATATAATTTTTTTCCATCATCTCTCTCTGTCTGTCTATCTGTCTGTCTGTATCTTGGCCGCGCATAACTCCGAAACTACTGAACGTATTGAAATGAAACTTGGCAGGATTTCAGTTCATACTACAAGGAAGGACATAGGATACTTTTTATTCTGGATTTCAACAGTGTTCCCTTGGAAGAGGGGATGAAAGTAAAATTTGTTGGCTGAGCATAGCGCCGAAACTACTGAAGGTATTCAAATAAAACTTAGCATGATTTAAGTTCATATTACGAGAAAGGGCATAGGATACTTTTCATCCCGGATTTTAAAAGGGTTCCCTTGGGAGAGGGGATGAAAGTAACATTTTTTGGGAGCGCGTAGCGCCGGAACTACTAAATGTATTCAAAATAAACTTGGCAGGATTTGAGTTCATACTATGAGGAAGGACAGAGGAAGTGACATTTCTCGGCCTAAAATAGCGCAAAAACTACTGAAATGATTCGAATGATACTTAGCATGATTTGAGTTCATACTACGAGGAAGGACATAAAATACGAGTCCATACCCCAAAGCCAACCAAATGATTACAAAATTGTTATTAATGCCGATAAACGACCTACTGGACAGCATCCGCTTAGTAAGTACAAAGCTCTCGCTACCAATGATGTTGCCGTTGTCCTGGTAGATCAGCACTGCGACAGGCGGGACATTGTGCTGCGTACCCGGGATGACCGCTTACAATGCATTGGCGAAACGCACCAGGTATTTGATGCTCTTCAGTCTCTACTCGCTTATATACCTATTGTCGTAGCGAAGATGGATACAACTTTAATCTTCGACATGTGAATCCGAAAACTGACGAGACTGGACAGTGAAAAAATTCTGCAATACGCCTAGATACATTTTACCAATAAGAGAAGGTCGCATTGCTCACCTGCAAAGGTTTCGGTTTTCTGGTGGACACTTACGCCAAAATTAAAACGAAGCGTTTGGTATACATCAGAACAGAACTAATGAGAGAACACTGCGCGCTGAGAATTATGTAGATCTGCGAGACGCCATGAATCAAGATAGAAATTGTGAAGATTTAGGACGACTGGTGATTCTTCCTTCCAGTTTTAGAACTGGACAATAGATGTGTAGTGCCCTATTCTCCAGTAGGTACTATCAAGCTTACTTTGAAGCGCATAATATACCTAGGTAAATGTGGAGCTGTGTGACGTCCAGTCAATAAAATGTAGGTATATGTACAATAAATCTATACTATGCTACACTAATAAAATAAGTAAGGTTTGAGTGGTTGTAAGGGGTAATCTCTGAAACTACTGAGCTAATTTTGAAAATTCTTTCACCTATTATTAATATAATAACCACGTTATTTGTGAGTATTATAGAAATGTTTACCTCCCAACGAAGTGGGCACGGGTCAGCTAGTACCTATATAAAGTTATTGTGTCATTCTTTGTGTTTCTTGAATGAATTGCCAAACTAGGATAACACATTATAAAATGAATTCCCCTTTGACCCGCAAAGACCTACTTTGCTTTTTTTACCTACAAACCACTGAGAAATAAGATTGACTGCCCATTTTTATTACAGAAAATTCGCTTTAGGGCGCCCGCGCCATCCCGCTATCCCTGCAACAGAATAACGCCACAGGTCCCTCCCCCTAGAAGATCAGTATTAGGCGCTAACTCTCCCATTATTTATAATTTTATTACTTTACTAGCTGACCCGTGCCCACTTCGTTGGGTGGTAAACATTTTTAGTAGGTTTAGTACGTCACACAGGTCCACATTTACCAAGGCGCTTCAAGAACTTTTGATAGTAGGTACCTACTGGAGAATAGGGCACTACACATCTATTGTCCAGGTCTAAAACTGGAAGGAATCACCAGTCGTCCTAAATCTTCACAATTTCTGTCTTGATTTATGGCGTCTCGCAGATCTACGTAATTCTCAGCGCTTCTTCTATCAGTTATTTTATTTTGATATATACCAAACGCTCCGTTTTAATTTTAGCGTAAGTGTCCACCAGGAAACGGTTGAACAAACCTTGAAACCTTTACAGGTGAGCAATGTGACCTTCTCTTATTGGTAAAATGTATCTAGGCGTAGACTTGCATTGCAGAAACTTTTTAGTGTCCAGTCTCGTCAGTTTTCGGATTCACATGTCGAAGATCAAAGTTGTATCCGTCTTCGCCAGAACAGTAGGTATATTAGCGAATAGAGACTGAAGAGCATCTAATGCCTGGTGCGTTTCGCTAATGCATTACAAGCAGTCATCCCAGGTACGCAGCACAATGTCCCGCCCGTCACAGTGCTGATCTACCAAGACGACGGCAACATCATTGGTAGCGAGAGCTTTGTACCAACCGGATACTGTCCAGTAGGTCGTTTATCGGCACTAATAACAATTTTGTAATCATTTTGTTGGCTTTGGGGTATGGACTCGTATTTTATGTCCTTCCTCGTAGTATGAACTCAAATCATGCTAAGTATCATTCGAATCCATTCAGTAGTTTTTGCGCTATTTTAGGCCGAGAAATGTCACATCCATCCCCACTCCCAAAGGAACCTTAACGAATTCCAGGATAAAAAGTATTACATGACCTTCCTCGTAGATGAACTTAAATCATGCCAAGTTTCATTTGAATACATTCAGTAGTTTCAGCGCTATGCGCAACCAAGAAATTTTACCCTAGAGCGGGGGGGCCACTACGGGGGGCTACTGGGGGTCCCACTGCGGGGCAATGCGGGGGGCCCATTGCGGGGGCAAACTGCCGGAGGTCCCCAATTCTAGGGCCCCCACTGCTGGGGTCCCCACTTCTAGGACCCCCGCTGCCTGGGGCCCCACTGTCAGTGCACTCCACAAGGCGGGGCTATCGCTCTCTACCGCCCTGGACCCGCGCGCCTTTTCTGGGTTTGATTCCGCCTCGGGACAAACATTTTTAAGATCTGCAGATTTTTGTTCAGGGTGTTCTGGTCTATATATCTCTCTCCCTATCTATATGTTATATATTGTATTATATGAGTTCCTAGAAGATACAATAAAACATCATACCGAAAAAAGCAAAATAAAGAAAATTAAAATACTTAATACACCGCAGAAGGATTCGATCAATAATAATATTATTACTAACATAAATCTAAGAAACCACTTATGGACTAAAGTAAAAGAAGATCCGGACAATGAGTCACTACAAGCAGAATTCAAATCTCAAAAATACATTACTGCAAAACTGATTAAAAACACTAAAGAAAACTACCACGGGAATGAATTTAACAAATGTAAGACTAAGCCAAAAAAGATGTGGAAACTGATTAATCATTTATCCAATAATAAAATAAAAGAAAGTTGCACTCTCCCAAAACTCAACGTACAATCTAAGGTAATTACAAACGAAATCTGTAAGGTCTTCAACCAATAGTTTTCAAATATCGGGTCAGTTCTTAGTGACCAGATACCAAAAACATGATAATTATTCGAAAGCCCTACCACATTCTATAACTGATAGCGAGTTCATCATCATCATCATCAGCCCATACACGTCCACTGCTGGACATAGGCCTCCCCCGTACGACGCCACAAATAGCGGTCCTGAGCCGCCTCCATCCATCGGCTCCCTGCGACCGCTACGATGTCGTCGGTCCATCGAGTGGATGGTCTCCCATGTAGGGGGGGATTTGCCATAATCACCACGCTTGGCAGAAGGATTGGTGATCGCAGTGTTGGTGTTTAAAAATACTCAGAAGGAAGCTGCTGCCCTTCCTGTGGTAGGTGGTGTAAATACCAAAGTCATCAAAAGTATCAAGCCATATATCATAGAAAGTCTAACAAATTGTTTCAATAAACTTCTTCTCAATGGTATTTTTCCAAACACACTTAAAGTTGCAAAAGTAAACCCCATCTACAAATCAGGTTCCAAAACCGAAGCAGGTAATTATCGACCAATTTCAGTTTTACCCATATTATCAAAGGTATTAGAATTTTTTTTACACAATAGACTGGAAAATTATCTTGCATCTCTTAACTTCTTTTACACTCATCAGTATGGATTCCGATCAAAAAGCAGTACCCTTACAGCCACAATAGACTTGATTACTAAAATTAAATCAAATATTGACAGAAAAAACATTGTCCTTGGTGTATATATTAATTTGAAAAAGGCCTTTGACACGGTCAATCACACACCGCTACTTAAAAAGTTAGAATACACTGGCATCAAAGGCACAGCTTACAAATGTCTTATCTCTCGAATAGATCTCAAGTCGTCCAGATTGTTAGCTACCGTAGCGAAAAATTACCTTTAACGTGTGGAGTCCCTCAAGGATCCATATTAGGCCCTCTTCTCTTTCTGATTTATCTAAATAACATCTGTCAAATTGGTTTAAACGGTCATCTTACCTTATATGCAGACGACACAATGTCTGTTCTACTTTGGAGACTCGATTCAAGACATAATTTTGCGTGCACAGAGTGATTTGAATACACTTTCTTCTTGGTTTCAATACAACTTGCTAACAATGAATATTTCAAAAACATGTTATACTATTTTCAGATCTAAAAATAAAATAATCCCACCACACATCTCACTTAATATAAATGATACTCCGTTAGAGCATAAAAATAATGAAAAATATCTTGGACTAAGAATGGATTCATCTTTGTCGTGGAATGCCCATATAAATCATATTAAAACAAAACCTTCATCTTTAACTGGTTCGCTGCGAAACATCGTTGGATGTGTCCCTCGTCAGTTACGTCATCTATACTTATAATACAACTGTAACAGGTCCAATTCTGTACATTGAAGATATTTTGAAATTTATTTTTGAAGGGCACTCTATTATCGATACTGATGCCAAAAATGCATTTTTTTCCATCATGTCTGTCTGTCTGTATCTTGGCCGCGCATAGCTCCGAAACTACTGAACGTATTGAATGAAACTTAGCAGGATTTGAGTTCATACTACGAGGAAGGACATATGATACTTTTTATCCCGGATTTCAATAGGGTTCCCTTGGGAGAGGTGATGAAAGTAAAATTTGTTGGCTGCGCATAGCGCCGGAATTACTGAATGTATTAAAATGAAACTTGGCAGGATTTGAGACCATACTATGATGTAGGACATAGGATACTTTTCATCCCGGATTTCAATAGGGTTCCCTTGGGAGAGGGGATGAAAGTAAAATTTCGTGGCTGCGCATAGCGCCGAAACTACTGAAGGTATTCAAATAAATCTTAGCATCATTTAAGTTCATATTACGAGAAAGGACATACGATACTTTTTATCCCGGATTTCAATAGGTTTCCCTTGGGAGAGGTGATGAAAGTAAAATTTGTTGGCTGCGCATAGTGCCGGAACTACTGAAGGTATTCAAATTAAACTTGGCAGGATTTGAGATCATACTATGATGAAGGACATAGGATACTTTTTACCCCACATTTCAATAGGGTTCTCTTGGGAGAGGGGATAAAAGTAAAAATTTTTGGCTGCGCGTAGCGCTGAAACTACATAATGTATTCAAATGAAACTTGGTAGGATTTGAGTTCATACTATGAGGAAGGACATATGGTACTTTTTATCCCAGATTTCAATAGGGTTCCCTTGGGACAGGGGATGAAAGTAAAATTTCTTGGCTGCGCATAGCGCCGAAACTACTGAAGGTATTCAAATAAAACTTAGCATGATTTAAGTTCATATTACGGGAAAGGGCAGGGGATGAAAGTAAAAGTTTTTGGCTGCGCGTAGCGTTGACACTACAAAATGTATTCAAATGAAACTCGACAGGATTTGAGTTCATACTATGAGGAAGGACATAGGGTACTTTTTATCCCAGATTTCAATAGGGTTCCCTTGGGAGAGAGATTTCAATAGGGTTCCTATTGAGAATTGAATCAATAAATATTTGAATAAATTATAAAATTGCGTTAAAATCTGTATAATTTATTAAGTTTTAAAGAAAATATGGGACTCAGGCGAAGTTAGGCTCATTGCCCTAACCTTGCCTACTTTTTTGACAGCCCATAAAGTCAAGTTTTTTAATGTATGTGTGCAAATAACACACACACATTGAAAGCCCTTTAGTAATTGGTTAATTTCAGCAGGACAGAACTGATTTAATGTGACGAATTTGGCGCAAAATTAAAAAAACTGTAAAATGCAGGCGAAGTTAGCGGGGTTTACGGTACAAAATTGTTATTAGTGCCGATAAACGACCTACTGGACAGCATCCGGTTTGTACAAAGCTCTCGCTACCAATGATGTTGCCGTCGTCCTGGTAGATCAGCACTGTGACAGGCGGGACATTGTGCTGCGTACCCGGGATGACCGTTTGCAATGCATTGGCGAAACGCACCAGGCATTGGATCCTCTTCAGTCTCTACTCGCTTATATACCTATTGTCGTGACGAAGACGAATACAACTTTGATCTTCGACTCGGTCTCACGGTTCGGTTTGATTCATTAAAAATGTTTAACGCCCAACGAATTGGGCACGGGTCAGCTAGTACTTTATATAACTCACTGGTTAAACTACATCTTCTTTACTTAGTCGAAATCTGGGGCAGCGCTGTAAAAACCAAATTAGGTATACTCCAAATCATACAAAATAAAATAATTAAACTCCTACCTATTTAATTACCATTACCTTACACCTACAAATAAAATTTACAAAGAAACTGGCATTATGAAAATTAAAGAACTATATCATTACTGTACATGCATTCTTGTCCGCAGAATTCTAAAGAATCAACTCCATACTAACTTAGCCTTTACTATCAAACGACAAGTAGCAAAACGAAGCACCCGTCGTGCGAGTTTTATTGTGCTACCGAAAGCAAGGACCAACTATGGCAAGAAAACAATTACCTACGAAGGCGCACAGCTCTTTAACAAACTACCCTCTAATATTAAAAATGTAAACTCATTTCACGTATTTAAAAAGAAACTATCACTACATATCAAACAGTTAAACCACATCTAATGAAATATATATACCTACTTTATTTTCGATTAACTTAGACACAAATTAAAACATAAAACAAAATGGGTGAAGTGAGGAATATCATTTTGTTATAAAGATTTTTAAGAACGAATGTTTTATTAATTCTATAATTTTTGTTCTCATGTAAGTGACGTAATCGTCTTTATGAGAAATAAAGTTATTTAAACCTTATTATATATATCAGTTAAAATAATGCTGTGTGAATTGTCCAGCATGACTCATTAGTCATTACTTATTTATTATTACTATTGTAATTTTTTTCAATTGACCCTTATCACATATTTGTTTCCCAACCTCTACGTATTGTTACTGTTATAAAAAAAGTGGCAACTGTGTCACTCCCGGAGGAGCATACCTTGTTTTCATATACCATGAGTCTTGCCAGCTTCCGCCGTCACTTGATCGGCACAACTTTATATTATAAAGCTACTCTGAGCTTGTTTTTTAGTCTCAATTTCTTAGTTATTTCTAGTATGTTAAATATCATGTATGTGCTATCTCATTATTTTATATATATTTATCTGTATAAATATAGTATGTAAGTATATTTTATAAACGAATGATAGGTGTCACTATTATTTTTTACAATACCAATGTTTGTATTAGTGGAAAAGTGTCAGTTGGGACACTGACTGTGTCCTAATAAATTTTGTCCGAGTCGTCAGCAACTCGTTATAATGATGTGTCGGCCTGTAAGAGGTTCATGTACTTAGCATCACTTTATTCATTGATAAATTATATAATTATACCTACCTTGTAATTTTTGGTGTACCTAACTACTCGCTGTGTGCTAACCTAATTGTTAAAATAAATAAATGGGTAGTGTAGGGGCAGTTTTTATTATTAAATATTAAAAAAAAAATATTCTAGTAAGTATCTACATGCAAATATACATATTTAGTACATATCAACAACGAATTCGTAGACAGTTAAAATGATGGCAATATTAAATTTCCTACAATTCAGAAATTGAGCGGCGCCGTCAAATCATTTCACTGCCCTCTAATTTCTTCAAAACCACAGAAATGTAATAGGGAAGCAACTAGTATCATGTCTATGTTCAAAACGCATTTATTGTTGGTTATAAATAAGACGAGTGACCTATGATCTATCTATCTATTTTTTATCGATATATTATATCAAGCTCTATGTACTCGCTGCTGGAGTGATGCCATGCCAGATCACAAATTATGCAAATACCTATCTGTAGCTATAGCGGTGGAGCAAGCATAACACAAGCAGGCGCAATTCCAGTCTGGATTTATTGTTTCATTAAATAAACCTCTTAACTCCAAAAACAACACTTTTCTTTTAGAAGGAAAGTAAAAGAAAGTGTTTTATACACCTTAGAAGAATTACAGACCACTAGCAAACCCGGCGAACTCCGTTTCGCCACCAGATGGTTGTCATTTCACGCACCGGCGCCATCTACTTAAAATATTGGTTTGTAGTACATGCTATGTATCAGAGATGGCGCTGTATGTGAAAAAAGATTTTCCCACTTTTCTGTTGAAATTTTTCCTAAATTATCTTTGCTATAAACCTCACGGAGCCCGAGACCTTTCCAACGAATGCAAAACCGTGGAAATCGGTTCGTGCGTTCTAGAGTTATAGCGTCAGGAAGGAAAACCCGACTTATTTTTATACAGTAGAAGATTAAAGAATTGTGTCAAAGAAATGCTTCATCTATAGAATGTCGAAATTAAAAACCAATTGCGAAAACACATCGGAACCTGCGGCAATTGCTATCTTACACCCACTTAGCGAGTTTTAAACAAGTTTATATCACTTTTCCTTATCGGTTCAAAGTAAGTGGTATGCGAGGACATTATTGCCATATCGATGTGCGACGATATTTTGTGAAAATACCATGCTATAGTCCTCTGGAGGTAGTCATGCGCGCCAGTGCCACGCCGTGGGCGGGAGCACCCATACGCGGCTGGGACCGCGCCTGGGCGACCGGGACGCCCGACGGCAGGGGCGACTACGAACCTGTGGACACGCAGGATGGACCTGTGAGTACCAATCCTTTTTATTTTGCTTAACCTCATCTTAGATTGTCATCAGTCAATGAAGAAACTGAGCATTGGCTTTTACAACCTATGTCTGTCAGCAGAGCTTGCTCGTTCTCATACGAGATTCTAATTTTATTTGACTCCATAAACCGGTGAAATAAAATCACAGTCAGCCCCGGGGCGAGCCAAGCTCCGAGGGGTGCCATTTTAGTTCCCCTTGGGATGACAGTAAAAACTCACATGCACAGCCAGAATGTAAAAAATTGCGCTTCTTGCTTCGCTCGCTTTTGATTCTATTTAATTCGAGATTCTAAGTTCGAAATCGTAAAAAAATTGTGGTACCTAGCCACAATACGATGTCTAACTTTTTTAGTACTCCATATCAACTTTTAAAGCACTTCTTTTGTGTCCCTGCACAAGAAAAAACTATAAAATCTGCAATTCAGTTTAAAATATGATTGTTTTATTGAAGATTCTCTGCTAATAGGTATGGTAGTTTCATATTTTTTATAGTTTATAGCAAACATTTTGATTTTCCTATGGTAACTCAGTGTACGTAAGCAATCTCCATACAACGGCGGAGAAGCATGGGATGGGAATATAGCGGTAAAATATGTATTTCAGTCAGTTTAAAATATGATTGTTTTAATGTTAACATAAACTTAGATTCTCTGCTAACATGCTAGTTTGATATTTTTCTATAGTTTATAGCAAAATTTTTGATTTTCCTATGGTAACTAAGCGAACACATACAAAGATGGGGAATCCAGGGGGCACATATTTTTTGCCTATGTTCGGCTGAGTTACCATAGTAAATCAAAACTTTTGCTATAAACTATAAAAAAACTATGACACTACCTACCATGTTAGTCTTCCCTACGTTAAAATTAAAACGATCATATTTTAAACTGTAATACAGATTAGAACGTTTTTATTGTGTTTCCGTGACAGGAATACAAAAGTGTCGGTAAAAAAGTTGATTCACCCACATCTTTCGGTATTTTTTTTATTCCTATACAATACAATTTCGATAATTTCCGAAAAAACGCTAAAAGGACGCTCGCCGTCTTCTTAGCTTCCTTGTTTTTATTAGATTGCTTACGTACGCAATCTCCATACAACGGCGGAGAAGCATGGGATGGGAATATAGCGGTAAAATATGTATTTCAGTCAGTTTAAAATATGATTGTTTTAATGTTAACATAAACTTAGATTCTCTGCTAACATGCTAGTTTGATATTTTTCTATAGTTTATAGCAAAATTTTTGATTTTCCTATGGTAACTAAGCGAACACATACAAAGATGGGGAATCCTGGGGGCACATATTTTTTGCCTATGTTCGGCTGAGTTACCATAGTAAATCAAAACTTTTGCTATAAACTATAAAAAAACTATGACACTACCTAGCATGTTAGTCTTCCCTACGTTAAAATTAAAACGATCATATTTTAAACTGAAATACAGATTAGAACGTTTTTATTGTGTTTCCGTGACAGGAATACAAAAGTGTCGGTAAAAAAATTGATTCACCCACATCTTTCGGTATTTTTTTTTATTCCTATACAATACAATTTCGATAATTTCCGAAAAAACGCTAAAAGGACGCTCGCCGTCTTCTTAGCTTCCTTGTTTTTATTAGATTGTTCTTGTTACCGCGGCAGTCTTAAAAATGTTTGGGGCTTGCTCACTCGGTATCATTACTTTTGTCATACAAGGTACGAAAAAAACTAATGGAGGGTGCTTGGTAGAAAACCAACCCCCGCTATTGTGTTCTTCCAACTCAAACTAGGTTCGTAGTTAGCCCGCTTACATTCATAATGTAATAATAACAAAGTGGTCCTCGGTCTAGTTTAGGTACCTACCTACTTCTAAAAGAAGGGTGTCACAGCCTGTATAAATTATGGATAGACTAAAGTTATAATATACTTATGTAATAATACTTAATGTGAATATTGTGATGATTAGCTGTATTGTGATGATAGGTAAGGTTGATTTTGTTTAATATTTTATGAATAACTAGCTGACCCGTGCCCACTTCGTTGGGTGGTAAACATTTTTAGTTGTTAGTATATATAACCTATAACACTCGCAAATAACGTGGATTTCAAATAGGTAAAAGAATTTTCATAATTGGCTCAGTAGATTCAGAGATTATCCCCTACAACCTCACAAACCTTACTTATTTTTATTAGGTAATGTAGTATAGTATAGATTTACATATATGTACCTAGATTTTATTGACTGGACGTCACACAGCTCCACATTTATCTAGGTATATGATGCGCTTCAAAAGCTTTTGATAGTACCTACCGGAGAATAGGGCACTACACATCTATTGTCCAGTTCTAAAACTGGAAGGAAGAATCACCAGTCGTCCTAAATCTTCACAATTCCTATCTTGATTCATGGAGTCTCGCAGATCTACATAATTCGCAGCGCGCAGTCTTCTCTCATTTGTTCTGTTCTGATGTATACCTAACGCTCCATTTTTATTTTGGCGTAAGCGTCCACCAGAAAACGGTTGATAAAATTTCGAAACCTTTGCAGGTGACCAAGCGAACTTCTGTCATTGGTAAAATGTATCTAGGCGTAGAATTGCATTGCAGAAACTTTTTTAGTGTCGACAGTCTCGTCAGTTGTCGGATTCCCGACGGCAACATCAATTCGACGACGGCAACATCATTGGTAGCGAGATCTTTGTACCGACCGAATGTTGTCCAGTAGGTCGTTTATCGGCGCTAATATCAATTTTGTAATCATTTTGTTGGCTTTGGGCTAGGACTCGTATTTAATGTCCTTCCTCGTAGTATGAACTCAAATCATGTTAAGTTTCATTGGAATCCATTCAGTAGTTTTAGCGCTGCGAGGCCGAGAAATTTCACTTCCATCCCCACTCCCAAGGGAACCCTAATGAATTCCAGGATAAATGGTATTACATGTCCGTCCTCGTATATGAACTAAAATCATGCCAAGTTTCATTTGAATACATTCAGTAGTGTCAGCGCTATGCGCAGCTAAGAAATTTTACCCTTCTGCGGGGGGCCACTACGGGGGCTATTAGGGGTCCCACTGCGGGGCAATGTGGGAGAGCCCCCCAATTTTACTTACATCCCCTCCCTCAAGGGAACCCTATTGAAATCCGGGATAAAAAGTATTCTATGTCCTTTCTCATAGTATGAACTTAAATCTAGCCAAATTTCATTTGAATACATTCAGTAGTTTCGGCGCTACGCGCAGCCAAGAAATTTTACTTTCATCCCCTCTCCCAAGGGAACCCTATTGAAATCCGGGATAAAAAGTATTCTATGTCCTCATAGTATGAACTCAAATCCTACCAAATTTTATTTCAATACGTTCAGTAGTTTCGGAAATATGCGCGGCCAAGATACAGACAGACAGACAGACATGATGGAAAAAAATTGCATTTTTGTCATCAGTATCGATAATAGTGTGCCCTGCAAAAAAAAAATATCTTCAATGTACAGAATTGGACCTGTTACAGTTTTATTATAAGTATAGATAACTATTTTTGGTTATCGCTATATAAATATAAATATTTGATTCCAGCGAAGCACTTTTTTCTTTCTTATTTACCTACCTACTTGTGATAATTCAAGTACCTGTTATAAAAACAAACCTAGTTATGTAAATATTAGTTTTATGTGAATAAAATCAGTAAAGAGAAATTTTCATCTAGGAAAAGAAATTGGTGTGACTCGTTGGGAGTTTTTCTCCCATCGAGTCACACTGTAACACGTTGGGTTCTCTTTTTAGAAAACAAAGTTGACTCGGTGGGAGAAAAACTCCCAACGAGTCACACTGTGACTCGATCTGGTGTGACTCTTTGGGAGCCCACCAACGAAAGCTAGCCAAGCATGTTGGTGTCACTCTAAGTAAGAGTTGTAAACACTACTGTAGGTACATTAGTCTACCACGCCACATGCCGCCGCAGCACGAGTTGTCATGACAACATAGACAAGTCCGCTCGCTCAGTCTCACGCGGCACATCACTACGGGTGCCTGTAGACACGAAAACTTTGTAATTTCGACGATTGTCTCTGCAAATCCAAAGAGGATACATTATCTACGTGTAAATCAAAATAACATTGTAGGTACGCACCGCACGTCAATTAGTGATTTGATTAGTGATTATTGACTTGCGCGCGTGCGTATTTTTTTTCTGATATAGAACTTGTCCAAATAAATGATAACAAAGTAATAAATACCTACGTACACAAACAAGTGGTGTGCTGTTCAGTCGTCGTCTGGACCGCGTGGAAGTCTGTTTATTTGCAAGCACTTTGCAAGAAACTTGGCGCGGCGGGACTTCTCAACCTGCCTAGGATATATCTCGAGTGAGTCCATTTTATTTTTATCAACCGACTTCTAAAAAGGAGGTTTTCAATTCGACTGTATATTTTTTTTTGTATGTTTTACCAGGGACGACGGAAAATTCTGTTATAAAATATTTTACCTCATCCTTGGAGTATCGAGAAAGTGAGTTGCCAAGCGCTACTTTTAGTACTAAAATTATTCTGCCAGTTTTCGCGGGAGGCGAGGTAGCACGGTACAGCACACATTTACATAATCACGCACACTAATGCAGAAAAATTAAGCGTCCCTATAAACGCACACGCAAGTAAAAGCTATACACAAACACAAAACAAGCACACAATTAAACAATTACTGTTGTTACACTATTGTTTAGTTACTCACTAACACAAAAAAGTAGTGATGGGGTGTAAAAAGACCGATAAAATAAATGATTTCAAATGAATGAAATCAGGGTTGTTCCAAATCATATACTTTTCCTTTTAGATTTGTAGGGCGTACGTAATCGCTTTAACTACTAAACCGATTTAAAAAATTATTCTACGAATAGAAAGGTACACTGTTGTTAAGTAACACAAGGCTATATTCTATCTACGCAAGTAAAACCGCGGTGTGCTAATAGTTATTGTATGTACTTACATAATTACAACGAATATTACGCAATTATGAATCTTAGGGTTCTAACTTAGAACATCTTCATAGAAATCGGTTCAGTCTTAGAACTTCTAAGATTGAACTGATTTCGATGAATCTTTCATGAATGCATTATTTTGATAAATATTTTGTTTCTTAATTGGTGTGGTGGGGTGAGAAAAATAAAGAGCACGAGAAGAATAGCGACTGTTAGCATATGTACTGCCCCAAGCGGATATGTAAGGCTAGGAAGTTAAAAAAAAAATGATATTGTAGTGTTTAATATAAATGTATATTACATAACTTTTACACTATTGGTTTTTAAAATAGACTAATTTATTGTAAATGTGACGTACACATTTCTTTGGATCTGTTTTTTTCATAAGAAAAGAGATTCTAGTATCTGTATACTTTGGCATAACCAATCTTCCTAATTCCATATTGTGATTGACGAAATTATTATCATAGACATGTAGATCAATATTTGGAAATAAGTCCTTTCCTTGAAAATAGTTCAATGATTTTGAAACTATATACGTTGTAGTAATTTGTTTAAGCATTAGGAGCATCTTTGTATTATAAATTTAATATAATATTCAATCATTACCTACTTGTACTGTATTGATATTTCAATCCACAGTCTATTTATAAAGAACTAGCTATGCACCGTAGTTTCATCCAAGTTGTGATGAATTACATACTACACCAGCTGTACAAAAAATCACGTTTATATGTTTCTGCGTTCAAAAAGTACAAAGCAAATAGCAATAAACAAACGACAAAGCACCACCAAAATTTTAAGGGAGCTCCAAAAATCGACATGTTGAAGGCAGAATGACAGAGACAATCGCAGCAAACTAGTTTTTATACACAGACACAAATGACTGTTCATGTACCTCGGACTGCGAAGAATCAGAATCAATAACTTTATTTCTTTAGGCTTACAAAATAAGCACTTAGACAAGTCAAATTTTATACCATATAGTTTTTTTTTTTAACAAAGAGTGTACTTTATTGACAAAGAAAATAACAATCAAATAATATAAAGAAATTAAACTAGTATTTACAATTGAAACAATTCAGCTAACTGCAGACTGTTGCAAACAATCTACAGATAGCTCAACTGGTCCATATCAATACCAGTCGAAAGCGTCCCCAAGACGCTGGCTGCATTGCCCCGCTGTATGGCAATGCTAATGCGCTGCGCCAGATACTCACCAGCTCTCGGGTCACGCGTCGCTTCGACCAGGCGCTCAGATAATTTTTTGAAAACCCGGAGAGCCTCGGTACCCCACGGACCTAGGGTCTCGACTCCAAGGGGAGCAAATGCGTAAGCTCTGTCGAGACCTGCATATTTGCGCCTCTTGAGATCCTCGGCCAAATCTGCCGCCGAACCAGCCCTCACGGATGTCCTTGAAAGATGGGAAGGCGCAAGTATACATAGTTATTAATATCGAATAAGAAATAAGGTGTTATTGATATTCTCTTCACTTAAATTTTTTGTCCACTAGTGGAAGAAGTGAAAAAGAAACCACTAGCACATTTATAATATCACTTAAGTGTCTAATACATTGTTATTTTGCCTATCTAAATCTAAATTTAATGCGATTTAGATACATGTCAATATTTCTATAAAGCTAAACAGAACATTGAATTTCTTACATACTATTGACAGTGTGGAACGGAGCGACATCTGGCCAAGCATTAACATCATTGATGTAATCATCTATGGAGTAAAAGGCCTTCCTGATAAGATTTTGTTTAATGTACTGTTTAAATTTACGAATAGGGAGTTCAGTTGCTTCAGATGGAAGCTTATTATAAAAGCGCACGCAATTGCCCATAAATGATTTCCCTACTTTTCGTAATCTATATGCTGGGATGTGTAATTTGTTCTTGTTTCTTGTATTTCTATTGTGAACATCACACTTTTTCAAAAAGCTATCTCTATTTTTGTGCGTATACATTAGATTGTCATAGATGTATTGTGATATTACTGTCAAAATATTTATTTCTTTAAATAATTCCCTCAAAGAGTCGCGTGGCTTTAATTTATAAATTGCGCGTACAGCCCTTTTTTGAAGAAAAAAGATAGCCTGGATGTCAGACTTTGCCAATAGCTACTTTTTGAACTCTATCAGATAAATATGATTGCATAAGGTCCAGTGCCTTGTTTTGAATTCCATAGTGACTCAATTTTCTAATTAATGTACCATGATCTACACAATCAAAAGCCTTAGAAAGGTCACAGAATATACCAATAGCGTTTTTCGCTTTATCCCAAGCATCCAATATATGCTTTAGTAAAACTGTACCAGCATCGGTTGTTGATCTATCTTTGGTGAAGCCAAATTGATTTTTATGGAGTAGCCTATTAAGGATGAAATGAGAGGACAGCTGTGTGAGAATATTTTTTTCAAAAATTTTACTTATATCTGGAAGTATTGAAATTGGTCTGTAATTGGCCGGATCAGTGTGACTTCCAGATTTAAAAAGAGGAACCAGTTTACTATATTTCATGAGATCAGGAAAAACTCCTGCGTCAATACAACTATTGAAAATATAGGCCAAACAAGGAGCCACTTCCTTTATAATTGAACTTAGTCGTTTGGTTGAGAACCCCAGAGATCCTCAGTATTTTTGATGTTAATAGACTTTAACGTTTTGACTTTATAATTGGCATTTACATGAGTAAATAAAATAATAATAATAAAATATAAAGACCTCTTTACATTTTTCAACAGATGATTCTAATAATTCAACCGCCATCGAAGGTGAGGAGTTTAGAGTCCGGGTAACAACTTTATAAATATCTTAGAAGAATGCATCGAAAGCATCGGCAATATCCTTTTCAAGTATAAGAATTGAGTTATTAATTTTGAACCTTATTTCTCTGGAACGTGGCTTTGATTTACCCGTTTCGTTATTTATTAGTCTCCATGTTGTTTTTATTTTATTAGATGAATTAATAATTTTTTTCGTCAAGAATAGGCATTTTGCTGTGTTGCAGACTTTCTTAAATGATTTCGAGTAGTTGGTTACATATAAGAGAAACACAGGATCATGTAACATAGCTTCTCTAGCACCATAAAGATCGTATAGTCTATCCCTACTTCTATAAATGCCGGGAGTTGCCCAATCAGTAAACCCGACCCTGTCTCTGACTGTGCATGTTTTAAGTTTGAATACTTCACTGTGTTCTCGTTAATAACATTAAAAAGATTGGCAAATAGAACATTAGGGTCATCAGAACAAGATATATTAGATACTGCTAGTTCCACTTTACTTTGAAAATTCTTAATACGGCTCTCTGTAATAGGCCTGTAGGTATATTCCTCAAGATTGTTTGTATCATTCAAATTATAACTAAAATTAACACTCTGACCATAATGGTCTGATTTGAAATGCTTGATTACTGTTTTGCTGGTTGGAGATTCACTGCAGTAAATATTATCTAAACAAGTGGCAGATGTTAGGGTAACCCTAGTTGGGTCTTTAAAAAGATGCTGTAAACGAAAGCATTTGAATAAATTAAGCAATCAATTGGCAAGGGGATTCGCTAAAATATTATATATCTACATATATTAAAATTGCCACAAACAATGAGATTCTTTGTCGGCGATAAAACCCTTATGTAAGATAGATTACGTCGATTAATTGTAATTAGAAAGGTTTTGTTCTAGGAACTTTTTATTTGTACGTAAATATTTAAATATTATTATTTTATAAGGTAAAAGGCATAATTCCCTATCTAAAAAGGTATAATATGTAAGGATTCTGTGAAAGAATAATGAATAAATAAAGATCAAAGGGTTCGGCTCAAGTAAAAAACAGCTAGAAAGTTCGAGTAAAAATATGTCGTCGTCTTGCCGGTAAGGTGCGACCATATAAATATACGGCGCGTTTCTTGCCGGGCAAACAGCCGCAGCTCAGCCACCGAAGAGGCAAGAAGTGAAAGGAACACAGCAAGTAGTGGTAGGGAGAATAGGAACGAGCCGAAGCCTAGGATCCAGACCAGAAAATCGCTGCCTTTCATTTTCTTCGAGTCGAGGTTCCCGAAGGTCATCAGGTCGGAGTACCCACACATACGCATTCAGGGGTGCGTGGTGGCGTGCGTCTACCAGCCAGGAAGAGAAAAGGAACGCACGTCGAACCTTAATGGGATACTTTCCCAGGGCGTATCAGGCCATCCTGGTAACCGTCCGAAACATTCTTCCTATATGTAAATACTTTCAGCAAAACTTCTTCCATAGTACTTACTTTCAAAAGTTACCTGATTTGCATCGGGGGGCGATACACACACACTATGATATGCCGCTCCAGTTCCACACATGAAAGTTCAATAGTCCTCTCGATAGTGAGGCTTACAATATCTTTCCGTTCTCTACATTTAAGACTATTTTTAACTATAATTAGAGAGCCACCACGTATAGCAGCCTTTCTTTTATAGGAACTTTCAAAACAATAGTTATGATAAAAGGGAAGTAACTGATTCTTCACAATCCAGTGTTCTGTTAAGCACATAACATCTACATTCAAATAATTCAAAATAGTTCTAATTCTAGGATTTTGCTGGGTAAGCCTTCTATATTCTGATGGACTATATGAAGTACTTTTTGCTTTCCCGTTGTCGTTGCGGTCAGTTTAAATTTGTATTTACTGACACGATCGCTTTAATGCCCTCATTAGTACTACTACTAACTACATATACAGGCTCGTCAGGCAACTGCGTTATACTATTTATAACGGGATCAAAAATATTATATGCTAACAATTTAGCAATTATCATTTTGTTCTTTTTGGTTAGGTACATTGTATTCCTAGTCAAAAAAGTTTTACTAATAAACTTATTAAGGATGGGAGTTATTGGATATTTTGGCTACCGGTTATTGGTTGGGTATTTTGTTACAATACCGCTAGTACCAACTGGTACCCAATAACGTTACAAAACTCTATACCTGTCCTGATTTTTACCCAATATATTTCTAACCGATTTGGTTAGAAATACCAAATACTTGTTGCAGCTACATAACTTTACGGGTGAACGGTCCGCTAGTACTAAGGATGGGAGTTATTGGATATTTTGGCTACCGGTTACTAGTTGGGTATTTTGTTTCAATACCGCTAGTACCAACTGGTACCCAATAACGTTACAATACTCTATACCTGTTCTGATTTCTACCCAATATATTTCTAACCGATTTGGTTACAAATACCATCTAACCGATTTGGTTAGAAATACCATCTAACCGATTTGGTTAGAAATACCAAATACTTGTTGCAGCTACATAACTTTACGGGTGAATGGTCCGCTAGTACCTATGCCTAGATGATAGTTAGGAAGCGTTGGGTAGTTATGGCTCACGGTCGGTTAGGCGCGATGCTCGCTTTGCACAGTTATTCCCTAGCGGTATGCGGATTTTACAATAGCGTTAGATATTTTAGGACCATGCTAACAGGTACTGAGTTAGTTATTGAATACCGGACTCATCTCTAGGTAGTACCTATGCGTAGATGATAGGTAAGTATAGGTATTGAAGCGTTGGGTAGTTATGGCTCACGGTTGGTTAGGCGCGATGCTTGCTTTGCACAGTTATTCCCTAGCGGTATGCGGATTTTACAAAAGCGTTAGATATTTTAGGACCTTGCTAACAGGTACTGAGTTAGTTATTGAATACCGGACTCATCTCTAAAACTTATTAGTATCAAAAAATAATACATCATTATGACGACATGTCAGGTTGTACACCAGCATGTTATTGTTAAATACATTTTCATTTTGCTTTGATGTCAATGAATTTGAGTAAGGGAAAGAGCAAATAATCAGTTTCCCTAGTCCATTCTGTACCTTTTCAAGAAGTATTTCAACTAGCCTAATCAACTGTGACCGTTTTACACAACTTTCACCAAGCTGAACAATTAGAGTGGTGCTTTTATTCAGAGAGTTATTTAGCTGAATACAGTCCGTAATTACATTAATATTAGCATCTGGATAGCAATTGTTTACAACATTTTGTACTAGCAAGTCACTAAGTATCAGACCCATCCCGGCACCTAACTTATCTGAGTATATCACAGTCTCCGGTGTATGTTGAATGTGGTCTAGATCGAAATCCTTAACCGGAGACGCCGCAGCTTGAACTAAAGGCCCACCCATTGGTGCAATAAGTGCCGAATTGTTGCTAGAGCTATTACAGTGGGACTCGAGCGAAGGCGATGCCGCCAGCAATGCTAATGGTGACAACAGCGATGATGGAGGCACCACCTCCACAGCACCGTCTCTAATTAAAGAATTACAGTTTGTAGGTGCCATCTCGAAATCTGTTTGAGTACAGTTATGCCGTACTTCAACATACATATTATTGCTATTAACAATATCCTGCATTTCCTGATTGCGGTCATTGGCTTCTTTTTGGGGCTGTTTATATTTACATGTTACATCATGAAGTGCCCTTTCTAAGCTATTTCCCCAGCCATATAGTCTAAATCCTTAGAGTGGCATCCTATTAAATTATAGCAGGAGTCTAATTCTTCTTGTAAGTTACATTTACATTTTTCCTTGCTTAATTTAGCATTTTTTAGTTTTTGTTGATTCTTAATTTTTATTGGGGACTTCCTAATGAAGTTCTTTATTTTTACATATTTTTGAATTTTGTTACTCCCTTTTATGACAGGTGTTTGGCTCTGTCCTTGGCTACATGGTGTAGTCAGAACATTGGACATGTTAGGATCAGATATCATGAGCTCTTTCTGTAGATCTACACTACAAAATCTTGCTGAAGACAAGAAAGGAAGACACTCTAATTTATCAAGTTTTATTCTACACTCTGAAAGCTCCTGCTGTAAGTCCTTGTTAAGCTGCAACACCAGTTCATAAGATTCATAACAATTGTCCACAGAACGCAGGCATGCTTTC
Organism: Eupithecia insigniata; assembly: GCA_947859395.1. Lineage (NCBI taxonomy): Eukaryota > Metazoa > Arthropoda > Insecta > Lepidoptera > Geometridae > Eupithecia > Eupithecia insigniata. The sequence goes on along the minus strand of OX402018.1, from coordinate 155,613 downwards.
AAACGGTTCACTTCTGATACTGCCTCGTCATGGTGAGCATGGAGTTCAACAATTTCCCCCTTGAGAGCTTTGATCCTGCCAAGGTTAGCCAAGAACTCAGTTTCGCTATCCTCCTGCTCTTGAAGCAGCCTGTCTCGGTCTTCGTTCACTTCCTTGAGCTGGGCCGTAGCGAGCTTCAGCTTGGCCTCCAGGTCGCATGCCTTTCTTGTCAAAACCATTGTATGAATCCCTGAAAAATAGCAGTATACGGTGAGTTTCTGGTAGAAGAGTAAGAGAAGTTAGATGAAATATTGAAATGGAAATTTTAAATTTAAATGTTAACAGGTGATGGGAGGCTGGTTCTTTCTAGGTCACCCTCTGTTAGGTCAAGAACCTAGTTGAGGTTTGATGGATCTAAGAGAACCCAGTGACCAGTGGTGAAATAAACCAGTAGAGATATGAGTTGGAAGAATGAAGATAAATAATAAAAGAACAAATGGGAAATAAGGGATTGCTAAAATATTTGGTATAATGTTTGGAGTTTACTTGGCTTGTTCGGAGAAAAAATCTATGCAAAAGCAATGGAACTGCTTGTAGAAGGTACAGTGAAATCACAATAACAATATAAGTGCAATTACTGCATACACATTGGGTTCTTAGTATGTACTTCCTATCTATTTGTATTGTTTACTGTAGAGTGTCTTGTAAGTGTAACTTTGTCTGAGGCAATATGTTTCGTTCATACAACTCAGCTTCCACAATTTGTCAAGCTAAGAGAGATAGAAACGAAGCCTGTGTGTGATTTGTGACGTGACTCACAGAGTGAGCAGTAATAGCTTTCTGTTGATTTCAATGTTGAGTGTTGTGTGTGTGGGTAAATAAGATAATTGGATAACAATACTCCCCAGGTTAGAATGATGTCAATCTCGAACTGTCCCGGAACAAACTGTGGCTCGAATCTTCTGCCTCAACCAATATTCGTCACTGAGAATCGTTGGATTCGATCAATCGCCAGATATCATCATCAGATAATGAAAGTAAATTTGATGATCTTCCTCAGTAGTTGTTTGAGCTTGAGTCCGACTTATTTGTTATAAATTAGCTTCTTTGGGGCCGGCGAAAACTTAGCGTTGTCCGTTGACAGTTGAAAATTTTTATAACACTACTAAGTTTCTTGTCAGTATTTAGCGGAATATTTCACTTGTACTTATGCACTATGCTAATATTAACTGTTTTATACACTTTTCTTATGAATATTTCAACAATTATTGTATTTTTTACATAAATTAATTTGTATCAGCTGATTTACACGTCTGACTTTTAGTGTTGCCACATGGCCCATGGTACGCTCGGATACTCCCGTTCTGAATGCTCCAAGTAATGTATTCCCGATAGAGATCCTTTCCACGTGTTTCATTAACTAATTTGAAATGATGTTGTAAACATACATTAACAGTCCAATACAGAACCTCCTTTTTTTAAATCGTTTAAATATGGGTACAAAAAAACCCATGGCATTTTATTCATTCCATCATTCACTCAATCAATTTCATTCAACTAGTCCCCACACTACGCCTTCTACCAAGGAATTTATACTCATATTACTCACCTACACCCTCTTCCAAGACGTTGGCGTCGTATTAAAACTGTCGCAACTGCTATTCCATTTGAATCTATATTAAACAATGTAACAAAAAACAATTGACCAAAATATCACTTACTTGTGATAGGAAACACCGTGGTACCTTAAGTTTGATGTCTCTGATCGTCTTTTACACCTTAATACCGCACAATTCACCATTTTCACTGAGCACTACTTCGCGACACGAAACGACAGCTAATGGTCGCGGTTACGAGTGAAGTAGTTTTATATAATATGTATGGCCATATGGCCGGCAGAGGGGTAGGCCTTGCGTTGACATCTCCGTTCTAGATACTCCAAGACCTCATCCCTGTGTGTTACGCGATCATTCTGCCAATTATGGATCGATTTTCAATATTCTTTCTCTATTGTATAGAAAATGGCAGGCTTAAGTGGCGATGGGCAGGCCATATATGTATGTAGCTCGTAGAACCGATAACCGTTAGGGAGTAAAGGTTCTCGAGTGGCGACCGCGATGCAATGCGAAACGGAGTGTGGGAAGACCTCCCACTCGATGGACCGATGACATCGTACCGGTCGCAGGGAGTCCTTGGATGGAGGCGGCTGAGGACCGCTATTCGCGGCGCGTCGTTTGCGGGAGGTCTATGTTCAGCAGTGGACGTATACTGTTGATGATGATGATAGAAGTGATCACGATGTCACGAGGTGGTCCCATATAAATTTTAACCCTAGGGGGTATTTCTCCCGCAAAAACTTAGAGTAATATAGTAAGGGATTCGAAAAATAATCAAATTATTCTCTATGATACCCTCTAGACAACAATACCCAACAATACCCCAAATTGATGCTCTCGCAGGCAGACTTAGTTCAGCGGCCTATGCAGTTCGAACAATTAGATATATTACCGATGAAGATACAGCTAGGTTAGTTTATTTCAGTTACTTTCATAGTATTATGTCTTATGGTATTTTGCTTTGGGGACAGGCAGCTGACTTCCAGACTATCTTTGTTCTCCAGAAAAGAGCGGTACGCGCAATTTACAAATTAAAGCCACGCGACTCTTTGAGAGAATTATTTAAAGAAATAAATATTTTGACAGTAATATCGCAGTACATATATGAAAATCTTATGTATACGCACAAAAATAGAGATAGCTTTTTGAAAAAGTGTGATGTTCACAATAGAAATACAAGAAACAAGAACAAATTACACATCCCAGCATATAGATTACGAAAGGTAGGGAAATCATTTATGGGCAATTGCGTGCGCTTCTATAATAAGCTTCCATCTGAAGCAACTGAACTCCCTATTCGTAAATTTAAACAGTACATTAAACAAAATCTTATCAGGAAGGCCTTTTACTCCATAGATGATTACATCAATGATGTTAATGATTGGCCAGATGTCGCTCCGTTCCGCACTGACAGTAGTATGTAAGAAATTCAATGTTCTGTTTAGCTTTATGGAAATTTTTGACATGTAACTAAATCGTATTAAATTTAGATTTAGAAAACATGTATTAGACACTTAAGTGATATTATAATGTGCTAGTGGTTTCTTTTTCACTTCTTACACTAGTGGACAAAAAATTGAAGTGAAGAGAATATCAATAACACCTTATTTCTTATTTGATAATAATAACTATGTTTATAGTATACAATTTGACTTGTCTAAGTGCTTATTTTGTAAGCCTAAAGAAATAAAGTTATTGATTCTGATTCTGATTCTGAATACCCATGCCAAAACCTCTAGGCGCAGGCGCAGCTAGTATCATGTCTGTGCTCTACCAGACTAGGGTACCTAACCTAAGCATTAATTATTATTCTCGGTCTATGCTCCTCGCGGAAAATCCACATGACATTTACGAGCATCGATGTTGACACTAGGAGCTGCAGCTCAGACGTGGTCATAACATCACACTCTATGACAAAGAGTTGACGTAAATGGGAAACGGTCTTCGGGATCTGTAGTTACAATGGGTGTACCGCAGGGATCTATCCTCGGCCTTTCCTATTTTTGCTTTATATTAACGACCTGCCTCATCACGAGATTGTATTGTTTGCTGAAGATACTTCTTTGATTTTTAAGATGATTAGACATAACACAAATTTTGACGAGGTAAACAATGCAATATCAAGAGTAGTCCACTGGTTTAGTTTTAATAATCTTTTGCTTAACGAAACTAAAACTAAATGTCTTAGATTTATTATACCAAATGTAAAACAAGTTAAGGCTGATGTAAACGTAAAAGGAGAAACATAAGAAATTGTAGACAGTACCGTATTCTTAGGATAAACTTCAATGGGGCCCACACATAGATAAACTATCGAAGAGACATATGTAGTTGTGCAGCGTATGCAGTCAAAAATATTCGTCATCTTAAAGACGTTGATACTTCTAGACTTGTCTATTTTAGCTACTTCCATAGTATTATGTCGTATGGCATATTGCTGTGGGGTAACGCTGCAGATATGAACACCGTATTTGTGCTGCAGAAGAGGGCTGTTCGTGCAATCTATAACATGGGTCCTAAAGAATCCCTACGCGATAAATTCAAAAAAATAAATATAATGACTGTATCATGTCAATATATGTATTTATGAAAACTTGTTGTACATCATAGAAATATCGATCGGTTCCCTAAAAATTGCGACATGCATAATGTAAATACTAGAAATAAGAATAAACTCGCTGTGCCCAAAACTAGGTTACACAAGATTAATGTATCTTTTAAAGGGCAATGTATACGCTTCTACAACAAAACTCCTAGCGAGTTGCAAAAACTTTCAATAAATACATATAAACAAATTGTCAAACATATCCTTTGTAAAAAGGCTTATTACAAAATATCAGACCATCTGATTCTAGAAGATAAAAAAGCTTGGGACGGATTTTGCTCCAACTCGAAAAATAACACCTAATCTGGAGCTGAGGCGCAAACTGCAGTTAGCTATGCACTAGTGCCTAATTATGCGAAGCATAGTGAACAATCCGTCCATAGGTACTATCAATTTATACGTTCCGAATAACTATACAAGATGCGGTCGTAGACATCACAGACTCTTCGCCTGTCACACTCCGCGAACACAGCATGCTAACCATGCTCCATCACTACGTGCGCTCAAACTATTGCATAAATTTCTACTCGAGTTCCAACATGTAGACCTGTTCAACGATAGCCTAGCTTCCATTTATATGCACCTGAGAATGTACTTAAGTTAATTAGTTTTAAACCTAGATCCATCGACTAGGAAAAAAATTCCTAGTCGATGCCTAGATCGTAAGCATTTTGGTGTAAACTGTACGCGACTATCAATTTTTAATAAATAAATGTCTAATGTAAATGTCTAACAGGCTAAAGGTTTCTTCGTCGCTTCTTTACTTTAGTCTACATACCGAAGCGACTGAAATCTAAATATCACTTTATTTCCATGTCAGTGTTTAATTTTAAGAATTTGACTTTTTCTAAGTACACATTTATTGTATTTACGGAAATAAAGAAAGTTTGACTTTGACACTCTTATGTGGTATATTTAAAAGGTTAATCTATGGTTATGTCGTCGTATCCTACGAAAAAGGTCACAGTTGCAAAACACCAACTTTACAGGAGACGGTTTTTTCTTATTATTTCGAAAAGTTTCTTTTTTTTTTTTAAAGATAAAGATATTTATTTGCAAAAAACATGTGTATAAAAGATGTCAAAAATATAGGTGAAACAACATGCTTGACCGGTAACAGTATGCAAATTAGGAGAGATGGCATGCATATAAAACTAACCATGCAACAATTAAACTATAAAAATTCAATTATAATTTATCATTTAAAAATTCTTTCTATTACAAGAGTATGTTTTTTTTCTACAACGTTTTATCATATATTTAGCTAATTTATCATGTAGGTTTCATAAATAAAAAAAACCGTCTTCCCTAGTTTTTGTCCCTTATCACCTTGTTCCGCGTGCAAGTTTCAAATCGACGCTATTCTAAGCGCCTTTGTGACGTTATTCCACGGAGGTTTCGCTTCACGACCTCAACTAAGATGGTGACAATCGCTTTTGTAAAGTTATTCGATGAATTATAAGGAACAATTACAAAAATAAATAGGTTATATTTTACTTTCATTTAAGAATTTCGTTTGGTACCTTGATAATTAGAGTCAGAAACTGTTTACTCATGCTGCACGGGATGTTTTACTACCTGAGACGATATAAGATGGATTTAGCTTAGCCAGCACCTAATTCTACGACCTCTGTGGCGTAGCGGGCGAAGGTCCACCAGCGACGCAGAACGCGAGTTCGATTCCCGCCTCGGGACAAATATTTGCACAACTACTACCGCTCACTTGTCAAAGTTGTTCTGATAAAATGCAACAAATCGCTAAAAATTATTTGAAAGCTAAAAACGAGTTCGTATGAAACTGTTGGATTGCTGACATACTACGAAATGTAGTGTTTTCGTAAACTATGCGAAACTCATCCTAGGTATTCTGAATGCTTGATTCAAATAAATAAATTGGAACATACACGTTATTATTCATTTTATGTAAAACAAGGTAATTCAGCATCAAACTTTAATACAGATTATTATATTAACACTAAAGTCATTAAAAGTTATTTATTCAGTTGTTCCGTGATCATGGCGCATGAAAATGTATCGAAATATTGGAAAACTCATAACTCAAATCATGGTAAATAACCCATTGTAAATGACTTTAATAGTGCAGTTACTAATAAATATAATGTTATTTTTTGCCCTTAAACATTCGCATAACATTCGCGTGCTTTCTTACGAATGCGAATATTGAAAAAATCTTGCGAATATTTGTTACATCTGTATAGATATATCTATTAGATTATTAATAGATTGATAGAGTCTCTGCATAGCGTATTTATTTTTTTGCTAGTTTCTTGTGTACTATTTTGTATTCATATAAGCTGTGGGGCTTCCTTGAAAATTCATAAATTAATTAAATTACAATCTGCAGATATTTGTCCCGGGTGTTCTGGTTATTTTCTATGTCATCATCATCATCAGCCCATACACGTCCACTGCTGGACATAGGCCTCCCCCGTACGACGCCACAAATAGCGGTCCTGAGCTGCCTCCATCCATCGACTCCCTGTGACCGCTACGATGTCGTCGTCTATGTATAATAAAAATATTATATTGTAGTAGTATTGTATTAAGTATAGCAGTCATCTAGTACCCGTATACAGATGAGTGAGAGAGAACTCGTCAATGAGCTTGGAGCCAACTGTTGTGGGTTTTACTTGCGTTATATATATATTATTCGAGAATACATATTATATTTTGGTGTTTTGTAGACTATTTCATAGTGGTATATTCTCTACATTATATAAGTAGGAACCTAGTATATGAAAAGAATAAATAAAACTTTGAACGTATTTATCTAGTGGGTTTTAAAACAACCTTCTATTTATTCTACACTATTCATAATCATAATTTTTTATAGTTACGCAGATATAAATATTAAACTTATATTATAAAAATAAAATTAAAAAATAAAATTTCAGAACTTGGAGTGTCGGCTTATTAGTAAAGTATAATTATATTATGGATTATATTACAGATGTTATCGTAAAGTACAGGTGGCATTTCGGTAGATATCTACCAAATTATTATTATTAAATTATTAAAAGTGATATGCTATTTTAAATACTAAAAGTATTAAGCTTGCTACGTTTAATAGGTACAGGTGAGTATAGTTTGTATTTGTATTTATATATTTGTATTTATTCAACAACATTACAAACATTAATTACAGGTCGACCTAAAACAAAAGAGTAGTAAGTAATCAAAATAGTTATTCAAATAAATAAATAAGCAAAATAAATCAATACAATTTTATTTTCAATAAGGAAATAATTAATTAATTCAATGAACAAAAAATACACGTTATAATGATTCCGCAGCTCATAATTTTATTTGCAGTGTAACAAAATTATTATCATTTACCATAGCACAAAATTAATAATAAAGCTCTTACGTTAAATCTTTCGGTTACTAAATTTAATTAATAGTAATTATTATTTTATATAAAATTTATATAAAATAAAAAAGGAACTTCGGACATCATCGGATAAGAGCAGAAACTAAAAAAATATAGGTAAAATGTCATAAAACTGACATTGATCATTTCGTGCCGAGTATTGTACCTATCTACATATGTATGTATATACGAGTACATACATAGGTACACTACTTCAAGGCTGCAAGTTGAGTTCTTCTTGTGAAGCGTGACGTGTGTAGCCCATGTCAATTAAAGGCTCAGAGCAAAAGCTTTCTTATTTGCTCTGAAAATAAAGATAAATTGATAAAATCAGGTTTTAAAACAGAAGCTCTAATATCAATCTATGATGCAAATAATGTAATAGATAAACCCATTAATCTATACTATAAATCGCATTCAAATTCGCGAACATTCGCAAGATTTTCAATACCCGCATTCGCATTCGTAAGAATGGACGTGAATGTAATGCGAATGTTTTAGGGAAAATAAAACTTTTAATTTATTAGTAACTGCACTGAAGTATCTTAAAGTCATTTAGACCGAGATATTTACCATGATTTGTGGTAAAAGTCTTCCAATATTTCGATATAGTTTTATACGCCATGATCACGGAACAACTGACTTAAAATCGTTAAATGACTATAAACAATATTATATATGTAATGTATATATTATATAAAAACATGTATAATAGTTTTTCAAAGCTGAATTATCTTGTTTTATATGAAAAGACTTATTATAACGTATAAGCTACAATTATTTATTTGAATCAAGTATTCAGAAACCCTAAGATAAGTTTTTTATAGTTTACGGAAACACAACTTTACTGATGAAAGCTTTTATTATAAAATAATGTTTTTGTTTTTGCAATTTTTAAAATGAAAACAGCAGACGTCACATCAGCATCGTTTCCGTGTTAGGTTCAGTTAAAGGTCCGAAAATAAGCTGCAAATTGTTTCGAAAAGTCAATTTTCGCATTCGTATTCGCAAATAACGTGAGCATCGATTATTCGCATCCGCGTTCGCGAATGTGGAAAATTAACCTTCGTTACATCTCTAATTCAGACTCTCGAATTGTACCTCTGTCTGTCTGTTTGTTGCTTTCACGCTTTAACCGATTTAGATGACCTACACAATTTGTATGATATACATAGCTCTGTGCCGTGTGAGAAAGAGCTGTACTATATCATACAAATTATGTAGATACCTTTAGCGAAAGGACGGATGGACGTACCACGGAGTATTTTTGGGTTACGTAAACACAACAAATAATAATAAAACTAGTACCTACCTAAAATAACTACGATTAAAAAATCTTAATAAATCAAGTGCCGAGGATGTTTGATAAAAGCTCGATTTCTGTTTCTGTTTCGGACGGTTACCAGGATTGCCTGATACGCCCTGGGAAAGTATCCCACTAAGGTTCGACGTGCGTTCCTTTCCTCTTCCTGGCTGGTAGACGCACGCCGCCACGCACCCCTGAATGCGTAAGTGTGGGTACGCCGACCTGATGACCTTCGGGAACCTCGACTCGAAGAAAATGAAAGGCAGCGATTTTCTGGTCTGGATCCTAGGCTTCGGCTCGTTCCTATTCTCCCTACCACTACTTGCTGTGTTCCTTTCACTTCTTGCCTCTTCGGTGGCTGAGCTGCGACTAACTGCCCGGCAAGAAACGCGCCGTATATTTATATGGTCGCGCCTTACCGGCAAGATGACGACTTATTTTTACTCGAACTTTCTAGGTGTTTTTTACTTGAGCCGAACCCTTTGATCTTTATTTATTCATTATTCTTTCACAGAATCCTTACATATTATACCTTTTTAGATAGGAAATTATGCCCTTTACCTTATAAAATAATAATATTTAAATATTTACGTACAAATAAAAAGTTTCTAGAACAAAAACTTACAAAAAACTATAGTTCGGAACGTTTTCCTTACACAAATCTTAAAATATCTCTAAAACTAATAATTCGATTTACATCATTCAAACGGAAAATTAATCCTTAAGCTTAGACCTTTCTAAAAACATCAATTTCACAACAAAATATTTACAAACGAAAACAATATAAATGCAAATATCGTAAATCCTAAGTGAAAATTGACATCTATCTAGTTTAGAGATATTACTATGAAATAAACCTTTCTAATTACAATTAATCGACGTAATCTGTCTTACATAAGGGTTTTATCGCCGACAGTTTCATTCCCTTGTGGCACTGGAGATACTTACTTTTTTTAAGCACAGCGGTCACCCGCACCCGTCCGGTACATTATTACCTAATGTTGGTGAGTGTAACCTTATTCGCCGGGAAATACCGATGTCGGTTGCGTTTCCCACATGAAAAAAAGTGCCAAAGCTGTTCGTCACCTTATTCGTCGGACTAAATGCATCAATGCAATTGTAACCAAATTTAATATTTTAATTTAAAAACCTTAATAACTTTTTTATATTCATTATTTATTTACTTTTTTCGAACTGGTATGATGTAAATGATAATGGAGATTCCAAAAATGCAATAAGAATAAAAGGTCACCCTGGCGACTGTAACCTTATTCGCTGGATACGACGATGTGTGTGAACGTTGTATAAACAGATGTCACGTAATAAACAATTATCAATTATGTTACAAATATTGATTTTATTAGTAAGAGCTGTGAAATGTTTTAAAAAACAATAAGTACCTATTCTGTTGTAACATTTGTAACCCATGTTACCTATTTATACAAACTTACAGCAGTAGGTAAATCCTTATTAATTACAATTGTAAACGCGAAAGTCTGTATGTATGGATGTTTGCTTGCAAAATAAGGGTTTGTATAATTTTGGGTAGGTATAATATTGACCTTGGACCCCGTTTGTTACTTTTATATTATACTGTGGCACCAACAGAATATCCCCCCGCGATGTTGTGCACTAATTTGACTAACACCATAATTTTATTTATTGACATACAATTCCATTAGTTGATATGTAGGTAGGTAGGTACCTACGACGTGCAAAAACTAAGGAAGTGTTTGTTTTCGTGATCATTCTGCTTCGTTAAGTTTTTTTTGTCAGCAGCAATAAACCAATAACTGTACCTACCTACCCAAACAAAATGTATCTAGATAGGAAATCATTACGTTTTAACAGGAGGTTGTCAGGATTTTATATCCAAATTATACGCCTTGACAGAAAGTGCGATCCTTTCCAGACTCTTTAGATAATTTCTAGTAATAATGCAAACTGGCACTGTTGTTGCTGCGTTTACTTTAATGAAATTATATGTAAAACATAATTTTCTTTATCAAATCTTTGCCAGTTTAGCAGCGTTCTTAGCTCTATGACACTTCTCATAAATTTATTCAAAAGAGCAGGAAATGCAACCGCTTGAGTAGGTATTTTTTTCGTCATTTGAAATTAGACACCAGATGGGAGTGATCTAGTTGTTTACTCCAAAATCTTTAGACACGAGATACCATAAATACCTACGTACGTACCTACTAGGTATCTCTAGAACGCTCTGCACGCTGCGCTGCGCTGCTGGCCGTTGTCATATAAAAGCATCGATAAAAGAGGATAGACGGATGGATGTTTGTTACTTCTTCACGACAAAAGTGTGTCAACAGATCGACCTGAAATTTGTATCTAGGTAGGAATGGTACCTGCGATAACATATGGGCTATTTACGTATGGCTATTAGCCGCGCTAGAGCACGTAGGCAGCCTGCGCATGCTAGCATGCGCAGGCCACGCCGAAGAGCGCGCAAGCTGCGCTGGAGCACGTAGGCCACACAAGCATGCGCAGTCCACGCTAGGATATGCAGACCACGCGATCACGCGTAGGCCGTACCGAAGAGTGCGTAGGCTACGCAAGCATGCGCAGGCCATACCGGAGCGCGCAAGCCGCACTGGCACGCGCAAGCCGCGTCGGTGAGCGCAGGCCGCGCTGGACATCACTCAGGCTGCGCTGGTCATTGCGTAGGCCGCGGTATCACGCGCAAGCCACGCCGGACAGCACGCAGGCCACGCCAGCACGCGCAGTTCGTAGCGCAGGCCATGGCTCGTTACAAGAATATAGTTCGAGGGTGTAATATCTACGTGATGAGATTTGAAAATGGAATTCCTATAAAAATGTATTGTGTTGCGAATACCATCTTCTACCATCACAGCCTCTTTGCTTAGGTACTTAGTAAAACCTTCTTGCCGAGCTTTATGATGTAAATACATTTTCAGCACTGTCTATCGATATTATAACGTACATACAAATTAGTTCACGCGCATATCAATACGCTTTAAATATTGTGAATTTTTAAAATGGCTTTTGTTCAGAATCTGGATGTTTAGAATATATAGAAATCGAGCCTGGGTAACATTTGTAACGTTATTGGGTACCAGTTGGTGCTAGACGTAGACATAACTACCTATATCTAGTGTTGCACAATCTGCGGCCTTATCGCTAACATTGGAAACATAAACTAGAATTGGTACGTAACATGATGAAGCGATAGATCTTGCTAATAGCGAGCGGAGCAAGCCGCAAAATATTCTGATGTTTCTGTTAGGTCTTCGCAAAATTTGATAGTTACAAAATGAAAAGGACTGAGTCACAAAAAAAATTTTTTGTTTTCGGCCTGAATTGAATACAATTAATAGGTCGGTACTATTAGAAAAATCAGATTAAAGTACTTTAATGATTACTCTGTACCGTGCCAGATTTACCTACATAATTATTACGTTATAATTCCATTACTCATGTTATTTATCAATAATCTTTTCCAAGTACATATATTCTCTTCATGTCCGCCAGAGATGCCTCTGGTTATTTCTACAGGATTCCTGACTTTGACAGCTCAACGCATTATCCATGAACAAATTAGAGCAACTTTTAAAAGGATATACCTACATATATCATCTTTTTTTTATTGATGCTAACAGCACCTACCTAGTTTACCTACTTAGTATTATAGTAGGTATATCAGTAATAACAGCAAACGGAGCGAGCGCAACTTTTGTATCGCAGTCGGGGACCATCCACTGCCGCATGCCGCGCCGCGCCCCTGCAGCTGCCGCGCCGCCGCGGCGCCGCCGCGCCGTCGCCGACAAAGATTACGATTTACATCTTTGGTCGCCGACCCATGTGTAGTCGAATCACAGAAAGCGAAATAATATATTATTTCAATTACTATAAGTTGAACAGTCGTCGTCGGCGCGCGCCGCCAGCGACGAGACTAGATAATCTGTTTTATCAAATATCGATCTCTAAAAAACAAGCAGTGACGCTTTTGAGATTTCTTTTTCATATCATTGTTTATGACTTATGCGAGCGTACGTGCACTGTAGGTACGTGATTGTACTTATCAAAAAGGAATCAATAAATGAAATGAACCCCACTGAACTGAACCCCACTGAACTGAACTTACTGAACTATAAATAACCAAAGATATAAATCTTTGTAAATAACGTGTGTTTCTTCTAATCCTCATTTCAAAAGCGCGGAAAGTGCGAAAACCTCTAAATTGTTGGTGACTATTTCCTATCTGCGGTTGACCAGCGTGAGGACTACACCACGGCTGCGCCTGCGCTTTATAGTGGAGGCTCACGCGACACCGCGGCGCCGGCGGGGCGGCGGCGGCGGCGCGGCGGGCCCGCGCAGCGCAGCCTCGTACATGCATCACGTCAGGACGAAGGAAAATTTAATGACGTAGTCGCAGCAACAAATAAAATGAAGCACTCGATAGTCTGTCCACCCTCTGTACGTACGCTACACACTCACACATTGTCATCAATAATCTGTCCATCATACGCCATTACGGCTTTAGACATCTACAGATTTACACCATTGTAAAAAATTAAAAATGCCTTCTTGTGTCGTCAAATGTTGCCGGAATCACAGTCGTTTCAACACGGGATCACATTTCACAGGTCAATTTCCTAGTTCATCAACGTATCTCTTCGATTTGACGCAAAATTATTATCAACAGAAAAAACACGATAAAATCACAAATCTCGCCAGTGCTGCCAACATGCTGTGCCAACAGTGCTGCCAATTTCCCGATAAGTTGGAAAAATTTTGAATTCGCGTATTTCATCATCATCATCATCAGTCCGTACACGTCCACTGCTGAACATAGGCCTCCCCCAAACGACGCCACGAGTAGCGGCCCTGAGCCGCCTCCATCCAACGACTCCCTGCGACCGCTACGATGTCGTCGGTCCATCGAGTGGGAGGTCTTCCCACACTCCGTTTCGCATTGCATCGCGGTCGCCACTCGAGAACCTTTACTCCCCAACGGTTATCGGTTCTACGAGCTATATGACCTGCCCATCGCCACTTCAGCCTGCTGATTCTGAGAGCTATGTCGGTAACTTTGGTTGTTCTACGAATTTCCGTATTCGGGACCCTATCGCGTAGAGAAACTCCGAGCATAGCTCTCTCCATAGCTCGCTGGGTGACTTTGAGCTTATGCACAAGGCCTATAGTGAGCGACCACGTCTCGGATCCGTAAGTCATCACTGGTAGCACATATTGGTTAAAGACTTTCGTCTTGAGGCTCTGCGGTATCTGTGACGAGAAGATATTGCGAAGTTTCCCGAACGCTGCCCATCCGAGTTGGATTCGTCGGCTGACCTCTTTATCGAAGTTGGATTTACCTTGTTGGACCATTTGGCCTAGGTAGAGTGTAGACATAATGATCAACAACTTCGATAACATTGTTCCCAACATAGACCGTATGGGTGCGACATGGGCATTAGACATATTTGTCTTACCCCATGTTAATTTTAAGACCCACTTGGCGGGAAACGGTGTTGAGGTCTCTGAGTATCCTGCTAAGGTCTTCCAGTGATTCTGCCATAATGACTATATCGTCGGCAAACCGAAGGTGAGTGATGTAATCGGCTTGAGGCGTATTTATCGTCACTGATAAAAGTCACAGGTATAGAAAATTGGCGGTATTTCACCGTGACAGAAACTAAATATATCTGTGACTGTCACACAGGTAGTGCCAGTGTCACGAGTACACGATATTATATCGTTGTTATTTTATTAGGTACCTACGCAATAAATCGCTTCAGCTAGATAATATCGCTTCTATATTCTCTCTTTGATAATATCACTAAGTCAGACAGAATGAGACACACCTACTATTTTATTTTATACTTGGAAATTTGAAATTTATACCGCAATGTAACAAAGTTGTTACATTGTATTATACACATACAATTCAAGAGGAAATTTCGTTACGTAGCGGTACTATTGCTGCAATAAATATATTATTAAATCTGTAAAACAATGAATTTGTACGTGATTGGCAGAAATACTAGCTAGTATTTATTTTGAAGTCACAGTAACGTAAGTCACAGTTATCGGATTTTGCCTAGTATAACCCAAAACTATGATGTAATCGCCGTGGCATATCCTTCCCAGTCCACAAGCTTAAAAATATCCTCCAATGCAGAGGTGAACAGTTTCGGAGAAATGACGTCTCCTCGAAGTCGTCAAACCTTCGAGCGAGACGGTTGGTGATTACTCTCGAAAACAGCTTATAGACGTGGCTCAGCAGTGAGATGGGCCTATAGTTCTTTAGAAGGGCTTTGTCACCCTTCTTTTGGAACAGTACCACCACACTTCTGTTCCACGCCTCTGGCGTTTGTCCCTCGAGAATGACGGAGTTGAATAGCCTCTGAAGGACTTTAAGTACTGGTGATCCACCCGCTTTCAGAAGCTCTGTCGTTATTCCGTCATACCCTGGTGCCTTGTTGTTTTTAAGCTTTTTGAGCCGTCCTTATCTCGTAAAGGCTGACGTCCGGGATATCTTCGGTATAGTGTCGGGTTAAACGGGCTCTTGCATCGCCTGCCGTGCTATTTGCAGGGCATTGCGATGAGGTGTGACATTTGACTTTTCTAAGTTCTTATTTTGTAAGCCTAAAGAAATAAAGTTATTGATTCTGATTCTGTAGAGTTGCCCATAAAACTTTTCAAGCTCTCTCAAGATCTCAGGCTTGGAGGAAATGATGCTGCCGCTATCGGTCTTCAGCTTCGTCAACTGGCCGCCGAAGACTGTAGCCTCATTTCAATCCTCTCTGCCATTAACTGCAGAGTGTAACTTGAGAGTCTCTGTGTTTTATTTCTGCGGGGGGTCCTAAAGAAGTCCGACCCGACCGCACGGACAGTTTCGACTAGCCCGTTATTTAGTTCGTCCACTGTTGCGCATTCCGCGAGGCATTCAAAGCGGTTCTGTAGCTCCAACTGAATGCTCTCGGGATTTTGTATCTGGACAGGGTTAGGGCGTAGAGTAGACCTTATCAGACGATACCTTTCTAGCTTTACATTGATATTCAATGACGCTCTTACCATACGGTGATCGCTGCCGGTTTTAACCCTGTTGATCAGAGAGACGTCATTGAATATGTGCCTGTGGGTCGTCATGATAAAGTCTATCTCATGCTTATAGCCGCCGGGTTGCAGCCAGGTCCATTTTCTGGACGGCCGCTTCTCGAAAAAGGAGTTCATCGCAAAGAGTCCCTCCTTTTCCATGAAGTCGGCCAGTCGCTGACCCCTTTGGTTTCTCGTATTTATTAACCTTAAATTTTTATTGAGGTAGGTAGGTACTTTAAATAGGTATTACTTAATGATTTTGGTTGTCTATGTAATGGTGTTCAATGGTTTTTTTAAATAAATAAAATTTAATTTATGTTTGTATATGTAAGTAATGTAAATATAACAGCTTTTACTTATAACAAAATATTAGAATCGTTTTCTATTTGTAGGAGCTAATCTACATAACGGCTGGACCTATTTTGATAAAACGTTCACTGACGCTCATGCTACGCAGGTATGCTGATATTATAGCGAGAATAATTCGCCACAGAGGTCGTGTTAATAAAACGATGAGTGTGTATGTTTGCATTTTGTTATCATTATTAGAAACGTTTTATTGATATTCCCAATAATAATCTTAACTTATCATAAGTTATTATTTCAAAGTACATTCATAAATATTTTTTAGGACAAGGATCTTAAAAACATGAAAATAATCGGTAATTTTTTCTTTGTTAGCAACTCTGTAAAACACACACTAAGTGACAGTCTGCCATTGCTGTGCTACACTTTTGATTCGATAGCATTACATCCACGTAGTTTGGGAATGTGCAACTGTCCGTAGTTTCGCACGTGTCGAGGTCGTTCATTATTTCTTCTACCTAGGTATGTCTTGTTTTTTTTGAGCTCTACAATACAATTTATTGACTGTAGAGTAGGGCTGTGCGTGCGTGGTAGCCGTTTTTTTAACGTATTTATCCTTTTATGCTCCAGAAATAGGCATTTACCGGGCATAAATTAGGCATTTACTCAATACCTACGCCCTGTAAATGCCCGGCATAATCCCATCTCTACGTAGAAAAGACTTGCTCATTTCAATTGATCATAGATGCCTGTGCCCGGGTACTTAATGTAAGGTACTTAATTAATTACTTACTTACTTAATCCTTACTGCGAGTATACATACATAGGTATGTAATGTAGGTAATAAAAGCTTTGTTTGATCTGTAGTCTTTCTGTTTAGTCGACACAATAGTTACCTGCAAATGCAATAAAAAAAAACGTTTTCTTTTTAAATCTTCTATATTAATAAGGTTAGTAACTAGGTTAGTTATAGATACTAATGATAAAAAATGCAATCTACAGATTGTTGAATGCAATTGTACCTACTCAAAATTTCCGCTAAAGTTTATAAACAAACAAATCAAAACTATAGATATTTGCTAAGTTAAAAGAATAAGTAAAAATAAGCTGGAAACAAAATATAACAAATTTAAACTCTTACAACATATGTACCTAGTTTGTTTATGATAGTCTAAGAGTTTTGAATTGCGTAAAAATTGACACATGACAAACACTGCATAAAAATATATCAATGTCTAAGAAATGTTAGTCTCAGTAACGCATAAAATGAAGCACTCAATAGTCGGTCCAACCTATGTACGTACACTATACACTCACACATTAACATCAATAGTCGGTCCATCGTCCGCCATTACGGCTTTAGACACGAAGGACCACAAACCATTGTGTAAGCAATTAATAGTAGATTGTTACATAAGGGTAGTAAGGGAGCTATTACAGAACAAGATACAATTTGGCGCCAGTGCGAGCGCAGCTCGCAAAGGGCCCTAAATTGGATTGAGTGCTCGTGCTGTGACCCCCCCCCCCAGAACTTATATTGACATGTATCTAAATCGCATTAAATTTAGATTAAGATACGCAAAATAAACATGTATTAGACACATAAGTGATATATAAATGTGTTAGCGGTTTCTTTTTAACATCTTCCACTAGTGATAAAAACTTTAAATGAAAAGAATATCAATAACAACTTATTTCTTATTTGATAACAATAACTATGTATATAGTATAAACTTTTACTTGTCTAAGTGATATCTGATATTATATAGATAGATAGATAGATAGATAGATAGATAATGCTTTATTCAGAAAAACTTAATACTAAACAGTTTGACAAAAAGGTAAAAGAATAGGCGGCCTTATCGCTTAAAGCGATTTCTTCCAGGCAACCAAAGCTTAAAAGAAAAGATCAAAGGAAGGCGGTGCAGGTATTAAATATGAAAATAAAACTAAAACGAATACAAACTTAAACAAACTAAAATAATCCTAATACACATATACCAAATAGAAATATACACTAATACATAATAACAAATACATAGCTAGTAGTAAGTTGAGGGACAAATTACCTAGTCTAACCTAAATAGTATTCATAGACTTTCTTTTTAAAAGTGTGATGAGATGTGTTTTTTTTATATCAGTAGGTAGATCATTCCATAATCTGACGGATTGGGCTGTAAAAGACTTGCTATAAAAGGATGTTTTCTGAACTGGAGCCACCAAAAACAACGTTTCTGAAGATCTAAGAGAGAGGTCGTGAGAAGAATGAAGAAACTGAAATCTTTGTTTGAGATACGAAGGAGAAGCAGGATTGAACAGTATAGAGAAAAGAAGGGACAGAATGTGCAAGTTCCGGCGCTGGCGAATGGAAAGCCATTTGAGCTGGGTTCGGTAGGCAGAAACATGGTCGTACTTGCGGAGGCACAAAAATAAATCTGATGCACATGTTTTGGAGGCGCTCCAGCTTATTAAGCTGATCCTCTGTGACATCCAAATAACATGCATCCGCATAATCTAGGACCGGAAGAAGAAGGGAATGAGCAAGTGCAGTTTTAGTAGCGGTGGGGAGAAAGTTACGCAGTCTTCTTAAGGAGCCAGCAGAAGCAAACAGCTTTCGACTAGTCACCTCCATCTGAGCTCCCCAAGAAAAGGCAAAAATAATCCCCAGGTTTTTGATGGTCTCGCTGAAGGGGATCGCTATTCCATCGAAAACAACCTGCGGAACTGCCGACCAATTTAGTTTGGACAAGGTTCTAGAGCTGCCAATTATGATGGTTTGAGTTTTAGAAGGTTTGATCCTTAGTCCGTGCCGCTTGCTCCACTCAGTGATACTTTGTAGATTTGTATTTGTTATCTCAATTGCGCTCGAAATATTACTAAGTGGAGCTTGGGTATATATCTGTAGATCGTCAGCATATAGATGATAGGACAATGAGAGATTTTGTGAAATAGAGTTTATAAAGAGGGCAAAGAGAAGAGGTGACAGTACGCCTCCTTGAGGTACGCCAGCAGACGTATCACACCAAGACGAGAAAGACTCATCAAGGCGGACACGCTGCCGACGGCCGTGCAAGTAGCTAGAGAACCAGCCAACTGCTGAGGAAATGTTAAGAGAGCGGAGTAATGCAATCAAGATATCGAAATCGACACTATTGAAGGCATTACTGAAATCAAGGAGAGTTAAGACAGTGAGGTGCCCATTTTCCATACCGAAACGAATATCATCCGTGATTTTGACGAGTGCAGTGACTGTGCTATGACCTTTTCGAAAACCAGACTGTAAGGGATTAAGAAGATTATTTGACGACAGAAAAGAATTCAGTTGGTTATGGACGAGACGTTCAAGGACTTTAGAAAGGAAAGGAAGTATAGAAATAGGGCGATATTCGGAAAATGATTTAGAGTTCGGTTTTTTAGGTAAAGGTATTATTTATGCGTCTTTCCAGATGCTCGGAAAAGTGTCATGAGATATAAGAGAAGTTGAGAAGATGACAAAGAATCGGAACAATTTCGTCTAAAATAGGAATTAACATATTTCGACTAATGCCATCTATCCCTACAGCATTAGACGTGATAGAGAGAAGACTTTTCTTAACATCGATGACAGAGAATTGATCAAACATAAAGGGGGGGGTGATTAGGAGGTATTAATGATAAATAATTGAGTGTACTGCTTTTGATTGCATCGCTAATATCAGACGCAGCTGAGAAATGCTGATTAAGCAAATCTAGATCCAGATCTCCGGGTACAGAGTCTTGACGAGGCTTGCCCAGTCCCAGCGATCACAGGAACT
The DNA here is from genome assembly GCA_947859395.1 of Eupithecia insigniata. Taxonomy (NCBI): domain Eukaryota; kingdom Metazoa; phylum Arthropoda; class Insecta; order Lepidoptera; family Geometridae; genus Eupithecia; species Eupithecia insigniata. Next base: position 135,539 of record OX402018.1, on the reverse strand, counting down.
TCCAGACCTTTGCTGGATTTTCATTGGCTACAGACTCATGGATGTGGCGACGTTGAGCATCTCTACAGACCCTGTTACAGTGATTACGAGCGTAATGGAAGTTGGCTTTATTGAGGTCACTTGGAACTATCTTATATTTAGTTTTAGCGACAGCCTTTTTGTGAATGAGCATCTTGATGTCATCCGTGAGCCAAGGTGCTGGTAACTGTTTAACTTTGACGGTATGAAAAGGAGCATGTTTATCAAATAGCTGAATAAGGATATCGTTAAAAATCCCAACTTTGTCATCCATGCTTTCAGCATCAATGACTGCAGAAAAGTCTAATAGTTTTGCATCGTTTAGAAACGCTTCCTTGTCCATGCGGGCGAATCCACGCTGCAGGATGACCTTGCGTTTGGCTTTTGGAGGGCGGATTTTATATGATAAAAATACTAAATCATGGTAGGAAAAACCATCTGCTGCACACTGACCATATTTACAGACGTGGTCGAGAGAGGAGACAATCATAAGGTCAAGCAACGATGGCGGACAGTTTGGAGCATGGTGAGTGGAACTAAGGGGAAGAATATGAAGATTGCAGGACTTAACAACTGATTCCATCGATAATGCGCGACGGCCTTTTTCATCAGGCAGCAGTTAAAGTCCCCCATTATAATGGAATGGCAATAGCTAGGGATAAGGTCGACCAGTAGGGATTCAAATGACGAGAAGAAGTTATTTTTGCTAGAATTAGAGTAGTAAACGCCAAGTAGAATTTTAGTGTGGGATAGTGTGACTTCAAGGAATAGATGTTCGCCGATTTGCAGCGGTGCAGGTTGTGGTGACATACTTATTATGGAGAAAGGTAAGTGAGAACGAAGATAGATGGCCACACCACCACCGCGGCTACCCGTCGGGTCATTGCGAATAAGACGGAATCCCGGCAAAGAATAAACAGAAGAAAGAAGACAGGGTTTAAGGAAAGACTCTGAGATTAAGATAGCATGAATATTTGTCCCATCAAATGACGCTAGCATTTCCGAAAAATGAGCCGGAACACTTTGCGCATTGATGTGGATAACATTAAAGTTCATGGGTGTATTAGAGAACTGAGAGTGTAAATTTTCAGATAGTGAAGGCAGGCTAGCAAAACTGTCATCACTACTTAAGGAAGGAATAGAAGAGAGAGATAAATAATTACCGCTTACATGACTTACATCATCATCAAACATGTTATTTGGCATGGTACAAATAAATCAAACAAAATAAAAATTAAATACTAGACTGTGGACTAAGCGAACTAATATACTACCTATATATATATATATATTGGCTATCTATGACCTACTTTGGTAGGTCAATATGTACCCAAATAAACTAAACTCTATAAAACAATAAACTAAAACTAAGAATATCTTTAAATATCTAAGTCGATTTACCACTAAAATTCACTCCTACTTGAAGTGATGTAGTTTTGAGATATATATACATATAGTTAAGTTGTAAACTAAAAACATACATAACTAAAAACATTATATATATATGATAGACTTGAAATTTGGTACACGTACGTTTTTTACCTTGAGTACAAATATGAAAAAGAACTTACGTAGTCACGTACGAAAGTTAAAATTATAAAAAACCCAGAAAAACTGATTTGAGGAAAAAAATGTAAAGAAAATATTTGATTGTCAGTTTCTTTATAAATAAATAAAAAATATTAATAAAAAATTGGGTCTATTTTCTTTTTATATTTGTACTCAGAAGGTCAAAAAACGTACGTGTACCAAATTTCAAGTCAATCGGGCATAATAATATGGGCTTTTCGAAAATGCGCCGTTTTTTAGTTGGCAACTCTATAAAACACACAGTGACAGTCCGCCATTACTGTGCATCACTTTTGATTCGATAGAATTCCGTCCGTAAATTTTACTAGTCAATGCTACCATCCTTCTACGCAATCCTGAGTACGACACGTATTTAGTTAGTGCAAATAAACAACCAGCACGCACTTTTCTAACATGTATAATATTGTACAACCTTCTAATAATCAACCACAAGTAGGTATCTCGTTATCTAAATAACTCCATGTTTGCTGTGTTCCCTACATAAATAGAAATAGATTGATATTGTACAAACAAACAAATTATTGCACGGGCGCGCAAACAATCATTATAATCTTGCATTGTAGATATCTCAGGTACCTACAAACTCACAGGTGACCTTAGATGTGCTCAAGTGCTGACCGACTCTGTTGGTCACGTCACATCACGTCTGTAGCGGAACTTATTGAACAGTAAGGTAACGCGTCCCTGTGCGGCTCGCACGGCGCGGGGTGGCGCGCACCGTGGGGGCGCTCGTGCGGGCCCGGTCATAGTCAGAGTCTGTGTGCGTGCGACCAGACAATGATGTGTAGGGCTCAATAGAGCGACCATGATAAAATACCTGATGATAGGATTCTAACGGATGTTCCAGGTGTTTTGATGCCTTGAGAACCGCTTTGGGTTTTGTATCTCTTGTTGAGGGCTTGCGGATTGAGGGCACATGCGATACCTACCTATTCCTTTTCTCGAGTCATAGGGTAATTATGGGTATGGGTGATCGATGGGCAAAATTTCTGCTTTTTGCGCAACTGTGTAAATTGGGTGCTTTCCTTTACTAAATAAAAAAATATGGGACTAAATTTATTGATATTTATTTTTTTAAATACATATTTTGTCAGCCGGATATATCAGCCAAAAATTATTTGGACAGCCTTATTATAGGAAAAAGAAAGTCCTGAAGCCATGGATCACTTTAGGCTTACTTCACTGCATGCGACACCGCGACAAACTCCATAAGAAGACAAATACATATGTTCCCGGACAATATAACAATGCAATCAACGTACCTACTCAAGATATAGGCAATTTTTCAATAATCTCCTAAAACGTCTAAAGCGTGAATATGAAGAAAATGAATTCTCTAGGGCTCGAAATAATCCAAAACAAACATGGAAAGTCATCAAATCTGTTATACATACTCAAAACACCCGCGCACCATCCCTTGCCCTATTAAAAACAGCACCTGATCCCATGTAAGCCATAAATGCTGTAAATGATTAATTTAGCAACATTGGTCGTACACTAGCTGAAAAAATTATTAACCCTCTGAGTGATGACTCACCTAGCAACACATCACCGGTAAATTCCTTTGCTTTGTTCCCAACGGATGAGACTGAGGTTGATAGTATACAGTCTCTTCGCAGTGACTGTGCGGTTGGATGGGATGGCATTTCTGCGCTCATACTAAAATCCGCTCGAAATTATATATGCCCTGTAATCACGTATATCTGTAATCTGGCTTTGGAAACAGGAACATTCCCAGATGCCTTTAAAAGGCCATAGTTCATCCAATTTATAAGACAGGGAACAGAGACAGTGTCAGTAATTATAGGACCATTTCAATTCGCACCTCTCTCTCAAAAATTTTAGAAAAACTATTATAAAGAAGACTTATATAGTACCTAGAACAAAACAAAATTATTGTTAGCAATCAATTCGGATTTCGGAAGGGAGTATCTACCGAAGACGCCGTGGGGTGTTTCATAAATCAAACTTTCAAACACCTCGATGACAGAAAACACTGTCGTGCAATCTTTTTAGACCTCTCGAAAGCTTTTGACACGGTCTCTGTCCCACTGTTGTTAAATAAAATGGAACGTATGGGAATTCGAGGGCTAGCTCTTAATGTCTTCAACAGCTATCTGACAGGACGAAGACAGGCTGTCAAAATTGGGGAATTGACGAGTGAGGAGGCTGACGTAAAATATGGCGTACCGCAAGGTAGCATCCTAGGTCCTACACTCTTACAAATCTATCTGAACGAACTTTGTCATCTGACACTAACCAACTATCAAATATTTTGCTATGTATACGATACGGCCTTGCTCATTCATTGAAATAACTGGGAAGAAGTAGAAAAGCTATCTGAGAGGGCAATGGCAGTGGTTATGTCATGGCTCGATAGAAACCTTCTAACGCTCAATGTAGACAAGTCCAAATTCATGACCTTCTCAATAGCTTCATCCACCCAACCGCATAGATCAGCTTTTAACATTAAAGGGCATAGGTGTAACCCTTCTAATAGCTGCTCCTGTCCTAGCCTGCAAAAAACTGATGTAATCAAATATCTAGGCGTCTATATCGATCAACTCTTAAATTGGCATGCCCAAATTAATGATCTAACCACCCGCTTTAGAAAATTACTTATACTTATATTCATTTTTAAGAATCTACGGTCTTCAGCGTACCTTAAGACGCTCAGGCTAACATACTCAGCGCTTGGTGAGTCCATAACTAGATATTGCATCTCTGTTGGGGGGGGGGGGCTCGACGAATACTAAAATGCTACAGTAAGAGAGAGCACAACGCGCGGTGCTGAAGGTGATGCTGAAGAAACCATATAGGTACCCCACAACGACTCTATATAACGACTAAGTTTCTCACAGTACGACAATTATTCGTGCTTCAGAGTGTTTTGCGCATGCACTCTTCAATCACGTTCACCCATACTGTCTAATGAAACTTGTAAACTTGCGCCTGGCGCATAACTAGATGTCGCTGCTATTTATGGCCGAGCTCTAGAACGCGCTAATGAAGCGTTTCGGGTTCTTATAGAGGTAAAAATTATGGTTCTCGAATAATTTTTTCTTTTTTTGCTTTTACCATTCACTACTTAGTGTTGTTATTTGAACCCCCTACCTGTACCGAGTAATTAGTACACATACAGTTACAGGAACAAAACGAGTCACATAAAAAATATAAGATAGAGAAACACAGAAGGCACAGAAGCACATTTTACGGCCGTTTTTATAAAATAATCGCATCGCGCCTATACAACAGGATCAATAAGGACCTCCATATACATCAAATAACGGGATATAAGGCCAAAATTAAAATAACTGATTGGTTAATGCAACTAAACTACAATGATACTGAAAAATTCCTGAGCTACTCTTTATAACCCGACTGCCTACTTACTTGTAGCTATTCAAATTTAAATCATTTATTTACCATAAATTCACAGGGAACAACTTGGTCGAGTCAATTATACATGGTGTTAGTCAAATTAGTGCACAATACCGCTGGAGGTTCACTCTCACTCACCTGCTGCTACAGATTAACTTTCACTAAACAAAGTAAGCCGCAAACAATTTTTTATTTTTGGCGAATTTTTAATTTATCTCAAATATTTGTCTCAAATAACGCCTTATACTACGTACTTAGTCATCCCAAAATAGGGCGACCGCTCTTTCATGCGTTGCGGTCATTGTCGCCTCACTGCCCCCGCTCCCTTCCATGCGAAAGTGACAGAGCTCAGACGTGATTCCGCGTGGCAGACAGTGGACCGCGCCGCACGGTCAATGCCCTCCATAATGTATGCCAATCATCTGTTTTGAGGGCCTGTAGTATAACCTAATACAGAGCTTGCAAAATAAGGGTTTGTATAATTTTGCGGAGGAATAATATTGACCTTGGACCCCGTTTGTTAATTTTATATTATACTGTGGCACCAACGGAATATCCCCCCGCGATATTGTGCACTAATTTGACTAACACCTTATACATTATCAACAGCTCGGGAGTGATTTTTAAATAAAATAACAATTACGATTTTTCATTTTAAATAGACTAAACGCTACTTATAAATGAAAAGAATGAAAAGAAACATCCTACCTGATTTTTGCAGCCGTCCCAGTATAAGTTCTAGAGATGAGTCCGGTATTCAATAACTAACTCAGTACCTGTTAGCATGGTCCTAAAATATCTGACGCTATTGTAAAATCCGCATACCGCTAGGGAATAACTGTGCAAGGCGAACATCACGCCTAACCGACCGTGAGCCATAACTACCCAACGCTTCAATACCTATACTTACCTAACTATCATCTACGCATAGGTACTAGCGGACCGTTCACCCGTAAAGTTATGTAGCTGCAACAAGTATTCGGTATTTCTTACCAATTCGGTTAGAAATATATTGAGTAGAAATCAGGACAGGTATAGAGTATTGTAACGTTATTGGGTACCGGTTGGTACTAGCGGTATTGAAACAAAATACCTAATAAACGGTAGCCAAAATATCCAATAACTCCCATCCTTAATAAGTACTATACGTTCTGAACCCACAACATGGCTTTTTGTTATTTTTTTCGCACTTCAAAAGTCCGCAACACATGTTCGCGTCGCGGCCGGACGCAGGGCCGACTGAGTTCACTCAAGCTAAGTAGCTTGTGTTTATATTGCCACGCGGACCTCGGTAAAACGTATTTACCTCAATTTATATAGAATATCATTGCATATACATACCTACCTAATTAGCTAAAAAAATATAGTTAAAAACTAAAACCCGACTACCTAAAAGTCTTAAACAAGCGTTTACCTATTGTCCATAGCATTTTCTTTTGATACTTAGGTAGTCGGAGGCACCCACCCCATATACCTAGGGTACAATTAGTAACAAGGAGGCCTTTGTTACTAATTGTACCCTAGGTATATGGGGTGGGTGCCTCCGACTACCTAAGTATCAAAAGAAAATGCTATGCCCCATATACCTAGGGTACAATTAGTAACAAGGAGGCCTTTGTTACTAATTGTACCCTATGTATATGGGGTGGGTGCTTCCGACTACCTAAGTATCAAAAGAAAATGCTATGGACAATAGGTGAACGCTTGTTTAAGACTTTTATGTAGTCGGGTTTTAGTTTTTAACTATATTTTTTTACCATACATATATCGATACAATATAATATATTATATCGATATACATATTATGTATATCTCAGATGTCTTGTGTTTATCATATCCTTGGGATGCGATTTGTTGAAACGATACGTAGCTGATAGCACCTGATCTCGCAGACGTGGGGATGCAAGAGTTACTATTATGTTTCTAGGCCTTTCAGACTTCGGATCAACCTTCGCGACCCTGCGGAAGCTTCTGATATCGCTGCCAGTTAAGGGAGTAGAGATGACTTCTAGCATGTTTTTTAGGGTTTCCAAGAGGTTCTCAGATCGATTCTCAGGGACTCCCTGAATCTCAATGTTGTGATCTCTGGAGATCTTTTCAACAGCAGATAGTCTGGCGTGCAAATGCACCATTTCACTTCGCAGCCTGGTGTTGTCCGTTACAAGTTCTTGGATTTTGTTGTCCCGTGTCGCTACTTTATTCTTGATATCTGCCAGTTCCTGTGTGAGGAAATCAGTCGTGTTTGTGAATTCTACCTCAACTCGTTTGATTTCTGCGTTGAACTCGTCCATCACCAGACTCTTAATATCCTCCTTGAGAGCCTCCCGCATGCTGACCACAAATGCCGATGTAGGGGCCAATTTTTGGTCAAGAAGCTTACTAATGCTGTCCAGAGTGAGGTTCTGTGACCCTGAGTTGAGGATGTGTGGCTCTGAGTGCGCAGTAGGTTGGGTTACAGATGACATTCCAGCATTGGCATCTGCGGTCTTCTTGTTCTTGTTTCCTTGTATAGGCGTATTATCTTTATTGTTCCGCCGGGTGATATTGGTACACGACGGACATTTTAAGGCAGCTAATCTATTTTTGTTAAGATTGGGAATGCAGTCCTTGTCTATGTTCAAGCAGTCGCAGCAGAAAATGGATTTACATGCATTGCATGTCAAACAGTTACTCTCATTGAAGTCAATTTGGCATCCAGCGCAATTCATCTTTACCAATTCTTTTCCCGAGAAGTGGGGAAAAAATTCTTAGCTGGAAACTCTATATTAGATACCGGCTGGGCCGTCAGGTAAGGATCTGTCAAGTATCACGCGTATATGTCAAACGTCAGCGTATCTGTATGTCAACTTGAGCGATGTGCTTGTTTCGTTTCAGAAGCTTTGTTTGATTCGCGCCAGTAAAAAAAAGAAGTTGAAATTGATTGATTCGCTTGATCGATTGTGTTTGCTTCGAAAAAACTTGAGTCCAAAGTGAATCGTTTTTACAAAAGTTTTTTGATGTTTATGCACAAATTGTGCGAGTAAACAGTGTTTTTCAATAACTCACAGGTTCTCCGGAGGTCCTTGAGCGGGATTATGACCAACTCAACTTCGAAAATGCACTTTTTCTATTTATTTATCGAAATTCGTCACAGCGATGATGTTGCAACTTCGACTGCCATAGTCTAGAATGAATTTTATATTTCTAGAATTTTATATCACTACTTATTATAAAACAAAATCCTCCGCCCCGCGTCTGTCTGTCTGTCTGTTCGGGATAAACTCACAAACTACAAAACGGATTTCACCAATCGATAGAGTGATTCATGAGGATTGTAATTGAAAATTGAGCGAACTCACCTGTGATGTTCGATTACAATTATACTAGGCGTTAACGAAGGATTCTATAACTTATTGCAGCGATCTACGAATGTCTGCTTCTGTCACACATATAAAGCTGACCTGAAAGAAATACATTAATATTCTACCCTACGCCTGGCAGAATACAGCCACTAACTAGCCCGTAACCTAATGTCTCTCTGACAGCCAGCTTTACTTGTCATTATTTTAGAGTAACCATATAAATTTGATATTTGTTTAATTTTGGCTTGGGACTCAATTGGGTTGGGTGGGACATTATAGAATCCTTCGTTAACGCCTCGAATAATTGTAATCGAACATCACAGGTGAGTTCGCTCAATTTTCAATTATACTTCGGCATTAACGAAGGATTCTATAACTTATTGCAGATGTTTAGAGTATGTTTATAACAAAAGTACAAATAACAAAATCTCTGTTGGTTTCAAAACCAAATACGCTTTTTAACATTATAACTATCGATACGTAACTAATAAGAAATACATTCCTTAAGCGTATTTATATATGTATGTACCCAATAAAAATCGAAGGCCAACTTTTTTATCGCTCTGCTGAAAGCTGCGCTGAAACGGTAGTCATCGAATTCACTTACAGATTGTTTTGTTTTGTCGAAGTTAATTTTAATTGCAAATGCAGCACAGGCAAGCCCTGCTGCCAATTAACTGAAGGTTCGAAGGTCGTCAAAAATATGATAAATTATATGTTTAAAATTCAAATAAATGTTATCTAGTTCTGGTACCATAAACATTACTCGATTTGTACGTTGCTTTGAGTAAGATTGTTGATTGAAGTATTTGAGAAGAAGCCATAGCAACTAGTTTTTTTTAACGTTTAAATCAGAGTTTTAATTGTATCCTTAATAATTAAAACTCAGATTTAAATGAATAGAGTTCCGTTTAGGCACCTGTTGGCCCAAAAAATTAATTCCAAGTCCCAATCGTAGTTAATGAGTTAGTTGATATCGAACAAATACGAATGTATATGAACGTATAACGATGTATGAACGTTTTGTAAGAGCAGGGCGGCAGTACAAAGGTTTGAAGAAATGCATCATCCAGGGTGCATCCGATTATGAAATCTGGCCATGATGATGATGATGTTCGGTTTCATTCATATCCGTTTTGTTTATTTTTTACACGACATGATTTTATGGCAGTCCAAAGTGTCGTGAAGAAGACGGACCACTGTAGATGCACACTTCAAGGACCTGACGTTAGTGGCGCTTAACAGAGAATCATAGCCGTGCCATGGGGCAATATAGCCAAAGGCATCAATGCTTCATAAAGAAACAACATTAATAGTTTTGCTTGGCTGCTAAATCCATATGTCGTATGTATGTGATATAATATCCATAAATTGTATCGTAGCAGTAGAAGAACACTTGGTTAAGTTGAGTTATTGCATTTTAATGTAACGAAATTTTAGGTCTTTAATTTCTATTGACTGTTTCTTCGCACGTGTTAGAATTTGGAGAGTTCCCTATTGCTATATACTACACGACTGCGAAGTATCAGAGATAATTCTTAAGATTCCTACGTTGAAGAAAATACTACTGTAGTTATCAGTCAATCATTGATCACTAATTTGCTGGCTGGATATGACCAGAAGCTTCTGAAAACTAAACAAAACAAACATCTTCCGTCCTAGAATTTAAGAGTAGGTACGGAGGGTACCTACTTACTGTTCTCCTACAAGGCGGTAACCTATGTATGAAATAATGAAACATTATAAAACATTTAAGTACCTCGGCTATATTGTATACAAAAGCACAGCATCAGTCAAAAACATAGAACATAGTCCTAGTAGTAATAATTACCTTTATTAATTTACATTATATAAAAAAAGAAATACAAATGAAGGTACTTTTAAAATTACTTTGAAGCTTCGAAGCCAAATCACATAATAACAAATAAGGACAAAATATAAATATGAACAAATTACAAGGTACCAAATTACATACCTCAGTTTAACAATAAGTACAGATATTATTTAGTTTCCACTCGGAAGCTAAATTACAAGCAATATTGCCTATGTATTTGTAGGTAAGTACACGGAAAGACACATGTAAAGGAGTATAATAACAATGGTTTACTTAACTTTGTCACCCAAGCTGCACAACACAAACTGCTCCCTCGTTTTCATAATATTCCTTTTATATCGCTCCTCAGAGCCCATCCCCCAATCTTTCCTCTCTAAAATATCGTGTTGTTTGTTGAATCACCAGAGCCAATCCGAATCAAGTCGTATTTATATTTTTAATCTAACTCTTTTAGAAACAAATAACATGGTAAACCTATGTTGAGACTTATTCTAAGACTCTTGTGATTCATCAAAATCGCTATATTATATTCCTGAGGTTAATATAGTCATATTTAGGAGCCAGCTGATGAAGCAATATAATTTATAATATGCGAAACTGATATATAAAGAAATGATATCTTAACAAATCTTTTCTTAAATTCAACTAATGGTTTATGAATACTATCTGCTTCATATATTGTTAGGTACATAATTAATTCGTTAGTTGCTAAACTATCACAAAATCAGTCAATTAACATCATATTTACAATTTAACTGATGTAATCGTACACCAAACTTATATCTAAAGAAATTATAACTTTACGAAGCATCTCTTAAATTAAAATAATGATTTATGATCATTGTCTGCTATATAATATTGATACAGATTTAATTAGTTAGTTGCTAAACCTTACACAAAATAGGATACCTTTACAGACGTATTTAAAGCGACACCTGTTACCTTGTTCAGGTACTATTTTGATACAGTGTTTGCATCGCTTCATCACTTATCCTATCCACCTACTATCCGTAAACAAACAGTTCAACCCGATTTCACTAGGTGGCAGTGTATTTAAATGTTACTATTGATAAATTCTTCGATTTATTCATTGAAATCCGTCACACGCGACACAGCCCAAATGATGAAATAAGTATATTTTATTCAGTGATTATCATTAAGATGTGATCACCATGATCGTGAGCCATCGGCCATGAAAGTCTGCACACAAGCATAGGTACTGATTAGGTAAGTACATTAAATCTGTTCCAACTCGAAATCGATTTAGTTCCGGCGCTCGAAGCGACACGATTGTTCATTTAATTCACCATTCGAAATGAAAATATTAAAAAAAACCGGTAAATTCTTCCTTTCCAATATATCCATTCCATTTCAATCCACAGCGCGCTTCAAACTGTAATCTAAATTATTAGATGAGATATACATATCTAGATGGAACATGTCTCACCCAGATGAATAGTAGACAATCTTGATTATAGGCCCTCTATCTACAAAAGAATTTTCCATGCTATAAGAAAACAAGGTATGCTCTTCCAAGACCCGATAGTCGTGGGTGTCTCCAGGCTACGTCATCGACGCCATCGGCCAATGAGAAGCTGAATCTGTTTCCTGGTGATACCAGTAGCGTAAAATCGTAACTCCCCGAGCTCCTGTATGAATCTGATAAAACTATGTGGTTTTGTATTTACCTATTATTTATCACATTGACTTGTATTTAACTAACGCTGTTTTGACTGATCTAACAACAAACATAATTGACGATTCACTTAATTATGGATTTTTCAATTGACCCTTATCACATCTGATTCTCAACTTCTACAATTTGTTGAAATGAAGTGGCAACTGGAAAGTGACGTCACCTGGCGATACTCCCAGAAGAGCAGACCTATCCTCTTGTATCATAAAATTTTCTATGTAATATAGGAATTGACCATTTAGGTACAATTCATGACTATGGGCACTCTATAATTTTCAATGTAATATAGAAATTGACTATTGAGGTACAACATGCGAAATATACTCTCGCAAAAAGAACGAAACTCAAATATTCTTCGTAAATATATAAATATTCCAAAAATGTATTTATATCAGTTTCATATCTTAGGTGATAATAATTTCATAGATAGAATAGAAAAATTAATAGCAAATAAAAAAAATATATAGATTGGAAATAGTGAAATAGATAGGATTTTTAGTTTGAAATTAATAGACATTGCGATTTTCTTTAATTATATATTTTCTTTCTTCTTTCTTCTACTTTTTTTTTCTGAACAGTCTACGTTACACATAGACTTTGTACGGTATTGTATGGCTCAGCAAAATACGTTCCGTACAACATGAAAGTAACGACGCAGCCTTGGAAGGCATACGTGGCCTTCATATGCGTACTTAGGTGAATATGGCTCCTTCTTAAAATGATCAGTTTAAACAATGAATTTCAACTATAAATTAACATCATAAACCCTATGTTTGTCTTATGGTTAAAGAAGGTAAAAATTGTGATTTGGTCGTACGATAAAGTAGCCAAAGAGCTGGGTCGGGGGCTTGCCCTAGGATTTTACGAGTCAATGAGTCAATATCGGCACTGGTCGCGCTATTGCCGTGGAGGTGTATGGCAGTGTTACCTGATTCTGACTGCCGGCCGTGACGATCCCCTGGCGTTTAAAGTATCTTCCTGAGGTATATTTGCGGAATTTATAACAGGTGGCAATGAAAGCGTAGACCATTATGTTGGACGGAATATTCCTTTCCAAAACAGCAATGAGTTTCTAAAAATAAATTTGAAGTTTTCCCGAATACGTCTATTTATCTTTTCTTTGGTGTACCTTACGATATTTTATTTGTTTTAGGTTACCACAACTCAATAAACAAATGAGCTCAACTCAATAAACCAACAAGTGTATGTTGCACGGTTTCAAACATTATAAGCCTGAAGTACCTTAATGTTCGTATAGGTAGGTAATAATACAATATATATTTAGATATGCAACTTTTTCTCAACGCTATGAAAACGGAGAAGGATGTAGTAATAAGCAGACGCACGACGTAAGTACCTCGATGTAAAAATTGGAAATGTTATTGCATTTTGTGGCAATAAAGACACTTTAACTTTGCTACACAAGGGTGTAACAAAGTTACACCCTTATGTAGCAAAGTGTGCAAGGTGTAACAAAGTTACACCCTTATAGGGTTGTCATGGTCATCTTGATAACACCAAAGCGGAGGATTAAAATTTTTGTTTACAATTTTAAAATCTCGTATGTACAATCATTTTAATGCGATAACGTTGTGTATCATGTTAAGAAGTCTGTTTAGTTTTAGTATAACAATTTTGAAAGTACTTCGCCATGTTAATTTCATAGTTTCATTCAGCATACATGGCTCATATTTAGTTTGAAGAATAATTGTAAATTTCCTTGGAGATTCGAACCCACTTGCTGTTCAACGTGTTGGGTCTTCACTCAAGCCGTAGGACCAAGATATAATTTATTTATATACTTTGCTATGTTATTTATAACGTGTTTTTCATTTCCGCTATCTAAGGCCGAATCCGAGTGCTTTGGTAGTCAATATGTATTATTTTTATTATTATATATTAATTAGTAGCCTTAAACACCTCACAAGTGGAGGTAAATACTAGTAACCATTATTGCTACCCGTATAGGGTGCTTGGTTCATCTCGACACTATACGAGTGGAGGGATACAGTGGTAACCATTAGTGCTACCCATATAGGGTGCATGGTTAGTCTCGACACTTCACAAGCGGAGGTATACCGTAAGTGGTAATTATTGCTACTCATATAGGGTGCATGGATGGTTTTTCTCGACACTGCAAGTGGAGTAAAAAACCATTTGATAACATAAAATAGTAGCCATTATTGCTACCCATATAGGGTGCTTGGCTCATCTCGGCACTATATACGATTGGAGGGATAGATACAGTGAAAACCATAAGTGCTACCCTTATAGGGTGCATGGTTCACCTCGACACAATCACAAGTGCAGGAACACAGTGGTAACCATAACCACCCATAAAGGGTGCATGGTTCATCTCTACACTATAAAAGTGAAGGGGTTTTTGCTATCCATATAGGTTATTGTAGCAAGCTACCCAACATTTAGGTAAATGGCAATTATAATCTCGGACGAGTATTTTTGAATGTTTCGGATGATTTGCGTTACACATTATAGTAAGAAAACATACAAACAACTTAAAAAAATATATAGGAGGTACAAATGTTGATCATGATATCAATTAATAAAGGTTTGAGGTAATCCGTACCTTGTTGTCAACCAGTATTGATCAAAAGTCGCACATGGAAAAATGAGGGTAGTTCTTCATTCGGATAAATTAGTTCTCAGACTCGTTATAAGTTATCAAGGAAAGAACTCACTTTGTATGCATTTAAGTTATCATAGGGAGCTATGATTGTTAGAACCACCTACCTGTCCTTCCGAAGTGTAGGTATCCATCCGAAAATGATTTTTTTCCACGGCTGAGGGAAGGTCTTAACCGATTCGTCTATACCACTCTAATAACTTTTGGTCATGGTAATTAACATTATTCTTGTTTCTATTTCGTTTTCCCATGTTATTTCTGCAAAAAAACTAATCTAACACTTGATTTTACATTATTATGTAAGAAAATATGTGTGACTTCGGCAACACAAACATAAATAATGACAAGTGAAGCTGGCTGTCAGAGAGACATTAGGTTACGGGCTAGTTAGTGGCTGTATTCTGCCAGGCGTAGAGTAGAATATTAATTTATTTCTTTCAGGTCAGCTTTATATGTGTGACAGAAGCAGACATTCGTAGATCGCTGCAATAAGTTATAGAATCCTTCGTTAATGCCGAAGTATAATAATAATACTTTATTAGTTCTTTGAGCGCCGGCGCGGCGGCGGCGGCGGCTGCGCGTCCCCTTTGAGAGCTCTCCCCGATAACCTCAATGAATAGCTTAGATTGTAGGTACATAATTATGTACATATGTACTTATGTACATATGTACATACAACTGGAGATCGACTAGTCGCCCCTATACAAGTACTAGCTACAATTACGTAACATTAAACGTATCAGTTGTTAGAGATCTATATCTACTAACGGTTTTCCCTTAAAATTTACATTACTTTGTGGTGGCAAAAGGGCTAGCGCTAAAATAATAACAAGGTAATACTCACTTTTTTATATTCAGCACGGTGTATAAACTGACAACACCTAGTTCGCTCATTTTAGACAACCTCCCTATTTCAGTGTCGAGACTCGAATGCCCGGCGCCACACTCTACCTCGACTGAGATCAGCAACGATCGGTAATAGTCGTAAACAGTCGCGCCGGCCCCCGATTGGTGGCGGCTAAAGCGTTGACAGGTGTGGCGTCGAGTCAAAACACTGTTTCTTTACTAAATTGAGAAACAGTGGTTTGATAATAATTTTACTAAAATAATATTCAATCAAAAGTTATAAAAATCTACATTGTACATTACAACAGATAATGATTTATAAACAATATTGCTCACACAGTAAACTCATTCATAATTACCTATCAATTTTAACGTACTATTAATATAATCTATAATAATATTATAAAGAGGAAAGATTTGATTGTTTGTTTGCATAGAATAGGCGCCGAAACTACTGAACCGAGTTGATAAATTATTTCACTGTTGGGAAGCTACACTATCCCCGGGTGATATTATACTATACTAGATGAGAACCCGGCTTCGCTCGGGTAAAATGTAGCCTTATAATAATATTCCACAATTTTTTTATATACCTAATGTAAATGATACTTCTGTAGTCATCGGTTCTCAACGAATGATATAGTAAGTACTTAGTGGGCATAAGTACTTACTATATCATTTGTGAAATCCGCGCGACCATGTTTGTTAACGTAGATTTAGGAATTTATGCTCTATGCTCAGTCTACGATTGTAAATAATGTGCTAGAACTTGCGATGCTGCCATGAGACGGACACTGATAGAATTGCGTCAATCCAAACGCAGAACCATTAATCAAGAAGTTGAAGTTGAATAGCCCTCCGATCTGAGACGCAAGAAGTTTGTAAAAAAAAAATATGTTAATTTAATAGCCGGCTACACGCTCAAACATTTGTGCATGCAGATTGCACATACACTCACACATTGATGACATTTGACATGTTTACTTCGCAACGCCATTAGAAAGCAAATTATTTGCATTTTTATATTAAAAATACTCGATAATCCGAATTTTCTGCATATAAGTTGTCGACTCGGATCGACGAATTTTTTACGCTCTTCAATTTGATGTGCATTTCGTTAGTCTACCGTAGACCAGTACGAAATTATTAATATAGATAACTTGTAACATTTCAGTCCATAACCCGACTGTTGTTTGCAAATATAAATGACAAAGGTACTCGTAAGATTTGCAGATTTCAGCATCGAACTTGGTACCTGCTAGTTTTGTTCATTAACAAATTAACGCCCGAATACTCAAACGCAACTCAGATTTAAGCGCATCTCAAGTCGCCATTTTTTGACAGTTTTTAATGAAAATCTGTCAAAAATTCGCTACTTGAGACATTCTTCAATCTGAGTTGCGTTTGAGTATTCGGGGGTAAGGACATCACTGTCAACAATTAGTTATCTAATCGATCTATCGATCGTTGACGTTTAGTCTATTTAAAATGAAAAATAGAAATTTTTATTTTTATTTAAGAATCACTCCTGATCTGTTGCCGCTCTGCCACCTACACGAACGATACAATTTAGTGCGTTGCATTTGTGAGTGACAGAGAGAAGAAGATAATGGGCGCGCGATGTTGTCAGTTCGAACAACGCAGAGGAAGTTGGGTAATATGGGGCTAACCGAATATCACATCGGCCTTCCTAGCTTGCAACAATATTATTTTTCACCACTGGTATCCAATACGTATTTTTTATCTATAGTAGGTAAATATAAGATTTTTTTACCTTTGACTATCAACATTAACTTCATTTTATTTTAGATTTCCTAAAGATTAATTTATTAATGAAGAATGGGTACAAGTAGCAGGAGTAGACAAGAACATAAGTAGAGCGGAAACTTCCGCCCCGGACCGGTTCAAGGTCTCGGCTAGACGTTAAAACCCGGCTACTCGCTCAAACATTTGTGCAACCATGCATGCACAAACACAGTTTGCGCAAGCAAGATGGAGCGTGTGGGTTCATCTTGCTTGCGCAAACTGGTTTGTGCAATCAAGCATGCACAAACGTGTAGCCGGACTATTAAAACAGAATACTCGGTCTATCCCAGTCGGGCTGAGTATTTTGTACGCGACCTTGAGCCGGTCCGGAGCGTAAGTCACTCTACTTATGTTCTTGTGTGTGAGTAGACAAGAACATATGTAGACGAGAAGATGAATGGATCCCAACGACATACTCAACAATTTCTTCTCAACACTTTGTGGAAAATGAAAAATACGTTACGATTTTTTTTTTGCAAACTTATAAAGACATGTTTATTTTGTTCAGGCTGCATGCTAGGTCCCTTTTTACCCCAGTTCACTCTAGCTGCTAGCGTCTATGCGATGTCATAGGCTGTCATTGGCCGTCAGACAGCTAGCCGCTCATGTAACTGTGAACGTATGTTTATCTCTTTCTGACAACGGGGTCCTATATATCTCTGTGATCTTTTATCC
Organism: Eupithecia insigniata; assembly: GCA_947859395.1. Classification (NCBI taxonomy): domain Eukaryota; kingdom Metazoa; phylum Arthropoda; class Insecta; order Lepidoptera; family Geometridae; genus Eupithecia; species Eupithecia insigniata. The sequence goes on along the minus strand of OX402018.1, from coordinate 117,708 downwards.
TGCTAAGTGATAGAAATAAAGTTCCATAGATCCTATGTTTAGTTAAGCTATAGTAAAATATTGCCACGTTTTTATTTCTTTATAATGAGTATAACGTCTCTATTTGTAAAAACTCATTGGGTATATGTATGTATTTAAAGCATCCGGCATCATGGCACATATCCGCCATGCTTTAATATGGCACATAGCAACCGCTTGCTTCAAATATACATAACGAAGACACACTTACAACTCTGTTCCTGAATTGTATTGAATGTGTGCATAGTAAACTTAGGATAAGTAATGCTTTTGTATTGGTCCACTAACAGACTTAATACTTTTTAAAATTGGTCGAACATTTAGGAAAATGTTGAATTAAAATAATTTTTAAACAATGGCTCATATTGTTTGTTCAACGCGACACTTGAACTTCGCTCACCGATCAAATATTTGAAAGCAAACGGAACAAAAAATGTACAGATCCATCTTATTTACACATATTTTTTCTCTACGTTTTCTTTATTGACAAAGAAAATAACAATCAAATAATATAAACAAATTAAAGTAGTATTTACAACAATTAAGCTAACTGCAGACTGTTGCAAACAATCTACAGATAGCTCAACTGGTCCATATCAATACCAGTCGGAAGCGTCCCCAAGACGCTGCTGGCTGCATTGCATTGCATTTTATACACAATGTTATTTCAAAATGAACATCCTTCACATTAACATAGAATATCGTAACGTAGAATATCTATCAGCTCAGCTATCTGGTTATGTTCACCCGGACCAGGGTCAATGCGCTGACGTCGATTTTTATATTTTTACACCGTTTCACACCTGCGCAGAACCCCCTCCACTTTCGCCGAGCTCTATTAAACCGTGACGAGACGTATACAAAGCCGCGATTCAAAAATCTGAATATTTTTTGGTGATTTTTTGTATACAAAGGGGTTACAAAGGCCAAGGAATATTGACAGAAAATATTTGATGACATTGGTATCATCGAAGTAAAGCACCACGAGCTCGAAACAATTTTTTATTTTGAAACCTTGCATTTTATCTCTCGTTCGTTTTCGAAATCAAATTTGAAAAGTTTTTGCTACAGATTTCAGATAATGCGTTGTTGAAGTTTGTGTTTTAGTTTTTAGAATTATTACAATTTGTTATTATTGAATTATGTGACTGTACGTAATTAAACCGGGTAGTTCCACCGCGCTCCAAGAATGCATTCCTCCGGGCTCCAAGTATTTATTACCCATATTATTTTAAAAATTATAAGAAGATACCAAAATGCTTCCACAGCGCTCTAAAATAAAAAAGATAGAGTCAGCATAAAAGTTAACCCAGAAGTTGTTTATGTTTTGTACTATTAGAAATATCGTGGATACGTTATTGGCAGATGGTTTTCTTCAACTTCAATCAAAAAAGGGTGTATTTTCCAGTTTCGACAAGCACTGACAAAAAAACGATTGTTTGGAGTTGAATAACAATATGTTGTGATGTGATTTGTATTTTATAGTTTTGAGAAAACTTTTCTAATCTGGTCTGTGATTTTTTGTTTTAATTATTACTTTGTGTTAAGAAATAGGTATTTATTTTTAAATTTGACGTTGTGATTGTGCCTGAATACAAATATTTGATATAGGTACATCTTTTATTTTTTTAATGTTTCATGCGAAATTTATTTTTTGCTAACTCTACTCAAAATTTCTGGGAGCGCGGTGGAACTGAAATATTCAATTATATTAATACTTAAAAATTCTTGGAGCGCAGTGGAATCAATGTATGAACTTTAACATTTTGAGAACAATGGGTTTTGGAGCGCAGTGGAACTACCCATTAAACCCTACCGGCAGGGTAGGGTGTGTTCAGCACTGGACGTGTACGGGCTGATGATGATGATGACGTAATTAAAACAAATGTGACGTGTTTGTTATTCCTGAAATCGACGAAATAAATGATTAGGTATTTGATTATTTAATAATAGTGATAAGTTTGTTTGCAGTTACGTTGTTGTTTTCTGTTACCTATTGTTATTAGGTTTTGTTAAGTTTTCATTCATAAATGTAAGTAACAGATGTGTTGTATCGTATTGTACATATGTGTGAGGTTACATTCACGCCATGCCCTACACTACACCCTAAACGAGAACTTTAGATCGACATGAGAGGTGACCGCCGCCGCTGCCGCCGCCGCCGTTTCATAGTTGCTATTAACTATTCTTTGAAAAAATGTCTTTTATTGGTAATGGTTTTGCCTTCGACCACCATGTCTGTTCTGATTCAATTTCGAACATTGTATCTATGATAGATAACGCCTCCATGTGCTAAACAAAAATCAAGTCGATTGGATTTGCTTAATTGGCATGAAGGAAGGACAAACAAACACACTTCCGCATTTATAATATTAATTAGGATTTATTTAACTAGGTATCTATCATTCTAAGAATACCTAAGTGTTTATATTTGTGGATGGTCACGTCACGTCGTCACGTACCGGTCATCAATAATGGCACCCAAGGACAAATTTCACTTTCACGCCAGAGCCTTTCTATTTTAAACTTGATACCTAGTTGGTTGAGAAAGCTGTCCAGGTACCGTTGTTTATTCCGCGGTAAGTATACCTAATATTTGCTTTAATTAGTGCAATTAAATAAATCACGGCAGCAAAACAATGAACATTACACAAGTTTTTTTGAATTTAAAAGGCATTCTAGTCAGGACAAGCGACGGACGTATGTAGGTCCCAAATAACAAGTCATATGCCTAATATAATATAGAAGACCCGGATGACCGACCTTTGCTCGGTATTTTTATTTTGATTAGAAATTGTATTTAAATACTAATTACAACCGAACACTCATTGGCTTAGTGTTGCTTAAAAACGCCACCTGCTGGAGTAGCTTTAGTGTTGTGACGTTAGAGCAGTAGGTCGCTCCCAATAAAAAAAAAATAGTATTTATATAAGCCAATAGATGTCAGGAAGAGTCATATTTTTCCACAGACATGATACAAGCTGTATTTTTCAGTTTAGGTATGTCACGGCTGGTTATCTACGAACGAACAAAAATATATATATATATATGTATATCTGAATCTCGGAAACGGCTCCAACGATTTTGATGAAATTTAGTGTACAGGGGTTTTAGGGGGCGATAAATCGATCTAGCTAGGCTTCATTTTTAGAAAATGTAGTCTTATTCGTTTTTCATTAATCAGTTTTATCGATAGGGCACTCCCATAGACAAGATTTCAACGCTAAAAAGCCTTCATGATGTATGACAGTTTTTTAATTTACTGGACATACTCGCTCGTTGTCAGCTAAGATCCGAGGCTAAGATAGATGAACCCATAGACATAAAGTCCATTATTTATGTTCGTTGATAAAAAGCCGTGATATAAACTGAATAATATGACTCTTCCTGACATCTATTGACGAATAATATTAATATTAGTTTTTTAATTGGGAGCAACTAACTGCTCTAACGACACAACAACACTAAAGCTACTCCAGCAGGTGGCGTTGTTAAGCAACAAGGCCCCAAGGGGTGCCATCTTGGCACCCCTTGGGGCGACAGTGACAAGTCGTGTGACTTGTCACTGTCGACCCAGTCGCCGACGACAGAGTCAGAACATAAACATTTTCGCGGCTCGCTCCGCTCGCCGTTGATTCTATAGTCTTGCTTTGTTTACAATTTTCTAAGCCGCCGCAAACTCTCAAAAACTTTTGTGATTACCGAAAAAGTATCCTAAATTTCGATGGCTCGCTCCGCTCGCCGTTCCGTCCTTTTCAGTGTCGTTTTATATTCTTAGTTTTTTGCCGAAACAATCGCAATATTGCTGCGGCTATCTCCGCTCGCATCCAAATACTACATTACTTATCCCCAAAAAATCCTAAATGACGTAAAAATTCTCGCTCACCGTTACTTGTGCTTGCTGTTGCTTAGACGATCAACACACTGCCACGCACCACGCTGCGTGTTGCGGGAATGCGTCTCCTAACTGCGCGTTCATGCGGATCACGCGCTTAAGCGTGGAGAAACATGCGCTCACGCGCGTAGGTGCGGGGCGAGACGCAAGGTATGGCACACCGCGTCCCGCAGTACCGTGCGGGATTTAGGAAGTGCTTTGAATGATGGCGGCTAGTATTTGGGGGGCGGGGGCGGGGGGGGGTGCTTCATGGTAGAAAACCGCCCCGGTTACCACCCTCACTAAGTCGTCACTGTTAGAGCTCCGCGCGCTGCTGCAGGCTGCAGCCCCCCACGTGCAGTGCAACGCGCGCGGGTCCTCGGCGCACGGCGGAACCTTCCACTTGGCAGTACGTCTTACTGAGCACGACATGCAACCATTGTCTAGTCATTATGTAGTACCCACATAGGCGTTATACTACACATTACGACATCGCATGGCTCGCACTGTCGTCGCGTGTCGCATCACCGTCCTCGCCGTGACACTGCGCTTCACCTGGGATCCTTGAAGTTAATTATCGCCTTGTAACTAACGTCATTCTTTATTGTTTTGATTCAGAGAGATATGAGCGCGGAACGAGAGCTAGACGCTAGCCCGCGGGGAAGAGATCAGGAAACTCAACCGAACCGCGACAGCGACTATGACGCGGAACATATATCGAAACAACAAACGGCTGCTCCAGAGGTCTATGAGGGACATGCTGCGGGCACGATCCTCGGAACTCAGCATGAACAAAGTAAAAGGGACGCTACCGAAGACACACCACGGACAAATTCTAACGAGGATACAGAAGATAGGAATAAAGTGAGAAGCAGGCCGCCGTCGCAGTACCTCAGCAACATCACCATAAACGTAAAAGCTGGGTCGCTGGCGCCGGTGGCGGGCAAGGAGGCCGCGCCGCGGGAGGCCTGGGGCAAGGAGGCTGCGCTGCTGGAGGACACCAACACTGTGGTCCGGTTCTCTCCGGTCTGGAAGCAGGTGAGCGAACGAATGATGACTTCAACTATCAGATCAGTGCCGAGGTCTCTCAGTTTCGAGTAACATTTTATTGAAACAAAATATGATTTTTCCGCATTTGTCTTGTCCGGCACGGGGTGGTGTCCTTATTTATTACTATTTTTAACCGACTTCATTGATGGAGGAGGTTCTATGTACGGCGACCGCTAGCTGATGAATTTCCGAAATAAATTAAATTATAAATTGTACCTATGTGTGATGTGATGTACGTACGTCCTCCAGACGCTGGCTGCGAGCGGATCCGTGCTGCTGACGCTGAGCGCCGGTATGACGTCCGGCTACTCCGCCGTGCTGCTGCCGCAGCTAGCCGCCAGCACTGAGCCACCCCACTCCCACACTGCCTCCTGGATCGGTAACCACCACCCTCACACTAACCGAACCTGTCTGTTTTTTCAACTACATATTGGTGATTTTTCACGAGGAAGTTGTACGCGAAGGTCAAAATAATAATTACTTTGTCTTCTTAGTAGGTACAAGCTGTAAGTAGGGCGGTAGGTAATAGATAATGACAGCTAATGTAAACTCTAACCAAGCAAAAATAACGATTTAAGTATTATAATGAATGTAATGTGTGTCCAGCGTCGATGGCGGCGCTGCCGATGGCGCCGGGCTGTCCGTCCTGTGCGCCAGTATTATATATAATGAATGTAATATGTGTCCAGCGTCGATGGCGGCGCTGCCGATGGCGCCGGGCTGTCTGCTGTCGGGCTGGCTGATGGAGCGCGTCGGGCGCCGCAACGCGCACTACCTCATCTGCGGACTGTTCCTGCTGGGCTGGCTGCTGCAGGCCAGCGCTGGCGGGCTGGGTGCACTGCTGGCGGGGCGCGCGCTCACCGGCCTGTGCACCGGCCTGCTGGGGCCCCTGGGCCCGGTGTTCCTGGCAGAGACGGCGGCGCCGCGCCTGCGCTCGCTGCTGCTGGCCGCCGTATCGCTGGCCATCGCGGTGGGCATACTGCTGGCACACCTGCTCGGCACGTTCCTCAGCTGGCGCTGGACGGCCGCGCTGGCCTGCCTAGTGCCAGCGCTGGCTGCGCTGCCGCTGGCGCTGGTTCCGGAGAGCCCCACGTGGCTGCTGGCGCACGGGCGCCGCGAGGACGCCGTGCGCGCCTTCCTCTGGTTGCGCGGGTACGGGGAGGAGGCGCGCGCCGAGCTGCATGCGCTACTGGACCAGCAGGCGGCGGGGGCAGAGGGTGAGGAGGGGGCGCGCGGGTGGCGGGAGTGGGTGAGAGAGCTGCGGCGCGGTGCCTTCCTGAGGCCGCTGCTGGTGATGGTGGTATTCTTCGCGACGTGCCAGTTCTCGGGAGTGAACGCGGTGGCCTTCTACTCGGTGGAAATCGTGGAGCGCGCGGTTGGCGCCGGCCTGGACCGGTACGCGGGTATGCTGGCCGTGGACGCGCTGCGCGTGCTGGTGTCGGGCGTGGCGTGTGTGGTGTGCAAGCGCGTGGGGCGGCGGCCGCTGTGCCTGGTGAGCGGCACGCTGGCGGCCGCGTCGCTGGCGGCGTTGGCCGCGTGCACGCGGTGGCAGGCTGCGTTGGCGGGGCATGCGTGGCTGCCGCTGGGCTGCCTGCTGGTGTACATCTCGGCGGTGTCGATCGGGCTGGTGCCGCTGCCGTGGATGATGTGCGGCGAAGTATTCGGGCGGCGCGCGCGAGGCCTCGGCTCAGGGGCCAGCTCGGCGGTGGCCTTCGCCTCGTTCTTCGTGGTGGTGAAGAGCGCCCCGGGTCTGATGGAGCGGCTCGGGGCTCCCCTGCTGTTCCTGTGCTGGGGGACAGTGGCCGCGCTCGGGACTGCAATCCTCTACTTCATCCTGCCGGAGACGCGCGGCAAGAGTCTGCAGGAGATCGAGGAGCACTTCACCAAGAAGAAGAATACAGTCGATCCGAAGGTTTGAGAGCCGAGCGAATGGACACGGTGGAACTCCGTAGGGGCGCGGGCGGTGGCACACCGCGTTACTCGCTAGTCTGCTGGTTGTGTGTGGTCGTGTTGTTGTTGTTGCGGGACTGGTCTGTAAGACACTGCTCTGTGATGTTCTGTCCTGTCTCTGTGTACGTATGATAAGGTATTTGAGTGTGTATCGCTAAGCGAACTGACAATAAAATGTTATCTGTGATAATTACCTACATCTACCTAGTTAATTAGAACAAGTGTTTAAAATTGAAACAATTGCCTAGTTAATTAAATAAACAATAATGGTATGTACCTACCTATTTAAGAAAATGTGATTGATTTTACTTGAAAACTAAATAAACGTAATTCTTTTAGAAGTTACGTACTTATTTCTCTTTTTTTAACCGGCACCTATTGAGTGTGACCACAGAATTGTGAATACCTAACAAGATACTATTCCCAATTTTGTGAGTGAGACAGGTAGGTTCTGCCCAGGCGGCACACAGGTAAGATAACTGGCCAAAAAGTTAACTATATGCAGAGTTAATCTTTATTATTCACACAGCTTCTATCTTATGTATAGAAGCTGTGTGTATTACCAAGTTCTGTATTAGTTTTTTTTGCTCTATTAATGCTATTAGTTGAATTAGTCCTGTAATTTGCCGATTTTATTTCCTAAAGCTGAATAGTCATTACAAACACAACAAACCTGTAACTCAAGACTTTGTGTTGCCTTTTGTATAACACTGGTATAAAATTCCATTACTAAGCATGATACTGTATAATTTATGTTCTGTTCCCTTTTAGCTGTATTACACACCATGTCTTTACAGTTATTCAGTTGCTGTATAAAGTAGGTGTTGTTTCTGTTATGAAGCCTAGTAAGAAAAAGAAGTTAAAAGAAATTAAGATAGCTGTTATAAATACTTTATGCGGCTTTAAGTACGAAACTACAGACCACTTTTAACCAGAGAACATAATAAGTGGACACATAGGGTTTGTTATGCAGACATAAGACGAGAAGCCGCTGTGCAAGCAGATTTAATTCAGAACTAGCTGACCCGTGCCCACTTCGTTGGGCGGTAAACATTTTTAGTTGTTAAAATATATATAGCCTATAACACTCGCAAATAACGTGGTTTTCAATAGTTAAAAGAATTTTCAAAATTGGCATAGTACATAGATTCAGAGATTACTCCCTACAGCCTCACAAACATTACTTATTTTTATTAATGTAATATAGTATAGATTTACATATACCTAGATTTTATTGACTGGACGTCACACAGCTCCACATTTACCTAGGTATAGTATGCGCTTCAAAAGCTTTTGATAGTACCTACTGGAGAATAGGGCACTGCACATCTATTGTCCAGTTCTAAAACTGGAAGGAAGAATCACCAGTCGTCCTAAATCTTCACAATTTCTATCTTGATTCATGGCGTCTCGCAGATCTACATAATTCTCAGCGCGCAGTCTTCTCTCATTTGTTCGGTTCTGATGTATACCAAACGCTTCGTTTTAATTTTGGCGTAAGTTTCCACCAGCCATTTGAATTTTGGCGTAAGTATCCACCAGAAAACTGTTAAACAAACCTCGAAACCTTTGCAGGTGAGCAATGCAACCTTCTCTTATTGGTAAAATGTTTTGTAATCATATTGTTGGCTTTTGGAGTATGTACTCGTATTTTATGTCCTTCCTCGTAGTATGAACTCAAATCATGCTAAGTATCATTCGAATTCCAGGATAAAAAGTATTACACGACCTTCCTCGTAGTATGAACTTGATGAAATCATGCCAAGTTTCATTTGAATACATTCAGTAGTTTCAGCGCTATGCGCAGCCAAGAAATTTTACCCTACTGCGGGGGGGGGGGGGGGGGGGCAATACGGAGGGCTACTGGAGGTCCCACTGCTGGGCAATGTGGGGGGCCCACTGCGGGGGCAAACTGCCGGGAGCCCCCCCTGCCGGTGCCCTCTACTGTGGGGGCCTACTGAGTGGATCCCACTGCGGGGGGGTACTGCGGGGGGCTACTGAGGATCTCACTGCGAGGAAATGTGGGGGCCCACTGCCGAGAGCCCCACTGCCGGCGCCCCACTGGCGGTGCCCCCACTGTGGGGGGCTAATGAGGGGTTACCACTGCGGGGCAATGTGGGGGGCCCACTTCGGGGGGCCATCTGCCGGCTGCCCCCTACTTCCGGGGCCCCACTGCCGGTGCCTCCCACTGTGGAGGGCTACTGGGAAGGTCCGGTTGCATGAGGGGCCCTACTACTGTGGTCCTCACTTCTGGGGCCCCCACTGCCTAAGGCCCCACTGCCAGTGGCCCACAATGGGGGGCTATCGCTCTCTACCGCCCTTGCCCCGCGCGCCATCCTGCAACGCGCAAAATTTCACTTCCTCATAAGGGAATCCTTCTGAATTCCGGGATAAAAAGTATTTTATGCCCTTTCTTGTAATATGAACTTAAATGATGCTAAATTTCATTTGAATACCTTCAGTAATTTCGGCGCTATGCGCAGCCAAGAAATTTTACTTTCATCCCCTCTCCCAAGGGAACCCCATTGAAATCCGGGATAAAAAGTATACTATGTCCTACATCATAGTATGATCTCAAATCCTGCTATGTTTCATTTGAATACATTGTGTAGTTCCGGCGCTATGCGCAGTCAACAAATTTTACTTTCATCCCCTCTCGCAAGGGAACCCTATTAAAATCCGGGATAAAAAGTATCATATGTCCTTCCTCGTTGTATGAGCTCAAATCTTGCCAAGTTTTATTTCAATATGATCGTATTGAAATAAAACTTGGCAAGATTTGAGCTCATGTAGTCTCGGCGCTACGCGTAGCCAAAAAAATTTACTTTCATGCCCTCTCCCAAGGGAACCCTATTGAAATCCGGAAAGAAAAGTATCTTACGTCCTTTTTTGTAGTATGATCTCAAATTCTGTCAAATTTCATTTGAATACATTCGGTAGTTCCGGCGCTATGCGCAGCCAACAAATTTTACTTTCATCTCATCTCCCAAGGGAACCCTATTGAAATCTGGGATAAAAAGTATCCTATGTCCTTTTTCGTAGTATGAACTCAAATCCTGTCAAGTTTTATTTCAATACGTTCTATAGTTTCGGAGCTATGCGCGGCCAAGATAAAGACAGACAGACAGACAGACATGATGGAAAAAAAATACATTTTTGGCATCAGTATCGATAATAGAGTACCCTCAATTTTTTTTTTCAAAATATCTTCAATGTACAGAATTGGACCTGTTACAGTTTTATTACAAGTACAGATTATAAGTATAGATGAGCGTCACCATAATGAATAACACATAACCTATTTATAATGATATGGAATGTTATACTCAAATACTCAATTTTAAAAACGAAATCTGTATAATATTCTTGTAAAAGTATTACAATATTATGTTTGAACCCGTAAACAAAGAAAATAACAATCAAATAATATAAAGAAATTAAACTAGTATTTACATACAATTGAAACAATTGAGCTAACTGCAGACTGTTGCAAACAATCTACAGATAGCTCAACTGATCCATATCAATACCAGTCGGAAGCGTCCCCAAGACGCTGGCTGCATTGCCCCGCTGTATGGCAATGCTAATGCGCTGCGCCAGATACTCACCAGCTCTCGGGTCACGCGTCGCTTCGACCAGGCGCTCAGATAATTTTTTGAAAACCCGGAGAGCCTCGGTACCCCACGGACCTAGGGTCTCGACTCCAAGGGGAGCAAATGCGTAGGCTCTGTCGAGACCTGCATATTTGCGCCTCTTGAGATCCTCGGCCAAATCTGCCGCCGAACCAGCCCTCACGGATGTCCTTGAAAGATGGGAAGGCGCAAGTGTGTCAACACATGTAGCGTCCCACACAATAGGCCTGTCCAGCTCCCAAGGGACTAAAGTCATGCCGTCGGGCCTCTTACCATCGTCACGCAACAGACCATTCGGTTCGAGAATGGCTGGTACGTTAGCGGTGACAAAGGCCCGCCGGATGAACCCGTAAACTACATAAAACATAAAAAATATTTCACTCGTAAAAACAAACCATACCCAAAATGTTGTTTACTTCTCAAAAACGCGGCTTATCAGAGCTATCAGGTAGCGCGTGAAAATTTTACACGAAATCTATATATGACACGGTAAAGATGCGCATGCATCTTTACCTACAATTTCTTTATTTAAGCAATAAATAAGGGTAATATTATTTTACTTATCAATAGGTACAATTAAATATGGCCTTCATGTCACGCAGTGACATGTTCTTGATAATATAACGAAATAAGCTCTAACTCTGTGTATCATCTGAATATCGAGCTTTGAAGTTCATTCATCATTCATTCATTATTTGGCTAACAGAGCTGTAATACTTGTATAAAAGAATAAAATGCTTTTATCCAGAATATACTCAGCTTGTCGTTGTACAATTTTTCAAAACTTATTCATCTGTTACGTTGCTATTACACGGCTATTAGCATTATAATTTGTGCCAAAATTGTTTGAATAACGTCTGAGTAAGCGCCAAATCAGCTAATAACGCTCGTCTTATTCAGCAATTCGTTTTCTATGTCTGCTGTTAAATAAAACTTACTCAGAAGGTTTGTGCTGGCTGGGTGGACCCAGTGCCGCCGTCGCGCCCCGCCCCGCCCCGCCGGGATCTCCAGTCACAGATTATGTAATGTTACCTACTTCGCTTCACGAACAACGTTCACATAGGGTTTCATTATGTATGTACACATAAGAGTAGGTATGTGCGTTTATCTACAAACCTTGTTTGTGTTGTAAGAACACTGTACATATATTATGTACGAGTATATATCGATGAAGAACACCAACATTCTCGTCAAACTAGCAAAGGTTTTATAGTAAACATGGTTTCAATAAAACAATCATAAAGGGTCACAATTTAATTGGTAACAATTATTTTATTAAGTACATTGCAGACAACAATAAATGGACATATTATGACTTGGTTAATGGTGGTAGGTAGGTACAAGTTAAGTAAATATATAAATCTCATTAATCTCTCAAACAGCAATCTCACTGAATAGTTTGGCTTGTTTGTCCCTCTCAAGTAGCAAGAGCAAACTTGTTGTTAGAGAGGAAGAACTGAACGGAGGTTACAGCGTAGTGGTGTGGGAGCTGCCACAGGCCAGCTCATTTCAATAACTGGAAGGTACCAAGTAGAAGCAGCTGATTTCCTCATATAGGTACCTATGTAAGGTAAATAACAATGAGTAGGTAGGTAAATACTTATTTATTAAGTCAGAGCACGTCGTGTCGCGTCGTCATGTTTCGGATGACAAGCACTAGAGTTGTTGACAATAAGTTATTGGTACACAAACAGGATCTTATCTCCCGATGATACCTAGTTGTGATGTAAACGTGCTCAATGCGAGGAGTCACATGCCATGCCATGCCTTGCTAGATGCAGACGGACCGAGTGGACGCGATCTATTGCAATAAATGCAGGAGTCTGAAGAGTTAGGATGCATTACGACGATACAGTGTTAGAGATGATGATGAGGTTTACGATGATACAGGAGCGCGAGCTGCGTCGTAGTCGGGCTAGGGGCTCGGGGCCGCCCTAGCCCTGGGCGGGAGACGGGGCGGTCACTTGGAGCGCGGCTTGACGAGGCGCGAGGCGGGCGGTGCGAACTTGGTGAACCCTTGCTGGTCGAACACGGGCAGCAGGTCGCGCACGCGCGCCGACACGCTGCCCCCCGTCACCCTGTCACACACAACATCTCATGTTAATCTTGTACTTACATCAGAATAAACACAGCATGACCTTCGAATGAACTCATCAATGTACATACCAATTATAAATGCGAAAGTGTGTTTGTTTGTCCTTCCTTCACGCCCTAAGTAAGCAACCAATCGATTTGATTTTTGGCATAGAGTTAGTTGAAAGGATGGAGTAACATCGGCTTTTTGTCCTGGTAAAACATCAAATTCCTATGAGAGGTTTACGCGAAAAAAGACCTTTTTATCCCCCTAGAAAAGTGAAATTGTAATTGAACGCGGATGAAACCGCGGGGAACAGCTAGTATCTAATTTATTTATTTATTTATTCACAAAATACAGTACAAATACTAATAAAGTTGACTTCACAGCTGATGTTCCTTTATTTAGGTTTTACATATTTCCGCATGACTGAATATTCAATGTGGCATGCTGACGGCGCGGCGCGGCGTCGGCGCATCCTTTCTATGGCAACACCTTTAAAACACCTTGAAAAGTGTAGATAATTATTCGATTTATGTAAGTTCTTAATAAATATCTATCTCTGTATATTAGGACTTTTTCCATAGGCAGTTGCTAGTACTGGCAATTCGGAATTTGTTTCGTCGCCAACTGCAGCAAATGAAAACTATTGCGATCACCAAAACTCGCAACTAGAGCTCGCTACGTCGTCTGCGCAATTTCAAAATTATATGAATATCGTAAAAAAATCTAGTTGCGAGTTGCCGGTTGCTGCAACTGAGTGCTCCAAATTGCGAGGTGAGGTGTGCCGAGCGCCTCAGCCTCTTCGCCTCTCGCCTTAAATAATTCAACATTGTAAGAATTCTACATTTTGCGAATCAAACACAAAATCAACATTCTGTGAAATTGTACATTTTGGTATTTCAACATTATGAGAATTCAACATTATGAGAATTCAACTTTCTGTTCCTAAAGAGTTAGATAATAATAATTTGGGTAAATAGGTACATACCTACTGCTGTCACTAATAACTGATCAGTATACGAACATACAACATGTTATGTGTGTATATCGATCGATGGAGTAGTTCTCGGACAGCCATGTCTCACATGTATCCTACTAATATTATAAATGTCAAAGTTTGTATGTATGGATATTTGTTACTCTTACACGCAAAAACTACTGAAACGATTAGTGTGAAATTTGATATGGGTATAGTTTGGGACCTGGAATAACTTAAAGGCTATTTTTTATCCCGATAAAACGCGTGCGAAGGCGCGGGCAGCAGCTGGTAGGTATGATAATGTTTATCGGTGTTCCTTGAGGAAGTAACTAACTGCTACTATGATAATAATCTTCTCACATAAAGTACAAAGCACAGCACAGAGCGTCACCTACTCACCACGTACCTACCAATATAGCTAGCTACTGACTGATACCCACCCACCCAGGGAGGGTAAGTACGTTTTCTTGGGTCCAGTTGTAAATGAACTCGAAGCAACCAGTCCTTCCTCTACAGAGTGTCGACCAGTATTTTGTACATATATTTATCTGACTTGCATCAACGAAAGGAAACGAAAGGCAACACGTTTTACTTCAGTTTGCTATTCTATAAACTGCAAGTTTGCTCTTTTAAAAGCATTAGGAGTAAGAAAGAAAGGGGCAATAGTCAGGATTTATATGGGCATTATGATGATGATGAAAAGAAATGTGGTGAGGTGGTGGTTCGTACCTGCTGGGTTTGATGAGCTTGGCGGCTTGCGCGGGCGTCGCCAGCTCGGTGGGGAAGTAGGTGGCGCCGTAGAAGTCCAGGCCGTTCTGCAGCAGGATGTTAGCCTCCTCGATGCTGGCCAGCGTGACGCGCACCACGCTGCTGGCCTCCTTGGGCACCATGCTCGACGCCAGCTCGCCGTCGATGGAGCTCAGCGCGCGCGCCGGCGCTTTCTCCGGCTTGGGCGTCGACGTGCCTGCACAGACTGCAGAGGTAACACACTGATGGACACTTCGGGTCTGAGAGTGGGAAACTCGCGGTAGGGCTGGCGGACCTATATCTGCAGAGTGTACAAACATTTGTCCCGAGGTGGGAATCGAACCAGCAGCCTCCTGCGTCGCTGGCGGACCTTCGGCCGGCGCCGCGCCGGCGCGCCACATCGTTCGTCGGAGTGGAACATGCAGGCGTGGAAGGTAAGGTACGCACCGTCCCGCGGCGAGCCGGAGTAGTGCAGCCGGGTGACCTCCACCACGGAGGTGAACTTGTAGAGCGCATGCCGCACGTCCTCCTCCGGCACCTCGTCCGGCACGTCGTACACGAACACCGTGAACGTCTTCTGCGGCCGGCACGGGATCGCTATCTACAACACACATGAGCACACATTTTGAAACAAGTCCGTTTGGTGAGTATTTTCTTGTGTCCTTGTTAAATAATTACTTACTGTGTTACATCATGAGGTTAAATAAAAATAAGACCAGATCGATTACCCTAGAGTTATGTTAGTGCAAGGTTCATTCAACAATGCATTTAAAGGAACATTTGTTTGTACTTGTTTAATAATTGGTAGTATGTAGGTATCAATAACATTTAATTTATCAGAAAGATGTCTCAGATATCATTCAAGTACATGAAGAAGGAACGCTAAGAAACTGATGAAAGGCGAAGAGAGCGGATACGGAGTCGAGTAGCTTATTGTTACGGTGCCTACTGGAGCAGATGAGGATCTTTGCGCACAGGTAAAGCTCTAAATACCTTCCGGCAGAAGGATGTTCAGTGGCAAGTTACCTTCCGGTAGAAGCGCGAGCCGGTGACCTTATGGAAGCCCTTCTTGAAGACCATCTGGTAATCGTCAACCGAGGAAAACTTGAACAGGATGCCCGTCGCCGTCTTCGTCAGCGAGAAGCAGCCTGCGGGAGCACACCACCTTATAGTACGAGCACGAGGGCTGGCGACCTCCTAGCGATAGAGGTATGCAATGGGGGTGACAAGGCTGCGCTGGCAGCTCGGTTCCTTACGGAGAAATAGATATACGCTCGAAGACGTAAGTGCATTTGGTTTTTATAAGTGTATTTTGTACATTCCTCCCTTGTCGTTGGCATACCGCAGGAGAAGGGTGACTAGCTCTCGCGCGAGCACTGTTCCGCTACTCTATGCCGGCCTACGCCTGGCCAGTGCAGCGCTGGGACCTGGTTGACTAGCATGATCTTGGAGAAATAAGTGACACCACGACTATGATAACTCAATTAACGAGACACATGCAAGCAATCCTTAGGAAGACTGAGTTCAGAGCGCTTGTCGTTGGCGGTAGCGGCTGCGGACGCGTTACCTTTGAACTCCATCTTCTCGCAGATGGCGGAGGCCTTCTCCATGGAGAGGCCGTGGCTGGGCGTCAGCAGAAAGGCCCCTTTGGTGAGGAAGTGCTCCGAGTCGGAGATGTCGCTCTCGCTCTCGCCGCCCTTCAGCATAGTGTGGATCTGCTCCTTCCACATGTACGAGTCGGACATCTGCCACACACCACTCCGTGTTACATTACATACACAGCACAGAGAACACAGCACCCGAGTAGGAGGCGAGGAGCCAAACGAGGAGCCCCGCTCATAGCGCAAACGCAATATCTGGCGTGCGGGCTGCGGGCCGGCTCAGACCATGCACAGTGCACACAACCATGTTGATCCACCTCACACTATAAATGCGAAAGTTTGAATGCATGTTTTGTTAGTCCTTCACTCAGGCTACACGCTGATGCTAATGAACTTGTATAATAATGGCAAACGTAGTTTCATTATAAATGGAAATTAGTGTAACTC
Source organism: Eupithecia insigniata (assembly GCA_947859395.1). Classification (NCBI taxonomy): domain Eukaryota; kingdom Metazoa; phylum Arthropoda; class Insecta; order Lepidoptera; family Geometridae; genus Eupithecia; species Eupithecia insigniata. The sequence goes on along the minus strand of OX402018.1, from coordinate 101,333 downwards.
TGTCTTTTGTACACAACACTAGGAGATAGGTACCTACCTTCCTACGTATAGATAGATTGTATCCCTGAGAAGGACGCAACATTACCTAATCTGTGCATAAGTACCTCACCTAGGCTACTTTATAATCAGGAGAAAGGGGACAAACTAGTAGGTACCTAGTAACAAAATATCTACATACAATCTAGTGAACATGATTAGGTGCATACAGCAAGACGCTTCCTACCTGTGTGGCCTTAGTGCGAGGTGTGCATTGCATACTTACCTACCTAGTTTATAAAAGTATACCTTACATTTTACGTTTAAGGTTTTTGTTATTATAGTGCTTATGCCCGCACTTGGGGTAATCTTAAACAATTTAATAATATCACAAAAAAAAATTACCCCTTAGAGATTAGCAACAGCGATACCTCTCGTCAAACGATCTAAATGTAACTTTAGACTTTGCGCAGGTTTGGATAATTTCAATGTTTCCCCTGTAGGTGGAGTTAACGGCGCTATAGTCCGTAAGTCCCAAAGATTTTCGACGGGTTGGGTACTTGCCTCCGTGGCGCAGTTGGTTAGCGCATTCCTGTAATCAGGGGAGGGTCGCGAGTTCAAGTCCCGCCGGAGTCGTAAATTTTTGGGATATTATTAAATTATTTTACGTTTAGCTTCATACAGCTACCTGTGGCTTTAGCTACCTGTGGCGCCTGTGGCGCCCCCCTTCACCGAATGACCGACAGGAACAATTTCCATAGTTTGACGGCGACAAGGTCTCTGCGCCATTAAACTATCACTATCTACCTATTTTTAAGTATTTACCTAGTATTTGGTAGTGTTTTGGTTGGTTGTTGTATTGTAACGCTCCAATACTTTGAAAAGTTAGAGCAACATCGTTAGTTACCGAGTTAATGTCATACATTGAAAGTAATCAATATAAATGCTGATGGACGGCCTGCTCTACAAGAACAATGGCTAATGGCGCGCGTCGTCGTTGCGCTGCGCCCTGCGCTCGCGCTGCCGTCTATCACGCTTTGTTTCTTTCCTTCATTTCCGGTCGCTCATCACATCAACTAGGAGATGAACAAGCTGACATTATAGCTGAACGGTAGTATGGGCACAGGTATGGGTAGGTACCTAGAGTAACTGCCTCCTGGCGATTACTGCTTTTATTTTAAATTATAGTCTTTTTGTGGACTACTGATATCTATAGAAATTATTCTGCTCATTGATCTATTTTATACAGGGTGTCCGATAAATAATGAGTGGATAACCTTAAAGACGCTTGTGCGGGGCGACAAGGCCGAACAAAAACAAAAAATTATAAAAAAATCGTGACCCGCTTGGGATATGTCTCAAAGTTAAATTTTTAACTTTGAGAAATTCGTACCTTTACGAGAAATTTGTACCTTGAGAAAAATGAATATCTCCCAAACGGGTTCAGATTTTTTTATACATTTTTTTGCTTCAGTTTGGCTTTGCCCCCGCCCACAAGCACCTTTAGGCTTATCCTCATTATGGGACTATACAGGATAGTTTTTGACAATTGTACGTATTTAATTAGTTGGTGACTTTTTTATTAAATAATAATGATTTTGCTTGTGATTTATTATTATGCTATTTATAATTAGGTCACACCTGTCAACATAGCTGCAGGTAATGTTTTCAATAAATCCGTTTATTCTTTCAAAGAACCACTCGTAAAGTATTACTTGAATCTAAAAGCATAAATTCAGTTCAAATAAGCCCTTCTCAAAAATGTTGATAATGTATAACTAAATTCATTATACATAGTTAAAAAAGGTTTATTTTATTTTGAAACTAGCTGCTGACTGCGTCTTCGCCTGCGTTTTATCGGGATAAAAAATTGCCTATATGTTATTCCAGGTCCCAAACTATACCCATACCAAATTTCAGCCTAATGGGTTCAGTAGTTTTTTGGTCTGTGGCTCTCTCTCTGCTCTCGTCAAACTTACCGAGTGGTTGGTACCTAGGTATGTTACTTCATATATATACCTATGTGTGTACCATTTTCATTTAGGTATCAACAGAAATGTATTTTTAGAGTAGGACCTACGGTTCATTTAGAATAACTGAGGGAGAGGCAATTTGATAAGGTTTATGGATAACTAGTTTATTTATAGTGATTCAAAAATTACGCGACACCGGGATTTTTAGGCTCGGAGGAAGGTCCGACCTACGTCGAGAAACCCCGCCTGCGGGGGGACCGATATACATAGGTACTTACGGGTCATCGGAACATGGGTTCATAGAAAATGTTTTACGATTTACGGGAAACTAAGTCACCGCGTTTCCGCTATTTATATTCCTTGTAGAAGTAAATATTATAACATCGCGTGAATCTATGATAATTTATTCAGTCAAACAAAGATCTAAGTACCTACCAAGTACCAGGATTTATATGGGTAATGGGATAAGATAACACGTATTTTTGAAACATGCATTAGATAGTATAGAATATTAAAAATTTCAATTTAAAATCAATCAAAAACAAAATTATAACAAACAAAATTACCTATATTTAATAAACATTATAAAATCAAAATTGTTTGTCAGTCAGGAGAGTAAGACAATATGACAAGATCAAGATAACAATTATTTTTTCTTTTCCTTATTAAGGTATTTAAAAACTGTAACAAGTTTTGCAGCTTTCTCTGTACCCAGTTTATTTCGTACGTCAGAATGAATAAATCCAAATGTTGAAAACAGTCTTTCAATTCCAGCACTTGAAGCTACAGCAGTGTGAAGCTGAGCCACTAAGTTCATTGTTTGACCATTAATTTGTTTTTTTAATGACTGCCACCATTCGAGAGGTCCGACCTGATTTACTACATGATCTTCAAATAGAAAGTTATGAAAGGGATCTGTCATTGCCCTGTATTTAACAACATAGGGCATCGCCTCTTTGTGATAAGCTTCTATAAATAATAAAGCCTCAGAAATATCTTCACTCGTGAGTTTTTCACTGTACTTAGGATGTAGTAAGTTTGCTGCAAAATGAGCTGGAGACATTGCCATTTCATAACGAGCTTTGAACTTCCTTAAATCATCCAATGAATACTCGGTCTCACGCAGTCGTACATTCTCTCCCTCAAACATATTTTTAAGCTCTATCCATGCTTCAGTCACTTCGCCAATACAGCAGGATGTCTTTTGGGAGATGTCAAGTGTAACTGCGATGTTTTCCAGTTTTTTGTAGAGAGCCTGGACTTGTTGCTTCAGCGCCATGTCATTTACTTTCAATGAAATTGACAGATCTATAGCAGTTGAATGATTTAAGCATATATCTGACATTATATGCCAATTTTCTAATAACACTTTTAAGCAGTCAGCCATTGTGTTCCACCGTACCTGTTGTGGTATAACAATTGCTTTTCCACCAGCTTCTTTATATTTGGCAGATGCAAAGTGAGTGTATTTGAAGTACCGTATTATCGACTTAACTTTATCAGTAATATCTTCTGCATTCAAATCCTTTGCTAGAAGGTTTAATATGTGTGATGAACAGCCGTATGTAAGTATATCCTCGTGAGAAGCTAGTTCTTCCTGTTGGGCTAAATCTCGTCTCATACGGCTCATATTTGCTGCGTTGTCTGTCACTACACTTCGCACCGTACATTTGTAAGTTTCACATTGTTTTATTGCCGCAGTAGTAACTTTAACCAAGTAGTCAGCTGTATGGCTTTCGGCTCCTGTGTCTATTGTATCAATTAAATGAGATGAGTCTGTCAACACATCGGTAACACAGACACAAACTATCGAGTCCTGCCTGACATTACTCCACCCATCAATTGCCAGATTAACAACTTTGTTTTTCAATTCATTTTTTACGGCTTCTTGAGTCGAGTTGTAGACTTCGTCGAGTAGCTTGCTAGCAATTTGTTTGCGGTTTGGAGGTTTATATCCTGGGCGTAAAATTTCCATTAATTTCAGTAACTCTGGGTGTTCTACGTGGTTAAAAGGCGTGTTAGTAGCAAACATATAACGAGATAATTGTAATCAATTTTCTTCTTATCTTCTTGACTTGTAGCAATAATAAATCTTTTCATTGAAATGTTCACGCTCGCGCTGCTGCTGGTACTGGCATTTTTAGATTGAAGAGTAGTAACAGAAGATGTGGGTGTAGCAGAAGAATTATCTGAAGATCGGGAAGAACCAGCATCACTCAACAACTCCTCCTCCACGTCCCTGTCTGCGTCAAGATTTGCGTCAGTGTTAGAACCGGTGGTGGTGCTACATTGCTGGAAGTGTGCCTCCATTCTTTTCACAAGTCCAACTAGTTCTTTCTTACATTTTCTGCGACGCACCCTATTGGTCTTCAGTGTGGTATTTTCTTGGGGGATCGATGTGAATTGTTCCCAAATTGCATGCAAAAAGCATGCAATTCGCGTCCTGGAGTTGACATTTTTATGAGGTGTTATCAGTCGCAGAATTAATAATGAAATGAAATGTGAGAAAGAAAGTCAAGTCAAAGTCAAAGTCAAAGTTTCTTTATTTCCGTAAATACAATAAATGTACACTTAGAACAGGTCAAATTCTTAAAATTAAACACTGATTTGGAAATAAAGTGATATTTTGATTTCGGTCGCTTCGGTATGTAGACTAAAGTAAAGAAGCGACGAAGAAACCTTTAGCCTGTTAGGTGTTATTTTTCGAGTTGGAGCAAAATCCGTCCCAAGCTTTTTTATCTTCTAGATAGTCTGAAATTTTGTAATAAGCCTTTTTACAAAGGATGTGTTTGACAATTTGTTTGAATTTATTTATAGAAAGTTTTTGCAACTCGCTAGGGGTTTTGTTGTAGAAGCGTATACATTGCCCTCTAAAAGATACATTAACCTTGTGTAACCTAGTTTTGGGCACAGCGAGTTTATTCTTATTTCTAGTATTTACATTATGTATGTCGCAATTTTTAGGGAACCGATCGATATTTTTATGAGTGTACAATAAGTTTTCATAAATATATTGACATGGTACTGTCATTATATTTATTTCTTTGAATTTATCACGTAGGGATTCTCTAGGACCCATGTTATAGATAGAAAGGCACTCGTATTTATAGAATTCATATTAAGTAATTCCCCGCCGGTAAAGTCCCGTTAGGAAAGTCCCTAATGGATGGCTGTCGAATGGAATAGTGGTTATTTTATCCCCTCATTTAAATATAAATATTAGGGATGGGCCTAACTTCGGCATTCTTCCGAAATTCGGTTGAAATGCCGAACATTCGGTATAAGAAAAGAGTGAAATAGTTGCACAATTTTGATTTTAAGATTAATAAAACATAAAAAAATCAAATCTGTCATACTCACTCATACCTGATTAAATAAATAAGCCTTTTACATAATTTAAAATCATGGTAATTTATTTATTAATCAAGTAACTAACTGTCATTATCAGTTTCCTTTTTCGACATTTCAATCTTAAGTTTTAGAATTAACAAATCAAATTCAATAAGTTCTTATTAAATTAGGAAGTCTTATGATTTGAATCAAATAAACTTTTTGAAAATTCAATATATTAATTACTTATAGGTATATTTTATTGTTGTTTGTTAGTTGTTACCATATAAGTGCAGAATAAAAACCGAACTTCGGCATTTTTGATTTTTACCGAATGTTCGGCCGAAATTCGTATTCGGTTCAAACCACATTCGGCCCATCACTAATTAATAAATATTGGGGGTGCCCCTATTCATAGAATAGAATTTATAGTTTATAGGTATTTCCCCGCCGGTATAGTCCTGCTAGGAAACATTCAGGGTGAATGTAAATCGTTTAGTAGTGATTAGAGATACGCAACATAAAATAAATGTTTATCCATTGATCGTTTTTTGTCAATATTTATTTTACTATAGAAAATTTGAAAAGTCAAAAGATCTAGTCTGGAAATGAAACATTATAGGACGAATTAATTTAAAATAATGCCCTAAACTAAAAAGGACAAAAAAAAACAAAACAAACACTTGTTTAAAACAATTTGAACTGTTTGTTTTATAAAATTTAAAAAAAAACTGTTTTTTTCCAACCCTGCTCGGGTGTAGCGCCGCTGCGCCGCCGCCCCTGCGATCCGATACATTTTTGAAAGCCCGGAGGAGCTCTGTACTTCACGGACCCAGGGTATCTGTACCTATAGTATTGGTTTATTATATAATATACGATATTGGACAAGAACGAATATGTCTAGTCAGTCAGCCAGAGCCACGGCGTGGGCCGCGCTGCGCCGCGCCCTGGTCTGACAACAGTAGCCGCGTTTAATTACCTACCAGCCGCCGCCGCCCCGCCGCGCCGCGCCGCCGTGTGGGAGACGCAATTGTCTCAACCACAGAACTATAAAACCATTTATGGTTTAATTGGTTAATGATAGCGACATGTTGAGCTAATTTCGACGCGGTTTTGGTGGAATTGATAGCATCAGATCAATACTGCTCGTTAGCCGGAGGTCGAGCGTGGGACGGCAGGACAGGACCCTTCTGTAATCCACGCGTGGGCTAAGTGTTATCTAACTAACCTGATTTATTGAATGTCTGATGGATAACCCAGAAGAGAGCTAGATTTAGGATCGAGAAGGTTCTTCTTATCAAGACCTGCGTCAGTGAGCTCACCTTGGTGCGACCGCAGTGTACCACACACAGTCTGAACCTACATACATACATACCTACATATTATACACATTCCACAATTTATTTTATTTTGATAGTTCGACTGACAATCACTTAATAATGCTTTTACGATTAGATTTTTTATGAAAATCTATTTCGTTTAGGTATGAAGAAGTTGTAATCGGTTTTGGTATTTTTTTTTCTCAACATTTTTTATTAGTTTTGCTCAGGCCTCTAAATGATTTTATAAATATATTATTCATGTTCAATACACTAAAATAGTACATATGTATGTATGTACTAATATGAATAAAAAAAGTTTTATTTCAGTAAAACTTACAAAGTTAGGTTACATGCTTATAGATGGATAGATACCTAGATAATTTTTTATTTGACAACCTCAAACAATTCACTAAAACATATATAATTAAACTTATCCTATAGAAAGAAAATGTAATTGGCGGCCTTATCACTTATAGCTATTTCTTCCAGTCGACCAAGGTGAAAGAAGAAGATCATAGGATGGCGGTGTTTAAGCTATAATCATAATTTCCTTAAATTAATTAATTTTATTTTAATGCATAATTTTAGTAGCGGCTTCGCTTCTGCCACCATTGTTCCGGGATAAAAAGTAAGACAGCCTGAGTAACTGTGATATATTATTATTATAATTTTTAGATTATTACACGATTTAGTGCGCGCAGGTCCAACACAACCAACCTCTTTGCTTTGTTGACATATTAAAACAATATTTCATTTTACAACCAACCCTCTGACCAGAATGGCCTGTCAGTGCAACACTGTACTTGACATTTTTGTTCCTAAATTGAGCCAGTTTACTAGAACGAAATCATAAATTAGGTTCCTAACTGCATACTTCAAATTTTGAAAGTGTAGATGTACTTTATGTAAGTTAGTTCATAATTAGGTAATACCCAAGGGGATACCCCCCTTATTATTGTTATAAAATATTTGAAGTTGTTTGCTCTACATGTCTTGTTCATATTGATTCTCTGTATGCACATAAGTTGTTAAATAGTCAAGTTATAGATCTATATCATTTAAATTTAGTGTATTTTGTGAATATTTTATGTTTTTGTGCATCTCAATAAATAAAATAAAATAAAAATTATAAAATATTTTCAATATTTTATTGTATTCAATATTCTACGATGGTTAGTTTTGATTATTATACAGTGTGTCCCTGGATAAAGTGCAACCCCGAAAGGGGGTGAAACTAGATCAAAAATTATCGACAAAAAAAAAGAAAAAAAAAGAAAAAAAATCGGATATAATTTATTGATGAATTAAAAATTTTATTACTCACTAATGACTCTATTTAATAAAAAAATGATTATTCCAAAGTAGTGGGTCTATTTTGTTAAAATAAAAACCATAATCATGTCAGATATGTGACGATGACGATAAAATAACTCACAAACGAGTGGCTATCGTGACTTAAAGTTTAATTTTTGTATTAAAATTACATTTTTTATGCTGTTTTTATCCAATAATCTCCAAAAATCATAAAATTAAGCCTTTAATACTAGATATTTTTATGACTTTTTATTATTGTCTATCATAATAGCTTTTAAGTAAAAAAAACCAACGTTCTAACATAAAAAATGCGCTGGCTAGGAGCTTTTAAAGTTGACCACTGATTACGTCACCACTCAGGTAGAGACACTTTTTTTACTGCTCAGGTAGTATTAAAAATCAAATTTTAGTTACAACATTTTTATTTAACTTATTACATGTAAGTATGGAATAAGGGTTTTGTTTAATGCATTAAATGCTCAAAATGGCTTCCTTGTTGTTGTAGGCACATTGCCGCACGAAGAGCGATTTGTTGGGTGGCTCTAAGCACCATCTCTGTGTCACTTCTTATCTCATCGGCACATCGCATGATTTGATCTTGTAACTCTGCCTCGGTGTTTACGGTCGTTCTGTAGACTCTTTGTTTCATAACACCCCACAGAAAATTGTCTAGGGGTGTCAGGTCAGGAGAACGTGCCGGCCACCCGACTGGTCCATCCCGGCCGATCCACCTATTAGCGTAGTTTTCAAAATCAGAAGTTTTTTAAAAAACTTCGCACATTGCGCCCGTAGTGCGCAGGGCATCCGTCCATCTGCAAATACATCTGTTGCCTTGTAGCCAGCGGAACATCTTCCAGCAGTAGTGGCAGATCGTCTCTTAATAAGTTTAAAAAACTTTCGGCATTTAATGTTGCGGGTAAAACAACTGGCCCAATCAGCGTGTCGTCTATTAGAGCTGCCCATACATTAACTGAAAATTGCACTTGAAAAGTAGACGCCCTCTTTAGGTGTGGATTTTCTTCGGACCATACATGTAAGTTTCTGCAATTTGTGATTCCATTCCAGGTGAATTTCGCTTCATCCATTCATAATTTTTTCTTTAGGAATTGTGGATTTTTTCTAATTTTTTGTTGAGCCACGTAGACATTACGCATCTTGCACGATTGTCTACATTTTCATGCAAACGCTGTACTCGCTGATAACGGTATGGATGCAATCCCTTCTTTTTCAAAATTCGCCATACGGATGTTTTTGATATACCGTGACGCAAAGCTAAGCGTCTAATGCTGGTTGTGGGATCAGCAAACAAATCGTTTAAAACGGCCTCTTCTATGGAATGGTCAATAATGGTAGCTTGTTGCTCACGGCGATCTCTTGCTAATCCAAGATGTTGGATAACTTTCGGTGAACTTCTTGGAAATTTCGTGCTGACGTTATAAGTCTGCTCGGAAACGCATTTATGTATGCAGAACGAGCGACTGCTGTGTGTCCACGAGATATACCATAATAATAATGGATGTCAGCGATTTCTCGCGGAGAGAACTCAGTCAATCGCGGCATCTCCACAACACAACAAAGTACAGTCAAAAACGTAACAAAAAGTCAATAACAAAACAAAAGCAAAACAAAAACTTGAAGGCGCAGTAAGGTACGGTAGGCGGTAGCAGCGGCGAGAATATCGGAGCGACTGGCGTGCCTTGTTGTGAGTCCTGTTTCGATCCCCACCCTTCATCTTTCATGGAACAGGCCCAGCATGGAATTCCTGAACAGCGCTCCAAGCGGGAAGTTTTAAAAATAGGAATTCCATAGAAAATAAAGTTACGCAAACTTTGTAGTAAACAGTATGGCAGTTCACACTCAGCATACCGGTGATTATGTGACGTCACTCACAGACGGGGGTCTAACGAGATAGCGGGGTCTAAATAAGGGTTGAAAGTTCCGATTCGCAAGTAAACATAGTCCAGCGGGGCATCAATGTTTTTAAGAGTTTGATAAGGTTTATTGTTCCCAGGCAATCAAAAAAATGTTGTAGATATTCTTTGAACGCTTGTTTATGACCTTTACATGGTCGGGCTGCAGTATTTTAACTACTATATTTTTGTTCATAGGTAAACAAACTAACACATATATGCTATGACGTGAATAACAGCTTAAAAAAAGGGTTAAACGCTTTTGAACCTAGGTGCAGGTTAGAAAACGCAGAACACATTCTTACATATGTGTGTAGTTTATGCATGCCTAGCCTACATCTACAGGGTGTTTAACAATCAAAGGTAGTTCGAGGGGACTTCAATCTGTATCAAATCTGCATTTTTTTTAATATCTTAACCCATTCGAGTTTTGTGGTTGATAAAAATAAATTAAGCTTTCCGATACAAACGTATTAATTTTTTAGGCGAATATATTACAAAATATGATATAGTTAGGTCCATTCGATACAGTCTAGATAACACATCCTTGTTTGATCCTTTACCTTGTCTACTAAAGTCGGCGAGGTGCGGCGAGTTAAACGACAGTGCTTTGTCAAATAATTATTGTCGGCCCTGGAACCACCTGTTTTGTGTTTACTCAATTCTTTTTCGTTTAGCTAACGACGCGACGGTTATAATGATATACCTACCCTGACAGTTTTGTTTTTCAGCTAAATGATGACAGCTTTTCTACATCGCAACAGATATATTAATAATATTTTTTATATGTTTTTGTGAAACAAACAGACATATAAAGCTGCATTACTTATATCTTAATTTGCAGGGTCTCTCGCGGGAACCCCCTACTCGCACCCGCCCAAGTTTGCAGTCGCACGCAGGGCGGAGCAGGGTTCCGCTCTTAGCTTGAACTGTGTATGTAGGTTAGTTACCTACATTACAGACCTTCTGATCAAACGGTATATAGCTCCTCTCTATAACACAAAGTGTCCGTCTTACAGAGCGCAAGGAATACAATACAACAAATATTCACAGAAAAAAAGAACACTCCTGCCTTACAGAACTACTAGAAGATACCTAGGTAACTTTTTATATATGTACTCGTAGGTAGTAAATAGTATCTAGTTTGTACCGACCTGCCTGTTGTCAGAGTTGTTATTGGAGGTCTGGGGCACGGGGTCTGAGTCTGCGGCGGCGGGGTGGTCTCGGTCCGTGTCGGAGGCGCCGCCGGCGAGGGACATAGTGCGAGTGGCGGCGGCCGGCGCGCGCGCAGGGTAAACCTCTGCGCGAGCGAGCGCGTTCAGCCGCGCAGCCGCGCCGCGCCCTGGACAGGGCGGGCAGTGGAGACGACACTGCGTACTAACTTTAAACTAAATCTTAAATCCTCCAAGCTGAAGTTTAGATCACGACAGCCATAGTCTCGTCTCAACAGAGACAAGCCATGTGCGCGGCACATGATAATGCACAAGACCGTGCGCAAACACAGGTGCACTCGCATAAATATTAATAGTTTAAGATTTAATTACAAAGAAAATCACAATAAATATAAACTTTTTTAGAAATTGTTTATTAATTCAACATCTTCATCATATACCACCACACACGTTCACAGCTGGACATAGGCCTCCCCCATATGACGCCACAAATAGTGGTCCTGATCCGCCTCCATCCATCGACTCCCTTCGATCGCTACGATGTCGTCGCTCCATCGAGTGGATGGTCTCCCAACATTCCGTTTAGCGTTGCATCGTGGCCACCACTCGAGAACCTTTACTCCCCATCGGTTATCAGTTTAGCGAGCTATATGACCAGCCCATTGCCACTTCAGCTTAATAACTCTGAGAGCCTGTCGTTGACTTTTGTTCTATGGATTTCCTTATTACGGATTCTATAACGTAGAGAAACTCAAAGCATAGCTCTCTCCATAGCTCGCTGAGTGACTTTGCGCTTTTGAACGTGGCCTGTAGTTAGCGACCACGTCTCGGATCCGTAGGTCATCACTGGCAGCACACATTGATAGAACAATTTCTGTTCTTTAATTACCACTACTAAACTATTTACTAATAGCAAATAGTACATAACGTCTACCTTATACCTGCCATTTAGCGAATTATATTACTTCTTGGTTTCTCCGTGAAGTGTGTGATCTTTCCGTAAGAGGCGTGAGGCGCCGCCGCCGCCGCCCGCCCAGACGCCGGCCGCCAGCCGGGGCGGGGCGGCGGCCGCTATGGCTCGGCACGGGCAGGGCTTCGAGTTGTTCTGTACAACCACATATTATGTGTTCGGGAGGGCGAGGGGCCGCTTCCTCATTGCGATCCAAGTTCCTCTTCGACCGGGCCGCCGCCGCCGCGCCGCCCGCATGTTTACAAACAACAGTCGCGAATGGTTGGAGAATTGGTCAGAATTATTAATAATAGGCGCGGCCGTTGGCGTACAAAGTAGACAGGAATTTATTGGTGATGAAGACATAATGATCGAAAACGAAGGACATTCTAAAACATTATCGTCCGCACGTTCACAGAGTCGAAATAGTACATTGTACACCTAGGCGAGAACGTGCCTAATTCCTATCGAGTGTGTCGTTTGAGAACACTTAAAACACACGAGGTAGGAATCGCACTTTCTGCCGATTGATACATAGTGCTTTATACTACACCTTCGAGGAAAATAAAAAGCAGAATAAATCTTTTATTTCTGGCGGTGTCATAAAACTTTACTATCACTCGACGACATTCTGTAGAATTAATAAAATTGCCTACACCAAATTCAAACTTAGAAGAACTTCCCGCGCCAGCCTTTATCACTTGGGTTCTTTTCTCAAAGTTCGGAAATCGGAAGAGGCAAGCGGACTGGGAGTAAAAACTTTTTGTCGTTTGACCTATTATGAAAATAACCATAGCTACCGGCCGATCTTTTAGGAAATTAAAAAAAATAACACGTTAGAAATGGAATTCCATACAGTTTTCTCTCCCGCTAAAACATCATCAACGCGTTTTAGTTTTTCCTCCCGGATTCCTATACGCCTGCAATGACTTACTTTCCATCTTACCGACGACCGATGGGTGGGGGAAGGTCCGCCTGCGATGCAGAAGGTTGCGGGTTCGATTCCCGTCTCGGGACAAATATTTGTTCAGGGTGTTCTGGTCGTTTTTCTTTTTATCGTTTGTCTATGTATATTAAAAATATCTATGTATGTATATATTGTATTATGTATATCAGTTATCTAGTACCCATAACACAAGCTCTGCTTAGCTTGGGGCTAGATAATGCTGTGTGAATTGTCCAACATTATTTATTTATTATATTTGGAATAGGAATAGGCAACTTTCCGAGCAGGTGTAGTATAAATAAATTTAAAAACCAAGACAAATGTTCGATAGCTACTCCACGGATTCCAATTAATTTTTATGACAGGAACTATGCCTTGACAAGTAGCTGAAGACGAGCCGCGTCTCCGTGGGCGGGGCGCGGGCGGGGTGCGGCTGCGCACGCGCACGCGCTCAAGATCCTATTGCTCTATCGAAGAACCTAGCTAGTAGCCTACGCTAACCAGTTTACTATATTTCATGAGAACATGAATAACTCCTGCGACGACACAACTATTGAAAATATAGGCCAAACAAGGCGCCACTTCCTTGGTCAATTGAACTTTGGTTTAAATACCCCAGAGAGCTACAGTACCTACATAATATTACGCTACTAGCGGCCCGTCCCGGCTTCGCACAGGTTGACATTTATTCTTTAAACATTTTGGCATAAACGTACAGTAAATGTTGAACATACCTAAATAATAATGTATTTAGCAATAGTGTACCGCTGCTGGCTCCCTTTGGGTACGGGACTTGATGATTCAAAACAAAATGATAACAGATAAAAATTACATCAACGGGTAATTTTTAAAAACATTTCACCGACGTTTGGAGTACTTGTATACTAATAATAATTATATACATTATGTACCTACTGCTGTATCATTACTTTATTCAAGAACATCTTTTATTTTAAATAAGTACTTACCTTTTAATTTTTATAGATTTTTATTTTTGAATTTTCAATTTGTACCTTAGTGCTTCACTTTACACTATGTAATAGCAGTAGTATTTGTAGATGGCAATAAAACATATTGATTTTCAGGAGACCCTACTCCTACTCCTACTCCTACTCGAGAAAGTGCAACATACGAGTATATTATGTAGTTGTCCATGAGAAAAGCTCTTTTTTTTAGATCGATGCCAACCATAGAAAATTTTTGTCCCTGGGATTTATTTATTGTAAGGGCAAACGATATCTGTACAGGAAACTGTAATCTTTTGAAAGATAGGTATAGGCAAATCCGTCGGTATCATCGGGATCCGCGGAATGTGAGCGAGCTGTCCGTCCGCGGCGAGATCGGTGATGATGGTGGCTACAATCACTGTCTCGCAATTACATAATCGAAAGTTTTGTCCCATTACACATATTGGAAGGGAAGGATTAAGGCAAAGGTAGATTTTGGTCCGAATTTCTATTAAATTTTAAAATTTTCAAAAGTAGGCATAGTGACATAACTGCGGTAGTTAGACACATGTTATCGCGGCATTTTTTTTAGATATATATTTATTATGTCTAGGATATCAATTAAAACACATTGTTGTGATTTAGACTTGTATTGCAGCTAGGGAGCTGAATACCCTCATAGTTTACATAAAATTATGGCAACCTGCTATCAACCTACCTTCATAAATACACTTTATATGAATAACAAAGCAGAATAGATTACATAGATAATAACATGACAATATTAAATATGTTCTTGTGGTACATTTTTTGTTCTATCATAAATAGTTTTCGCAGCGCATGCGGTTAAAGATATTTTATAGGATTCTCGGACGTAGTCGCAGTAACAAATAAAATGAAGCATTCGATAGTCTGTCCACCCTCTGTACGTACGCTACACATTGACATCAATAGTCTGTCCATCGTCCGCCATTACGGCTTTAGACATCTACAGATTTACACCATTGTAAATGATTAAAAATGCCTTCTTGTGTCGTCAAATGTTGTCAAATCACAGTCGTTTCGTCAACAAGAAACACGGGATCACATTTCACTGTGCATTTCACAGGTCAATTTCCCTAGTTTGTCAACTTATCTCTTCGATTTGACGCAAAATTATTATCAACAGAAAAATCACAATAAAATCACAAATCTCGCCAGTGCTGCCAACATGTACACATGTAAATTTCCCGGTATTTTGGGAAAAATTTTAAATCCTCGTATATATTAACCTTAAATTGTTATTGAGGTAGGTAGGTACTTTAAATAAGAATTATTCAATAATTGCAAATTGAGCGAACTCACCTGTGATGTTCGATTACAATTATACGAGGCGTTAACGAAGGATTCTATAACTTATTGCAGCGATCTACGAATGTCTGCTTCTGTCACACATATAAAGCTGACATGAAAGTAAAGTAAATTAATATTCTACCCTACGCCTGGCAGAATACAGCCACTAGCCTGTAACCTAACGTCTCTCTGACAGCCAGCTTCACTTGTCATTATTTTAGAGTAACCATACAAATTTGATATTTGTTTAATTTTGGCTTGGGACTCAATTGGGTTGGGTGGGGCATTATAGAATCCTTCGTTAACGCCTCGTATAATTTTAATCGAACATCACAGGTGAGTTCGCTCAATTTTCAATTATACTTCGACTATATTTTCTCTATATTTTTCAATTATACTTCGGTTATGTTTGTGATATAATATCCATAAATTGTATCGTAGCAGTAGAAGAACACTTGGTTAAGTTGAGTTATTGCATTTTAATGTAATGAAATTTTAGGTCTTTTAATTTCTATTGACTGTTTCTTCGCACGTGACGGATTTCAATGAATAAATCGAAGAATTTATCAATAGTAACATTTAAATACACTGCCACCTAGTGAAATCGGGTTGAACTGTTTGTTTACGGATATTAGGTGGGTAGGATAGGTAGTGAAGCGATGCAAACACTGTATCAAAATAGTACCTGAACAAGGTAACAGGTGTTGCTTTAAATACGTCTGTAAAGGTATCCTATTTTGTGTAAGGTTTAGCAACTAACTAATTAAATCTGTATCAATATTATATAGCAGACAATGTTCATAAATCATTATTTGAATTTAAGAGATGCTTCGTAAAGTTATAATTTCTTTAAATATAAGTTTGGTGTACGATTACATCAGTTGAATTGTAAATATGATGATAATTGACTGATTTTGTGATAGTTTAGCAACTAACGAATTAATTAAGTAACAATATATGAAGCAGATAGTATTAATAAATCATTAGTTAAATTTAAGAAAAGATTTGTTAAGATATCATTTCTTTATATATCAGATTGGCATATTATAAATTATATTGCTTCATCAGCTGGCTCCTAAATATGACTATATTAACCTCAGGGATATAATGTAGCGATTTTGATGAATCACAAGAGTCTTAGAATAAGTTTCAACATAGGTTTACCATGTTATTTGTTTCTAAAAGAGTTAGATTCAAAATATAAATACGACTTGATTCGGATTGGCTCTGGTGATTCAACAAACAACACCATATTTGTATAGGAAAGATTTTGTATGGGCTCTGAGGAGCAATATAAAAGGAATATTATCTAAAAGAGGGAGCAGTTTGTGTTGTGCAGCTTGGGTGACAAAGTTAAGTAAACCATTGTTATTATACTCCTTTACATGTGTCTTTCCGTGTACTTACCTACAAATACATAGGCAATATTGCTTGTAATTTAGCTTCCGAGTGGAAACTAAATAATATCTGTACTTATTGTTAAACTGAGCTATGTAATTTGGTACCTTGTAATTTGTTCATATTTATATTTTGTCCTTATTTGTTATTATGTGATTTGGCTTCGAAGCTTCAAAGTAATTTTACAAGTACCTTCATTTGTATTTCTTTTTTATATAATGTAAATTAATAAAGGTAATTATTACTACTAGGACTATGTTCTATGTTTTTGACTGATGCTGTGCTTTTGTATACAATATAGCCAAGGTACTTAAATGTTTTATAATGTTTCATTATTTCATACATAGGTTACCCCTTTGTAGGAGAACAGTAAGTAGGTACCCTCCGTACCTACTCTTAAATTTTAGGACGGAAGATGTTTGTTCTGTTTAGTTTTCAGAAGCTTCTTGTCATATCCAGCCAGCAAATTAGTGATCAATGATTGACTGATAACTACAGTAGTATTTTCTTCAATGTATTTACGTAGGAATCTTAAGAATTATCTCTGATACTTCGCAGTTGTGTAGTATATAGCAATAGGGAACTCTCCAAATTCTAACACACGCGACACAGCCCAAATGATGAAATAAGTATATTTTATACAGTGATTATTATTAAGATGTGATCACCATGATCGTGAGCCATCGGCCATGAAAGTCTGCACACAAGCATAAGTACTGATTAGGTTAGTACATTAAATTTGTTCCAACTCGAAATCGGTTTAGTTCCGGCGCTCGAAGCGATCGTTTATTTAATTCACCATTCCAAATGAAAATATTAAAAAAACCCGGTAAATTCTTCCTTTCCAATATATCCATTCCATTTCCATCCGTAAACCACAGCGTGCTTCAAACCGTCATCTAAATTATTAGATGAGATATACATGTCTAGATGAAACATGTCTCACCCAGATTAATAGTAGACAATCTTGATTACAGGCCCTCTATCTACAAAATAATTTTCCATGCTATAAGTAAACAAGGTATGCTCTACCAAGGCCCGATAGTCGTGGGTGTCGCCAGGCTACGTCATCGACGCCATCGGCCAATGAGAAGCTATGTGGTTTTTTATATACCCATTATTTATCACATTGACTTGTATTTAACTCACGCTGTTTTGACTGATCTAACAACAAACATAATTGATTCACTTAATTATGGATTTGTCAATTGACCCTTATCACATTTGTGAGTGAATATAAAAGTTCTTTAGAAGTATGGAAACATTGTTTACGCGATCAAGATGGACTCACTGCAAAGTGCAAACTGTGTGCGAAGATTTTGAAAACTAAACACCATTCTACAAAAGGCTTACATACACACTTGAAGTCTATACATCAGATAGATACTAAAAAAAGTGTTGAGGTTGAGATGCAGGCAAACGATGGTGCTCCCGGGCCATCAGCATCAAACTCTTCGGCTTCCGAACCAGCTCCAGCCGAAAATACTCTTCAGCAAGAGCAACCTTTGCCTTTGACTGCCCCATCATCAAAATCAACAAAAAAGAGAAAAATTACGGATCATTTTCATAGTGAAGATAATTCAAAGGAGATGAAAGTGTCAAGGATGGTTGCTAAAGACGGTTTACCATTTCGTTTGTTTTGTACCTCACAAGACCTGAGAGACCTTTTTAGTGCTGCAGGATACAAATTACCAACCTCTCCTAATTCAATTAAACTTATGGTGATGAATTATGGAATGACCTTAAAGTTAAAAGTTCAACGTTATCTTGCTGAGCTAAAGGACGATAACCACCGATTTACATCAACTTTTGATGAGTGGACTTCGTCTAAAAATAGACGTTACATGAACGTAAATATACATACGTGTAAGAACAATAAAGCTGTCTTTTGGAATTTAGGCTTGATCAGAATATACGGCAGCATGCCTGCAGAAACTGCAGTAGACCTTTTGAAGAAAAGACTATCGGAATTTGGCCTGTCTCTCGACGATGATGTGGTCAATATTACGACGGATGGAGCTTCTGTAATGACCAAGGTAGGGCGTTTGATTAGTCATCTACAGCAGCTTTGTTACGCCCACGGCATTCAACTGTCCATAATAGATTGCATATACAAAAAACAAGATTTGCCTGTGTCTGCTGAAGATGAAATAGATGAGATTCCGAACTTGCCAGGAGAAGAAACAGAAACAAACTCTGATGATGAAGATGATGTTTTTTATTATTATTTTCCTACAAATGAGGTAGATTTGGACACTGAGTACGCAAGAATCATAAAAAAAGTCAGAAAGCTGGTCAAATTTTTTAAGAATTCACCCACAAAAAACGACCTCCTGCAAGTTTACATTAATCAAGATGTTTTCGCACTAGTTTTTGGAAAATGTTTTGTAGATTAATTTGCTTCTATTTTTCCCTAAATGTCACAGAGATTAAGGCTAATGAAGGAATGGATAAAGGACCCACCTGGCTGTCCAAAAGTCCAGTCTTGCAGCGCTGCATATGCTTCTTTCACTCCCGTACGCACAAATTGCTATTTGGCACCTGTTTGAACCTTAATTGATTTTATATCGATTTTCACAAACACTCGCACAGAGACGTTCTTGCTGTTGCTTTTGGCTAATTACGCCATCTTAGAATTTTTTGCCGGCAGGTAAGGAAGGTGAGTGGGAAAGAGAAATAAACAAAAGGATTCACCACTGGAGTGAAAGGGATAGGAAATCTCTGTGACATAATTATGCTTAATTAACTACTTTTGGCCGAAACACAAGAATTTGACAAAAACCTACAGCTAAATCTTGATTGCAAGACTCGGTGGTCCAGCCTTGCTGACATGATATCGACATTCAATAAAGTCAAACTATGTGTAAGTAAGGCTTTAATTGACTTGGGTCTTGATACCGATTCAGAATACTCTTTGAGTGCAGAAGAGTGTACAGTTTTGACGAACTTAGAGCGAATTTTTGAGCCTGTCAAACTCGCCGTTGAAGTCTTGTGTCACCGAGATTCTGACCTAGTTACTGCTGAAACTACTTTGAGGTTCGTGATACGCGAACTGGAAGAACAGTCGACGCCACTGGCAAAAAAGCTGGCCGAATCCTTAAGAATCCGTATATCTGAGCGCAGCATATGTTTGACATCAGTATTGCTATATTTAAGGAACTTTACCCAATACAAAAATGATTTGGAAGAGTATGCGTAAGATGAAACATTCATTATTTCCCCGAAGACCACTATCCGTAAAGAAATTAAAAAACTTATAGAAAGATTGCACTGCAAAACACAGTACAACTATAACTCACAGACGCAGGATGTCGATGTTGTTGCACCGGTTGCACAAGAGGACGATGAAGGCTTCGATATAGATTCGATATATAAGATACTACAATGCCTCTTTCTGCAGTCTCCGCGGAAAATAATATCACTCTTCATGAAAAGCTGCAAAAATCGCTGAAAGCACTGAAACAGCCCACTGCTCGCTCAACAAATTCTACAACAACTACTTTAGACATTTTAATAAAAAAAGAAATGAATTTGTACGAAGCTGGTGGAGTAAGAGGGGAACTTTTAAACTTCGTACATAACTGCCTCTCAACTGTGGTTCCCACAAGTGTTGAGGCAGAACGAGCTTTTTCAGCAGCAGGGTATTTGGCATGCAAAATCAGAAGTCGTCTGTCAGATGATACTCTCGACATGATGTATTGTGTTTTTTGAGAAGCCATTTTCAGACAAACTAACTTGCCTTTCCGTACCTTGATAACTTCATCTGACTTCTACTTTAAACTTCTTTTATTTGATTAATACGATCTCACAACATTTATTTAAGAACTTGTGAAGTTAAGTTTTTGTTTTGTTGTTTTTATTTACCATAAGTAATGTTCCTATTACTCTTAATTATTGAAACTAAAGTAACAATTTACAAAAGACTAAATATAGATAATTATTGTTTTGTTACCAATATTGTAAGAATTTGAACTGATTAGCTATAATAATTATAGACATAAACAAATGTTATTAGAGTTAGAGACAAAATAATAAGTACTCTGTTGATTTTTAAAATAAAACTTACATTATTTTTATAACTAAGCAACGCAGTTTCTATTTAATTACATATCATGTCAATTACTAGTTCTTAAAACAAACATTTGCATATGTTTTAAATGTGATTCTCCCAATCCCGTAATTTGCGAGATCTCTCGAGACTGTGTTTTGAGTCTCGCGACATCTCGCTAGGCGGAAATCTCGTACGAGATTGCATTCCCTAGTTGTGTATCATGATAAGAAGTCTGTTTAGTTTTAGTATAACAATTTGCAAAGTACTTCGCCATGTTAATTTCTTAGTTTCATTCAGCCTACATGGCTGATATTTTGTTTGAATAATAATTGGAAATTTTCTTGGAGATTCGAACCCATTTGCTGTTGTTGACTACGTTGAAAAGGGTTGTGCTTGGGGGTTGTGGTAGATGGTACTGGTTGGTCCCCAAACAGCCCTTTGAGAATGGTTATTTGGTGTAGGTGGCAAGGAAAGTCACTGGTATGGTGTGGACTATTATATTCCACGAGACACTACTATAATTACTGGTTAACTTATGGTAAGAACTTATGGTAAGAATGGTAAATGGTAGGTAATGGTTGAAATGGTGGTTTGAACTCGCGACGAAGGCGGTCGTTCGCGAACTGAGTAAGTTTACGTAAACGTGAGCAAATACGCATTCAAATGCAAACGCAGCTAAATGCATAACTGCTGCGTTGGTCGGTTTACCCGAACATACATACGTGTTGGGTCTTCACTCAAGCCGTAGGACCAAGATATAATTTATTTATATACTTTGCTATGTTATTTATAACGTGTTTTTCTTTTCCGCAATCTTAGACCGAATCAGAGTGCTTTGGTAGTCAATATATATTATTTTATATTAATTAGTAGGTAAACACTAGTAACCATTATTGCTACCCATATAGGGTGCTTGGTTCATCTCTGCAATATACGAGTGGAGGGATACAGTGGTAACCATTAGTGCTACCCATATAGGGTGCATGGTTAATCTCGACACTTCACAAGCGGAGGTATACCGTAAGTGGTAATTATTGTTACCCATATGCATGGATGGTTTTTCTCGACACTACAAGTGGAGAAAAAAACCATTTGATAACACAAAATAGTAACCATTATTGCTACCCTTATAGGGTGCATGGTTCATCTCGACACAATTGGTGCAGGAACACAGTGGTGACCATAACCACCCATAAAGGGTGTATGGTTCATCTCTACACTATAAAAGTGGAGCCCCTTCTCCACTTTTATAGTGATTTTTGCTATCCATATAGGTTATTGTAGCAAGCTACCCAACATTTAGGTAAATGGCAATTATAATCTTGGAAGAGCATTTTTGAATGTTTCGGTTGATTTGCGTTAAACATTATAGTAAAAAAACATACAAACAACTTTAAAAAAATATATAGGAGGTACAGATGTTGATGATGATATCAATTAATAAAGGTTTGAGGTACCGTACTCCGTACCTTTTTGTCAACCAGTATTGACCAAAAGTCGCACATGGAAAAATGAGGGTAGTTCTTCATTCGGATAAATTAGTTCTCAGATGTCAACCAGTATTCAACAAAAGTTGCGCATGGTAAAATGAGGGTTGTTCTTCATTCGGATAAATTAGTTCTCAGATGTCAACCAGTATTCAACAAAAGTTGCGCATGGTAAAATGAGGGTTGTTCTTCATTCGGATAAATTAGTTCTCAGACTCGTTATAAGTTATCTAGGAAAGAACTCACTATATATGCATTTAAGTTATCATAGGGAGCTATGTATGATTGTTAGAACCACCTACCTGTCCTTCCGATGTGTAGGTATCCATCCGAAAATGTATTTTTCGCACGGTTGAGGAAAGGTCGTAACGTAACCGATTCGTCTGTACCACTCTAACAACTTTTAGTCATGGTAATTAACATAATCCTTGTTTCTACTTCGTTTTCCCATGTTATTTCTGCAAAAAAAAACTAATCTAACACTTGATTTTACATTATTTTGTAAGAAAATATGTTTGACTTCGGCAACACAAACATAAATAATGACAACTGAAGCTGGTTGTCAGAGAGACGTTAGGTAGTGGCTGTATTCTGCCAGGCGTAGGGTAGAATATTAATTTATTTCTTTCAGGTCAGCTTTATATGTGTGACAGAAGCAGAAATTCGTAGATCGCCGCAATAAGTTATAGAATCCTTCGTTAATGCCGAAGTATAATTTTGGTTGTCTATGTAATGGTGTACAATGTTTTTTTTTTAATAAATAAAATTTAACTATAAAAGGTTTTACTTATAACAAAATACTATTATATTAATTATCTGTATCGTTTTCTAGGCTGGACCCATTTTGATAAAACTTTCACTGACGCTGATGCTACGCAGGTACGTAGCTGATATTATAGCGAGAACAATGCGCCACAGAGGTCGTGTTAATAAAACGATGAGTGTGTATGTTTGCATTTTGTTTTCATCATTAGAAACGTTTTATCGATCTTCCCAATAATAATCTTATTTAATCATAAGTTATTATTTCAAATTGCAGTCATAAATAATTTCTATTAATCAATATTTTTTATTAATTTATCATTATGTCTACCTAGGCCAAATGGTTCAACTAGGTAAATCCAACTTCGATAAAGAGGTCAGCCGACGAATCCAACTCGGATTCGTCTGACTCCGACTCCGGACTCCGTTCGGGAAACTTCGCAATATCTTCTCGTCACAGATACCGCAGAGCTTCAAGACGAAAGTCTTTAACCAATGTGTGTTACCAATGATGACTTACGGATCCGAGACGTGGTCGCTCACTAAAGCCCTTGTGCATAAGCTCAAAGTCACCCAGCGAACTATGGAGAGAGCTATGCTCGGAGTTTGTCTACGCGATAGGGTTCGGAATACGGAAATCCGTAGAAGAACCAGAGTTACCGACATAGCTCTCAGAATTAGCAGGCTGAAGTGGCGATGGACAGGCCATATAGCTCGTAGAACCGATAAGCGTAGGTACCGTAAAGCTTCTCGTGTGGCGACCGCGATGCAATGCGAAACGGAGTGTGGGAAGACCTCCCACTCGATGGACCGACGATATCGTAGCGGTCGCAGGGAGCCGTTCGATGGAGGCGGCTCAGGACCGCTATTCGTGGCGTCGTTGGGGGAGGCCTATGTGCAGCAGTGGACGTTTACTGGCTGATGATGAAATAATTTTTAGTACAAGGATCTTAAAAACATGAAAATAATCGGTATTTTTTTCTTCTGTTAGCAACTCTATAAAACAACCACAGTACCTAAGTGACAGTCCGCCATTGCTGTGCTTCACTTTTGATTCGATAGGATTATATCCGATATTTTACCTCATCCCTGTTTACAGGCATTTTTACACCTTGGGTAACATTGATGTAGTTTAAGTAGGGATCCTTATTTTTTTCTTTAATTAAAATAGCCTATATAATCAATCAGTGATAATGTAGCATTCAAATGGTGAAATAAGTTTTTAAATCTGTCCAGTACTTTTTGAGCCAATTCGTAACAAACATACTTACAGACAAATCTTTCCTCTTTATAATATTATTAGTATAGAAGTAGGTATAGCTATAGATTTATCAATTAATTAATAAATGTGCTAAATACGCCTTTTATTTGGCCTCCAGCTGTTCATTTAATACAGTGTAGTAGTACCCACGGCGCGGGTGGCGATCGACTGACTCCAACCCTCATGGTTGGACCCCATCCCATGGCAGTCACTTATTATATTACTTATTAATATACCATTATGAAATAGTCTACAAAACACCAAAATATATGTATTATCTAATAATACATAGTACCTGGATGACCGAGCTTTGCTTTTTTTGGTATATTGTGTTTTAAGAAATTATATTGAAACTAGTTTTTTAGGAGTGCGCGAGCTGCAAGCAGCTCGCGGCGGTTGTGTAGACTGTTTGTTTTTTAATTTAGAGCCCCCTGTATTTGATTTAGTTTAAATCGATATCCACGAAGGCAGACTGCGATAAAAAAATGTCAGCCATCTTGGATTTTGAAATAGACATCTTTTTCGTAATCTACGAGTTCGAGTTAGTCGAAAACGATACCCATATCAGATGTTTCGGTGCGAGAGGGGTTCAAGGGCACTGGGGGCGTCGGGGTGTCACAGCACGGCTCGCTTCACTCGCCATGCTGTTCCCTGTAGACGCTCCACCCGAAAAAAAAGCTCAAAATTTGGCCAAATTGCGTTTTTTTTATAAAAAGGGCGGTCTTGAGGGTGGCGGGGTCAAATTTTTTTATGTTTTCAAAATGAATTATTATCCTCTACATGACCCAAAAATTTAATTTTTCAAGTCGTGGGTGACTTGCGAGGTACAAAAAGGGGCGGAAGAAGAGGTAACTTTTTTCCGAGAAGAGGTTGTGAGGGTCACATTGCGGCGAGCGAAGAAAAAAAGGTCAAAAAATGGACAAATTTCGTTTTTTTTGAGGGAAAGGGGGGTTCTAAGGGGGAGGGGCGAACCCATTCTTTCTAGTTCTCACTTATATGCTTCTCGCACTTCCATTCCTCATACTGTATCTTTCTATTATCTGTCTCCTTTTAAAGTTTTATCTCATCTATCTTTGCTCCTAAAATTTTAGTTTACAGGGGAATTTATAGACTATCCAAAAATTTCTTTATTGCCTTAGAATAATTACACATTTTAATACAGTTTAACATTAACAGACCACATATTAATATGTGGCGGAGACATAGCCAACCGGCATACAAACTCTTTTGAAACGAAAAAGTAAAAGAAAAATGTCATAAAGTGACAAGAAAGAAAAAATACCTGAAGAAAAGCTAACTGGTGAAAAACTAAAAGATATAATATAACAATTTCGTAGGTTTGAAAGTCAATAAACGGCCAAATACTTTGCAAAAATCTTTCTCTTGCGATCCCTACCTACATTGGTGACCCCGACGTGCCAGCCGTCGACTACCTCGGATGACTCCTGCCGAAACCCGACGACTGGATTCCTGAACACGATTCTTCAACAAACCGTAACTGAATGGAGAAGAGTACGGCAGGGATGTCGCAAGACAAGGAAACCACAAGCCCACCGTCCGACGTTTCTCGAGTCGGGGTTCGGCTTTCGCCGTTCTGGCCCGAAGAACCTGCCGTGTGGTTCGCGCAAATCGAAGGGAGTTTCGCACTCTCCGGCATAAGGGACGACGAGACAAAATACCATTACGCTAGCGCCCAACTAGAACACCGATACGCAGCAGAGGTAAAGGACATTTTAGTCAATCCGCCAGCAAGAGGCAAGTACGATTTGTTGAAAAGCGAACTTATTAAGCGATTATCTGCGTCACGTGAAAAGGAACTTACCCAGCTATTGACACACGAAGAGTTAGGCGACAGGCGTCCGTCAGCATTCCTCCATCACCTCCAGCATCTAGCAGGTCCGAGCATCTCCGATGACTTCATAAAGACGGTACGGACAAGTCGCTTACCTGGTAACATCCAGATTGTCGTTGCTTCCCAAGCTGAGTCATCAGTGCGCGCGCTCGCAGACCTCGCTGACAAGATCCATAACCTCGTACCAGCAGCCCCGCAGATAGCATCTACAGACACAGCGCATAGTTCGTTGATCGAAAGGCTTTCCAAGGAAGTTGCCGAGCTTAGCCGCCAGGTGGCAGCACTATCGACAGGATCCAGATCCCGTTCCCAAAGCAGAGGACGCGGTGAAAGACGTGGCACACGATCAGCATCGAACTATAAGAAGTTCCCTACGTGCATATTCCACCACAGATACGGTGTCCTGGCACGGAGATGCTTAAAACCCTGCGATTATAAACAAGGGTCGGGAAAAGCCAACGGCAGTCATTAGTAGCGACACATGACTGCCCTGGTTCAAGTGGTCGCTTATTTATTGCGGATAAACCAACGAAGACGCAGTTCCTCGTCGACACTGGCAGCGATATCTGTGTTTTTCCTCAGTCCACCCTAAAACGACGGCGACCTCGAACGAAAGATGTCGATCTCTTCGCAGCAAATGGAACCCCAATAGCTGTGTACGGATTCCAGCAGATAGAGCTAGATCTTGACCTCCGCCGCGCTTTTTCTTGGCGATTCACTATCGCCGACGTCACAAAAGCGATCATAGGCGTCGACTTCTTGTCCTTCTACAACCTCAACCTTCAACTGCCGAAACAAGCGCCTTATCGATCACAAAACGTCACTCTCAGTCAGCGCAGCCCCGGTGCCAGCATCGACCGGCATATCATCAGTAAAGACTATAACTGGCGAGTCAAAGTACCTAGATCTACTCCGGGACTTTCCAGAAATAACTCGCCCTGCAGGGATACATCGGGTCATACGCCACAATACGGTTCACCACATAAGAACCACAGAAGGGCCACCCGTCTACTGCACACCAAGGAGACTTGCGCCAGACAAGCTGAAGATCGCAAAACAGGAATTTGAAGACATGTTGAGGAATGGGACAGCCAGGCCATCAGAGAGCCCATGGTCATCCCCACTTCACCTTGCTCCAAAGAAAAATAATGGATGGAGACCATGTGGTGATTACCGGATGCTGAATGCCCGCACAATCCCCGACCGCTACCCCATTCGACACATCCAAGACTTCACGCAGAGTATTGCTGGTTGCAAAATATTTTCGACGATAGACCTCGTGAAGTCATACAACCAGATACTTGTCAATCCAGAAGATATCCCCAAGACTTCCATCACGACGCCCTTCGGTATGTACGAGTTTCCTTATATGACATTTCGGTGCAGAAAAGTTTACTTTCCTCGGCTGCAACGTATCTTCTGCCGGCATAAAGCCCCTAGACAGTAAGATCCAAACCATAAAGGACTTTCCCATTCCGAAGACCGTCAAGGAGCTAAGAAGATTCCTTGGCATGATCAACTTTTACCGCAGTATTATCCAGGACGCTGCCAAGTCCCAAGCTCCACTGCATAACCTGTTGACCGGATCTGTAAAAGGATCACATTCGATAGACATTTCGGGAGAAACGCTACAGGCATTTGAGGAGTGTAAGAACAGCCTATGTCGCGCGACGCTCTTAGCTCACCCGGATATGGACGCAAAACTTGCGCTCGTCACGGATGCATCAGATGTAGCCATTGGCGCCGTACTGCAGCAGCTAAAAAATGAACGGTGGGAGCCACTCGCTTTCTTCAGCCGAAAGTTGAGTCAAACGCAAAAGAAGTACTCACCATACGACCGAGAATTGCTCGCTATATATGACGCTATAAGGTACTTTCGACACCTCGTAGAAGCTAGACACTTTACAGTATTTACAGACCATAAGCCAATCTGCTTCGCGTTTCACGGCCACAAAGAGAAATGTTCGCCACGTCAGTTCTGACATTTTGACTACATCGCCCAATTTACCACGGATATTCAACACATTTCTGGAAAGGACAACGTCGTAGCTGATACTCTCTCTAGAATAGAGGAGATAGTCCAGCCTGTCGAACTGCAGAAAATGGCGCTATCACAGGAAACTGACCCAGAGCTTCAACAGCTATTGCTAGGAGGAACATCGCTCAAGCTTGTCAAAGTAACCATACCAGGAACTTCACTGGAACTTTACTGCGACGACAGCATTCCGACACCTAGACCCTATTTACCGAAAGAGCACAGAAGGCAAGTCTTCGACAGCCTGCACTTACTTACTTAGCCACCCTGGCGCTGACGCCTCAGCAAAACTCGTGGCCCAGCGCTATGTGTGGCCTGGCATCAACAAAGATTGTCGAGAGTGGACTAAGCTCTGTCACGCCTGCCAGCGTACGAAGGTCACACGGCATGTATCGCCACCGATTGGAACCTTCAAACTACCAAGCGGCAGATTCAACTATGTGCATATAGACCTAATTGGACCATTACCTCCATCAGACGGATTCCACTATTGTCTCACCGCTGTCGATAGATTCACTCGGTGGCCCGAAGCAATTCCACTGCAGGATATAACGGCAGAAACAGTAGCAAAATCCTTCGTCTCAAACTGGATTGCACGTTATGGTTGTCCTTTAGAAGTAGTCACGGATCGCGGTAAACAGTTTGAATCAGCACTGATGAAGCAGCTCTCAGAACTTGCCGGCATCCAACGCAATAGGACCACAGCTTACCATCCTGCAAGCAATGGAATGGTTGAAAGAATGCACAGACAGCTCAAAGCGGCCATCATATGTCACGAAAACAAAAGATGGGCAGAAAGCTTACCTTTAGTACTCCTGGGAATGAGCAGCCCTTCAAAGACGACATCCA
This sequence comes from Eupithecia insigniata, assembly GCA_947859395.1. Taxonomy (NCBI): domain Eukaryota; kingdom Metazoa; phylum Arthropoda; class Insecta; order Lepidoptera; family Geometridae; genus Eupithecia; species Eupithecia insigniata. The sequence goes on along the minus strand of OX402018.1, from coordinate 72,467 downwards.
GTCGTCATCGGCTGAACTCCTCTATGGTGAATCCCTCAGACTGCCCGGAGAATTTCTGCAGCCAAGCAGAACCCTAAAAACAACCAGCTACCTTAAAAAGTAAAAGTATATTTATTGCATAATTACATGTAAAATAGATAGTACAGTAAAATAATAGTCCTTGAGGAACACCGTAGTTCATGATGCGTTCCTTAGATGCAAATATTTCTTCTCTTTTAGTTTTATAATTAATTTTTGTTATATAGGTTATCTGTTTTCGGTTTTCTAAGTAGGATTTTATCAATTGTAGAGCGTTACCTCTTATTCCATAGCTTTCAAGTTTTTTAATTAGGATGCTGTGCTGGACATAATCAAATGCTTGCGTCATATCGCAGAAGATAGAGCAAACCGGAATGTTTTTGTCAACACTACTTGTAACACGAAGGAGGAAATCATAAAGAGCCATATTTATGGTTTTGTTTTCCCTAAAACCCTTTTGTTCGTTACAAAATACTTGATTTGATTCAAAGAAGTTGTTAATTAATTTATAAATGTATTTTTCGAATATTTTAGATAATACAGGTATAAGCGATATCGGTCTGTAGTTTTCCATTTTCTTTTTACTCTCTTTTTTATGTAACGGTTTGATTATTGACACTTTTAATGCCTCTGGGAAAATACCAGTGCTAAGACTTAAGTTTACAATATGGCTGATAGTAGCGCTTATACAGTGGGCTACGACTTTTATTATTTTGGTTGAGATGCCATCGTATCCAACACTACTTGTATTATTCAGGGAATATATTATTTTAAGAATATCGGTTGGAATACATGGTTGAACAAATATAGAGTTTTTTTGACTGTCAATGGATTTGGTGATATTATATCCTGCATTGTGATTAGGTATTATCTTATCAATAAAAAAAATATTAAATGTATTTGAAATGTCATAAGGGTCTGTTAATGTTTTATTGTCTACAATTATTTCATCGATAGAGTCCTTTGGTAGGCTTCTTTTAGTATTATTAATAATACCCCAAGACGTTTTACTTTTATTTTTAGACATTTTAATTTTGTAATTATTTTGAGCTTTTTGCAAGTTTTATAATTCTTTTAAGTGTTTTTGAATATTTTTTGTATTTGTTTATGTTTATGTCTGAGGGTGTTTTTCTATGGTCCCAGAGTAGTTTCCTCTTCTTTTTACTGCAAATTTTTATACCACGTGAAATCCAATGTACGGGTTTTGTAACTTTTACAGTTATTACTTTGTAAGGAAAACAGAGATCATAAAATAGTTTGAACAATTCAAGAAATAGATTGTAGGCAACATTGGGATCCGATTCGCTGTGTATTTCGGAAAAAGATAGGTTTTCTAAGGTCTTAACGAATTTCTCTATATTTTCAGCTGAATAATCTCTCCTCTTAATATGCCAATATTTTATTAAGGCTAGATTTCTAACTGGACATATAATAAGTTGTGAAGTATGGTCTGATAGAGCGAGTTCGATTACCTCGGTAACACATCGCTTTTTAAAGTTGTGTGCAAAATTATCGATACAAGTTTTACTGCTAAGCCTAGTTGGCTGCCTCAGAGCGAGCTTTAAATTAAAAATTTAGTAATAAACATTCGAAGTCAAGAGTACTATTATTTTTCTTTATAATTAATATTAAAATCTCCAGCTATAAGTACGTTTTCATAATGTTTTTTTGTTATTTCATGTAAGACTTTTTGCAAACAGTTCATAAAAATGTCAAGATTACTAAGTTTTGGTACTCTATAAATTCATATAATAACAATGTTATAAAGTAAAGTAAAGTAAGTTTTATTGCAACAAATACATGTAAATAGGTACATAGGTGGTATATGCTTAAATATGAAACAATGTATTTCTACCAGTGTGGCGTGCAATATTTAAGTACAAACAATGTCAATAAATTAATAAAATTAACTAAAATAAATAAACACTAAATCGAGACAATAACCAATACGAAATTTATATTAAAGAAAATTAAATTAAAATAAATATGTACCTACAGATATTACAGTTAGGCGCCATTATTTCCTATTTTCCAAAAAAGAACATTTGTCCGTCATAAAATCATTTACTTCGTAATAGCATTTTCTTTCCAAAGTGGCTTTCAACTTTCTCTGAAACAATGAGCGTGGTAGTTCTCTAATTGATTTTGGTAGTTTATTATAAACAGAAGGAGCCATGCAAAAGATACTCTTACGCATCATAGCAGTCTTTGAGTTCGGCTTGCAGACTCTGTGTTGATCTCGTCGATTACGAGGGACGGCATCGGAGAGCTGACAATATAGATCGGGGTTATTTTTAACAAACATAGCCGTTTCGTAAATATACAGAGAAGGTAGAGTAAGAATGTTATGTCGTGCAAAGTAAGGTTTACAGGAATCCATTACCTTTAGACGAAACATAGCTCGTACACATCGCTTTTGATACTTGAAAACCTTATCAAAGTCAGTAGAGTTTCCCCAAAATAATATGGCATACCGTAAGTTTGAGGCTATCAGCCCGTGATACGTTGTGAGGAGCGTCTCTACGTTAACTACCAGGGATAATTTGTACAAAATATAAACAATACTATTAATTTTTTTACATAAATATTCAATGTGCGGTTTCCAATTAAGTTTTTTGTCAATGTATAGTCCTAGGAATTTGGTCGAGTCAATTTCAACGATTTTATTATTTTTATATTGAATGTCAAGGCAAGGAAGTGCAGCAGTATCGCGTTGTCGGAAATGTACAAGTTTAGTCTTATTAATATTTATTTTTAGGTTGTTATTGTCTAACCATGTAATAATAGATGTTATAGCTGAATTAATGTCACTTTCGTAGGTTTCAATATTGTTACATGATATCGTTACTGTGCTATCATCTGCAAACAGTGCCATGGGTTGGTTAGTTGCATTTGGCAGATCGTTAATATATACGACAAACAACAATGGGCCTAAAACGCTGCCTTGTGGAACGCCATATTTCATAACACGTTCGTCTGAAACATATGTTTCCTCTAGTTTTGTCCTAAAGTTAATATTTCTTATTTCTGTCAGCTGTTTCCGATTTTCTAGATAAGATTTTATAAGTTGTTGAGAGATCCCTCTAACGCCGTAGAGTTCTAATTTATTAAGTAGAATGTCATGTTTTACATAATCGAATGCTTGGGTCATGTCACAAAATATAGAGCATACAGGATTTCTTTTATCAACATTACGTGTTACATGGTCAAGGAAATCATAGATTGCCATATTTATGGTTTTTTTCTCTCGAAAACCTTTTTGTTCTCTACAAAATATTTTCTTCTTTTCAAAGAAATCTGACAGTTCTTTATGAAAATATCTTTTGAAAATCTTAGAAAAAATGGGAAATAGAGATATTGGCCTATAGTTATTGTTATGTATGTATAAGTATGTGTGTCCACCGTCGAATAAACCAGTGAGCTAATGGCCGTCTTTCTGTCAACACCTGTCCGTATACAGCACACTGGCGACGATATATCTACCTACCCGCTAAAAATTTATAAAAATAATGTTCGGCACAAATTCCTTGGGAACTGTTTCAAATTTTGACCATCAAATGCAAGACTGGAAGATCTACAGAAGTCGCTTGCAGCAATGGTTCATTGCCAACAGCCTGAACAACGAAACGGACAAAGGAGGTGTGAAACGGAAAGCAGTTTTGCTGAGCGCGCTCACCGAGAACACGTACCAGTTAGCGTGCAACCTCGCCTTGCCATCCGAGATAGATACCAAGGAGTACGAGAGTATCTTGAAGATTTTAGACGAGCATTTCACCACGAAACGCTGTGGATTTGCGGAAAGGCACAAATTTTATTCGGCTGTGCAGCAACCCGGCGAATCACCCGCGCAGTGGGCCGCGCGGTTACGTGGCCTCGCTGCGTATTGTGGTTTCACTCTTCTGGAGGAGAATCTTCTAGATAAATTCGTCATGGGCATGTTATCGGGGCATGAACGAGATAAACTCTTCGCTCAAGACGTTAAGGACTTGACGCTGAGTAAAGCTGTTGATCTGGCGGAAAGCGTGCGCTGTGCGCGCATGGGCGCCGCAGCGGCGGGGACCAGCATCACCAGAGCTAATCAGGACGCCGTGTTCAAGATTCAACAAAGAAACAAAAACAATGCGAAAGAATCCCGAGACAATTGTGAAAAGTGCGCGGTTTGTGGTTTTAAAAATCACAAAACAAAGGACTGTCGTTTTTCTAATTATACGTGCAAAGTTTGCAATAACAAAGGTCATTTGCGTAGAATGTGCCCTAGTGCTAAGAAAGTGAATTATGTGGAACAAAGCGCAGGTAACGCGGATGACGAGGGAGACGACGGTGAGTTGCTTTTGAATATCAATTGTATGAACGAAGTCCCAATGACCGACCTAGTGAGTTTGGGGGGTCAAAGTTTGAAATGCGAATTAGATAGTGGTTCCCCTGTGTCTGTTATTTCTGAAAGTCTTTTTAAGAGTAAATTTTCGGATGTTAGGTTACATAACATTGGATGTGTCTTATTTGGGACGTACTATTAATTTACCTTTCTATGTTATTCGACATGGAGGTCCACCCCTATTAGGTCGAGATTTTATGAGTGCATTTGACTTACGCCTTTATTCCACGGTCGGCTACTGTGTGTCTGAAAACAATGACGCAGTTTTGACAGATCTCATAAAAACCTATCCTAATGTTTTTTCTGAAGAGTTAGGATGTTTCAACAAATTTGAGATCAAATTACCACTAAAACCTGATGCAAAACCCGTTTTTTTCAAGGCACGGCCCGTTCCGTTTGCCCTCAGAGAAAAAGTAAACAATGAATTGGAAAGATTAGTCACTTTAGGTATATTAAAACCGGTTACATATTCCGATTATGCTTCACCAATAGTGCCTGTTCTTAAAAAAGATGGTAGTATTCGCATATGTGCAGATTATTCGGTTTCAATCAACAAACAGCTTCTTGTTGAAAAATATCCTCTACCGACAGCTAATGAACTGTTTACCAAGCTACACGGAGGGGAGGAATTCACTAAGCTTGATTTATCTATGGCCTATAACCAGCTGAAAATACATGAAAGCTCACAAAACATCACATGTATAAATACTCCAAGGGGTCTATTCTTTCACACGCGTTTAATTTTTGGATTGGCCAGTTCACCCTCTATTTTTCAAAGAGTTATTGTATCAATAGTAGGAAACATTGATGGAGTAATAGTATTTCAAGATGATATTTGCATTACAGGAGTAGATAGATCTCAGCACTTGATGAGACTAGAAACAGTTCTAGAACGTTTACAAGCTGCTGGTTTGACTCTTAAAAAAGAAAAGTGTGTTTTTTTTCAAAAAGAAGTTTCTTATCTGGGCTATATCATAAATAAAAATGGAATAAGGAAAAATCCATCTAAGGTCGATGCTATTCTGCAAGCAGCTGTCCCCAGGAATGTCAACGAGTTGCAATCGTTTTTAGGTTTGATAAATTATTACAGAAATTTCACTCCTAATGCCTCCTCTGTGTTAAATCCACTTCATGAATTGTTACAAAAAGGCACCAAGTGGCACTGGGACTGTGAACAGAACAGTGCTTTTGTTAGTATTAAAAATATTTTGGCTTCTGACAAAATTTTAGCACATTTTGACAATAATGCAAAAATAATTTTGACTGTTGATGCGTCACCGGTTGGCCTAGGCGCAATATTATCCCAAGTAGGCGAAGATGGTGTCGAACGCCCGGTTTCGTATGCGTCGCGCTCACTTACTGTGGCTGAGAAAAAGTACTCTCAGATACATAAGGAGGCCACGGCAATCATCTTTGGGGTAAGGAAGTATCACCAGTATCTGTACGGTAGGTCGGAGCCATTTATTTTACGTACGGATCATAAACCTTTGACTATTATATTCGGTAATACTCGAGGCATACCTGAGGTATCCGCTAATCGTTTGCAACGCTATGCGATATTTTTGAGTGCGTATAATTATGTTATAGAGTACATTTGTAGTGCATCGAACACAGCTGACTATTTATCGCGCGCTATCTCGGAAGGCAGCGTCGACGATACTCGCAAATCGGGTGGGGCCCCAGTGCTCGAGGAATTGGCAACTTAGGTTAGGTTAGGTTAGGTTAGGTTAGGTTAGGTTAGGTTAGGTTTTTTTTTTTATATTTTTTTTTTTTTTTTTTATGTCGCAAACTAGTTGACTCCTCAGACCACAGGATCTGTGAGCACGCTAGTCTGCATTTATTAAGACTTCGGCTACCTGTTGCTATTAAATGCAACATCATTAATTGACCTTACCATTTATGATTTGACATTTGAACTTTATTTCGTAACTAAATTAATCAACACATTACCCCCCCCCCCCCCCACACCACACGTAATCACACACAATCAATCATCCACTCACATTCATCCACGGCAAATATTTATTCAAAAAAAAAAAAAAAACAAAAACAAACGAAACACAACAGAAGAAGAAATTCTTGTATGAATTTCTTCTTCTTTTCCCCTTTCCGTGTACAGTAGGCTGCCGTTACATTGTTCAATAAAATTTAAGTGACCATAACATTTTATCATTAAGAATTAAATATTATTAACATTAATCATATAACATGATAAGTTATTACATATAAATAAACAGTCATGATACATATTGAATTATTGTGCATCTGTTTGCAACACAAACAAACAAAGCCAATTGCCTTAAAGCTAGCATAAATAAATCGTTTTTTTTTTTTTTTTTTTTTTTTTTTTCCCCCCCTTTACAATCCAATCAAGGCCAATTTACTTAACATTAGTATTAAAATTAATAATAAAACGACTATTACATTATTGTGCTTTTGTTTGCAACACAAACAAAGCCAATTTACTTAAACTATTACTTAAGTAAATAAAACATTATAACAGTAAATAAACGAATTTGATAAATTATTAAGATATGGTCACTTCATTCATTAATCGTATTAAGTACATATGTATATATATTATCTTTGGAGGTATAAATTTAAACATTTTAATCACCTTTTGCTTTCCTTATACTAAACTTAACTAAGAATATAAATAAATTATTATTATTTCATTATATATATTTTTTTTTTCCACTTCTTTTCTCCTTCATTTTCCTTTACAAATTATTTTCAATTTTTTTTTTTTTTTGTTATCATCATTTTTTTTTAAATTTTTTTTTTTTTGTGTATTTTTTTTCACAATTATCATTTTTTTTTACTATTAATTTCTTTACCCATTATTTATTTATATATATATTAATATAAATTAACCTATTTCTCTTTTCTTTTTGACAACAATATGTATACCACACTAATTCCAATTAAGATAACATGTTCCCTCATAAAACAGTCCATTTCAAGATAAATATAACCTAGGTATACATACAAGATATTTAACTACATACTCAAACCCATAAAATATACACACAATGACAACATAAGTCGACCTATTTAATATACCTATATATATCACAAGAGTTAACACTAATACAAATATACCACAATAAGAACAAATATACTATTATATTGCAAGATCACAATAAGTATGACAATTTCAACTGCCACCCACACGATCCAATCAAATTATTAGGTAATCTATTGCACTTTTTAATAAATTTCCCTTTTTTAATTGAATGCGGTTTCGTCAAAGACAATCGAGCCCTGCTATAACGTTATATGATCACATTATAATTTAATCAAATATTAAATAATTATAATAAAAATATAGATATAAAAATAAATATATATATATGAGGCATAGCGCTAACTCAAACTGCATTTAAATCCTATAAATGCGGCGCCGGCGGCGGCGGCCACGCACACCTTCGGCGCCGCAGCGCGGCGCAAGCAGATGCAAAAACGCGATCCCGAGCGCCCCGATGCGGCGCCGGCGGCGGCGGCTACGCACATCCTCGGCGCCGCAGCGCGGCGCAAGTAGCCGCGAAAACGCGACCTCGAGCGCCTCGATGCGGCGCCGCCGGCGGCGGCGGTTACGCACACCCTCAGCGCCGCAGCGTGGCGCAGGCGGTCGCGAAGAATCAACTCCGCTCCAAGCGCCTCGACGCGGCACCGGCGGCGGCGGCCACGCGCATCATCGGCGCCGACAATTCAATTCAACCCGCCCCATACTTCCACTAACCAACAATGCTTAGCTCAAACTGCTACGCTCCCACCACACAGTGCTAAAAACTGATGAGGTGAACACAGCCATAACAAAAACTTCAACTCATCAAGAGTTCCTATAGGTATATACCAAAACCTGCATGTTTCGGTAGCTCTTACATATTCCAACAGTGGGCACTTCAACCAATCAAAGAGATGTATTCTCTTTAATTAGTCGATATCCATGCATGTAATATATTTCGATTCAATTCTCTTTCTCGAACATGTAAACAACGAACAAAACACTGTCTATTATGATTCCGTCAACTGTCAGCTTCGAGAGCTCCTCCAGCTGCGAAAGTCAAACTCCACACAGACAATATGTCAGCGCTCTAGTGAGGGTGATTTCCTTCGTCCGTGTCAGAACGAATAAAATCTCCGATCAAACAGAATTTACAAGCCAATAAAATACAAGCAATGAGTCAAAATAAATATTAATACTAATAGAAAACTTAGCTGTGTCTATATTAATAAAAATCGAGAATTAGAATAAAAAATTTCATGAGCCATAGAGATAAGACGTCTGTCAGACGTCGTCGCGATGGCGACGACGACGGTTCGCAACCAATGCCGCGCTCCTTAGAGCATCTAGAAAGTTCTAAATGCTCCAAGCCGCGCCCCGATCCACGCCCAAAGCGCTGTTCATGCGCGCATTGAGTCGTTTAGCATGTACGATGCCTGAGCTCCTCAAGTGCGAACCGGAACTAAGCCCACGAGCGTAATGTCGCCATGTCATCGTCGCGTCGAGCCAAGTACGATTCATACAAAAAAGAAGGAGAAGACAGTCGCATTAATACAAAATAAATTCAAACGCAACGCAGAGCCATCAAACCAAGAAACACATTGAAAAACAAAACCAAAACAAAACAAAGTCAATCAGTATGTAACTAAGATCAAAGAGAATACAATACTGACGAGACTAAGATTGCGGAAAAATACCATGGCAGATAAAACAAAATCAAACACGTAAGTACTAATCATTTTCAACAAAAGACCCATTCTCTCTGCCAATTATGCGTAGAATATTCTTCGCAAATGACAGGAAGATAGGTCTGTGTTTATTATCACTAATTATTAGCTCTAAATTATCAACATTAATATCAATATCCATTGCACTCTCGCAGTCGTGCCTTGACAATCCAAACCTGCTACATTCCAACAAAAGGTGCTGCACGGATTGGTTAGCATCGTCACCGCAAGGGCACAATGGAGATTGCGCTAAGCGAAACCTAAATAGATATGAATTAAAGCCGCCATGGCCAGTAAAAATTTGAGAGTAGAAATTGTCTAAACAGATTTTTGTCATTGTTCTATAAGCCAAGGAAACATCCTTGAAAAACAACTTGGTTGTGCTGCCCGTTTGGGATGAGTCATACGTGCGTTGCCACTCATCAATGCTGCCTGACCTTGCCAAATACTTAACATAAGACAGAGGGAACCTGTCATAGAATGGCTGTCTTCGGTCACGTAGGGCCGCTTGCTTTGCCAAATCGTCGGCCCTCTCATTGCCCTCAATACCACAATGAGCCTTGACCCAGTACAAAGAAATAGTTTTACCATCTTGGGCAAGCATTAACATTTTTTCCTTGATTTCAGCGACCAGTGGATGAAGTGAATTCGGGTCACTCACGGCCTCGAGACTGGACCTTGAGTCGCTGGCGACACTGAAAGCAGACTCCCCTCTGCCTTCGACCAACTGGAGAGCCCGCAGTATCGCACACAGCTCTGCCTGAAACACACTGCAGAAGCTTTCGAGCCGGAATCTAGTGTGACGGACCTCATGCCCTCCGGACCAACAGGTAACAGCACCACCCACCTTGCCCTCCAACTTACTACCATCTGTGTAAAGGATGGGCTCATCATTCCCCAGACTCAATGCTACCTCCTGGGACTCGATAAGCCCAAACCTTACACACTTCCTTTCCGCAGGGTGGGGTAGAGAGAATGGACTTATCCTGAGCTCCATGCCACGCCCCGGCAAACTGGTCAGTGGCTCTCCTCTCTTTACTCTGTACATAAGTGCATTCTCCTTCAACCTCAATGGCAGAGGCAGCAGTCTCGATAGCAGGACACTAGACACCATAGATGTTGTGCGGTGAGCTTTACTTATCCTAATAGCGAAAGATCTAGTGAGACTGTTTAAAATCTTTTCTAAATAGACCCTCTCCGAGACATCTTCCCAACTACTCGCCGCATATAGAACCGTAGGTTCCACCACAGCGATATAGATAAGTCTCAAAATATCAGAATTAAGACCCCATTGTGCACGTGCCGCTCTAGAAACTACCTTATAGAAAGCAATAGCTTTATTGGTAACTGTCTCTAGGTGCCTTCTGAAGTTAAGAATGGGGTCTATAGTTAATCCCAATATTCTGAGACTCGATCCATAGGCTATGGTGACACCCGCCATAACGATCATAGGGGTATGGTATCTGAGTTTCTTTGTTATAAGAAGTGCCTGCGTTTTATCAGGAGCAAATTTTAATTTCAGGTCTTCTCCCCACTGAGTGATCACCGCCAGTGCCCGGTTGACCATGCCCTCCAACTCAACTCCATCAGCTGCGGCGGCGATCATCAGGAGGTCGTCCGCGAAGGCCTGCACCCTGACGCCCCCGTACTGCGCCTGCTCCAGCGCCGGTTCCAGCTGGATGTTCCAGAGGATCGGCCCACAGGTTGACCCCTGGATACAACCCATACTTGTGTTTCTGTGCACAACTTGCCCTGCATATTTTAGTATAATTTTCCTCTCTGAGAGGTAATTAAGTATGAGGCGCGCCACTTCAGTGTCGACATTATTCGCCCTAAGTTGTTCTATAATAGCGGGCCACCAGGTATTGTCGAAAGCGCCCTGAATGTCTAAAGAGACTAATGCTACTATTTTCTTTTGTTCCAGATTTGAGCGGACAATAGAAATGGCATCGAATAATGCGTCCTCCGCGCTCCGCTGCGGAGTGAACCCATACTGGAAGGGGCTCAGGCGACCCTCCTTGCCGAGCTGCACTGTAACCGGTTGACAAATAACTTCTCGAGCATCTTACCGAAGACGGGAAGAAGCCCGATCGGTCTGTATGACTTGGGAGTGGTGTAAGTATCCTTGCCCGGCTTAGGGATCACCTTAACGGTCGCCACCTTCCATGATCTAGGGAAACAGCCTAACCGAAGGCACTGCGAATACAGTCGCACAAGTAGGGCCTTGTCACATCTGTAGGCCCGGAGACAGATGTCCAGCGTTAGCCCATCGCCCCCGGGCGCTCTCTTAGGGTTCATGGTTCCTAGTACCGTCTCGATTTCTGTTTCAGTGAATGCAACGTGAGGAGTGTCCATCTCCGCGAGCTCCGCGGCCCAAGCCTGCACGGCGATGCGGCGCGCGGCGTGCTGCGGCGCGTCCTGCCGCGGTTAGGTTAGGTTAGGTTAGGTTAGGTTAGGTTAGGTTAGGTTAGGTTAGGTTAGGTTAGGTTAGGTTAGGTTAGGTTAGGTTAGGTTAGGTTAGGTTAGGTTAGGTTAGGTTAGGTTAGGTTAGGTTTTTTTTTTTTTTTTTTTTTTTTTACTTGTTGCATACTAGTTAACTCATCTAGCCATAGGACCAGTGAGAATGCTAGTCTGCTTTTACTTTTGAACCTATGGCAACCTGTTGCTATTTATTGCAACAACATTAAATTACCTGCTACGGAATAAAACATTTATTTAAATATAAAATCAAACTTTGAACACACACACTCCCACACAACGCACACGAAGGATACAAGGAACAAAAGTTTTTTAGAAGATAGCGCAGATAAATTGAAAAATAATTTTAAACATAGTTAAACAATTTTATATGAAGTGGCCATTGAATAAGGAAATAATATTTATAAGTCAACCGATCAACAATAATTCGAATATCGCCACATTCTCAATTTAATAATTACAATTTAAACCTTAAACTATTCTTATATCAAACTTTTAAACAATCATTCTTTTCTATCCATCTTGACTTTTCTCAACCGTTCAACAACAATTTGAATATCGCCACATTGTCAATTTAATAATTACAATTTAAACCTTAGACTATTCTTATATCAAACTTTTAAACAATCACTATTTTCTACCCATCTAGCCTTTTCTCATATCTGTATATTTTCCTCTTATAGTTTGTTTGTTTGTTTTTTTTATTTTTATTTTTTTCCTTTTCTTTTTCTATTTTTTTTTCCTTTGTATATATATATATTTTATAATCTTTTCTTTTGGTATCTTTTCTTTAAATGCTTTTTTTTATTTATTAATTTTTTCTTGTATATTTTACAACACAATACATAAAAAAAAAAAAAAATTACATCAAAATTACATCCAATATAATTTAAAGTCATACGTACTCAAAGCCCGACAAGAGAGTAATTAAAAAGGCAAAACATCAACAGTTAAAATAAATTGAATCAAAGATACCTAATATGTCACAAGATAGATGTGATGGTATACAAATTTCTATACGGGTAATATAAATATACTTATTACATGCTAGGTATTACTTACTGCGCATTACATCGTTATTTTGCTGAGCAAAATGTGCCTAATGTTGTAAGTCACAATATTATAGTCAATTTAAATAAATAGGATAATAAATTATTTCATAAGGTATCATAATTATTGCGAGTATTTGCGTAGCAAACACACTAAATTAATCACAATTTTGACAATAAAATATATTCATAGAAGTACTATATTTAGATCAATTGAAAATAATAAGCTAAAATCAATGGATATACGAATTAGGTGACCTAACATCATTCGTCACACTTTAATGAATTTGATGAATAACGATTATCTTTATCATATATTTTATATATATTTAACTCTATTATTGATGATAATCAAAGACAATCAATCCCTTCAAAACCAATAAAAATCGAAATAATAAATTAGAATCGAACAACAGTTAGTAGATAGTTTAATATAATGATATATATATATATACATATAAAAAAAAAAATTAAACAAAATAAAACGGTAAATGGCAAATAATTTAATATAAGATGATTTCTACGATATAAACAAATATATAAATATAAGGGCACTGGAAGAAGAGACGAACATTTCTATATCTGACCTTTGGTAGACAGGCAGGCATGCCATCATTCAAGCACCTTGATGCGACGCCGGTGGCAACGGCACACCCTTGATACCACTGCACGACCTGACGCAAGTAGCTCCGGAAACGTGATCTCGAGCGCCTCGATGCGGCGCCGGCGGTGGCGACCCCGCACACACCCAGCGCCGCAGCGCGGCGCAAGCAGTCACAAAGACTCAACTCCGTTCCAAGCACCTCCAACACAGCGCCGGCGGCGGCGGCCCTGATACCATGGCACGACGCAAGCGGTCGCAAAGACACGAACCCAAGCGCCTCGACGCGGCGCCGGCAGCGGCACCGACGCACACCCTCGGCGCCGCAGCGTGGCGCAATTAGCCGTGGTAACGCGACCTCGAGCGCCTCGACGCGGCGCCGGCGGCGGCGGTCACGCACACACTCGGCGCCAAAGCGCGGCGCAAGCAGACGCGAAAGCGCGACCACGTGCCTCGACGCGGCGCCGGCGGCGGCTAACACGCACAACCCCGGTCACGCAGCGCGCCGCAAGCGCAGTGCGAGCCGGAACTAAGCCCAAGAGCGTAATGTCATCGTCGTCGTCGTCGTCGTCGTCGTCGTCGTCGTCGTCGCGTCAAGTACGATTCCAAACAAAAAAAAAGAAGAAGACAGTAAAGAAATTCAGATGCAGAGCCTTTAAACCAAGAAACATTGAAATTCTCAAAAGAAATCAAAACAAAAACCAAAACAAAGTCAATCAGTATCAACTGAGATTGCAAAATTAATCCATGGCAAATATAACAAAATCAAACACGTAAGTACTAATCATTTTCTACAAAAGACCCATTCTCTCTGCCAATTATGCGTAGAATATTCTTCGCAAACGACAGGAAGATAGGTCTGTGTTTATTATCACTAATTATTAGTTCTAAATTATCAACATTAATAACAATATCCATTGCACTCTCGCAGTCGTGCCTTGACAATCCAAACCTGCTACATTCCAACAAAAGGTGCTGCACAGATTGGTTAGCATCGTCACCGCAAGAGCACAATGGAGAATGCGCTAAGCAGAACCTAAATAGATATGAATTAAAGCCGCCATGGCCAGTAAAAATTTGAGAGTAGAAATTGTCTACACTGATTTTTGTAATTGTTCTATAAGCCAAGGAAACATCCTTGAAAAACAACTTGGTCGTGCTGCCCGTCTGGGATGAGTCATACGTGTGTTGCCACTCATCAATGCTGACTGACCTTGCCAAATGCTTAACATAGGACAGAGGGAACCTGTCATAGAATGGCTGTCTTCGGTCCCGTAGGGCCGCTTGCTTTGCCAACTCGTCGGCCCTCTCATTGCCCTCAATACCACAATGAGCCTTGACCCAGTACAAAGAAATAGTTTTACCGTCTTGGGCAAGCATTAAAATTTTTTCCCTGATTTCAGCGACCAGTGGATGAAGTGAATTCGGGTCGCTCACCGCCTCGAGACCGGACCTTGAGTCGCTGGCGATACTGAAAGCAGATTCCCCTCTGCCTTCGACCAACTGGAGAGCCCGCAGTATCGCACACAGCTCTGCCTGAAACACACTGCAGAAGCTTTCGAGTCGAAATCTAGTGTGACGGACCTCATGCCCCCCGGACCAACAGGTAACAGCACCGCCCACCTTGCCCTCTAACTTACTGCCATCTGTGTAAAGGATGGGCTCATCGTTCCCCAGATTCAACGCAACCTCCTGGGACTCGATAAGCCCAAACCTTACACACTTCCTTTCCGCAGGGTGGGGTAGAGAGAATGGGCTTATCCTGAGCTCCATGCCACGCCCCGGCAAACTAGTCAATGGCTCTCCTCTCTTTACTCTGTACATAAGTGCATTCTCCCTCAACCTCAATGGCAGAGGCAGCAGTCTCGATAGCAGGACACTAGACACCAGAGATGTTGTGCGGTGAGCTTTACTTATCCTAATAGCGAAAGATCTAGTGAGACTGTTTAAAATCTTTTCTAAATAGACCCTCTCCGAGACATCCGCCCAACTACTCGCCGCATATAGAACCGTAGGTTCCACCACAGCGATATAGATAAGTCTCAAAATATCAGAATTAAGACCCCATTGTGCACGTGCCGCTCTAGAAACTACTTTATAGAAAGCAATAGCTTTATTGGTAACTGTCTCTAAGTGCCTTCTGAAGTTAAGAATGGGGTCTATAGTTAATCCCAATATTCTGAGACTCGATCCATAGGCTATGGTGACACCCGCCATAACGATCATAGGAGTATGGTATCTGAGTTTCTTTGTTATAAGAAGTGCCTGCGTTTTGTCAGGAGCAAATTTTAATTTCAGGTCTTCTCCCCACTGAGTGATCACCGCCAGTGCCCGGTTGACCATGCCCTCCAACTCAACTCCATCAGCTGCGGCGGCGATCATCAGGAGGTCGTCCGCGAAGGCCTGCACCCTGACGCCCCCGTACTGCGCCTGCTCCAGCGCCGGTTCCAGCTGGATGTTCCAGAGGATCGGCCCACAGGTTGACCCCTGGATACAACCCATACTTGTGTTTCTGTGCACAACTTGCCCTGCATATTTTAGTATAACTTTCCTCTCTGAGAGGTAATTAAGTATGAGGCGCGCCACTTCAGTGTCGACATTATTCGCCCTAAGTTGTTCTATAATAGCGGGCCACCAGGTGTTGTCGAAAGCGCCCTGAATGTCTAAGTTGTTCTATAATAGCGGGCCACCAGGTGTTGTCGAAAGCGCCCTGAATGTCTAAAGAGACTAATGCTACTATTTTCTTTTGTTCCAGATTTGAGCGGACAATAGAAATGGCATCGAATAATGCGTCCTCCGCGCTCCGCTGCGGAGTGAACCCATACTGGAAGGGGCTCAGGCGACCCTCCTTGCCGAGCTGCCACTGTAACCGGTTGACAAATAACTTCTCGAGCATCTTACCGAAGACGGGAAGAAGCCCGATCGGTCTGTATGACTTGGGAGTGGTGTAAGTATCCTTGCCCGGCTTAGGGATCACCTTAACGGTCGCCACCTTCCATGATCTAGGGAAACAGCCTAACCGAAGGCACTGCGAATACAGTCGCACAAGTAGGGCCTTGTCACATCTGTAGGCCCGGAGACAGATGTCCAGCGTTAGCCCATCGCCCCCGGGCGCTCTCTTAGGGTTCATGGTTCCTAGTACCGTCTCGATTTCTGTTTCAGTGAATGCAACGTGAGGAGTGTCCATCTCCGCGAGCTCCGCGGCCCAAGCCTGCACGGCAATGCGGCGCGCGGCGTGCTGCGGCGCGTCCTGCCGCGGGTCGTCACAGCGGTAGAAGGTATCTGCCAGCAGCTCCGCCGACTGCACCTCGTCCAGCGCGCGCCCGTCAGCCGCCACCATCAGCGCGTCCTCCGAGCGCGCCCGCGCCCCGCACACCTTCATGATCCGGTACGATCTCTGCCATATTCCCTCCACCGTCTCGCCCGAGCAGAACTCTTTCCAGCTGGAGGTAATGGCGGACTCTATCGCCGCCCTGTACTCGGACCTAGCCTCCAAGTACTGGTCCACCACGAACCGCCTCCTGGCTGGGTTCGCCTTCGCTATCTTCCTCCTGCGGCGCACCATCTCGGCCTTCAGTCCGGCTAGCTCGGGTCTCCACCAGCGGCAGGCCCTGCCGAGTCTCTTCGGCGGGATGCGAGGGATGGCCCTCTCGCAGGCCGCGAGCACGCACTCGGTGTACAGGTCGGCGGCCCTGTCGGCCGCCTCCCCGTCCGCCAGCACGTCCACGGCGGCACTCAGCTCGGTGCGCGAGATCTCCTGCTCGAGCTCCTCCTCGAACAGAGTCCAGTTCGCCTTCCCCGTGTTGTAGATCCTCGTGCTAGCCGGGGGCGCCCGGTCTCCACGGCGTGCACTCAGCCGCAGCGTAAAGGTGACCGGCCTGTGGTCGGAGAGCGTGCAAAGCGCGGGCTCGACGCGCCAGTCGGCGAGTGCGGGCAGCAGTGCGGCGGAACAGGCTGTCACGTCGACGATGCTGGCGGCGGGCGCGCCGCGCCGGTACGCAAGGAAGGTCGGCTCTCGGCCCTCATTGGCCACCTCGAGCCCGAGCTCAGCGAATAAGTCTGCGAGCGCGGCGCCGCGCGCGTCCTCCGCCGCACAGCCCCACCACGCGCTGCTGGCGTTCACGTCGCCCGCCACCAGCACCCGCGAGCATGCCATGCCCCGCACTAACATTTTTATTTTATTCAGATAAGCATCCAAATCTAGTTCCCTGTCCAAGTAGACACTTATTATTCCTATATCCAAATTTTCAATTTTTATAACTACGCCCGATATGTCCTCACTAATATAATTAAAATTTTCAGAATATGGCAAGTATGGGTCCAAGATGACGACGGCGGCGCGCACCGGCGCGTCGGGGCTCCCCGCAGCGCTCTGCACCACCCTACAACCCGTCGGCGGCGCCATGCGGCCCCTCGCCCCGACGTACGGTTCCTGCAGAAGGTTAGGTTAGGTTAGGTTAGGTTAGGTTAGGTTAGGTTAGGTTAGGTTAGGTTAGGTTAGGTTAGGTTAGGTTAGGTTAGGTTTTTTTTTTTTTTTTTTTTTTTTTTTTTTTTTTTTTTTCCTGTCCGGGAGCGATGTCCCGGCCCGCGAGCTATCCTACCTCTGACATGATCAGAGCCCTTGTTTTGACTTTCTTTCTTTTCTCATTCTTGCTGCATACTATTTCTTTCTTTCATTCTTCAAATCTTTCATACCCATACACTGGTGGGATTCCAGTGTCTATTCCTTTCTGTTTTATAGGATATTTGTACAAATTTTTATTTTTCTTATGAGTTATTACATGTTTTACTTACTATGGGGTAGTTGTTTGGGATTTTTATTGCTGGTTTAGGAGAGGGTGTTACATAATATATTTACAGTTCTTTGTTTCTTATTCTACACGCTTCTATTTTTCTTGTTGTCTTTTACATATTTATATTGTATCTTAATCTAACATTTTGCGTTTACTATTTCTATATATTTTATGGCAGTTATATATATTTCCACAATATATACACCGCATAATTTATTAATCTTTATTTCTTTTTATTACGGGTTTTATTATATCTATACAATATTTTATAAACTTATCTCTAACATATTTATCTTGCATTATTACATTTACATTTTCAGCGTTTATTATACGTTCTATAGCTTGCTCGGTTTCATATCTCCTGAGGCTTGTCGATGGGCATTCAAATAGGATGTGTGGTATACTCTCTGTGACTCCCGGCTCACAGATGCACGATGGATCCTCCTTACATTTGAATCGAGTCAAATATTCGGAGAATCCACCGTGCCCCGTCATTATCTGCGTCAGTACACCAGTAGGCTCTATTTTTTTAACAATTTTGTGGGCCATTATGACGTCCGGATAAAAAATTTTGGTGACTGATGCGGTTTCACTCCCTCTGTACCGTTCGTTCCATTTGTCAAGAGTGTCAATGCGAATTTGACGCTTGACAAATGAAGCGGGGCAGAAGTCGTAGTCAGGTTTTCGCTTAGTTTTAAGTGCTGCGTCCTTAGCCAATTGATCCGCTCTTTCATTACCCTCCAGTCCAGCGTGGGCCTTAATCCAGAATAAAGTTACATCTTTATTCTGGATTTTGATGGTCTTGAGGTTTTTGCGGGCCTCCATGGCTAGAGGGTGAGTAGAATTCGGATTGGTGACTGTTTCCAGGGCTGCGCGACTATCGCTGTACAATCCGAAGCTTGCCTCTGAGCGCTTTAGAATCTCCCCCGTGGCTTTGCATATGGCCAGGAGTTCCGCCTGGTAGACCGTGCAGTAAGATTCCAGCTTTATTTTGAGGGTTTTGGTCTCGGCTTCACCTTCCCATAGGGTTAGTGCTGCTCCAACCTTGCCCTCAATTTTGCTGCCGTCTGTGTATATTCTTACTGCTTGGACGTTGTGGTGATCTACGTCGTTTTGGTCTACCAGGTTTATGAAATCCAGGCTCATATGTTCTGCCGGGTGGGGGGTCTTGGCATATCGCACCATCTTCTCCACCTCCCTATCTCCTAGTAACGGCTGGGGCTTCCCCCGCCTGGCCTCATACAGGGCAGCTGCCTCCTGTATCCTTAGGTCAAGCGGTAGCAGTCCAGCCAGCACCAGCGCCGAGTTCAGGGAGACGGTGCGATATGCTTTGCTCAACTTTTGAGCGAAGCCTCTTTGCACAGCGTTTAGATGCTTCTGTTGTCCCAGCTTTGCGGTTTCTTGTGCCCAGACACTGGCGGCGTACATTATAACTGGCTCCACCGTAGTTATGTAGATGGTACGTATAACTTCCGGATGGAGACCCCAGCTGATCCTAGCAGCTCTAGACAGCTTCTTATAGATGTTGAGTGCTTTTTGGCACACATTACTCACGTGGGTGTTAAAAGTAAGTTTGCTGTCTATTGTGAGCCCCAGGATCTTAATGTCTTTGGACATACCTATGTCGACCCCGCCCATCCTCAGCAGTGGTGTGTCAAATTTTAGTTTTCTGGTAATTACCATCGCGTTTGTTTTGTGTGGCGCAAACCGTAACTTATTTTTGACACCCCACCCCTGAACATAGGCGAGGGTGGCATTGGCTTGTCTTTGTACCTCCAGTGCCGTGTCTCCGTCAAACACCAGGACAATATCATCGGCGAAAGCCTGGCAGTAGTCACCCCTGCTCTCGAGCCCTTTAAGGAGAGGGTCCAATAGGAGGTTCCAAAATATGGGGCCTCCTATTGATCCCTGGACGCAGCCTTTGTTAGTGGTTCTAAGGAATTCCTGACCCGCATATCTTATTCTTACCTTCCTGTCTTTGAGATAGCTGTCCACGACCCTCCTTATGTTGACGGGACAATCCTCTTCGGCGAGTCTGACTCTTATTACGGGCCACCAGGCGTTATCGAAGGCTCCCTCTATGTCCAGTGATACCATCGTGATGAGTTTTCTCTGGTCTCGTTTGTTGCGGACGTGGTTGATCAGGTCATAGAGGGAGTCTTCGGTGCTTCTTTGGGGCATAAAACCATACTGCCGAGTGCTCATCTTGGGGATCAGGTGCCATTTTACACGACCGACGATCATCTTTTCCAAAATCTTTCCCATTACAGGCAGCAGACCTATGGGTCTGTAAGATTTTGGATTGGTATAATCGTCCTTTCCCGGCTTCCTCAAAACCACTACTACAGCCTCCTTCCAGATAGTCGGGAAGTGCTGCAGTTCGAGGCATTTGTTTGCCAAGGTGAGGTAAGCTTCCGGGTCGTGCAAAATGGCCTCCCCGCAGATGTCAGAGGTCAGGCCGTCTCCTCCCGGGGCTTTCTTAGGATTAAAGGACTTCGCCGCGAATCTTAGCTCATCTATTGTAAACGGTGGGTCATGTTTTTCATCATGATCCCAACCGTTTACTTGGCTGGCTTCTCTACGAGTTCGTCGGTGGTCTTCATTGTCCAGGCTATCTAAGTCCTCCGGGTAGAAGGTTTCTGCTAAGAGCTTGGCAGATTCGTAAGGGCTTATCGCTCTACCATCTTTTGCCAAGGGAACGTCCTCTTGCCGCTTCGCTGTTCGTCCGATCACCCTGTAAATACCCTCCCATAGTCCTTCTTTGTTCTGTCTTCCGCAAAACTCTTTCCAGCTTTTAACTTGTGCTTCTTTTGCTGTGTTCTCATACATTTCTTTTGCTTCCAGGTACTCATCAACGACTTTCTGTCTTCGGATCGGCGCTGCACAGCGGATTCGACGCTTCCTGGTGGCGACTTCGTTCTTTAGGTTCGCGAGTTCTTCGGACCACCACGGCAGGGTAAGTCTTGTGTTTTCTTTTATTTTTGGTATTGTTTCATTTGCTGCTTCTGCTATTTTATTCATGTATGTTGCTACTTTTTGCTCTAGTTCTATTTTACTTCTGATTTTATCTATGTATTCTGTAGTTATTTTATGTTCTTGAAATAATTGGGTCAGTTTCTCATGAAACTGGCTCCAATTTGCTTTTTTGCTATTATATATTCTAGTTGTTCTCTTAATATCTGTACCCTTAGCTTTTTCCAGTCTTAGTTGGAATGTGATGGTGTTGTGGTCCGAGCTTATAAGTCCCTCGTTTACTCGCCAGTCTTCCACCAGGTTTAGCATCTCCAGCGTGCAGGCCGTAACATCCACGAAGCTGGTGTAGGATTTGTTACCCCTGACGGTGTCAAAGGTGGGCGTGTTTCCTTCGTTGAGTACCTGCAAGCTCATTTCTTCCAGCGTACCGGCCAGGTCTTCTCCTTTTCCGTCTACCTTCTCGCTACCCCACCAGGTACTCTTAGCGTTTGCGTCGCCCCCAAGTATCAGGTTTTTTGCCCTGGTATGCGTTTGGATCTTTCTCAGCTGCTCCAGGTATGGCTCATGTCGGTGTGTTCAGGCTCGAAGTAATACGAAACAACCACGATCTCCCAGGCACTTGTTTTTACTTTCACCACTACGATGTTGTTCGTGGTGAAATCAGGAATTAGGGTCACATCTATGTCATTGTCAAACACGGCGATAGCCGATTTGACTGGACCGCTGTCTTGTCCTGTGTTCTGGAAGATCCTGGTTCCTCCGTAGTCCCTCATTTTGCCTATTGCACCGACGTAGGGCTCCTGGAGCAACGCAAAGGCCATCCTTTTCTTGCTAGCTTCAAGCATGATTTCTTGCGTTGCAAGTTGTTTTCTTTGCAGGTTGGCTTGGGCTATGAGGTAGGTCTTTGCGCTGGCTGAGGAAGTTTGTACGCTTGGGACCACCTTAGCATTGATACGCTACTGTGGCTCTGGCAAGCGTGTCCCATTTCCGGCGAATAGGACACTCGTTGCTGAAAGCGTTGTGGTCTACCCTGTCGTACCTTGCATGCCTGCAGTTGCAACACTCTGGTGGAGAGCCGGCAAGCCAGTCCGCGCATTCAGATCTCATGTGGGGGCCCCCGCAGTGGCTGCACTTCTCAATGGTCTCCTTGCAGAACCGTCTCCCGTGGCCGTATCCAAGGCAGAGTGAGCACTGGACCAGTGGAGACTGGTCCATCACTCTTATCCGTTGGAGGTCTATCTTGACGGTCTCTGCATGGACCAAACGCTGCCAGACTTTGGGAGACACCCTCACGATGATATGGCTGGTTTGAGGATTTCGAGTGCGCTTCTTGTAGAGGATCTCGGTCTTATTTTCCTCTTCCCGAAGCTCCTTTAGCACTTTGTGGTTTTGCTTCCAGAGAGCGCTGAGGATGTCCTTGTCGGTGTTGCACGCTAGTACATCTCTAAAGATCACTAGCGGGTCCTTGTTTTGGACCTCCTGGACATTAAGGTACTCCTCAGCGCTCTTGAGCCTTTCCTTCACTCTCTGTCTTTCCTCTTCCGTTATACATCCCACGATTACCTTTCTGTCCTTCGCTTTCCTTACTCTTTCCACAGTCACATCCCCGTTCTTTGCGTTGACCACATTCCTTATCCTATTTAAAACGTCTTCTCCTGTTTCCGTTTCATCCTTGGCCGCGACTACTATCGAGTGCAGCGCAGTGTGCTCCGGGAGCTGTTTTCTCGGTTGCACCGCTGCTACACTCGCATAGGTCTGCCTTTCCATTGTTTCCTGCAGTCTCTCCATTTTCTCACTATTTTCATTCATCAGTCTCGTGTGTTCTTCTATTCTTCTAATCAGCTCTGTTTCTGCCTTCTCCTTCTCTAGTCCCTTTCCCTTTTCCGGCTCCGCTTCCCTTTCCACTAGTTTCTTTCCCTGGCCTTTTACACTTTCCGACTCTTTTACTAATTGGTAGAGCCTGTCGACGGCTTGTGTAACCTCGTTCTTAATCTCTGTCTTCGTATTTCGTGAACTCGACAGATTAAGCTTAACTTTGGTTACACAAGCCCTCGCCTCCATCAACCGGTCTGTGTACTTTGTTTTAGGCTGAGTTGGTGGGCTCGCGGCTGCCTCTTCCGCCGTCACTTTAGGAACGGCTTTGCTCGCTTGCGAAGGTGCCTTCTTTGGATTCAGGGGTTCCACCAGCGCAGCTTTCTTAGGGGGGGTCAAAGGTTTGGGGGTGGAGTCTGGTTTTCCAGATTCCCATTCTCCAATACTCTTCCGGACGCTAGGCGCTTTTACGGGACTTGTTCGTTTTTGGAGGGTTGTCTCCGGTGTGTACCCAGATGTTGTTGGGTGCTGGGGGTCCTTTATTGTGGTTTTTTGCCCCTTTGCCGGTGTGCGGATGCCGAACATTGTGTTAGAGGTTGTCGGAGAGTCGCGTTACTATTAAAGTCAAGATTTGAGGTAAATTTGTAGAAGTTGTAAAATAAAGTCTTAAAAAGTTAGTAAAAGTTGTAAAAATAAAGTGAAAGTAAATTAATTTCGTCAATAATTCTAGGTCACAAATATGTCAAAGAAGAAGATTTTATATCTACGTTGGGGTAGAGTCTTTCTCTACCTGTGAAAATAGTAGCCCGGTAGCTGGTGCTATGGCACAGATAGTGTCCGCACGAGTCACAGAAAGAACAAAATAAAATATGAAATTTTTAAAATAAGAGTGACAAAATAAAAATAAAATAAAATAAGTTTTACTAAAAGTAACCAATTAGAGTAGAGCCCGCAAGTCTCTACCTGTCAGAGAAAATCCCGTTCGGATTGGTCAAGTGGTTCAGGAGATACGAGACTTTCAAGATTTTCAAGATGGCTTCCAAAATGGCCGCCAAAAACGAAAATCAGTATATCTTTATCAATTTTGAACTTAGAACTAAGGTGTTTTGGGTCTCTGTAATGGCCTTGGCCCAACCTTTCACCTCCGCGTGTCAATATGGGCACTTGAGTTCTGACTCTATGTAGAGTCTTTTTGAATGCGGTCGGATGGTGGCTATGAGGACAATGCCAACAGAGAAAACCCTGTCTAAATCTAACAAGAAACAAAAAAGTTACACAAATTTGAAAATTTTCAAAATGGCGACCAAAATGGCCGCTCTTAATCAACTTTGTGAGTTTCTAAGCTAAGTCTCCTGTGTTTGGGCTCGCTGAAAAGGTCTTTACAAGCCCTATCCAACGGACGCACTCACACAACGAAAGCAGGGCCCTCTGAATTTATATTTACAAAAAACAATAATTTTTCGTTAAAAAACTAATATAATCTTCGTGTTTGCAAGAAATTCCCTAACAAAAGCGTTTAATGTCTAATTTAATAAGTTTACACACGATGAGATATAAATTTCAAGTCTAACTCATTTATTAAGGGTACCTCGTGATGACCTTGAACTAATAAAATCGATATCTTTAAAACTAATAAGTGAAATTTTGTTTTTAAAATTTAAAATGAAAGAGATCTTGATAATCTACCATACAAATAAATAAAAACAATATGTCATCGATCGTTTGACTTAGCTATGTAAACTTGAATATCAAGAAATGTTTAAATGTCTGTAACTCAGCCAAAACTTAACTTTTTTCAGATCTTGAAATGCCTCCTGGATGAACGATGTGACGTCCTCGTAACCCCGTTGTCAACTTTTGTCCTGCAGCTCTGGAACCCCGACCACGTGGCCACGTGGTTTTTGTTTTTTTGCCGATTACTCCGCGAGCCTTCGCGGGAAAAATCGGCAAAAGGTGTTTAAAGATGCAACAACAAAAGGCCTTTCCAAAGGCACTTTGAAAACAATAGGTCGTCGCTGAAGATTCAGAATAAAATAACTTTGAACTTTCAAAATTTCACAAAAAAGCACTTTTTCACTAATAACTCCGTGGAAATTTGTTTGCAGACTGCGCGGTTTTCACAACACTGTGCACCGTATAAAGCCGCTTCTTTTGACGTATAGCACGGGTTTTAAAGGCGTAACTTTACTATTTATCGGAATTTTTTGCTGCGGAACGACTTGTTTTCGTGGCGCTCTCGAGTGCGGTTCGAGCGCGAAGGTTAGGTTAGGTTAGGTTAGGTTAGGTTAGGTTAGGTTAGGTTAGGTTAGGTTAGGTTAGGTTAGGTTAGGTTAGGTTAGGTTAGGTTAGGTTAGGTTAGGTTAGGTTAGGTTAGGTTAGGTTAGGTTAGGTTTTTTTTTTTTTTTTTTTTTTTTTTTGTTCCTGTCCGGGAGCGCAATGTCCCGGCCCGCGAGCTAGCCTACATGATGATTCCTCTGACGTTATCAGAGACCTTTTATGCTTGTAAGGAATTGAGGACAGGGATATTTTATTTCTTATAACTAAAATGCTAAGTGATAAGATGCCTTCTTTTTTTCTGTGGGCTTTCTGTTCGGTTTTTACATATATGTTCTTTAATATTATTGTATTCATTCTTTTTAACCTATTTTTACCATCTATTTTACATATGTATCATATATATATTCTAAAATATACATTGTTCATATTTTACTTAAACTACTTATTTCTATTATTTACCTTTTTTACAATTTCAGTACAATATCTTATAAAAATCTTTCTCTGTTCGCTATCTGTCATGATTGTCTCTATATTTACAGTTGTTAGGTTACAGTCCAGTAACTGCTCGGCTTCATATCTTTTAAGGGAAAATACTGGGCATTCCAATAGGACATGCAGTGCGGTCTCTTGAATTCCTGTTTCACAGATACATGATGGGTCCTCCTTACACTTGAAGCGGTTCAGGTATTCGGAGAACCCACCATGTCCCGTCATGAGTTGTGTCATCGCGCCGGTTGTTTCAAATTTCCGGATTGTTCTATACGCATTTATAGCATCCGGAAAGAAGATTTTTGTGACTGCGGCTGTTTGTCCTGATTGGTATCTCCGGTTCCATTCCTCAAGCGATCTCAGACGGGTTTGCCGCTTGATGTATGAAACCGGACACTGGTCGTAATCAGGTTTCTTTTTGGTGTTAAGGGCCGCCTCCTTTGCTAGTTCATCAGCTCGTTCGTTGCCCTCTAGTCCAGCATGTGCTTTTATCCAAAACAAAGACACGTCCTTGTTTTGGAGTCTGCTGGTTTTGAGATGTTCTCGGGTTTGCACGGCTAGGGGGTGGAGAGAGTCCCGGTTAACTACAGTCTCTAGAGCTGACCTAGAGTCACTGTAGATACCAAAACTCGACTCTGAGCGTTTAGTAGTTTCTTTGGTGGCCCTATGTATGGCCAGGAGTTCAGCCTGGTAGACTGTGCAGTAAGGTGACAGTTTGAGTTTGAGGGCTTTGGTCTCGGCGCCATCTTTCCAGAAGGAAAGTGCCGCTCCGACTTTACCCTCAATCTTACTGCCATCTGTGAAAATTTGTACTGCTTGGTTGCTGTGGTTTTCTACTTGCTGTTGGTCTACCAGACTTTTGAACTCCAGATGCACATGCTCAGCTGGGTGCCACGTCTCGTTATACGACACTAATCGCTCAACCTCTCTGTCTCCTAGTGCTGTCTGGGGTACTCCCCTCCTGGCCTCATACAGGGCTAGTGCCTCCTGAATGCGAATGTCGAGTGGGAGTATCCCTGACAGGACCAGCGTCGAGTTTAGTGAGGCGGTGCGGTATGCTCTGCTAAGCTTTTGTGCAAATCCGCGTTGGACCTCATTGAGCTGCTTTTGAATTCCTAGCTTATTGGAAGCGGATCCCCATGCACCGGCCGCATAGAGAATCACCGGTTCTACTGTTGAGGTATAAATCACTCTTATTACTTCAGGATGGAGACCCCAACTGATTTTTGCAGCTCTGGAAAGTTGTTTGTAGATGTTTAGGGCTTTTTTGCATACGTTGGTGACGTGCTGGTTAAATGTCAATTTATCATCTATGGTGAGCCCTAATATCTTTATTTGCCGCGACATGCAAACGCCGACTCCACCCATTTTCAGCAGTGGCGTGTCATGTTTCAATTTCCGTGTGACAATCATCGCATTTGTTTTATGCGGCGCAAATTTTAGTTTATTTTTGACACCCCACTCCTGAACATACGCGAGTGCGTCGTTTGCACGTCGCTGCACTTCCAGAGCCGTATCACCGTCGAAAACTAAAACAACGTCGTCCGCGAAGGCCTGACTATAGTCTCCACGTTGCTCCAAACCCCTGAGCAGTGGATCCAAGAGAAGATTCCACAGAATCGGGCCTCCGATTGAGCCTTGGACGCACCCTTTTTTTGTGTCCTTCTCGTGTTCCTCTCCGGCGTATCGAACTCTTACCCTCCTGCCTTCGAGGTAGCTATCGACAACTCTCCGAAGGTTCACCGGGCACTTTTCCTCAGCCAGTCTGGTTCGGATGGCAGGCCACCATGCACTGTCGAATGCTCCCTCTATGTCTAAAGATACTAGCGTGATAAGTTTTTTCTGGTCTAGTTTGTATCTGATGTGCTTTATTAGGTCATAGAGAGAGTCTTCGGTGCATTTTCGGGGCATAAATCCATACTGGCGAGTACTTATATGGGGAATAACGTGCCATTTGATGCGTCCAACTACCATCTTCTCGTAGATCTTCCCCAGGACTGGAAGCAGGCCTATTGGTCTGTAGGACTTCGGTGTTGTGTAGTCCTCTTTACCTGGCTTCCTTAAAACTACAACTGTTGCCGTCTTCCATATTATAGGGAAGTGCTGGAGTTCTAGGCACTTGTTTGTCAACGAGAGGAACAGCTCAGGTTCCTCAAGGATGGCGTGCCTACATATGTCTGCGGTGAGACCGTCAGCTCCCGGTGCCTTTTTTGGATTGAAAGAGTCCATGGCGAATCTAAGCTCCTCCATTGTAAACGCTGGGTCATGTGTTCCACCATGGCTCCAGTTGTTTACTCGAGCCGCTAGTTCTCTGGTTCGCCTGTGGTCTTCGTTGTCATCCTCTATTAGGTCCTCGGGATAGAAAGTTTCTGCTAGAAGCTTCGCAGAATCCTTCGGACTCATCTCGGCTCCCGCGTCGACCAATGGTATGTCTTCCTGTCTTTTTGTTGTGCGTCCTATAACCCTATATATTCCCTCCCATAATCCTTCTTTGTCTTGCTTCCCACAGAAATCCTTCCAGCTTGTTATCTGCGCTTTCTTTGCTTCGCTCTCATACTTCTCTTTTGCTTGCAGGTACTCTTCGACGACTTTTGCTCTTCTGACTGGTGCTGCACATCGGACTCTACGCTTCCTGGTAACGACCTCTTTCTTCAGCTTCGCGATTTCTTCGGACCACCACGGCAAGGTAAGTTTTTCATTTGTATTTTTCTTTGGTATGGTTTGTGTGCATGTTTGTGTTATTATGTTTGTGTATGTCTCTACTTTTCTATCTAAATTGATTTTGTTGTAAATTTTGTTTATTTCTATTTTGTTAAGGTTGTTTTCTATTATTAATTGGGCCAGTTTCTCATGAAACTGGCTCCAATTTGCTTTTTTTGTGTTGTATAGCCTAGTTGTTCTCTTAATGTTTATTCCTAGTGACTTTTTTAATCTAATTTTAAAACTTATGCCGTTGTGGTCAGAGCTTGTGATATCGTCTTCTACCTTCCAGTCTTCTACAAGGTCCAGCATATCCAGTGAGCACGCTGTTATGTCAATGTGACTAGTATACGTTTTTCCACCTCTGATGGTGTCGAAGGTAGGGGTATCTCCGTCGTTGAGTACCTGCATTTCCATTTCTTCGAGAGCTCCCGACATATCTTCGCCCCTGTGGTTGACAGTTTGGCTACCCCACCACGTACTCTTTGCGTTTGAGTCACCCCCCATTAGAATTCTCCTGGATCCTGTTTCTTCTTGTATTTTCTTGAGCTGCTCCAGGTACCGTTCTATGGGCTGGTCTGGCTCGAAGTAGAAGGAGACTACTGTAATCTTCCAGGTGCTTGTTCGAATCCTCACCACTACGATGTTGTTTGTAGTGAGTTTTGGGTATTGTATGACGTCCATGTCGTGATCGAAGACAGCTATTGCCGCTTTGACATGACTGTCTCCTTGGTTAGCACTCTGGAAGATTCTAGCTCCTTTGTAGGTCTTCATCATTTTTACCCCACCCACATAAGGTTCCTGGAGCAGAGCAAGAGCTGCCTTCCTTCTACCAGCTTCAACCATGAGCTCATTGGTTGCAAGTTCCTTTCTTTGTAGGTTGGCTTGGATCATCAGGTAGGGTTTTCCAGTGGTCGGGGTGTCTTTATCAGGTATAGTGTTGTAGCCGGTGTCGTCCTTAACAGTAGGCGACAGTAGCCCGTGCTAGCGCATCCCATCTTTTCCTTACTGCGCACTCCTGGCTGAATGCGTTGTGCTCTTGTGCCTCGAGTCTGGCGTGCCTGCAGTTGCAGCAGGAGGGGGCAACTCCAGCAAGAAAGTCAGCACAGTCCACTTTCATATGCGGGCCCCCGCAGTGGCTGCATTTCTCCACTGTCTCCTTACAGAAACGCCTGCCGTGGCCATACCCCAGACACAGTGAACACTGCACTAGCGGAGACTGGTCAGCAACCCTTATCCTTTGCAGGTCTATGCGCACTTCACCTGCGTCCATCATCCGGTTCCACATCCCAGGTGACACTCTAAGGACGATATGGCATGTATGTGGGTTTTTCGTCCTCTTTCTATAGCGCACCTCTACTCTATTTTCTTCGTTCTTGAGGGCTTTAAAAATGCTTCCGTTCTGGTTCTTTAAGGCGTTGAGGACGTCTTCGTCTCTGTTGTATTGCAGAACGTCCTTAAGAATCAGAAGAGGGTCTTTATTTTTAACTTCCTCGACGTTGAGGTGCGACTCTGCTTTCTTCAGTCTTTCCTTCACCTTTTCTCTCTCTTCCTCAGTTCTACAGCCTACAATAACTTTTCCATCCTTAGCTTTTCTTACCCTATCCACTTGTATACCTCCTTCCTTCGCGTTAACGGCTTCTCTGATTCGGCTAAGTACCTCTTCCCCAGTTTCGTTTTCGTCCTTGGAGGAGATTACTACAGAATGTAGCGCGGTCTGCCCTGGAAGCTGTCTCCTGGGCTGGCCGGCCGCAGCACTCGCGTATGTTATTCTCTCCTGTATTTCCTGGTTCTTCTCTATTGTTTCTTTCAGTCTTTCCATCTTGGTGTTGTTCTCTTCTATGAGTCTCGCGTGTTCTTCCATCTTTTTCATCAACTCGCTTTCTACCAAGGTTCTACCTTCTTGTGGTTCTTTTTCTTTGGGTGCTTCTTTTATCTCTTCTTTCTTCCGAGCTTTCCCCTGCCCCTTTATGCTGTCAACTTCTTTGACTAGCTGGTACAGCCTATCGATTGCTTGTAAGACCTCAGTTTTTATTTCAGTCTTCGTGTTTCTAGATTTCTCTAGACTGCCCTTTGCTTTGACAACGCACGCTCTAGCCTCAGTGAGTCGGTCTATATATTTTGTTGGCGAACTGGTCGCTGTTTCGATCAAATGTTTTTGTGCCACTGTCGAAGTCGTTGTCTTCAGATTGGGCTTTTGGGGCTCAGGTTCTTGACTTTTCTTCGGGGAGGTTGAGGTTTTGGTCTTCGGGTCCGCTTTTCCGGCTTCCCACTCGCCAATGCTACGTCTCACATTGGGGTTCTTCGTCGTCTCTTGCGCCCTAGAAGGTCCTGCCTTCTCCGTCTGGACTGGAGATGTCAGATTTTCAGTGTCACGAATGACACTCGTCCTTTTGGCTGGGGTGCGAATACCGAAGCCCATTTTTGCGGGTAACTATGTCTTAGGTACTAAAATAATAAGAATTTATAAGTAATAAATGAATTACAAGATGATGTAATAGTCACTTGATCAGGTTTGTATAAGTTATAAATTTATCTTAGGTTTCAGTTGGAGTCTCCGGTTCCTGTCAGTCTACGTGCGTGGAGTATCAGCGGGTGAGTAAATTCAGGTGAGTCGTACGTTTAGTATTTAAGTTTAGTTGTTTAAGCACTTAAATTTAGGAATCTTTCCCGCGACCGCATACAAGAGAATCGCGCTGCTTGACGACCGTATTAGATGAAATGAGTGGAAGTGGTAAGCTATGAAGCCGCGCAGTTTCTCTTTTATTTATTTATTTATTATTATTATTATTTTTTTTTTAAATGACTATGTACATTCAGTTTTTTGGGTCAATAAACCTTAAAACTAATTAATATTAACTAAAACTAAAATCCGCGTCCAATTTGGAGCTTCCGTTTAAAATTTACAGAGCATTAAAAATTTTTAGGGGGTGGGGAGGAGATATTTTCATATTTTGTGAAAGGGAAAAGGAAGACAAGCAAATGATATTTTAGATAAATCTAAAATCGATAATTCTATCAGTCAGAATTTGTCAAACTCTTTCCGTTTCCGAGATAATTGCAATTGAAAGTTTAAAAATCTGTAGGTGGGGGTAGGTGAGGGGGAGGGGAGAAAACTTTTTAAAAAATTAAAAAAAAAAAAATATGGACTATACAACAAAGTTTTAAAATTTTGAAAAAATATTTTATTTTGGGTATTTTAAACACTACTAAATTGGGGGAGGGAGGTAGGGGGGAGGGGGATTGAAATTTTAATGTGTTAATTTATGCTTACTATAGTCTATATAAAAGCTTTTTGAATCTGATAAGTTTTCTACACAAAAAATTTTAAAGTCACTTTTAACTTTAGGTGGGGGGTTTTGCGGAAAAGAGGGGGGAATGAGATTTACAAAAAACTAGATTACTTGTGTATCTAACTACGTTAGATACTCAAGGTGGTGTTAATTTTTTTTTATCTCCTACCGTTTCGAAGAAACAAGGGTTTTTCGGTTATTTGCAGTTGACCTACTTTTGGAAAGATTCAAAACTTCTAAATGATAAATGATAAAAATAAATTTGAGTGAGGATATACTAAAAAAGGGAATAAAGAATCTATGGCCAAAATAAAATGGAAGGTTGTCACTGCAGTTTTTGAAAAAATTAATTAAGAAAAAGTGACTCGACCGCACAAAAATTTGAATCCTTGTTTCTCCGGAACCACTTAACTTAGAGATGCAGTTGAAGTGCCTCCCGAGTCCTGACAATGTTCTCCAGTCCTATCCAGCGTCATCCAGCACCCGGCCGCTCTCCTTCAATGACCTCGTGGCCACGTGGTATTTGGTTTTTTTCTTTTTTCCCGGCGTGTGCGCACGGGAAAAATCCAAACAAATCGCCTACGTGTAGTGCTCCTTGAGGTCCTTCTTTTGACAATTGAAAAACAGTAGGTCGTCGCTGCAGAACTCAAATAAAATCACTTTGTATTTCCAAAATTTCACAAAAAAGCACTTTTTCACTTCTAACTCCGTGGAACTTTCTTTGCGGAATACGCCGTTTTCACAAGACTATGCACTTTACTGATCCGCTTCTTTTGACGTATCGCACGGGTTTCTAGCGTGTAATTTTGCTATTTTCGGGATTTTTAACTGCGGAGCGACTTGTTTTGTGGGCGCTTTCGACGGCGGTCGGAGCGCGAATGGTTAGGTTAGGTTAGGTTAGGTTAGGTTAGGTTAGGTTAGGTTAGGTTAGGTTAGGTTAGGTTAGGTTAGGTTAGGTTAGGTTAGGTTAGGTTAGGTTAGGTTAGGTTAGGTTAGGTTAGGTTAGGTTAGGTTAGGTTAGGTTTTTTTTTTTTTTTTTTTTTTTTTTTTAACCTGTCCGGGCGCTGAGGCCCGGCCCGCGAGCTATCCTACCCCTAGCTTAACCAGGGACCTGGTTTACACAATCCAGTCATACCAGTTCACTAATATGCTTCTCGCACTTTCATTCTTCATACTGTATCTTTCTTTTTTTTCCGTCTTTCTTCATTCTTTATAGTCTCTTTACTGTTTTCCTGCTTTCTTTATTTTCCTATAGGGGTATTTATAGACAGTTACACTAATTTTTATTTTCTCAAATGATTACATTTTTCTTATTCTACCTTAATTTTTATACAGGGCACAAAGTAATATAATTTAAATTATATAATTGTGACACCTTATTTCTACTTATTTCTACTTATTGCTATTTTAACAATTTTTTCACAATATTCTATAAATTTACATCTTATTCTCTTATCTTCTAATATGATATACAAATTTTCCTTTTTTATGTCATAATTTATTTGTTGTTCAGTCTCATATCTTTCTCTTCCAAACCTGGGGCAATTTGTTACTAGGTGTATTACGCTCTCTTCAACATCCGGGTCGCAAGGACACGATGGACTCTCCTTGCACTTGAACCGGTGCAAGTACGAGGAAAATCCACCGTGTCCTGTGAAGAGCTGGACCATAATTGGACTCAGGGACAAAGTTTTGACGAGTCGGTAAGCCTTTATTGCGTTCGGGAAGAACACTTTAGTGGTAGCGCCTTGTTCGGCGGTTTCGTAGCGTTGGTTCCATTCGCAAAGCGAGTCTCGTCGGATTTCACGCTTTGCGAATGATACCGGGCAGCTGTGGTAATTCGGCTTGGTTTTAAGCTGCAGTGCTGCGCTCTTTGCTAGCTCATCGGCTCTTTCGTTCCCTTCCAACCCCGCGTGAGCTTTAATCCAAAATAGGCTCAGTATTTTGTTGTTTTCACTTAGCTCACGTATGTTTGCTCTAATTTGGACTGCGAGGGGATGGGGGGAACCAGAATTTGCAACCGTCTCAAGAGCAGAACGAGAATCGCTAAACACACTGCAGCTCGGCTTCCGCCTTTTTAATGCCTCTTTTATAGCCTCAGACAGAGCCAGTAATTCTGCCTGGTAGACGGTGCAGCATTCATCCAGCCTCAACTTGCGGGTACTTATTTCGGTGGCACCTTCCCTGATAGTTAATGCGGCGCCCACTTTTCCCTCGATTTTGCTGCCGTCTGTGAAGATGTTTAGGCAACTGTTGAGGTTCTGGTCCAATGCTGCATCGTCCTCCAGGCAGGTGAATACCAGCTCTGTCTGCAGCGCCGGATGTGGCATGGCTGTGTACGGCACCGGTTTCTCAATATCTCGGTCTCCTATTACTAGCTGGGTGTGGCCTTTCTTTGTCTCATAAAGCAAGGCTGCTTCCCGGATTCTGATATCCAATGGAAGCAACCCAGCCAGTAATAACGCCGAGGTTAGAGAGACAGTTCTGTAGCCTTTTATAATTTTCTGCGCGAAGCCACGCTGCACTGTGTCAAGCTCTTTTTTCACGCAGATCTTTTTTGTTGCAGGCGCCCATGCACTTGCAGCATACAAGATTGTAGGCTCTACCACTGCCGTGTAAATCACCCTTATTACTTCCGACTGCAGCCCCCAAGTAACTTTTGCTGCTCTCGAGAGCTGTTTGTAGAAGTTTAGCGCTTTTCGGCAGACGTTCGCGGCATGCGAGTTGAATGTAAGCTTGTCGTCGATAGTGAGTCCTAGCAGCTTGATTTCCCTGGACATGCCGATGTCGCACCCGCCCATGCTCAGACGTGGGGTATCATGCTTAAGTTTTCGCGTGATGACCATGGCCATCGTTTTGTGTGGCGCGAACCTAAGTTTGTTCCGGATACCCCACGCCCGAACATGCTCGAGTGCGGCGTCGGCCTGCCTCTCAATCTCTTGCGCGGTCTCCCCATCGAAAACAAGCACCACGTCGTCCGCGAACGCCTGCACGTAGTCGCCCCTACCATGCAGCTCTCTTAGAAGCGGGTCCAGGAGCAGGTTCCACAGAATAGGGCCACCAATTGACCCCTGCACACAACCTTTTCCCGTAGGCTTTTCGTACTCCTCCCCTGAGTAGCGAACCTTTACTCTTCGATTTCGAAGGTAACTGTCGATCACCCTTCTCAGGTTTACCGGACACTTTTCCTCAGCAAGTCGGACTCGGATTGATGGCCACCATGCGCTGTCGAAGGCCCCCTCTATATCTAGCGACACGAGCGTTAACATTTTCTTTTGCTCCAATTTGGTGTTGATGTATCGCATTAGGGTATAAAGGGAGTCCTCGGTGCTCTTCTGGGGCATGAATCCGAACTGGCGAGTACTCATTCCTGGCAGAAGATGGAACTTGATCCGGGTGACCAGCATCTTCTCGAAGATTTTACCTAGCACTGGGAGGAGCCCGATTGGCCTGTAGGATTTCGGGGTATCATACCTATCCTTACCAGGTTTCCGCAGCACTATCACGGTGGCCTCTTTCCACGGATCCGGGAAGTGGGCCAGTTCTAGGCACCTGTTTACTATGCTTAGAAACATGTTCAGGTCGTTCTTAATGGCCTCTACGCATATATCCACCGTGAATCCATCTGCTCCGGGAGCCTTCTTTGGGTTGAATGCTCTCATCGCAGTTTTTAGCTCAGTAATCGTGAATAGCGGGTCATAAGAATCATCTTGCTCCCCACTATTTACCCTCTCTGCTTCAGCTCTAATTCTGCGATGATCTGCATTGTCGCTATCTGTGTGGTCCTCCGGGTAAAACGTTTCGGCCAGGGCCTTCACGGAGCCTCTAGCATCCAGTACTTTGCCGTCAATCTGAAGTGGCTCATCCTCCTCCCTTTTCCTAGTCCTGCCTATAACCCTATAGATCCCCTCCCATACCCCCTCCCTATCCTGTTTACAGCAGAAGTCCTTCCAACTTTCTACCTTTGCCTTGTTTGCTTCCATCTCATATTCTCTCTTCTTTTCCAGGTACTCTTCAATGACTCCAGACCTCCGGACTGGTGCAGCGCATCGGACTCTTCTCTTCCTGTTGGCGACTTCCCGTTTCAGCTGTGCTAGTTTCTCAGACCACCACGGTATGGTAAGTACTTGTGTGTGTTTCTTGGCAGGTATAGTGTGTGTGCATGCGTGTGTTATTGCTTGTGTGTATGTGTGTATAATTTCCTCTATTTGTGCGATGTTGTGTGTGTTCTCTACTTTTGTGTGTGTGAGGCTGTGATCTAATTTAAATTGGGTCAATTTCTCATGAAATTGGACCCAATTTGCCTTTTTTGTGTTGTAGAGCCTTGTTGTGCGAGTTATTTGTGCTCCGTGTGCTTTGTGTAGTTGAATGTTGAATGTTATACCGTTGTGGTCCGAGCTCGTCATGTTCTCTACAACGGTCCATCCTTCCACGAGAGTGAGCATGTCCTCAGAGCAGACTGTGATGTCAACATGGCTGACATACCTTATGTCTCCTCTTACGGTGTCAAATGTAGGTTTGGAGTCAATGTTAAGCACCTGGAGCCCCTTGTCATCTAGAAACTTCATGAGTTCCTCCCCCCTGGGGTTTGTCCTGACGCTTCCCCACCAGGTGTTCCAGGCATTTGTGTCTCCTCCTACAATGAGCCTCGTGGAACCTAGTTCATCGATCACCCTACAGAGGTGGTCCATGTATGGTTCCAGGGGCTTTGTTCCTTCCAAGTAGATGGAGACCAGGTTTACCTCCCAGGCACTCGTTCGGATCCCCACTACGGTGATGTTATTGGTGGTGAGCTGTGGGTATTGGATGACATCCAGGGTAGGGTCCAATATTGCGATTGCCGCCTTTACCATCCCTTCCCCGTGTTCCGTGCTCTGATAGATCCGAGTGCCTGGGTATGCCTTCAGTTTCTTGGGAGCACCAACGTAGGGTTCTTGCAAGAGGAGTGCTGCAGCTTTGCATTTTGTAGCTTCAAGGAAGACCTCATCAGTTGCTAGCTGCTTCTTTTTGAGGTTTGCTTGTATGATCTTATAGTGGACGCCCTTAGTAATATGCCACGGTGGATCTCGCAAATGCATCCCACTTGCGCCTCACCAGGCATTCGTTGCTAAAGGCGCCATGATCGGTTTTTGCAGCCTTTGCTTTGTTGCAGTTTACGCAGCAGGGGGAAGTTCCGCTCAGCCAGTCGGGACATTCCGTTCTGAGATGTGCCCCACCGCAGTGGCTGCACACATCGACCGCTTCGGAGCAGAACCGCTTCCCATGTCCGTACCCTAGACAGCGTGAGCACTGTATAAGGGGGGACTGGTCGGCGACCCTGACTCTCTGCATATCGATGTGTAGAGACCCCGCGCAAGTAAGACTCTTCCAGAGTCGAGGCGACACCTTCATAACAATGTGGGAGGTGAGGGGGTTTCTCGCTTTGCGACGATAGCGTACTTCCATACGGTCGTCATCGCTGCTCACACCCCTCAGTAAGTGCCCGTTTTGCGTTCGGATGGCTTTAATTACGTCCTCATCCGTGTTACTTTGTAGGACACCGTATATGATGACAAGAGGGTCTTTATTCTTGACATCCTCCACGCTGAGATGGCCTTCCCTCTCCACTATTCTTTCCTTTATCTTCCTTAACTCCTCCTCGTTTTTGCAACCTACTATTATCTTCCTGTCCTTCGCTTTCCTTATTTTGTCTATTCTTGCCCCTTCCTCCTTCGCATTCACAACCTTTCTAATTCTCTCAAAGACTTGGTCCCCTGTTTCCTGGTCATTCGTAGAAGAAACTATGATGGAGTGCATGGCTGTGTTTTCCGGCTTTACTTTGCTTGGAGAACCCGCTGTTACGTTCGCATAGGAGCCTCTGTTCATGTACCACTCCTGCTGTGTTTTTAGCGTCTCTGTCAGTTTCTCCATTTCCTTTTTATGTTCTTCCAGAAACTGTCCATGCTCCTCTATCTTTCTAATCAATTCTTCCCCTTGCCCTGTCATTCCTGTTTTCCTTTCCTCTTCTTTCCTGTCTCCTTCCATTTCTTTGGTGTTTGGAGCTTTGTCCAAGAGTGGCGGAGCCACTCTATCTTCCTCGGATTCCTTGACCAGGTAGTACAGTCTGTCAACGGCTTCCAGGACCTTGATCTTGATCTCGCTTTTCAAGTTGCGGCTGATTTCGAGATTAGCTTTAGCTTTGGAGAGACAGGCTTTTGCCTCAGCGGTTCGGGTTTGATATTTACGCTTCGGAGATTTCTCTACGCTCGTCTGCGATGTCCCCGCCCTCGCCTTCAAAGAGCTGTCTTTGTGCGCGGGGTTAGTCGAGGCCAATTTGGTCTTTGGATGCCCTGGTTGGCTCATTGTCTTATTTGGCGGGGGCGGTGTCACCGAAGACAACGCATCGAATGCATCAACACTTAGCCGCACCTTGTTTGGCTGATCGTCCGTCTTTGTCGAGGGGCCGGCCCTCTCTGTAACTTCGCTAACCTCCATTTCACTCTCTGTCTGGCCCGGAACTTCCGGTTGTTTGATGTCAAGAGGGACACTCGACTTTTTGACTGGAGTGCGAATGCCAAAAACCATTTTTGCGAGGAACAATAAGGTTAGTTTAAGTAATTTAAGTTGTTTAAGTAGTTTAAGTAATATAAGTTATTTAGGTATTTCAAAAATTCATAAATTTTAGTAATTTAAGCAATTTAAGACTTTTAAGGAGTTAAAGCTATTTAAGTAATTTTCGTATTTAAGTATGCTTTTTTTTTTTTTAATAATTTCAATATTCATAAAATTCAGTCAATTATTTTTATTTCTTATACTTATGGTTTTCTTTCCAGATGGCGTCTCCGGATTCAGGCAGTCTACGTGCGTGAGGGATTGGCCGGTAAGTACAATTTGGGGTAGGACTCGTCAAAATTGAAGTTAGACGTGTAAAGAGCGTCAACTTCAAAGAAAAATAGGATAAGTATAAAATAAACGAAAAAATAATTTTTGGTAGAGTCACTTGAAATTGCCCAAGGGTTTGGTAGAGTCAGATAGTTAGGTATGTCATGAAAAATACAATATTAAATAAAATTGCAGAAAAATCAAAAAGTAGAGTCGACTCTATCAATGTCACTGTTTTTGAGATGCTCTATATCAACTTAAACCTATGATTGTGCAAAAAAAAAAAAAAAAAGATTTTTTTTTTTTTTTTTTTTTTTTTTGTCTCTATGTAGAGTCTGCAGTCTCCACCAAAAAATTTTTCAATCCAAGCCCTACAGTTTACAAAAAACCGCACTGCTGTAGGACCTTTAGTTTCGGAGATATAAAATTTACAAACAGAGCCTAAAAGCTAGATTTAAAGGGTTGCGACCCCTAATAAATGTTCCTAACACAAATTTTCATGTGGAAGTTGCCTATTTATGTTATAATGAGTTAGATAAATGTAAAAAAAATTGAAAATTAAAACTTTTAATTTGAGAAACTGCTAAAATTTTTCTAAGTCCAAAGTCGTTTTTGGGGGTAGGGGGTTGAAAATTTGCCCAAATGATCAGGGAGGGTCCGAAGGGTATACGGCTTCTGGATACCGTGGGGGGGGTTGTTAGGGGGGGGGACCCGGAAAAAATGGTCAGATTTGGTCTAGCACCCCTAGTTTCGCCCCAAAATGCAAAACAAGTTTATTTGCGGTTGGTCGACTGGTTAGGTACTTTTTGAAAATTCTATATTAAATAATTTATAAGTTTTAAAAATCTGAAAAAATTACTTTAGGTTAAAAATGAAATTTACAGGCTAAAAAAGAAATTTAGAAATTTTTATGACCTTAAAATTTTTTAAGGGGAGTACTCTGAAGTTAAGGGTTGTATTACCAACAACCGCAAAAAAACACGAAAAAATTTATCCTGCTCACCCTAGACTCCTGACAATTCTGGGAAAAATAGGGATGATAGCAGACAATATACGCAACGAAATAGCGTTTAGATTATAACGGTCACTACCCTAGAACTTGTTTAAAAAATTCCCAAAGCTACCCCTTAATTCTCGAAACTTTGTGACCGTCTAGTTTTGTTAACCCCTGTGCGATATATACCAAGTTTGGGCTCAAATGACTCGTCTTGGGTCAAGGAACTTAATTCTACTGTCAAAATATTTAAATATAGTATATATATACAATTAGGACCTGTAAACAATATATACGGGTCGTCCGTACAAGTATATCTTAAAATACTAAAAATAATTAATTTAAAATCTAAAAATAATTTACTAGTCTCACTAAAAGTATTCTTCCTATTTGAACTTCCAAAAAACTACAAAATTTAGTCCTTATTGTACCTTATTAAAACCACGTGTCGTCACACTTGTTCTATGAGGATCTTCCAATGTTCATAACTCAAAAACTGCTAAACGGAAAATTCTGAATTTTTGCACGGTGGTTGTCGAGTAATAATAGTATTTTTTACTGTTCAAAAATTATAAGGTTGTAGATCTTTTTTCAGCAAAAGAAAAGGTCAAAGTTCATAAAATACTAAAAACCTTATATCTTCCCGGAACGTGGTCCAATCATGATGTTCGAGGTGTCTGCAAGCAGGTCTCAGCGTCTTCCACAAAATGGTGTTCTTCAATTTTGTCCCAGAAGTCTGGAAACTGGACCACGTGCCACGTGGTTTTTAGGTTTTTCGTATGTAACTCAGAGAGTTTTGCCAGGAAAAATCCAAGACTCAGCACAAAGATAGTTCCACTCAAGGCGCATAAACGTGCAGTAGAAAAATTAGTGGTCGTCGCTGGAAATCGAGCAGCGTTTCAGTCCAAAGATCCAGATGTTGGTGCAATTTCGGTTTTTTCGCTGTGGTGTGTCCAAATATGGTCCGATTTGAAAAATTTCTTCAACACTGTAATCCTTGTAGTAGCGCGCATTCAATGATTTATCACAAAGCACAAATTGGTGAAAACAGCCGATAAAATTGATTTTTCGAACGCGGAGCGACTCAGTTTCGTGGCGCTCGGGCTTGCGGCTCGAGTGGAACTGGTTAGGTTAGGTTAGGTTAGGTTAGGTTAGGTTAGGTTAGGTTAGGTTAGGTTAGGTTAGGTTAGGTTAGGTTAGGTTAGGTTAGGTTAGGTTAGGTTAGGTTAGGTTAGGTTAGGTTAGGTTAGGTTAGGTTAGGTTAGGTTAGGTTAGGTTAGGTTAGGTTAGGTTAGGTTAGGTTAGGTTAGGTTAGGTTAGGTTAGGTTAGGTTAGGTTAGGTTAGGTTAGGTTAGGTTAGGTTAGGTTAGGTTAGGTTAGGTTAGGTTAGGTTAGGTTAGGTTAGGTTAGGTTAGGTTAGGTTAGGTTTTTTTTTTTTTTTTTTTTTCCTGTCCGGGAGCGATGTCCCGGCCCGCGAGCTATCCTACCTCTGACATGATCAGAGCCCTTGTTTTGACTTTCTTTCTTTTCTCATTCTTGCTGCATACTATTTCTTTCTTTCATTCTTCAAATCTTTCATACCCATACACTGGTGGGATTCCAGTGTCTATTCCTTTCTGTTTTATAGGATACTTGTACAAATTTTTATTTTTCTTATGAGTTATTACATGTTTTACTTACTATGGGGTAGTTGTTTGGGATTTTTATTGCTGGTTTAGGGGAGGGTGTTACATAATATATTTACAGTTCTTTGTTTCTTATTCTACACGCTTCTATTTTTCTTGTTTTCTTTTACATATTTATATTGTATCTTAATCTAACATTTTGCGTTTACTATTTCTATATATTTTATGGCAGTTATATATATTTCCACAATATATACACCGCATAATTTATTAATCTTTATTTCTTTTTATTACGGGTTTTATTATATCTATACAATATTTTATAAACTTATCTCTTACATATTTATCTTGCATTATTACATTTACATTTTCAGCGTTTATTATACGTTCTATAGCTTGCTCGGTTTCATATCTCCTGAGGCTTGTCGATGGGCATTCAAATAGGATGTGTGGTATACTCTCTGTGACTCCCGGCTCACAGATGCACGATGGATCCTCCTTACATTTGAATCGAGTCAAATATTCGGAGAATCCACCGTGCCCCGTCATTATCTGCGTCAGTACACCAGTAGGCTCTGTTTTTTTAACAATTTTGTGGGCCATTATGACGTCCGGATAAAAAATTTTGGTGACTGATGCGGTTTCACTCCCTCTGTACCGTTCGTTCCATTTGTTAAGAGTGTCAATGCGAATTTGACGCTTGACAAATGAAGCGGGGCAGAAGTCGTAGTCAGGTTTTCGCTTAGTTTTAAGTGCTGCGTCCTTAGCCAATTGATCCGCTCTTTCATTACCCTCCAGTCCAGCGTGGGCCTTAATCCAGAATAAAGTTACATCTTTATTCTGGATTTTGATGGTCTTGAGGTTTTTGCGGGCCTCCATGGCTAGAGGGTGAGTAGAATTCGGATTGGTGACTGTTTCCAGGGCTGCGCGACTATCGCTGTACAATCCGAAGCTTGCCTCTGAGCGCTTTAGAATCTCCCCCGTGGCTTTGCATATGGCCAGGAGTTCCGCCTGGTAGACCGTGCAGTAAGATTCCAGCTTTATTTTGAGGGTTTTGGTCTCGGCTTCACCTTCCCATAGGGTTAGTGCTGCTCCAACCTTGCCCTCAATTTTGCTGCCGTCTGTGTATATTCTTACTGCTTGGACGTTGTGGTGATCTACGTCGTTTTGGTCTACCAGGTTTATGAAATCCAGGCTCATATGTTCTGCCGGGTGGGGGGTCTTGGCATATCGCACCATCTTCTCCACCTCCCTATCTCCTAGTAACGGCTGGGGCTTCCCCCGCCTGGCCTCATACAGGGCAGCTGCCTCCTGTATCCTTAGGTCAAGCGGTAGCAGTCCAGCCAGCACCAGCGCCGAGTTCAGGGAGACGGTGCGATATGCTTTGCTCAACTTTTGAGCGAAGCCTCTTTGCACAGCGTTTAGATGCTTCTGTTGTCCCAGCTTTGCGGTTTCTTGTGCCCAGACACTGGCGGCGTACATTATAACTGGCTCCACCGTAGTTATGTAGATGGTGCGTATAACTTCCGGATGGAGACCCCAGCTGATCCTAGCAGCTCTAGACAGCTTCTTATAGATGTTGAGTGCTTTTTGGCACACATTACTCACGTGGGTGTTAAAAGTAAGTTTGCTGTCTATTGTGAGCCCCAGGATCTTAATGTCTTTGGACATACCTATGTCGACCCCGCCCATCCTCAGCAGTGGTGTGTCAAATTTTAGTTTTCTGGTAATTACCATCGCGTTTGTTTTGTGTGGCGCAAACCGTAACTTATTTTTGACACCCCACCCCTGAACATAGGCGAGGGTGGCATTGGCTTGTCTTTGTACCTCCAGTGCCGTGTCTCCGTCAAACACTAGGACAATATCATCGGCGAAAGCCTGGCAGTAGTCACCCCTGCTCTCGAGCCCTTTAAGGAGAGGGTCCAATAGGAGGTTCCAAAATATGGGGCCTCCTATTGATCCCTGGACGCAGCCTTTGTTAGTGGTTCTAAGGAATTCCTGACCCGCATATCTTATTCTTACCTTCCTGTCTTTGAGATAGCTGTCCACGACCCTCCTTATGTTGACGGGACAATCCTTTTCGGCGAGTCTGACTCTTATTACGGGCCACCAGGCGTTATCGAAGGCTCCCTCTATGTCCAGTGATACCATCGTGATGAGTTTTCTCTGGTCTCGTTTGTTGCGGACGTGGTTGATCAGGTCATAGAGGGAGTCTTCGGTGCTTCTTTGGGGCATAAAACCATACTGCCGAGTGCTCATCTTGGGGATCAGGTGCCATTTTACACGACCGACGATCATCTTTTCCAAAATCTTTCCCATTACAGGCAGCAGACCTATGGGTCTGTAAGATTTTGGATTGGTATAATCGTCCTTTCCCGGCTTCCTCAAAACCACTACTACAGCCTCCTTCCAGATAGTCGGGAAGTGCTGCAGTTCGAGGCATTTGTTTGCCAAGGTGAGGTAAGCTTCTGGGTCGTGCAAAATGGCCTCCCCGCAGATGTCAGAGGTCAGGCCGTCTCCTCCCGGGGCTTTCTTAGGATTAAAGGACTTCGCCGCGAATCTTAGCTCATCTATTGTAAACGGTGGGTCATGTTTTTCATCATGATCCCAACCGTTTACTTGGCTGGCTTCTCTACGAGTTCGTCGGTGGTCTTCATTGTCCAGGCTATCTAAGTCCTCCGGGTAGAAGGTTTCTGCTAAGAGCTTGGCAGATTCGTAAGGGCTTATCGCTCTACCATCTTTTGTCAAGGGAACGTCCTCTTGCCGCTTCGCTGTTCGTCCGATCACCCTGTAAATACCCTCCCATAGTCCTTCTTTGTTCTGTCTTCCGCAAAACTCTTTCCAGCTTTTAACTTGTGCTTCTTTTGCTGTGTTCTCATACATTTCTTTTGCTTCCAGGTACTCATCAACGACTTTCTGTCTTCGGATCGGCGCTGCACAGCGGATTCGACGCTTCCTGGTGGCGACTTCGTTCTTTAGGTTCGCGAGTTCTTCGGACCACCACGGCAGGGTAAGTCTTGTGTTTTCTTTTATTTTTGGTATTGTTTCATTTGCTGCTTCTGCTATTTTATTCATGTATGTTGCTACTTTTTGCTCTAGTTCTAGTTTACTTCTGATTTTACCTATGTATTCTGTAGTTATTTTATGTTCTTGAAATAATTGGGTCAGTTTCTCATGAAACTGGCTCCAATTTGCTTTTTTGCTATTATATATTCTAGTTGTTCTCTTAATATCTGTACCCTTAGCTTTTTCCAGTCTTAGTTGGAATGTGATGGTGTTGTGGTCCGAGCTTATAAGTCCCTCGTTTACTCGCCAGTCTTCCACCAGGTTTAGCATCTCCAGCGTGCAGGCCGTAACATCCACGAAGCTGGTGTAGGATTTGTTACCCCTGACAGTGTCAAAGGTGGGCGTGTTTCCTTCATTGAGTACCTGCAAGCTCATTTCTTCCAGCGTACCGGCCAGGTCTTCTCCTTTTCCGTCTACCTTCTCGCTACCCCACCAGGTGCTCTTAGCGTTTGCGTCGCCCCCAAGTATCAGGTTTTTTGCCCTGGTATGCGTTTGGATCTTTCTCAGCTGCTCCAGGTATGGCTCAATGTCGGTGTGTTCAGGCTCGAAGTAATACGAAACAACCACGATCTCCCAGGCACTTGT
The DNA here is from genome assembly GCA_947859395.1 of Eupithecia insigniata. Taxonomy (NCBI): domain Eukaryota; kingdom Metazoa; phylum Arthropoda; class Insecta; order Lepidoptera; family Geometridae; genus Eupithecia; species Eupithecia insigniata. The sequence continues at coordinate 27,744 of OX402018.1, read as the reverse complement.
TTTTACTTTCACCACTACGATGTTGTTCGTGGTGAAATCAGGAATTAGGGTCACATCTATGTCATTGTCAAACACGGCGATAGCCGATTTGACTGGACCGCTGTCTTGTCCTGTGTTCTGGAAGATCCTGGTTCCTCCGTAGTCCCTCATTTTGCCTATTGCACCGACGTAGGGCTCCTGGAGCAACGCAAAGGCCATCCTTTTCTTGCTAGCTTCAAGCATGATTTCTTGCGTTGCAAGTTGTTTTCTTTGCAGGTTGGCTTGGGCTATGAGGTAGGTCTTTGCGCTGGCTGAGGAAGTTTGTACGCTTGGGACCACCTTAGCATTGATACGCTACTGTGGCTCTGGCAAGCGTGTCCCATTTCCGGCGAATAGGACACTCGTTGCTGAAAGCGTTGTGGTCTACCCTGTCGTACCTTGCATGCCTGCAGTTGCAACACTCTGGTGGAGAGCCGGCAAGCCAGTCCGCGCATTCAGATCTCATGTGGGGGCCCCCGCAGTGGCTGCACTTCTCAATGGTCTCCTTGCAGAACCGTCTCCCGTGGCCGTATCCAAGGCAGAGTGAGCACTGGACCAGTGGAGACTGGTCCATCACTCTTATCCGTTGGAGGTCTATCTTGACGGTCTCTGCATGGACCAAACGCTGCCAGACTTTGGGAGACACCCTCACGATGATATGGCTGGTTTGAGGGTTTCGAGTGCGCTTCTTGTAGAGGATCTCGGTCTTATTTTCCTCTTCCCGAAGCTCCTTTAGCACTTTGTGGTTTTGCTTCCAGAGAGCGCTGAGGATGTCCTTGTCGGTGTTGCACGCTAGTACATCTCTAAAGATCACTAGCGGGTCCTTGTTTTGGACCTCCTGGACATTAAGGTACTCCTCAGCGCTCTTGAGCCTTTCCTTCACTCTCTGTCTTTCCTCTTCCGTTATACATCCCACGATTACCTTTCTGTCCTTCGCTTTCCTTACTCTTTCCACAGTCACATCCCCGTTCTTTGCGTTGACCACATTCCTTATCCTATTTAAAACGTCTTCTCCTGTTTCCGTTTCATCCTTGGCCGCGACTACTATCGAGTGCAGCGCAGTGTGCTCCGGGAGCTGTTTTCTCGGTTGCACCGCTGCTACACTCGCATAGGTCTGCCTTTCCATTGTTTCCTGCAGTCTCTCCATTTTCTCACTATTTTCATTCATCAGTCTCGTGTGTTCTTCTATTCTTCTAATCAGCTCTGTTTCTGCCTTCTCCTTCTCTAGTCCCTTTCCCTTTTCCGGCTCCGCTTCCCTTTCCACTAGTTTCTTTCCCTGGCCTTTTACACTTTCCGACTCTTTTACTAATTGGTAGAGCCTGTCGACGGCTTGTGTAACCTCGTTCTTAATCTCTGTCTTCGTATTTCGTGAACTCGACAGATTAAGCTTAACTTTGGTTACACAAGCCCTCGCCTCCATCAACCGGTCTGTGTACTTTGTTTTAGGCTGAGTTGGTGGGCTCGCGGCTGCCTCTTCCGCCGTCACTTTAGGAACGGCTTTGCTCGCTTGCGAAGGTGCCTTCTTTGGATTCAGGGGTTCCACCAGCGCAGCTTTCTTAGGGGGGGTCAAAGGTTTGGGGGTGGAGTCTGGTTTTCCAGATTCCCATTCTCCAATACTCTTCCGGACGCTAGGCGCTTTTACGGGACTTGTTCGTTTTTGGAGGGTTGTCTCCGGTGTGTACCCAGATGTTGTTGGGTGCTGGGGGTCCTTTATTGTGGTTTTTTGCCCCTTTGCCGGTGTGCGGATGCCGAACATTGTGTTAGAGGTTGTCGGAGGGTCGCGTTACTATTAAAGTCAAGATTTGAGGTAAATTTGTAGAAGTTGTAAAATAAAATCTTAAAAAGTTAGTAAAAGTTGTAAAAATAAAGTGAAAGTAAATTAATTTCGTCAATAATTCTAGGTCACAAATATGTCAAAGAAGAAGATTTTATATCTACGTTGGGGTAGAGTCTTTCTCTACCTGTGAAAATAGTAGCCCGGTAGCTGGTGCTATGGCACAGATAGTGTCCGCACGAGTCACAGAAAGAACAAAATAAAATATGAAATTTTTAAAATAAGAGTGACAAAATAAAAATAAAATAAAATAAGTTTTACTAAAAGTAACCAATTAGAGTAGAGCCCGCAAGTCTCTACCTGTCAGAGAAAATCCCGTTCGGATTGGTCAAGTGGTTCAGGAGATACGAGACTTTCAAGATTTTCAAGATGGCTTCCAAAATGGCCGCCAAAAACGAAAATCAGTATATCTTTATCAATTTTGAACTTAGAACTAAGGTGTTTTGGGTCTCTGTAATGGCCTTGGCCCAACCTTTCACCTCCGCGTGTCAATATGGGCACTTGAGTTCTGACTCTATGTAGAGTCTTTTTGAATGCGGTCGGATGGTGGCTATGAGGACAATGCCAACAGAGAAAACCCTGTCTAAATCTAACAAGAAACAAAAAAGTTACACAAATTTGAAAATTTTCAAAATGGCGACCAAAATGGCCGCTCTTAATCAACTTTGTGAGTTTCTAAGCTAAGTCTCCTGTGTTTGGGCTCGCTGAAAAGGTCTTTACAAGCCCTATCCAACGGACGCACTCACACAACGAAAGCAGGGCCCTCTGAATTTATATTTACAAAAAACAATAATTTTTCTTTAAAAAACTAATATAATCTTCGTGTTTGCAAGAAATTCCCTAACAAAAATGTTTAATGTCTAATTTAATAAGTTTACACACGATGAGATAT